>CM046391.1:48775303-49375303 GCA_025413875.1 Rhododendron molle
AGGTATCTTTGTCTCTCAAAGGAAGTATATTCTTGATCTCTTTGAAGAAACGGAGATGTTGGGGTGCAAACCTGCAGACTCACCTATTGAGCCTAGTCATCATCTCAGTGGAGCTATTGGGGAGCATACATATAAGGAAATATATCAAAGACTTGTGGGCCGCCTGATATACTTATCTCACACTAGATCAGATATTACATATGCCGTTGGAGTTGTCAGCCAATTTATGCATGAGCCACGTATAGTGCATATGGATGCTGTCTATCGTATTTTGAGATATCTCAAATCAGCTCCAGGTAAAGGAATTTTGTTTTCCAATCATGGTCACTTGAGGTTGGAAGCATTTACTGATGCAGACTGGGCTGGTTCAGTGGATGATAGGCGCTCCACTTCTGGCTACTGCACCTTTTTTGGTGGGAATTTGGTTACTTGGCACAGTAAGAAGCAGTCAGTGGCAACTAGATCTAGTGCAGAAGCTGAATATAGGGCTATGGCTCATGGCGTGTGAGCTTTTGTGGCTCCAAACCTTGTTGAAGGATTTGGGACTCTTTGGCGATGGTCCTATGAAACTTTATTGTGACAACAAAGTGGCTATAAATATTGCTCATAATCCTGTGCAACATGACAGAACAAAGCATATCAAGATCGATAGGCATTTCATCAAGGAAAAGTTGAGCAAGGGTTTGATATGTATTCCATTTGTATGGTCTGAGGACCAGTTAGCTGATATATTTACGAAAGCGCTTAGTAGTAAGATTTTTCATCCCATTGTGTTCAAGTTGGGCTTGATAGATATCCTTGCACCAACTTGAGGGGGAGTGTTAAATTGTTAGGGGTTTTTTGTTATGTATCTTTTACATAGGGGTATATTTGTACTCGTACCTTGGTCCATATATATACAAAGTGTGAGAGAGAGAGAAACCTAATTTGAGAAGGACTCTCCTTTTTTCCCCCAATTTCGCAAGCTCTTTTCCAAAAAATAAGTTTTGATAGACATCAAAACAAGTTAGGTTTTTTGTTCTTTCAGAAAACACAAATATCCAAGCAAGTCTTACTCCAAATCTAAGTTTGAAATGATTACTGCATTGAGTACACTGTACTTACTACTTACTCCAAAGCTCATGCTACGCCAAGAGCAATTCTGAGACGTTGGCCCCAAGAGAGAGTCATATATGCATCAGAGTGTAAAGCATCATCCAGAGTCAGATTTTTGACAGTCATGAACAAGAAGATGTTGTATGTGCTCTAAACAGTAACCTAGAAGTGTCACAATGTTCGGGTGTGTTAACCGACTTCCAAGAATTGTTCTTCTACGTTGTGAGACAGCGCTACTGTATTGATATTCTCTACAGGTAAGATCTTGCAAGAGAGAGAGAGAGAGAGAGAGAGAGAGAGAGAGAGAGAAATTCCAACAAATTCTACATCTCGTTTTATAGCTTGAAAGGGAGATGTAAGTTTTGAATTCTTATTTGTCCATTGGGAAGATCTTCCAAGGAAGTTCTCCCCACTTAAACCATTTGTTGCTGATTGAAGCTCTGCCATAGTGCAAACTTTTGCACTGATTGGGATTTTCCATTTCTTAGAGAAACTTCTCCTAGACATTCTGTCCTTTGTGGAAGAGGATACCTCACCCAAACCAAAACATGATCATGAAACTACTACAATGTCTAGGAGTACTAAAGACCAAACTACATAACCTGCTACCTAGATTTCACATCATAATAAAATTGAAAGGTATCATAAATTGACACAAAGAATATGACAACCAAAATGCAGAGTGGAAATCCCAATTCCCTATCAAATACATTCACAAATTTTCTCTTAATTCGTCAAATTTCCTACCCAAGAAGTTCAATGTATTCTCTTCCAAATCCTCAATGCAAGTTTTGTCAGGAAAGTACTAACATGCATAAAAATATGAAACCAGATCAATTACAAGTACAGAATTAGAGATTGGGTAGAAGGACTTACAGAGATGATGTAGTCAAGAAGAGCGGCGTTAGCTTCACTGTCCTTTGCATGAGCTTCATAGAGGATCTATCAACCACTGCCACCATCTGTCTAATCATGCAAGATAAATCGTGCAACGTTATAAACTTATAATTAACAAATCTTTCCTCGCCTTGGAGCATCAACTAATACTTTGGATACCAAAATCCAAAGTATTCGTGCATCCCTTTGATGCCCTTTGGGTCAGGTTCAAAACCCAGATTCCGATAGAATTCCACAACTGCAATGACATTGTACAGAACCAAGTGAAAAACATCAGTAGAAATCAGAATTATTATTATTATGAGGAACTGTGCAACAAGGGAACCAGAGTTGACATGGACATTTCTTGTGCTTTTTGTCAATGAAGTTTATACAAGCCTAAATTGCTACATTAATAGAAAAAAAAAATTAAGATACACAGCACATGGCTTCAGAATCTTGTGAAGAACGAGATAGATAATTGTTCCGATATTATACATATAGGACCCCGACTGTTATCCAATCAAGACTCCAACAATGGTGGCTATACCTTGACTATCTGTAAAGAGTATAATATTGCCAATGTCCCTTTGTAAAAGAACCCTTATGAGCTTTTCAACAAGAGCCTTTCCAAGACCTAGACCCTGCATGGGATAGATCATAAAGCAGTGATTTTGCAGAGCGCAAAGTATTTAAGTGCAACACGTCCTAAGAGCTCTTATGTTCTCTCTAATCCATTCGACAAAGATGTGCGCTATCTGAAGGACCGAAACCATGCCTAGATCAACAAAACTTCAAATGAATCTGTTTAGGATGTAAGAATTGTTGGACTTTAGGGGAGGTAGCAAGATGGCCCCCAAAGACCACATCCCAGACCACAGTGGGAGAGGTGCTAACAGGACAAAGAATCTTGGCAGTACTTGAGTCCTTGACTGTGTAAGATAGATTTGATTGAAGACAGCATATTATTGTTTCTTAACCATGACCAGTGGGCATTAGTTTGAAACTTTATTAGAACGTAGCTCCTTGTTGGGGTTGCTCAAGTTCGTAGAATTCCAATAATGTTGCTCTAGAGTACAAGCACAAGTTAGAATTCAAAACAGATGCTTCAATTTTCTTCATACTTGCAGCACTTCTGTCCCCACAAATTAACAAACAATACCTGATAGTCGGGATTCACTAAGACATCACAAATGGTTGCATTTAAGGCATGATCTGAAGTTGCATAAGCCACGAGCCATACCAATAAGCATCTTTTGGTCATTTTCCTCTGCCAAGGAACTTTCCAAGTACACTAAGATGTTCATCATTTCTTATAACAAGGGAAAACTAAATCTCAGCTGAACACCTATTCAGACTCATAAATAATGACTGCAAATAACATATTATGGTCCCAATCTTAAGTACCTTCTCCAGGCGACTTTCTTATGGAATGGAATGCAGCTACCACAGTACCATGTAGGTATTTTTCAAAGCAGCTGCAATTTTTGACAGTGGCCTCCAAGGCCGCCCACCTAATCAGCCCACCTATTAATCCTAATGCATTGTGCAAGCAAACAAAATTAGTAAACCTGGGCAAGCAAGCTGAGAGAGAGAGAGAGAGAGAAGGATTCATTAACTAAAGGTTTTGAAGACCAAAGGCATGTTTCTTTACCGATTCCACAATGATAACAAGAGGACTTTATCAACTGGTTTCCTACAAGCTACTAAAAGTGTGCACCTTATTAGAGAAAAGGGAAGAGAAAAAGACCCAAGGGTAAAGGAATCAAGAAATAGTTTTTACGCAGCAGCATGCATGCAAGCTAATTTCAGGCTCATGCATCTACTACATCTTAAAGGGATTCATTCATCTAGTTCATGCATGCTTACATAAGTTCTGGAAAAAATTACCTTATCACATAAGGCTTCAAGATCATGAACGTCTACATCTCCACCTGAAGAAAAAAATATATGTTCAATCAATCCATCTGGGTGTGTCTTCTCAATCAGAACAAATCTTCAGGTAATGGTTCCTCTTCTTCTTCCACAGTGGAAGGTGCTTCAATAATTTGTGTGGGATTCTTCAGTAATCTGCAACATAAAGCTAAGATAAGGCCCTTTAACCCATCCCTAAGCTAAATCAGCTTGATGGCAGCAAAAAACTTACTAACAAACCATTGATATGGATGTCGGGGAAAAATGCAACTGCTCTCATACATATAGATGAAGCTATTTGATGCATTTAATAATGTTGTATCTTTAGAAAAAGGCTGATGGAAAAACTAATGCAGAATGCAAGCACAGAAGATTTAATGGTGGAGTAGCCTGCTCACAAAATAGGGAACTGTGACCCCATGACTACAAACCTTCTTTTTAGCAGACACTGCACGCCCAAATCTGTATTACATAGTGGAAATTTTGCTACATAGAGTGTGTGAACCGCAGATGTTGGACACACATGTAAGAAATACTTAAGCTGGATTGTGGGGTATTGTGATGGAGGTTGGGAGGCTGCTAATGCCAGATGGGTGAAGCAGCTTAGGTGCTTTATGAAGCCTCTCTCATGATTGTACTGTTGTAGTTTCAAGTGAAGTCGTTGTACGGTTTGTATTCTCTGTAATCTTGCACCTATTCATACCTGTGTTGTGTGAGGTGTGTAAGTGTGAGAGATTGATTCCAGTTGAAAACTTGGATCCAACGACAATGGAAAAGTACAAACGACTCGCTTAGGCAAGAAGGGCTGTTCCTGTTTTCACCAGAAACGAAAGATGGAAACCCCTATATCACTTTACTTTCTATTAACTCAAATACTAATCGTGTCTGTAGTACTCCATATAGAATTCTGTGATTGGAAGTACTCATCCTACCTACACCAAAAGAAACATTTTGACACCAAAACACAATACATGTACTGGCACCAAAACGGGGTGGAACTTGGGAAGTTAGGTGAAATGGAAGGGAAAAGATAGGACAAGGAAATTCAAGTACAAGCTAAATTTATGGTTTTGGGTTAGAAATGAGAAGAGAACGAACAACCATTTCCAGAAAAAGTCCAGTTCTTTTTAATCAAATTCTTCGTCATTTTCATAAGTTAATTTGGATGAATCCATGTACTCGGTCTATTGGATTCAGTTTCAAAAAAGTCTCACTATTCCAGAACATATTTTATTGAAAAACTGAAGAATTCCATACCGCTGATCATTTGGTTGTGATTGGGTTATGGATTTTCAGAGGGACATACCATGGTTCAAGTGATGAACCTGAATTAGAAGTCAGATGGCTACATATTAAGACTTTTTGGTAGTCCCAAATTTTATTAAAAGAAGAAACAAACGCAGAGAACAATGGAGGCATACCTCCCACTACAAGAAAGAAACACTGCGTACTATAACTGAACTCACCTAGATACATGGCTAAGTTACTTGCCAGACCTAATCATTTGAAAATTGTGATCCCTAATTCTAACATCAAACCTAATCTTTTCCAAGTATGGGGTATGACTGCCTATATTTTGGTACATCTCTCTTTGTGCCAAATGCAGGAACCATAGTTGCCCGAGCAATTTTCGATCATAAATGATGCTGCTACGAAAGGACTCTCCACCAAGCTTCCTTACGAGCTAGGAATCTCACCATCCCATGATAGAGGAGCCTTAGACATGTTACACGTTCTTGGGTAGAACTCAACCCCAAAAGCTAGCTTGAGGGTGCCCTCACGCTTATATTCTTTATGTTACTTTGGTACCCAAGCGATGTGGGCTTTGCTTTACACCCCTCACGCTCACTCGACAGCACCTGCCACATGCAGGCCAGGGACACGCACCCTACCCATCTTTGGCATACACGGCTTTGATACCATGTTACACAGTCTTGGGTAGAACTCAACCCCAAAAGCTAGCTATTGAAGTGAGGGTGTCCTCATGCTTATATTCTGCATATTACTTTGGTACCCAAGCGATGTGGGACTTCGCTTCACAAGACGTACCATAACTGACACACATACTAAGGGGCAATTGAAGAATAGGTGATTTATCGCAGTCTATGTCACCATTTCAGATGATTGCCTTGGTCTTAAGAGTTTGTTGTAATTATGGTAGGAGTGCAAAGTGAGATGAGAAATTGGAATACTGAGCCAAAACTCTATTTGCACAAAGAAATCAAAGCAGCTACAAACAAATCCAAGTCATAGGCCATAGTAGCTTTGGAGAATGGAATTAATGGTTGATAACTTTCATCGAACAATTGGAATGCTTGAAAAATACATAAGGAACACTAAGGAAGTATAAACTGAAAGGACTCTAGTGAATAAGCACCCCAGAGAGAGAGAGAGAGAGAGAGAGAGGGAAGTTACCTAGACTATGACAGAAGCAAACCCAAATTTAGCCTGAAACTCTCTTCACAACCGCAATCTTCACTTCAAAGTCTGTAATCAGAATAAAACCATAACAGGTATTCGAGAACTGCAATCAGAACTTTGAAAAGTGAAATCGGAACTTCGAAAACTCCTTTCAATTTCAGAAATTTCTTACCCTGTTCCAAGATGGGTTCCATGGATGTTGATAGACAGCAATCAACAATAAAACGAAAGAGGAAGCAGCTAAAGCCATTAGCTGAGAAAGAACCGAGCTTTACTAGATTGCAGGCAAACCACGAGAGGAAAGCCAGAAACAAAGCTACCACTTGCACGTACCAGAATTACC
The DNA here is from genome assembly GCA_025413875.1 of Rhododendron molle. Classification (NCBI taxonomy): domain Eukaryota; kingdom Viridiplantae; phylum Streptophyta; class Magnoliopsida; order Ericales; family Ericaceae; genus Rhododendron; species Rhododendron molle. The sequence goes on from CM046391.1 coordinate 48,781,953, forward strand.
AAACAATCCTCACAGCTAGGAAAGACAAACGCACTTAAGCGAGGGGCATATTCGGCATAACGACAACAATCTAGCGATGAACGACCAAAACCAAAACACCACCAATCCTCTTTTAAGATACTTCATATTGATATATTATAAATCTATCACTTATGCCTTCTCTTTATTGTTTTACATTTGTTGGATTAGTCAAGCACCGATGCTGGTGAAACGTCACTGAGAAGTCATCTTGTTATCTTCATTTCAGGTGTTCAGAATTCAAACATGAAGAAGACGTGCTATAGGAATGTGTCATTATGATTGAATGGAGAAGGTTTACAATTTGTTTTTTGTTTTTACTTCTGTACGACTAATTATTAAGTAGTAATCAAATTACCCAGGAGTTCAACTGATAGGCGTAAGCCTAAAGTGATGTCAGGCTTAAAATTCATACTAAAAAGTCCCATACAGATTTAATAAATGACAAACTTCCAAAAATACTAGTTTTTGATCTTGTCAAATTAAAGGATCATGGATTGATGGAGTGATCGGTGCGTAGCTTTAATAGTGAGCAATAGTAGCCACCTTTTCCAACAGCAAGTAGATCAGAGTGATCCTTGCTCTGCAACCTTTCCATCCTTTATCGCAACTATGGTGTCTGACTTTTGTATTGTGGATATTCGATGAGCAACTACCACACAAGTTTTGCCAACCATCATTCCATCGAGAGCTTTTTGGACTCTCTGACTCCGAATCAAGGGCACTAGTTGCCTCATCAAAAAGAAAAATAGCTGGCTTCTCGGGCAAGTGCGATCCATTGCTTTTGGCCTCCTGATAGTTGGACTCCTCTTTTTCCACAGTACGTTTCATATCCCTCTTTCATGGAACTGCATCTCATAGCCTTTTATTACTATAGAAGGGAAAAAAGTAGTCTGCCTATGCTAGTTAACAAGGGGGATGAATTCATACCTTACAAATTCATGAGCATTTGTACGATTTGCTGCCTCTCTCAATTCAGATTCTGTGTCATCTTCTTTGCCATATGCAATGTTCTGGCGGATGGTTCCCGTAAAAAGTGTCTATTCTTGACTTACTAGCGCAATACAAGACCTCAAGCTCCTCAAATTGTAAGCCTTGATATCTTTCAATTAGTCCAATGATTGTGGACTTTCCTGAACCACTATTTCCTATGAGAGCCACTGTTTTTCCAGCATCAATTTTTAGATTTAGACTCCTGAAGATCATTTCATTAGGTCTTGATGGGTAAGAGAAGAACACATTCCTCAGATCTATATTACCCTCAACATCTGTATCAACCCTGATTCCTTCCTGGTCACCTGGATCAATCTCACTCTTCCTATCTAAGATGGCAAAAATTGATATGATGGCCCAACTACCTTATACTAAATCTGAAGTCATGCTTCCTGCATCTGCAATGGTCTTGCCTGTACTCATCAATATGAAGAATGCTTGAAACAACTGCTTTGAGGAAATCAATCCTTGATTCAGTAACCTTCCTCCATACCAAAAAGATAAAGCAGTAGAAGCTGTAGAAAAAAACTGGGAGCTGAATATTCCAACACCTGAGAACCACGATTGTGTGATGATTTCCTTCCGGGGGGCCTTCCATTGTGACTGCAAAGAGACTAAGCATTCGTTCTAGCAAAGAAAAGGCTGTTATAATCCTGTGACCCAGAAGTGCTTCACTTGCCAGTTGACTTCCTTTGTTTTGTGCTTTCTCAGACATGTTCTTCATCAGAATATTCTTTGCATAGAAGCACCCTATGATTAAAGGCTGTATGAAAATCATTACACTGGCCATCCTGTTTTGTGCTTTCCGGGCTTTCTCAGACATGTTCTTCATCAGAGTATTCTTTGCATAGAAGCACCCTATGATTAAAGGCTGTATGGAAATCATTACACTGGCCATCCTTGGAGTTATCAGTAATGCAAGTGTATAAGAAATGAAAGCACTGGTGAAGACTTGAACTAGCAATGAAATCTGATCACTAACTAGGGATCGAACCATCTTTGCCTCATTGGCTAGCAGTGCACAGAGCGCTGCACCTGTGTTCTCATCTTCGTCAAACCATCCAATCTCAAAAGTGATTATCTTTTGTAGAATTTTTTCTCGAATCCTTTTGGTTAAATGTTCTCCCATGATAGCAAAATTATAATGTTGGAGGAGACTGGTGATGAAGCTAAGAGCCCCTATGCATAGGAAAATGAAGGAATATAATTTGGTCTCTGATTTTACTTTGTGATTTTCCTTCAGCAAGTAAACAGACAAAAGTGTTCTGAAATATGAATAAGTTGGTTGAACCAGCCCATAACCAGCGGCCTCAAAGCACCCAAGCAATGATACTTTCCACTCAGGTGCATTCGTTTGCAACAAACGCCATTGAGAAGCAGGAGGATAGGAAGACTTTTTCATGTTTTCTCCTCCACTGTCAACACGGGTTTGGACTTCAAAGGAGAGTGGTTCATTGCCAATGTGAATTTTCTCCATCACTGGGCTGCTACCTTGCCAAGTTAAATGTTTATAGCATGAAGTATGGCAAGATGGAAAACTCTTGATTCAGCGGTAGCTTCTAGCATTTGATGGATGATCAGAAGTCCCAGTGACTAATTTTTGTGTTGTTGATTGCTGCAATTGCACCATTCTTAAGTAAGCCCTGCCTTTATTTTTCACTTGCATTAGCTCATCGTATGATCCTGATTCAAGTACTCTTCCATTTTGCAGAACTACTATTATATAGGCCTTGCGTATAGTTGTGAGACAGTGGGCAATAGTAATTGTTGTGCGTCCAATTGAAGCTTGGTCTAGAGCAAGTTGTGCTTGTTCTTCTGATTGGGCATACAGAGCACTTGTAGCTTCATCAAGCAAAAGAATCTTCGGGTCCCTAAGTAGAGCCCGTGCTATGGCAATCCGTTGCTTTTGGCCTCCAGAAAGTTGAACTCCAAATTGCCCTACCTGATGTATCATTAAACTTCATAGATCAAGTTAATCAAGCATAAGATATCCTCTATTGTATCTAAATAAACAAAAAGCTATGACTTACTTGAGTATCAAAACCTTTGGATGACTTAGTGAAGAAACTGTGAGGATTTGCAGCCTTAGCTGCAACAATAACATTTTACATTGAAGCTCCTTCCCTTCAGAATAGAATATTCTCCTTAATAGATGTTGCAAAGAGAACTGGTTCTTGATTAAACAGCCCCATGTGAGATCTCAACCGTCAAACCTGAAGTCTTTTTATATTGCATCCATCAAGTAGGATGTCTCCTTTGACCGGGTCATAAAATCTCTCGAGCAGAGAAATGATTGTGGACTTTCCAAAACCACTACCTCCAACAAGACCTACTGTCTTATCAGCTTGCACTTTGAGATTGAATCCTTGAAGAATCTGGGTATCCGGCCGGGACGGATAATTGAAATCAGTCTCTCTAAACTCAATTTCCCCTCTCACTTGATCTAGAAATTCTCCTTTTTGATCTTCAATATCTTTTTTTTTTGATCTTCAGTATCAATGAGGGGCACTTGATCAATCAACTCAGATATTCTAGTGGCTGCAGCTTTTGCCTCTGCCAAGAATGAGATGTTTGGGAGGGCACTCATCAAATACCTGAAGGTCCAAAAACCATCATTATGAGTTCTGACGCAGGTATCAGCAAAGTAAGTGAATTGCCTATTGTACTGCATACAATCTTCTTGAAGTTCTACATGGGTTTTTTTTATATAAGACTTGAAGTTCTACATGGTATTGACCTTTGCTTAGAAAATTAATAATGCATGTTGTTGTACGTAATTTAGGCCATGTTTAGTATTTCAAGAACATCTCTTATCCTATGAACCCAAACCAAAAAAAAATGATAGCCACTAGTCATTCTTTTTAAACTCTTACTCACTGGTGGGGCTTTAAAGTTCAAATTACTTGCATTAGTTTGTTGCTACCATATGGACAGGTTTTTTAATGGCTTCATCCATTCTTCTAATCTTCTTGAAGGATTTGTTGAAATTATAGGTAGTTTCGCTAAATGTAATGAAGGCACGAAGAGAAATAACTTACACTCCTCCCAAAATAACGCAGAACCCTGATATGAAACCCGACCACCACTTTCTCCTTCTTCGATAACAAGAATGCTCCCAGCCCAAGCTTGAAAAGCCCAATTTAAGTCATTCCCATACTCCCTAGTAGCAATCCCTTTGTGAGCCCTTGTTTTATACCTAGCTCGGTATATTTTTGAAGTGCTTTACTGAACCTATTTTGTGTTTGGCACTCTCCAACAGAAGAATACACCATTCGAATTGAGGATATTGCTTGTTCTGCTATCTCACCTGCAACCACGTAATAATCTTTCATCTTCATACCGGAGTTTCATCATTAGCTTCCCAAATCCCAAACCCGGTGCAATAAAGAGAAGTTTAAATGGAATGGCAGCCAAGAATAGTCTCCATGAAAGTAGGGAGGATACTATCAGGCAACCGATTAAAGTGGAGAAGCCAGCCATGGAACGGGGAATCTACAAAAGATGAAGCATTGAAGATGTTTGTTAGTCAATAAATTTTGTCTAATCAAAAGGTGAAAAAAGGTACTTTTGGCAAAAGGTACTCTAATGCGAAGGAAATAATATGCAAGATGTTTCCAACATTCTCATTGAAACCTTCTCTGCTATAACATCTTGGATTGATTGAGCATCGGACGAGACGCCAGATATGAGTTGGAACGTAGTGGAAGAAGTATCTTGGCTGTCAAAGAAACCAACATCTTGCCGAAGGACTGATCTCAAGTATTTCATTCTCATGCGCGATGTCTGTCGCTCTGCTGTCCTTGTCCAAATACTCCTGCAAAATGGAGGCATATATACATGAATAGAATGAATCAGATGTCAAACAAATAGATATATGCATTTAGTGTGTTTCATAGAAAGATGGGATTTTATTTAACAAGTTGAACTGTGTTTATATGGAAAGGCGATATTTAGAATCATGAAATTGTCTTTGTTGTGGACTTGGAAACTTACGAAAATATGAACCTACTGACATGATCTAAAGGTTACACAATTTGGACTAGGCCTAAGTAATCAGTCCACAGTTGATTTAGGCCATGACCTAAGACAAGATTGACCTGAGATCAATGACCATGCAAACAGAGCACCCAAGTGGAAACATAACACAATGTCGTTGCCTCACAAACTTCACAGATAATAAAAGAGGTATCCTGTTATTCTCTCCTAGAACCTTAGGATCCGTTTGATTAGCGAGAAAAATATAATGGAAAGTGAAAATGAGAGAAAGTGAAGTATAAAAGAAAAAGAAAATGTATTTTTTTTCCTCGCATCCGTTTAATTAGGATGAAAGTTTTGCAAGAAAATAAGGAAGTCAGAGTAATTATTGTTCATTCTCGCAAGAAAATAAAATTTTCCTACACTTTCTATGAGAAAAATTTAAGCAACCTTTCTAGCTTTAGAGGGTTGTACGGCAAAGTTTATTTTCTACCGCTTTCTAGGGCATTCTTGCTAAGTGAACACCAAAAAAGTACATCTTTTTCTCTTTCTTGCACTTTCTACCATTATCTCACTAATCAAACGGACCCTTAGCTACATTTATTGAAGGATCCAACCAAAAATCAATGGGCAATAGGTGGATTAGTCCATTGATTATATTAACCTCGTTTGGGTAGCTTAGATAAGCGATGTTTCCATCATGTGCAACCTGGTAGCACTTGGAGGTCTGTGTATGTATAGACAAGACGTGGGAAAATCGACTCATGAGAACATGACCAAAACCTAGCTCTAATACAATGTTAGAATTTTAAGTTGTATCCAACATAAAAGCAAAATACAGTAATGGAAGTACCCTTAGTCGAACAAACACATAGAAGAATTTACTTTCATAATATGCTCTCACAGACTATTCTTGCCAACAAATAGTAAAACAAGTGCGACATTTAGCGATATGTCAATTGCTGTGAGAATAGTGATACTCTTGGGCTCTCTTATTTCCTAGGATTTTGTTTCCTAATCATGTTAGCAGAATCTATCAATGTCAATAGAAGTACGTTGACTGCAAAATAAGTACTTTACGTACCCACAAAAGCTGATATTCCGACTCCAGTGGCTAATTACACTGGAAAATAGAGTTTTACCAAATTCTTACCTTCTTTGGATCACACTTTTGGGCCCCTTGTAAGAAAATAGAGTTTTCCAACTCCTGGTTTGCAAAGTAGCCTACACAAATTCACAACACAAATAAAGGATGAAATGAGATACCCGAATGATATTGATGGAGGCAATACAAACTATAAGGAGCTTTATTTGGTCATTTCTAAGTTAGAAGTTTGCCACATGTAATCGACAGTGTAACAAAATCACAATTAATGAGCATAGTCTCCACTAAGTTCATTTGTTTGGCAAAACAAGAAAATGTAGGGAAACATCTACCGTAAAATGGCACGTCAAGAATGGGATGGGCTGCCAGAAAGTACTTTTGGAAGGACATAGTAGGGGCTGCTCCATGAACTCAAATATGAAATGTACATAATATAATAAGAAAACATATCCAACAATACTATACTTAAGTCAATAACTTAATACAATTTATTGGGTAAATATATACGCTTATGTCTATATGTACACAAGAACAGTCCATATTGTACAGTTGAACCAGGCGATATGAAAATCCCTCTACACATTATAGAAAATGCGAATAGTTGAAGTTTTTGTTATTTCAGCAAATTCACAGATGCTACCTCAAGTTTTTATGGTAACCAAAACTACTTGAAGTTTGGGTGTACCAAAACTAAAATAAAAATTAGACATGAAAAACTTGAAAGAGATTGCTTCCGGGTCGATATGAATAAGTTGAAGTCAAGTTTTGGACCTTTGGCACATCAGAAAACCGAGTTGACAGTCTACCTGGATTCTGCAAATATACGACATATAGACTCATCCACAAGCTCTGATAGTCTAAGTAAAGCACCATATTTAGACCAGTGGTATTTCTGCAGGTATGGAAAAGATTAGAAGAAAAAATTACCTTGATATGCTTGATTGCCAACCAATTTCGGGCATGATATTCCCAATGCTTCTCTCATCAAATGAAAACTTGAACGCTGTCGTAAGAAATCCAAATTAGGTTCGGTAAGGACAGAACAACCAGTTTCAAACTCTAACCAATTACAGGGACACTCGATACAAAACAGTTATCATCAACCCAGACCCAGCCCTCATACTCTTCAGAAATCAAAAGTCCAAACAACAACAGATCCTTCTAACACAATCCCTGCATCAACAAGAATTCTCACTCTAATATGGCTAAGAGCTCAATTTTTTTTGCTGGGGTTTCTGAGGAGATTAAGGGATCCTTAAGGGACATTCTTCCTATTCCTTAAGGGACATTCTTCCTATTCCTGAAGCTAGTCTTCCTGCGAAATACTTAGGGGTTCCCCTCATCTCTACAAGGTTAAAAGCTGCTGATTGTCTAGTACTTAAAGAAAAGATTTTAAGAAGACTCCATGGGTGGTCCCACATGGAGTTGACTTATGGAGGGGTGGTGTGCATAACATCCCATCAGCGGAAAATTGAAAGTTACTTCCAAGACCAAGGGGTCAAACAAACAAAATACTCAAAAAAGTATTGAAAGACAGGAACTTTGATATGAGTGAGTTAATCACACACCATTCTTCAAATTCAACTCTTGTCACTGTGGAAAACAAATAAGAACTTCCGTTGCTGATGTATTGTTTGTTTGATTAAGTGATACTGGCAAGTTGCACATAAAAGTATAAAACCTTGCCTAAAAGAAGGTTATCCACTTATCTCTTATCTAACACTAACAAAACATCTTCTATGAGGAAGTTTAAGATGTGGCCTGATCCAAAAAGAAGAGACAGACATGATCAAAACTAACAAGTAACAACCTCAAACCATTCAATCGGGGGAAAATGATTAATTGGTACATTTAGACAATTCATCAAACATCATACAGGCATATACATAATCTACCAAGCAAGGTACAAATTCATACATCGAGGAAATTGCTATAAACTTATTTCATCTATATTTAAGAGGCAATAAAGATATAGCATTGCATATATTCCGATTCCCCAATACGAATTATAAACATAATAAATGCTCACATTGGGGTTGTTCTTTTGGTGATGGAACAGTCACATCAAAGCCGAATGATATCAAAAATCTTGGGCAGTGGCCGGCGGTACTTCAATGGTGACAAGTACAAACCGCATAGGATACACGGGATTCAAAAAAGAAGCCGAAAGGAGATAACGAAGTACATATGTTCACAAGGGAAATAAAGTGCTTATCTTCACTGAAGTCTTGTAATTGGCCTAGGGACAGAGAACAGTTTCAATGGAGAGAACGGAGGAGACGTCCGGAAGCAATTATCGTAGTTTCCGTAATTTGTCGATTGGTTCCATGGGTGTGAGTTTCAGAAGGCTGTCAGTTCATAGGATTACTACTCTTCATTAAGGATAATTTTAGAATTTGCAAAAGTCGACAAACAGCCCTCCCATTCAATAGAAGTATAGATGAGATATAGGCACTGTCTCACTCAGCAATCCATGTACAAAATCAGACCATAGATCACATTGTATGCATTAATGATTGTCATCCCAATAAACAGTACCTACCACTTCACATATTCAAGGCACATCAGGATGTGTTCCTCGCATTGTCACACATCACCATGAAGACCTCCACGTGTCAGATAGATGTTCTGTCTCATACAGTAAATCCTCAAAGAAACACCAATTCACCAACACTTGGGGTGCACTTGGGTATGATGTGGAAAGAGAAGCGCCGAGGCACCTTCCTAGTATATTAAGGGAGCTAAAAGTCTGAGTTCAAAAGACTCTGGGTTCTTGAGATTTGGTGACTAAAGAAGAAGGGTTCGCATGAGTTGGTCAGGTTGGCTATGTCCATGCCAAAGTAGATCAAAAGAGCCTACTACATGGTTTGCCCAATAATCTTCTACAAACTTGCTATTCTTTCCCAGGGGAAATTTGTCAACAATGGCAGTACATGGGGCCACAAGGGTCCAACAATCCAACAGCTTTGCCTAAAAGCCACCTAGATTCCAAAACACGCTGTCACAAGCATGCACTCACTTTACCACAAAAGGCTAACTACTATTGCATCACTATTTGAACCCTCTAATACTCTCTGTCACTCTCTACTGAGTCTCAATAGAGACTATCCTGCCCCCACTGTGCTGCTTTATCTCTCACGATCTCACCGATTCTCACATAGTTTCCAAAGCCTCTGATGTGTTTCGTCATCTCTTCGCTGGACGTTCTGTTGTCTCTAAACCACTTGTACAACGACATTCCATGCCATTGACAATGGAATAAACAAAATGAGCTTAAACACAAATTACGTCCAAACCAAAAGGGCAGATGCAACACACAAAGAGAGGGAGAGGAAATAAACAGCAGCACTTTGCCTCTTGACTCTCTTCTAAACACATCACATTCCGGATAAAACAATAAATATAACACACCAAATCCTAGGATATGGGCAAATAATCAAAGAAACCAACAAAAGCATGAACATTGTTAGCTAAAAAGTACCTCCACCGAACCAGGAGCAATTCCAATCAATACCAACCATTTTTCGGTAGGATCACATCGATAGTTAATTATCTGATTGTTGGCTAGATTAGCCATTCTGTTCTGTCAAACAACTTCACAGGTTCAGATTCATCTACCGAAAAAAAGGGGGGGAAAGTCCATATTAACATGGTGGACAAGAAAGAACAGACAACACGAAAAAAGGCATAAAGTAGCATATTGGTCTTTCTGTTGAAAGGAAAGTGTGTTACCTTCAATGGACCAATGATATACAGATGTTTGTGTGACAAGACCCAACATCTTTGGAGTGATCCATTTTCAAAAAACAACCTACACACAGAGCACGGAGTAAGCTAATGAAAATATTCAAATTCTAAAGTGCGGTGAGGCATTTCAAGGACAAAATAAACCTATCACCTGCTCTAGCAGCTGATATGATTTCATTTTTTCTTTCAACTCAATCTTAAATATCTGCAAGTGATCCTGAGTAGTTCCCGGAAGTTGGGCTTAAAAAGAATGCAATCATGTCATGAGCTAAGATATCGAGAAGTAAACTTCTAAAAGTAAGGAAGACAAAAGCTACAATAAATTATTCTAGGAACCTCCAAACTATAGCAATTTTGAGACGCTACAGTCCAAATAGTTGGGAGTACATTTACTGTCCATGATGTGAAATTAACTTAGTACATCTCCCACAAATTACATTCCAAACCCAGGTCCAATTAAACTGGAGCACCAATGTTCTCCTTGCACCGATAACTTCATAAATCTAGGCCATCACTTAAAGGGAGCAGTTAATGATGTGTCTGAAAAATTCCTTGGGAGCAAATGTCAGTAACATAAACAGATGGAAAGTATTGCAATGGCCACAGGCAAATCTTTCTGCATTCCAAAAAAAAAAACACAAGCAGAAAAGCAAATTGACATTGAAACCAATCATACTTGCATCCAATCAAAAATTCGGACAACCTAATCAAAGACCACAATCAAATTTAACGCACAGAACATGCACTCTTGAGATCTGTCTGCCATTAGTTCCGATAGTTTTGATGAACCGCCGTTTTGTCCAGATGCGCATGGGAGACCATTGTCTTCTCCAATTGAGAGCCCAAAACCAGCCAAAACCAAAATTGAATCCTAATTCTGCAGAAAGACAGCTTTTAGAGAGAGAGATCGGAGGTAGAGAAAGATAAACAGAGTACCCAGAGGAATGCCACATATGAATGGCCGAAACTCGCCCATTCTCTGCAATCCATCCCATCAAGGTCTGCGCACAACAGAGGAACCACTGCACCCTCATTGACTACCCAATCTGTTTTACGAGAAACACCCCGCAGAAGACAATGGAAGGACACGCAGAAACACATGCAAGACAGACACAGAAGGAAAATGTGAAAAGTCTAGGAAGTCATAACGGTAATTGATGTAAACACCAGGAAATGATGGAATTACCCCAAGCAAATGCCTGAAGGAGATCCAATTTAAGGGCTCAATTGGAAAAATCGAATCAAAGATTTGCCAGCACCAAATTGGTTTTCAAGCAGGTTTGTGGATTAAAACACTTAGTGCAGGTTCACTCAAGGAAAACTGAGAGAACTGAGTAATACTAATAGCATTAGAAACCTATTGAAAATGAAGAAGCTACTTATTACTTCCATTATAGTCTGAGAAGCTACCTATCGGCGTACCGCAAACCACAAGGCTTAAACACCACCCTGCATGCAAAAGCAAAAGAAGGAATACATTGTGCATGAAAACAATAGTTGATAAACACATACATATAGATTCACAAATACCAAATGTAGACTTAAGTATCATTTGTTCTAAATAATCAAGCCTGACAATACCACATCTCATGTGAAGGAAGAAATACATAAAGATTAGAGGAAACATCCTACTCAATGAAAAGGAAGAGGTAACCTAATGAAAATCGTATTGAAATCCAGCCAACTTAAGTTCGCAACTAATAGTTGAGTCTCCTAAAACAGAATGTAATTACACCAAACAGACAAAATAGATTAAAGGATTTTGATAGAATGGTAGCCTTCAAAAAGAAATCAAATGATGTTTTCTTATAAATGGAATTAAAAAATTAACCGTTTCATTAAGATGGTGGAGAACAAACCAAATGCAGCCAACTTTTCCCATGACACAATAAACAAATCCTCAAACTTTAAGCCCCTGATTCTTGTTGGAAGAAAAAAGTTTAATGAACCCAAGAGGAAATCGTACCTATAGAAATTTAAGGACAAAAACTGGGATAGGAGACAACGTTCATTACTGAGGAAATGATTCACATAGTAAGCATATAAGCAAAACACTTGCATGCTATTTTAGAAGTACAATTAATTTTGTGGATAGTGAGCTTTTCTTGAGGCTAATAATGAATATTTGTACCCATATTTTGTAAAGTATGGTAATATTTAGCAAGTTTTAGTTAAAGTTGAGGTATTTTGAGGCTATTTGGATATTATCTTCTCCGGTATATTTCATTTTTCCCATTATATGTCTGGTAACTCCATTGTTTCCGTTCATATATTTGTCATCACTGAATTACCACAAAGTTTCTATATCAATTTAGAACATGACAACAGTTGTTTGTGAGACTGGTAATAGAAAGGTGTATCTTTTTCTCAGTTTTTGGCCACGAGACTGCTTACCGGGACTTCATGTTTGTTTGCCTTTGTGGTTAGGAGGAGGACTGTACATCTGATCCAGTTTTGACTAAAAGGGAGCTGCTGGAAAGTCTAATGCCAAAGCTTAAAGACTTGGTCTTGAGCTCCTCGCAATCTTAAATTCAGCCTTGATCTGGCATTCCTTAAATTCCAAATTGACAGCAGAATAATTACTCACCTTACCCTGTCAGGTATACCTTTCGTTTTCTCTGTGGATTCTTTCCAACCCACCCTGATGATCCAATTCCTTTAGGTCCACACCGCCATACATATTTCTATGAAAAAACTCGATCTAATAATCATAGTTCCATGATTCCAATATATTTGCTGTCAGGGAAGAAATGGATAGTCTACATTCAAACATTAGGGATTGGAAAGCAAGAGCGGGAGGATTATTTTACTACAGAACAAAACTCAAAATAGAGTTAGAGGAGACAAAAAATTGCAATGAAGCAGGAGGTATGAATGAGAATTTTCAATTCCAACTGCATCTACATGCATCAATAGTTTGAGGATGATTCATTCAAATGTACACATAGCTCATGATGAGGTGAGACAAAGTATAAGTACGAATGATAATGTACACTTTGAGAATACAAAAATGTTTGGTTGTGCGACAATACGTCTGTGTTTGAGAGGGAGAGGGAGAGGGAGAGTGGGGGAGGGGGGCATTGAAATGAGAAACAAAAGTTCTTAATGCAATCATGTCTTGTCAACATTTGGAGGGCTATAAGATGTTGCTTTATGATAATTTTAGCAGCGGCTTCTAGCAGCAGTTTTAAAAATGTAGCAAACAGAAGCCACTGACCGTGTTGTGGACCTTTACTGAAAAGCAAGGTAGTTTTGCAGTGTTTCAATACACCATTAAAAGACATCTTTCCTCTAGTGGAATGACATGAAATGAAATGAAATTGTTATTCACTAAATTTTCTTAAGCTAGAATACCTTTTTAAACCTTCCCTTCATTAGTTTCCTTCCAATCTCTGTGCATAGAATGGGCAGAGAGGAAAAGGACCAGAGAGGACCAAGAGAGCAATTACATAGAAATGTTATGCTTGACCTAAAGCCTCATTTGAAGGCTCAATCTAACCAAGTACAATTACATAGCAATGTTATGATGAGAGCAAACTCAATCAGGCAATATAAATCTCAAAGATTCAAGCTACTACATGTCCATGACCAAAAATCTTTGATCTGAAAAGTGAATAGCTCATAGCTTACTCTCGTAGACACTAAAGAGGCAAAACATTGGCATTTGAAGGAATCTATTGTAGTATATGCAAATAGAAGTAATCTTGTGTATATGACTACGCACCCTTTCGAACTCCTCTGCACATTGGTTTTGGGTTTTAAAGCATATGTTTCTAGCTAACGATTATATCGCTTTCCTGTTTCCTGTGTCATGTGTGTAACAACATAAAGATTAAACACATATCCTGATATAAGACAAAAAGAATTAGCCCCCACGTATTAGGTTCACGTTTGCTATTGCTATTGGAATGGTAGACAAATACCATCTATAATGATAAACAAGAATAAGTAACTCATCAAAATCAAATAATATGATAACATTAAAAGTTATGAGCTCCAATAATCTGAAGATGACTAATTTCGCATCTCCCTCGGCATTTAACGCTTTAGGGAGTCTCCAACAACAGCTCAAATGGAAGTTTCTTCATAGTTTCATCTATTCAAATTTTAAATTTGATTCAAGAAATGAGTCACCTTGTTACATGCTCAAATTGCCCGACTACGTACTACCATGATAACATACCATTGAACTCTTCTGCATTTAAAATTAAAAGATTAGAAAGAAAGATGACTACCTTAATTTGTATTAACTCAAAATGTTCAAGCTATGCACATACAGTTCAAAAACATTCAAAATTCTACTACCTCATATTCCACCATTCTCCTTGAAAAGATGGGCTGGATAGATACTTCAACATGAACATTGCACACGAAGTCTTTTATTGGATAGGTATTGGATGGAGCCCTTTCAGGTCAATTGCATCTCACTCATGTCAATACAATTTGCTGCAAGTGAACATTTAAGCTAAGAGATAGAACTTCTCAATACTTTAGTTTATGAAAGCCTTTCAACAATAAAGCACAACTATAAGCCTTTCAACAATAAAATTATTCCCGACTAAATTTTTCTTAGCGCACTACCAACTTGATCAGCATCAAACCGCACTCTATAATGGGCCTATTTTAATTCTCATCCCACGCATTCAGTATCGTTCAGTACAACTCATTTTCTTAAAACTCCATAGCTAACCAACGTTAGCACTATTTGACAATGTCCTTTAGGATTAAATTTTCCTTATGATTTGTCCGAACAAGAGAAAAATTTAAGCTACTCAAGCTTGCACATAAACAACTTAATCCTACGCAGCTTCGGACCGTGCAATAAACAATGGAAGTTCAATGGTAATATAAAGCCACTTAAAGCTTCAATTTGAGTACCCACTCAACAACCTCATGACAGTCCCAAGACTAAATCCATCTCGCAACTATCGCCTAATTTATGATATAACAGGAGAGAAATCACTTTGTTTTCGCCTAGTTTTTTTTTGGTAAAACAAAGTTGGTATGCATAGAAAGAGCTTTAGTCGTTTTTAAAATCGTCTTGAAGACCTAATATGATTTTACCTTTTTCCTATTAAGCTTCTTGCTTAAAACACAATCCCAGCTTCAAAAAGAAAGGTTACCAGCACAACATTTTAGGTCCCAAATTCCCACAAAGTCATAACACATTAAGGGAGAAAGGTGATATGGTCAAGCCAAGAGTAGTTTTGAACTTCGCACTGCATTTATTTTTTCTCCGTTAAAGTTGAGGCAGTTAGTGCTTGCATTTATAGATGATGTCTAAAAAAATTCATGCTTTGTTCTCTTTACAACTTAAAAAGAATTTTTCAAAAAATACCCCCTAGATTCCACCTATATTTCCCCTACTTTCAACATTTCTCTCTCTTTCTCTTTCCACTTATTACCCCTACTATTTTTCAAAAAAATTTTCAAATATCAATCCAAACAAAGCATCAGTAAACTAAACGGCATAAAAAAATATGAATGTGCAAATAAATTCTCAAGTCCTAATTACTTTTCATTTTTTATTTTCTCTTCCCTAGATATTTTAAGATAGCACAAATGCAAATTATGCCAATGGAAAGTAAACCACATCCAGAAAGAAATGAAGAAAAGAATTTACGTTACTCCAAAGTGCAAAACAATATATCGATATACACTATCTGACCTTTGCCATTAGTAATAGATCCACCATGGCTTGCTTTTGCTTTCTAACTAACACCAAAAGCTATGAGCCTGAAGATTACATGGGAAAACTAGAAATTTGATGGAGGTGGAAATCTAAAGGAGAGCGATCAAAGAGATCCTGCAATTCCGAAAAAGAGAAAAAATCAAAATCATTAATGAACAACCCAAAAAAAGAATAAGATGGAACACACAAATTGAGATCAAAACACTAGTCTGACGGCGCCCAGAACTTGATGGCTGCTGCGAGATGAAAACCCCAGAACTTGAGAGAACACAGTGAAGAGAAACTGTAAGAGTGAAATTAGATAAGAAAAACCATACTAAAGAGTCCACAAGATTGAAGGCCCCGCTAGGGAAAAATTAGTATGTAATTACATTCAAGAAATTCGATGAAAAATGTGTTAGGTATTGTAAAAGGTACTAGGAATTGTCTGTGCCTGAAGGCACGGCGCATTTCGTTTTGAACACAACTAAAATGAACCAATGTTAACATCCAAGCATGGTTCCTATTCATAATAATCACGTTACTCTCAAAGCAATATCTCATTCATGCATTCTGTCATACAGTTCGGTTATCCATTAAACCAAATTTTAAGCATTGGCCTAGCTTAACTCATGACTGAACAACCATTATAGAATCCATTTCAAAAAATATTATTAAAACGCTATTTTCC
Organism: Rhododendron molle; assembly: GCA_025413875.1. NCBI lineage: Eukaryota > Viridiplantae > Streptophyta > Magnoliopsida > Ericales > Ericaceae > Rhododendron > Rhododendron molle. The sequence continues at coordinate 48,798,153 of CM046391.1, forward strand.
TCTCAATCCTTTTACTTTATTTCCAAAAGAAAAACCATGTACAAACACAAAGGAGTCATCTAGTTTCATGAAGCAAAGAAAGGTAGTATCCTTTTTCCTTCTAACGAACACGGCTTAAGCATACCAACTGATGAAGCCGAAGCCAATTCTACGAAAGAAGCAAAACACAAAAGCTTCTGATGCGAAAGAAGCAGAGCCAGAAGCATAGAAGGTGGTTGCATTTGATCACACACCAATGTAAATGATCCACCGGTATAGGTAGTAGAGTCAACGATTTGGAGTATTTCAATTATCCTTCTTGTGGTCCCCTTAGTCACTGTATCAACAACAAATGAAAGTTAGAGAAGAAGCCTAAGCACAGGAATAACTAACTCCCTATATGCTTCATTTGTGATAAAAAGTGTTGATAAAAAGCATGTCAAAAAAAAAACTTCGCAACACTAAAGGAAAGCCAAAAAGCAAGTGCCAAGCTAGACTGGAAAAATTATGTGCAAAGGGTTTGGGCATATCATGATTATAGCCTTACAATGCACATGCACAAGTTAAGATAGATCGTTTATAGTGTAATTAGTTGCTACAACTATTGCCTCATGACTATGCATGCCGAAACAAATAAAACAATCATAGAAAGAACTGATACCCCATGTGGTGGGGTGGTTTCCGTCAGACTCCTCTGGATCTCTGCTCCGCTGCATACCTGCACCAAGGCGCGAGGCGGTGGGCCACCCCATGCCCCTCCGACGAGCAAGTCAATATACTAGAGAGAGAGAGTACTGTAGTAGGGTCTAAGATTGTGTACCTTTCTTAGGGTTTATTCTCTCCTATTTATAGACAAACATACTTGCTCTCCAAGTTAGGTGTACACAGCACATGCCCAAACCAGCCCCAACTCTGGAGTGATCTAGAAACTTCTAGAACCGACTGGAGGGATCTCTACGCAGCCCTCGCCCGGATCGAACCAACCCTTTAAGCCAACCGGCCCATTCGCCCGACCCAAAGGTTCGGTCCTTAGGCTCGCGAACTGGGCCTCTGAAACCGGTGGGCCGAACCCTTCGGTCCGGTCCACCTCTTCTCGGCTCAACCCACTACACACAAGGCCTAGGCACAAACCGCGTGCACGAGTCCAACCCATCATGCTCGTCTCCTATCCCTGCCGTATCAACCTGCGGGCCAAACTATATTCGACCCACCACAATAGCCCCTCAACTTCTCGTGCGCCTTCCACAGGCACGAGGAGTTGAACCGTTTAGTGGGACCGAATCCAGTTTCTCAAACCGGACCATCAAGTCCTCAAAGACCAATCTCTCATGAAAACCAGACCGTCCTCTCAATAAACCGGAGCGGTCCTCAATATTCTCTATATCACCGTATGATAAAAACCAAGACCGTCCCCTTTACAAACCGGCTGAAGCCTCGTCGCTCGGTCGTTCCATCGAGAACGATAGATATTTACAAACCGGCCAAAGTCTCATCCACACTCGGCCATACCACCTAGAATAATAAAAGAAAATTACAAACCGGCCAAAGCCTCATCCGCTCGGCAGTTCCACCGAGAAAGATAAACATGCTTACAAACCGGCCGAAACCTCATCCTCGCTCGGCCATACCCCCGAGAATAACAAAAAAATTTACAAACCAACCTAAGCCTCGTCTGCTCGGCCGTTCCACCGAGAACGATAAACATATTTACAAACCAGCCGAAGCCTTATCCTCGCTCAGCCATACCACCGATAATAATAAAAAGATTTACAAACCAGTTGAAGCCTCATACTCGCTCGGCCACACCACCGGGAATAATAAAGAAATTTACAAACCGGCCAAAGCCTCATTCGCTCGGCCGTTCCATCGTGAATGATAAAGATATTTATAAACCGACCGAAGCCTCATACTTGCTCGGCCATACCACCAACAATAATAAAAAGATTTATAAACCGACCGAAGCCTCATCTGCTGAGCCATTCCACCAAGAATGATAAAGATATTTACAAACCGGTCGAAGCCTCATTCGCCCTCGGCCATGCCACCAAGAATAATAAAAAGATTTTCAAACCGGCCGAAGCCTCGTTCGCTCAGCCTTTCCATCGAAAAAACTTGATTAATTTTCAAATTAAGTAAATAGGCCGAAGCCACAAACGTTCAGCCATTCCACCGAAATGATCACTTCAACAATTAATTAAACAGGCCGAATCCACAAATGTTCGGTTGTCCTACCGACAAACTCAATTAATTAATAAAACAGGCCGAAGCCACATACGTTCAGTCATTCCACCGAAAAACCTTGATTAATTAATAAATAGGCCAAAGCCGCAAACAGTTGGCCATTAGCATTCGAGCTTGGATTTAGCCAAGTAGAGAACATAGTTTAAACAGGGGGCCGATGCACCAATTTCTTGCCAACTTCGGGCTACATCGTGCCTTGGTCACTCTAATTTCTTGTGAATCCATGCTCCCTTTCCAACACTCTTTTAAAAACCGAGTTTATCACACCATTCATCTAGCCCCCACTTCGGGTTAGACCGGACTCGTCAGGGCAGTGTAATTTGAAGTGATGGAAAAAATTTAACTTTAAATCGAGTATGATAAACAAGTTTACTAACCGGCCGAAGCCTCATTCCCGCTCGGCCATACCACTGAGAACGATAAACAAATTTGCGAACCAACCGACGCCTCATATTCTCAGTCATGCCACTGAGAGCTTAATTAATTAAAAAAGTAATTTACACTGGCAGAAGCCGCAAACGTTTAGCTGCTCCGAAAACTTAATCAATTGAAAGATTAATTATACGAGCCGAAGCTACACATGGTCGGCTATCCCACCGAAATTATTTATTTATTTATTTTGAAAAATTAACTAAACAGGCCGAAGCCGCCCAAAAAATACTTGTTAATTTTTCAAAAATTAATTCATACAGGCCAAGGCCGCACGTTTGCGGTTCGGCCCTTCTATTGAAACTCACGATAATAAAAACAAAACATCAATACAGCCGTCCCCGGCGCATCCGGCCGACCCAAACAACAAAAAACTACGCTTTCAAATCTATAAACTTGGTCTGGTCCGAGCCAGAACAAAAGATTTCACAACAAAAAGATTTGTGATCATGTCCGAGATTAAAAAATCAACCCTCAGTACCTCCAACCGACCCAAACAATCTAAAAATCTATAATTCAAGGCTGAAAATGCACGTACCAGAAATATCCAAGACTGAGAACTGCAATTTGACACCGTAGTTGGGTCCGGCTCGTCGAAATAGTCAAAATCGACTATTCATAGGCGAAAAACAAAGTTGTATTGGCTTCGGAAATGCGGAAAAATGAACCTGGAATATTCTGGGAATATTCCCTGCTGATGTGGCAGCTGACTCAGCGTTGACCAATCACGTTAGTGTTGACCTGCTGACGTGGCAGGTGATGTGGCAACCGAAAGGGTCCACACCTGATGACGTGGCAGTCACGTGGCAATAAGGTAGCGGCCACGTGGCGATGATGTGGCACTCTGGCGTGGCGCCACCTAGGCTTCAACACACGCCTGGCACGCGCAAGCACACACCCAGCACACGACGGCACACGCTAGCGCGCCGCCTTTGACCAACTCGTGCGAGCTACCCGTGAACTTTTCGGCGACGTGCTACCCAGATCCGTGATCGTCTCGTCGAGGCAAACAAAGCCCAATGGTCAAATCTCGTGTTTGATCACTGTTGACTGCATCGATACCCAAAAAACCCCTCGGTCGCCCTTTTTCGGCGGTCAAATAGACCATGGGCGCTCTTCCGACGTCGTCCGGTTACGTTCTGACCAGCCTCGAACTTGTCTCGTCAAGATGAATAAAACCCCATAACCAAATCTCTCATCCGACCTCGTTTAGTAACTGGGCTTTTCGAACAGTCCCTCGCCTCTACGCTGCCGCCTTTGACTGGCGATTGTGGTTTACCCCGGCGTCCTCCGGTGACAAGCTACACATATCTATGCTCGTCTCGACGATACAAACACGACCCTGTGCTCAAAAGTTGTTTTCGACCACCCCTACGACAGATCGATGTCCAACCAGCTTCCGCCGCGCTTTTCCAACAGCCTCCGGCGGAGTTATTCAGCCACACCAACACCACCGTGTTCGTCTCTTCGCAATGTTCAAGACCCACTAATCAAAAAATCGATTCGAACCTAAGCCACCATGGCTGATCTGAAACCCAAGCCAAAACTCCATGGCTCTGACCCCAAATCTCCTAGAAGTTTTCAAACAGAAACCAACGTACAGGGAAGCAAGCCCCCGGCAACGGCGCCAATTGTGGTGGGGTGGTTTCCGTCGGACTCCTCTGGATCTCTGCTCCGCTGCATACCTACACCAAGGCGCGAGACGGTGGACCACCCCACGCCCCTCCGACGAGCAAGTCAATAAACTGAAGAGAGAGAGAGAGTACTGTAGTAGGGTCTAAGATTGTGTACCTTTCTTAGGGTTTATCCTCTCCTATTTATAGACAAACATACTTGCTCTCCAAGTAAGGTGTGCACAGCACATGCCCAAACCAGCCCCAACTCTGGAGTGTTCTAGAAGCTTCTAGAACCGACTGGAGGGATCTCTACGCAGCCCCCGCCCAGATCGAACCGACCCTCTAAGCCAACCGGCCCATTCGCCCGACCCAAAGGTTCGGTCCTTGGGCTCACGAACTGGGCCTCTGAAACCGGTGGGCCGAACCCTTCGGTCCAGTCCACCTCTTCTCGGCTCAACCCCCTACACACAGGGGCTAGGCACAAACCGCGTGCACGAGTCCAACCCATCACGCTCGTCTCCTAGCCCCGCCGAATCAACCTGCGGGCCAAACTATATTCGGTCCACCACACCCCCAAAAAAATCCAAAGACTTGTCACAAATCTTAGTCTAAAGGTAATAGGATAGCACAAAACCATAGAACAGAAAGAATGAATACACTTTCAAGAAAAGGTAATGATTGACTTGTAGTAAGAGTTGAAAACCAATATATAAGTACTTCTCATAAAACTACATTATCATGTTTGTCTAACGACATAAAACACATTGCTGATGTTCTAACAATATCTCTGAGATTTTAGTAAACCCATATGTTGAATCACATATGCAATGTGCATCTTAGATAGCGATGTGCATATCTCAGATATGGGCAATTTCATGAACTAAATTCCTAAAGGCGCTTTCCACCCATAATGCACTACTGAATTACATATGCCATGCGCATCTTAGAACGCGATAGTCGAGCACATGGGAGACGGGCATTTTATGAAGCATTTCAAGCTTTTGCGATCAAAATTCTAGTAATTTTACTCAAGGAGAAATATAACACATTCTATTGTTTTCATTTTTAAGTTCTAAATCCAACATTGGCCGAGGTTTACTCTGTTACCATTTTTGTAATAAATTCTCCTAGATTAAAATGCAAAAAAGTCACAAAGTTCAATTTAAAAGCTACTCGAATTTTGCTTTTCAATGCAAAACTTTATTTAGCTTCATCCGTTGGCGATCGAGGGAAAATAAGAAAGATAAAAACTCAGATTCCATTTTATCGGCAAGTCCATAAAAACAATGAATACACCTCAAGTTATATTTGGGGTCATACTTAGTGCCTTCCTTTTGAAGTCCAGAGAATCACAGTAGACCATCCAGGAGTTCATGTGGAGATCACGTTTTACCCTTCAACTTCGAGAATTTAGAAAACAAAACATATTATAAGTCAGTATACCAAAATTTGAATTTGGAAAAGAGCTTCAGTGTTTGAGCCAACATGTCATGTCCCCCAATTTTTGAAAAATCAGCAAGTTATTCAATGTTGGTCAAAGAAAAGTCACCTAACTACTTACATGCCCGATGCCTTGTTGAACTTTCAATCACCCTTTTTCACGGTTTTAATTGACAATTCATATGCCACGTAGAGCATTCAAATTTACCAAATAAATCAGTTATAGACAAATGAAAGTCGAAAGGACCTAGAAAGCTATAGAATGACAAATAATTCCATCTAGTTTTAACAAACAAAGCCAACATATAAGATTAACCTACTTGAACTACCTGATTGACCGGTTCTAATTGGGATTGGGGCACAAATCCTTTTTGTAACATGTGAAGAAAATAGAAGCCTCTTACTGGTAGCATTGCCGCACAATTTACCCTCAACCTGACGTCAAAAAAAGGAAGAAAACAGCTAATCAAAATTAGCAAGGTGGCCTTTTGTACAAGATCCACTGTTGGGATTTAGAAATTACAACTACATGGATCAAATTTGACATACAGGTGTTCTTTAATTTAAAATAAATACAAAAGAGATAGAAATAATCAAACTACAATATAAATTGATCTTAAAAGGTGCGAGTGACAAAAATAAGCAAGATTTGTCAATCATTTGAAAATCAAATTCAGCTATGGAGCCACCTAATCGTTAGAGCAATACTACTTAACTTGAGCCAAAGTATCATGTCGTGTCATCGAATTTCTAAACATTTGCATGTCCAAATGTGAGTTGCCCATTTCATTATACCTTTCAGTAACACCAACAGTTCACAAAGAACCCACACAAAGATGTACAAAATATTAATGAATCTAAAGAACTGTGTAGAAGTTAAATAAACCCCTATTATCTATGTAATGTGGTACTCTTAACACTATCAAATGAGAATCAGACTCAACCTTAAAATGAGAATCCAGGCCCCTAACTTCTTGTCCCATCTTCCTCCAAATCTTCTTCGATAGAAACCTTTTTATTAGATCAAAATAATTCCATTTAGTTTTAACCAATTATGAAGCCAACAGGCAACAACTAAAGATAATTCTATGTAGAGAGATTGAACCGATACATTTCTAACAACTAAAGCAGTACATTTCTACCTCTAAAGTCTAATCGTCTGGCTCGTCTCTTTCATGGTTTATGGTATAGGTGTAAGAATGTTGTTCGCAAAAAAAACTTAACATACTAATCTTAACAGTGATCATTACATCAAATAATTCCCCAAAATTAACAAACTCTCCACACAATCTAAGGCGGCTCCTTGATCTTTAATAATCCAAAAGAATATCCAGCTAAAGTTATCTACACAGTATCCATCTAAAAAAATTACAAATTCCAGGCAAATCAAGCCAAAAAATAAAAGTAGCAAATTTTCTTGTTGAATAAATTTCTCTCCAAGCCTCACCCACTAAGCAAGCATGAAAACTTGGGAGACACAGAGTGTGGAGCTTTAGAGTAACAAAGTAGAACACCTTGCATCACTAATAAGAACCAATTTAATCACTTATAAGCAGCGTTTCAGCAATTTGGAAAGTGGATTTCAGCACTTATAAACAATAGACCCTTATAAATTTGAGACCTACATATAATTCTGGGGAACTCCTAGACATTTATAAATTTGGGACCTACATATAATTCTGATCCATAAATTTCTTACACATGAACAGAAGTAGAGACGTTGAGAGTGGGAAAGCACAACTTCGACATATGATTTCAATACCAAAAAATAGAAGTTCTTACATTTGTGATTGTACTATTTTTTTCCTGCATTAATTTTGTGCATGCCTTATGTACCTGAAAAGAAGCAGCAAAAATTAGACAGAAGAAAGCCCACAAAGGACTCAAAAAAAAAAAAAATGCATGTCAAGAGTGTCACTCCATTCTATGGGTGTTGATAAAAGCTGCAATATGAAACCATGGTACCTGGCCAAGCCGCCGGAGATAAAAACCCAACAGACGGCTATCGCCGCTGTTGGGTAAGGTAAAACAAGCAAGAATGGTGGTCTGAAGTTTATAAAAGCAATATACCTTTTTTTTAAATTCAAGCAGGCCCCTTCTCTCAGCAACAGCTTTCTTGTGAGCGAGCCATTGCTCTCTCCATGTTTCTATAGATGGAAGACAATTTGACAAATCTGGAACATACAGTACTGTGACTTCTTTATGGCTAAACAGTCCATCCTTACCGACTCTGTCATAATGTATCTGAAAAGGTTCAAGTACAATAAGCTTGCAGCTTTCATACCCAATACGGAAGACACACAGTAAGACGTAATATATTATCAGCCAAGTAACGCTACAAAACACATCCTAAAGATGGAAAAATAGCAGTACCGCCATATAGTATCTGAAAGACTTAATGGAAGGAAGTCAAGTTGTGCTTATTCAATTTCAGATGTTTAAGTACAGGATATAAATCCCAAAATCTTCTCTCTAAACGGAAATGAACTGTACAAACTCAATTTGAATAAGAATTCGCTCTCACAACGAACCACTTTACATGCCTAGAGTGTTCTCATATGTCATTAAACTACTGCAAATTAATACACAAGGATGAGTAAGCATATCAAGCTACATGATTCCAAATTGATGCAACAACTTATCCTTAATCCTTAGATTCCTTACTACTACAGCAGAGCGCATAGAGAGAAGAAAATTATTCAAAATCAACAATATTTCTCGTAATTCAATAACCAAACCTTCCTGAAAAAGTAACAGCCACCTTAACCCCACTACCAGAAAGGAAAAAAAAACTTTCTTATGAAATCTTAACTAAAAGAGTATGGAATTTGCACCGTGTTCCAATCCAAAATGTTCTTGTGAAGAGACATTTTGAAATTAAGTAGGAAAAACTTATCTTGACAGAAATTCAGATATGCTATTAACTGGATAAATATTTGCTATTAACATCAGCCACCATTCTGCAATGCATGTGTTATCGATTTACACTTGAGATCTACACTTCGGTCTTCTGAAAAGTTTGCAATCTCAATTTGTTCCTAAGATACATCCATGCTATAAATATTCTGGATTCTTTTTACTCACTGACATGACTTGCGCCGCTAACAAACCTATCCCCCCATACCCATACAGATATCCCAATTATGAGATGCTAAATGTGCAATTTACCAAAAAGAAAGCCAGAAAGCCATCATCAGTCTACCGATATGGATGACCATAGTATGTCTACCAGGTATATTGATATTTGCAAACTAAGCTTCAGCTGAAATTACTCCCCAAACATCAGAAAGCCATGAGACAACCACCATGAATGTGCAGAAAGAATTATCAGAGTAGAAACCAAAAAAAATGCATAATATGGGCTCACAATATGGCTGAAATTACTCCCCAAACATCAGAAAGCCATGAGACAACCACCATGAATGTGCAGAAAGAATTATCAGAGTAGAAACCCACAAAAATGCATAATATGGGCTCACAATATGGAAAAACAGTAATGAGGGGACAAGTTGCCCTGTTAATTTGTCTATACAAAAGCTTAAGCGCCCAGAGATAAAACATGCCTCGAGGAACCTATTCCAGTGCCTGCAGTTCTTCAAATCAAGTTGGGTGACATCCTTCGCATACCTGAAATCTATGGATATACTGGGCAATTTGTGTTAAAGAAATACATAACTTGCTTATAAGAGGATAGACTTAATAAGTAAGAAGTAAGAACATACCGAAGAACAGTTTGAACCGGAGAGGAATCATCAACAGAAGGATCCCCACCATCAACAGTATCCCATGGTCCACCAATTGCCATGAAGTATTGATCTTTCTTAAGAACAGCAAACCTCAGCATATTGCACAAATGGGGCACACAGTCATCATAGCTCCTTTCAGATGAAAGCTCCTCCAAAAAATTTTGGCTAAGTCCACTCATCAAAATCATCTGATCCTCCAAAAGGTGAAGGGAAAAAAAGAAGAAATTTGAATGACAATGGCATCTTGTTTTTCAATAAGCAGAAAGATGATTGACACATCTTAGTGCATAAACACTACTAGAGAGATAAAGAATAATGAGACAATAAGATCCACAAATTCTTTTCACGAAATCGCATACAATTTCTAAAAGATGCATAACATCAATTATAAAGACTAGAACACAATTGTCCACTATATCCATGGATTTGACAACTCCACTGGAGGCGAGATAAGCTTTACCATTTCAATATACTCCTGTTCCTAAATGATAGTCCACAGGGAAAGGACGTGCAATTTTATTATCAAAAAGTAAAGTACTTCCATGAATAATTTTTCTAATGTCTTGACACCAAATTAAATTAAATTTTTCTTGGCAATCATGGGCCAAGAAATATTAAAATGGGAACAATTAGTTCTTTAATTTGGTGTCAACAAATTTAAAAATTAGGCACGGAAGTACTTTATTTTTGGTATCAAAATTGCATGTCTTTTTGTAGTGGACTATCATTACGAATGGAGGGATAACCATGTAGTATTATCAACTATTCAAGGAGGTGACAGCAGATTAGCATCTAACAAGGTACACCTATGTGTGGCCATAATAGGGGGAAGAGGAAAGAAAGATTAAACACCGTCTAAGCCATTAGCGTTTGTGCTGTTCTAAAACATCCACAAGGATCTTAGAAGCAACTATTCAACAGTTCAATGCTTCAAGGCATCACCCTCAATTATTGGAGACTTCAAAAAATTACAAGAAGTTAACTTCACATCAACTAGGGACAAAAAATCCCAGGACAACCAATAGATAGAAGTTCAAAATTGCCTATACTATGTAAGATGCACAAATCACTAGCCACAAAAGTTCCAACACAACTTCTGATTTCCATACCATAAGAACCGCGAAAAAAATCGCTTTGGATCCATTAAGTTCTATGTTCAACTTCAACATGCAAGATTCTGCAACATGATCAACTTCAGTTCTTCCAAAACTCATCTGTAATAAATACCTTCGCATTCCACACAGTAGTTGCACATTCCGATTTGACAGGTTCAGTTGAAGTCATGGCAGGTCACTCTTTCTGCTCAGCTCCAGCATCCTCTTGAACAAAATCATGCTCAAAAGTGTTCCATCCGAAATTATTTCGATTTGTTATCACTTGTCCTTGTCTTTGCTTTTCTTTCTTACTATTGGTACCTCCTATCCCTTCTTTAGGAAATTACTAATTACTGACAATTATTAATTACAAGTATTTGTTTTGAATACAACAAAGGGGGAGGAAAAAAAATAGCAAGCAGCAAAATCCAAAGTTAGAAGACAAAATTTCAGATTTCCATTTTCCCCTTTTTTCCGTGAGAAAGAGAGAGAAGCGTGGGCATAGATTCACTTTTCCAGTCCAAAACACCTTGGGGAAAAAAGATTAATGCCGTGTTCGGATCCAATTTTTGCTGACTTTTCAAAAAAGCTTTTGAAATTTTTTTTTGAAAAGGGGTGGAAGCCTGGCCCCACTTCTGGGCTGTCCCACAAAAAAGAAAAAAAAGAATATGCTGGTTACAGTTTTTATGAACTTTTTTCACTTCCTATATATCTGAACATATATAAGTGCATATGCAGCAGGTTCAAGCCTAGATTTGTGGCTTGTTTTTCATTCCACTCCCAAACTTGATGCCGACCACAACCAACACAACACCGGAAAAGGAAGAAACTATAACCAGGATAGAGAGAGAGAGAGAGCTGTCTCTTGAGGAGATTCGCGGAGAGAGCTGTCTCTCGAGGAGATTCGCGGAGAGAGCCGTCTCTGAAGGAGATTCGCGGAGAGAGAAGAAGAAGAAGATCGTAGGCTGTTTTTTCTGTATTTCTCCATAGAAAAGGAAGAACAGGTAGATGAAGACTAAAGGTGAACTTTTATTACAGTGGAACAGGGGTAGATGACCGTTGTAAAAGTAGAGAGAGGTAATAAATGTGAAAAATTGGAAATGGCCCACTATGGCCCACCATCCCCCACCACCCGATCAAATTTTTTCAGTTTGTGTTCAAAAAACTCTTTGCAAAAATGGATCCAAACACAGCATAAAGCTAAATCTTGCCCCAAGACAAAAGTATTAGCACTTACATTTATCAAAATACATATAAAAAAGGCATACCTGACAGGAGTATGGATGGAAAGCCTAAGATTATCCCTAGGCCAGTTAACGTTACCTAAAGACGTTAAACTGTCAGCAAAAAAAAAAAAAAAACTTTATCCAAAAAGTATGTTTTACCCTGAGATTAAAAATAGTTAGAAAACCTTTGAGCATTCTGGAGAAATAAAAAGTCTGGGATAACGCTTGTCTAGTGACAAATAGTCCCTCTCGAAAACTACCAAACTAGATTGGTAAACCTGCATAGACAAGATGGTATCCCTAAGGATTAAAAACTAAAAAATTCAGCAATCGTAGGCTATGTATAGAATGGATCTTCTAAGGAAAACAAGTTAATATGAAAAAAGTAAGGAAGAATCAACATACTTATATAGAATCTCAGAGAACAAACTATCTACTATTCTAGAGTTGAAACCAAAAACTAACAGGCATCCACAACCAAATAACTGAAATAAGAACACAAAAAGCCTAACAAAACATTTCAGGCCGAAAGGTTCTGCGTATAACTGACACACCTGGTGCGCCACCTTCAGCTACCCCCAAATCGTCGCCCCCTGCTGCTGTTGCTGCTGCTTCAACTGCTTCAACTGAAACAAAAAACAAAACCCAATTAAAAAAGAGGGAATATTAATAAATTGTAGAAAAGGCGGTGCCAGAGGAGGAGGGGGTGAAGTTGGTTTTGGCCTTGGCGCCGCGGAGGGAACGGGTGGCGCCGTCGGGGGTGTCGAAGGTGCCCAGCCAGACGCGGGTTTTCTTCCACTGGCCGCGGATCTCGGTGGCGTAGCGGCCACACGGCCTCTCTCTTACTCCTCTATGGTGTCCCTCCCTGAAGGAGGCAATGAGGAGAGGGAGAGAAGAATCAAGATGCATCAAACCCTAACCGACTATTTGTTTGCAGAGAGAGAGTTAAGGTGGATTTAAAATTCGTGAGAGAGAGAGAGGATGTAAGTTGGATTTGAATTTTGAAATTGGCTCAGCTACCAAAGATTCGTGAGAGAGGGGGGGGGGGCGGCTGGTGTCTGGGGGAAGGTTTACGTGAGAGAGGCAGCGTGAGGTACTGAGGGAAGCTTGTCTGGGCTCATGTTAACAAAGGACCAATGGTGAGGATTTATGGCAACATATATCTAAGGGAGCAAAATATGGCTCAGCTTCCAAAGCTGAGCTTCCTTATTAGAGAAATTGTGATAGTCAAAACCGCAACAATGAGAGAAAAATTTAGAACAACATTATCCATTTGGGAACACTAAAAATAAGTTTGTTCACGCTAAATGTCTTAGTAAATGAGCAGAAGCATGCAACCCTGCCAACATGCTAATTCACACATACACTGTAAGTCATCCTGGCCTATTCCACTAAGAAGGAAGGGGCCCTATGATCGTATACCCACCCTTGGGCTAACTTGGATAACTCTCCTACTTTTCCAGATTTACGGAATTGATACGTCCACTCCCTTCCCACACCATGGACATGTAGGAAATTAAAGAATGAAGCCTTCAAATAATAGGAAAGTAAGGACATATTTATTGAAAACGTAACCCAAGGGGATCAAAAATTTATTTCTTTGCTAATATGCAGACCAGCAGGAAGACGATATTGACTCCAAACAATTAGTATTTATACCTTTTTCCTCTTCATTCACCTCCAATTTCGATCCAGAAATTTTCTGCTCTAATTTCAAATTTTTTAGTTGGAAAAAAAAAATCAGAGCAACAAAGAGTAGCTAGATAGATCTAAGACAGATAAAAAAGCAGTCCATACCATAAACATGGAATCATAGAGCTATCCGCAAAAACTTCACTGTCGCACACGATGCACAAAGAGAAGACGGATCAATTACTTGGATAAAATTGGATTCCAAGACTGATAGGAATTGAATTAGGTTTTATTTGGAGAATTGCAACAGCAAAACAAAGAGATCCATACACATGTGAGAGAGCGAGAGAGAGACATACACATCTGTAGAAAAATCACAGTCTAAAATCTTTAAAATTAAATACGGTTCCAAAAATCATATCGTCCTAGCAAATCACAAAACCCATCAAGGGAAACTTCAAGGTTCCCTTTTCCATGAACTAAAAAAGAGAAGATAGATAAGGACCAACAAAACAACACTTTCAATTGCAGTGTTGTCAAAAAGAACACATCAACATAAAAATGAGGAGTTAAAACGTATGCACATGACACTAAAATAAGCTTTCTAACCTGCAAGTTTACGCCCAAAAGCAAGCCTTTGACCGTGAAACACAAGATAATTCTCCAGATAGGCAAGCAATGTACTTGGTACTTTCAAAGCATTTCCATGCACATGTTAATTTCAAAATCATATGAGATCAATATACATGACAATGTCAAATATCATCTTTACAACTTTCAAGAAAGGGGGAAAAGCTAAATTTTAGTCTACAACACCAAAATTAAAAGATGCAACTTGTAAAAAATCTAACGGAGACAACCATTAACCTAAGATTACCAACCAGTCAACGGAAAAATTGAAAAAAAACACAGCTTAATAATAAGCCATTGAAAACTTTCAATTTTGAAACAAGCCCTATGCCTGGGTTTTCTTCCTTTTATTTTCCTTGGCTTTCCTCACCCATCCTCTCCACCATTTTTCTGCCTCACCCATCCTTGCCACATCCACAACAGCCACACCTACACACGAAACCACTCACACACGAAACCTTCTCCTCTCTCCCTCTCCCATGGAAACCACAAACTCAAGACCACACCACTCCAAACATCCATCTAAAATCATCTGTTAAGTTTTTGACCAGAACCTCACATTTATCTACTTCTATTAGGGGTTTTCTTTCACTTAAACATCGGGTCTACAATGGAAATTTCAGAAATCTTGAAGGAATCTGGATGGGGGAGGATAATCTATTCATAGATTTTGAATGCCTCACTTCGTGTGAATGTTACTATTTTATTATTTTCCCTTTGTGCTTCTTGATTTTGTGTTGAATGTTACTATTTCGAGTTGGTCGGGTCAGGTTCACGGATCAGAAAATACAGTCATCAACAGAAAAAATAGAGAGAGAGAGAGAACCACAATCACACAAAACCCATTACACATATTCATATAAAATCTGCATATTCCAATCGCAATCGAATCCCCTAAATCCTAGCCCTAGGTTTTCAAACACATCAGTGGATTACTAAGTTCCTATGAAAATCAAGTAGCATCAAATGGGCTTAAAAGGGGGCCAAGGGGTGGACCTGGGCTCTTTAATCCGCGCGATCATCTTCTCCTTCTTCGGCCTCGAGTTTCCGTATGATCCCTTGAACCTCTTCCCTCTCTCCGTCCTCTTGTCCCCGCGTCCGCAGAGGATCGACGCCCCCACCGCAGCCAGGGGTTGACTGGTGACTGGTGAGTGAGAGAGAGGAGGGGTCGAATCGCCGATCGACTGAGAGAGAGATGGGGGGTATGATCGTCTGAGAGAGAGAGATGAGGGGCCAAATCGCCGATCGACTGGTGTGTGGGTCTCTGTGTGTGTGTGAGAGAGAGAGAGAGGGGGGGGGGTGTGTGGGAGGAGGCGCCGATCGTCTGAGGTATAATAGGGGTTTCTTTGATTTTTTTGAAAGGCGGAATGGGGGTTTCGTGTGTGAGGGTTTTCTTGTGTGGGTGTGAGTGACCGTTGTGGATGTGGCGGTGCGTGAGAAAATAAGAAATACTAATATACTATCGATTTCGATTTCGATTTCGATTTCGATTATAAAAATAAAAAAATAAAAAATGAAAGAACGGTGGGACAGAAAAATACTTACTATCGATTTCGATTATAAAAATAAAAATAAAAAAAAATGAAAGAACGGCGGGACTCGACACGGCTCCCTCTGAGGCTCCGTTCAGTGGGTTCGGCTCCGCTCCAGTCTTCCACTGTCCAGTATGGGCCAGTGTGTGGCTGGAATGCATTTTGTCAAATTCAAGGCTTCATGTTATTTTGCTCTAAAATTGACAAAAAGCTTGACAATGGAGTTAACGGAAACATAACGGAAAACATAAATGGTCAGTTACCAGAAATATTGTACCAGAAAGTTATTTTCAAAAAAAGTTAAGTAAAATGAAGTAAAAGAAAAAGAAATCTATTTTCTTGTAGTGTTCATTTGACAATTTTTTTTAGCAGGAAAACTAAAGTTTAGTGATTCATTTGCGGCGAAAAGACACTTATGAGAAACTTTTTTATCTTTATTCCCATGGCTAATTTTAAATAAAAGTAAACTTTGAGAGCTAAATAACAGACTATTATATTCCAAAAATTAACACACATGGGAAATGTATTTTATCTAACGCAAAGCCTTAACATGAAATGAAAAAATCGACTTGCAATTCCCTATTTAATTTGCTATATATTGAATGGTCATGCAAATCCTCCATTTAAATTGTAAAGACCCGTAATTTCTTAAATTTTATTTAATGTTTTATAAGAAATATAAGGACGAGATTGATTTTTTGAAATTGGAAGTTGGGGCTAATGTGTTAAGTGTTGCATTTGAAGGGTGAGTGTGTGATTGTGCCTTATGTATATGTCAGGTGTGTGTGTAGGGAATTAAAATTCCCATTTTACTTTTCTCTCTCTCTGTCCCGACCTCTCCCTCATCTCTCGGCTCTCACTCTCTCCCACTCACTCTCCCACAAAATCAACCTAAAACCCACAAAACTCAACCTCCAATCCTTCCTTCCTTCACATATTTTGGTTCGTATCCCATCGGTTTGAGCTCGGAAAAGGTGCATTCCGTTTGAATCCGAAGATTGGAGCTAGGGCTTGAAAATCATTTGATTTCATCCTTGAATCTTGAGGTAGGAGATTCTAACTATCAAAATATGTTTATGAAGTGTTTCTTGATGCTTAATTTGTGCCTTGGATCATTGTTGTTGTTGTTGATGTTGTTGCGGCTGAAAAACCCATCTTGGTCTGTCAAAAATTTGCTCGAAACCCATTGTTATCGATAACATTTTCATTGTTATCGATAACACCTTGTTCCAAAACCCAGAAAACCCATAGTTATCGATACCCCTCACTTATGTTATCGATACCCTCGCGTCTGGAATGTCCATAACCCTGAAGTTATCGATACCTTTCTCTTTTGTTATCGATAACGCCGTAATTTTTTTGATCCCAGTCAGGAGTTATCGATACCTTCCCTTTTTGTTATCGATAACGTTGTGTTTTAATTAATCATGATCGTAAGTTATCGATACCATTTTTTTTTCCGTTATCGATAACTTTTTGTATTGGATTGTTTTGATGATACTGATTCCTATTCTAATGTTGAGGGCTCCTATTACCTTTATTCCATCCCACGCCTCCTAGTTAGTTCCTGATTCGACCTCTTGTGACTCACGAACTCGTTCGACGACATCACAAAATTAATCTCTCATTCGAACATGATTTATTTTTTTTTTAAATACTTTATGTTTTAAATGTTGATTTGAATGGTACGAACTTGATGGTTAAAGGATTTTTCGAACATTACGGACGCGACGAGAATATTTCAGGACTCATCGACGGGTGAGTGCCTGGCAGAGGAGATCGGGGTCCTTTAATTGGCCCGGCAGGAGCTATATGCTCGTATTTGATACTTCAGGACCTCCCTATGGGTAAGGTGCCTGGCAGAGGACATCGGGGTCCTTTAACTGGCCCGGCAGGAGCTTCGGCTCATGACAAATGTACGAGACACGTTTGAAACATGGTTGGTTTTGAAAATGAAAGGTTGGGTTCCAAAAAAAAAAAAAAAATGTTGTCATCGCTATCTTTATTCGATTATCGAACCTTGTCTCTTTTGTTATTCATGTGCCCATTCCCACATTTCATCAGCATACATTGTTAGGGTAGATTTTTCTACTGGGCTAGTGTAGCTCAGACTTTCTTTCATTTTCAGGTGCTAACTCGGGACAGTAGTGCATGTTTGGAGTGCTTGGATGTGAGCATTATTTTGAAAGCTAACACCGTGGAGTTATTAAATCATCTTTGTATTTTATTTTGGAAGATGTATTAGTAACTCTTATTTGTAAATCTTTTGACGATGAAAGGTTGTAATTTGTTAAATCTACTGACATTCTTTGTCACGCCCTCGATTTTCAACATAAAGTATAAAGGTTTCTGAATAACAATCCCTCGCAATAATACAGATAATACCCCAAAATCAAGGTTCATTCCCATGATTTCAACTTAAAATCAAAGTTTTCTAATCAAGCTCGACGATACAAATTACATAATAGAAAAAGAAAATTTAGGGTTTACAGTCCTCCATGATCAAAAGATAGTCATAATAGTAGTCAATATTACATTCCCAAAGAATTTTACAAAATGATGCCAAAGTAATTTCTCATATTAGCTTTCAAAGGGATGATGTCAAAATGCATGCCAAGCACTCCGTGTCACTATCTCCAAGTGTACCTGAAAGAAGGATAGGGTTGAGCAAAACACGTACCCAGTAGAGAGTTCTATGCTCAAACTATATGAAAATGAAATGAGTCATGCACCATGAATGAGTGAGTGAATATTGATGGATACGACCAAAGAACGAATGATTACCACCAAGTTATACTCTTAGATCAAAGGATTCTAGACTTCATCGGAAAGTCACTAACCGTTCACTCCTCAGACTAGATACATCGATAAGCTTACGTTAATCTACTTTGGTCTATACCCAATTCCGAATCATTTATTATCCTTCATACGATACTACAATCTTCCTCGGGTCTACAATCATCATTATTCAATCCCTTCATTACAAAATCCTTCTTTTCTTTTAATCAGATACTCCTTCAATGAACTCTAGGGTCACCTCGGGTCTAATTCCCTCGAGCGCAGGGTCACCCCGAGTCTATTCCCTTGATGATAATAGCTTGGGGTCACCTCGGGTCTATCTCCTCGAGCGTAGGATCACCCCGAGTCTTTTCCCTCAACAATAACAATCATTCGGGTCACCTCGGGTCTAGTTCCCTCGAGCGCAGGGTCACCCCGAGTCTATTCCCTCAATAATAATAATCATCATTGGTTAGCGGAAACGCACATCGCTTAACCGACCCTCCACCATTTCATAACTAACTTCATCATCCATCTATCGATTGTACCACAATTTTTCAACCAACCATTATATACATCTATAAACACATATGTTCACACCTATTCGTTAATTAACAAATCCGCATCGCACACGACGTACTAAGCCCATTTATATACCATCCTACAATACTCTATTCATTTGTTATCCACATTCATTCCACTTTCGTTTCACGGACAATCAAATCACTCAATCGAATCCGAGAATCATTTATCCGTTACGTTCGTACCATTTAAAATCCAACTTGTGTACAAGTAAAGTGATCTTCAGGAAACCATGTCGAATTAATCATTTAAGGTCATAGATAAATTTAACAAAGTCTTACGATATGGGTGATCGAGTTCGGCGGGGCCATTAGGATAGTGTTTAAAAAAAAGAAAAGCTTGGAATAATCAGAGCCCACAATGATGGAATGGGAAAATCAGAATTTGCAAACAATACAATTACAGCATGTTATCGATAACCAAAGAAGTAAGTTATCGATAACTCGAGGTCGGAATAAAACAGATTACATTGTTATCGATAACGAAAAAGTCATTGTGCCGCTCCCATCTACCATTTATGTCCACTACGACATTCGAACAACCTACGGCACTCATAAACATTTTACGATATGCTCTCGTCGTGTTCGTAAGGTACCAAATCTTTAAACCTTCATGATAAAACCATTTCAACCGCAACTTGATATGTATATAAAGTAAATTTCAAGAAAATCATGCATAACCGAGCTATAAAGATTATGGATATATTCAATGATGTCATAAGGCAAGGGTGATTCAGTTTGTGATCATTAAAATAGTATTTGAATTAAGCTAGGCATGATAAGAACCCCAAATAATGGTATGGGAATCAAAGGTGGTCAGAACGAAACAATTAGGAGATGTTATCGATAATAAACGAAAGAAGGTGTCGATAACTCACGGTCGAGATTAATAAAAGCACGACGTTATCGATAACGAATGAAAAAGGTATCGATAACTATTGGTGAGAGTCAGTCAAAACGCTATGGTATCGATACCAATGGGAAAGGTATCGATACCAACGGGGTTAAAATCATTCCAGACGTAAGGGTATCGATAACAATAGGAATTGTTATCGATAACCAGCAGTTTTCTGGGCTTTGAGATATAATGTTATCGATAACAGTAAAGATGTTATCGATAACAAAGTGGATCGGGCAGATTTTTGACAAACAGAGATGGGTTTTTTAGCCACAACAACAACAACCACGATCATAAGCAAGAATCAAGCTACAAGAAACAAGTCATTTACATATATTGAGAGTTAGAACCCCCTACCTCAAGATTCGAGAACGAATTGGAAAGGATTTCCAAGCCCTAGCTCCAAACTCCGAACCAAACCAAATACGGGTCACCAAGCTCCTACGAACGCGATTCGAGCTTCAATACGCACAAGGATGGAAGATTGGAAGGTGTATTGTATGGGTTTTGTGTTGGTTTGGAGAAATTTGGGTGAGGATGAGAGAGGTGGAGAGAGAACCGAGAGAGAGAGGATTCGGTCATGTGTGTGTGTGTGTGCCGACTGATCTGGAAAAAAGAAAAGGGGAAAAATATAATTCCCTACTACTCACCCACACATCTATACATGCACACACATTAATTTCACTAGCACCCTTCCACAAATAAAGTTATCACATTAACCCAACTCATTTAAACTCAACAAATTCCATATTTTTCCCATCTATAATATCTAATAAACCTTTTAATAAATTTGAAATTTACGGGTCCTTACATTCTTGTTTACGGTAATTCGGGCCTCGAAGCCAACGTTGTATTATTTTGGAAACCCTTGGATGTTTGGAATGGGATGATGAAAAAGGAAAACGCTATATTATTTTGGGAATCGTACGGAATATTGTGAGGTTTTATTTATGAAAATCCTTTATATCTATGTTAAAAATCGAAGGTGTGACATAAATTGACATTCTCTGATAATCAACCGTACAAATTAAGTTTAAAAAATAAGTAGATGATAACTAAATAAATAAATATTAAACAACTATTCTTGATTAGTTGCCGATGCAAAAACTCATTGAAAATTAGTTAGTAGAAAACAAAATTGAAGACTAATTACAAGATAAACAAATACTTCCAAAAAAAATAAAACTACCAATCTTTTTTCACAACAATTATCTTAGAAAGCATTGCTCACGTAAATCTCAAAGTGTCTTTCTAAGAACCTAATTTATATTTTTTTGGTATTGGCGTCATTTACTTTTTTTCTTACCCGCCAATTATTTTGGCCCCACAATGGATAAAACTTTTCCCGTGCTTCAAAATCCTATGCTTTTGGCCGGATCACTTTTGCAAGAAAGTAAATCTTACAGGAAAACTTAAAAACATGTTTCTCACTACTTTCCTGCCAGCTGAACACTACAAAAGTTATGGGAAAGTTGATTTTCCCATCATTTTCTGTAATTTTCTGGCAACTAAGCAAGTCCTCAGGGGTGAATAGTAAAAGGAAGTTTAGGAAAATGAAGGTTTTTTAAACTTAAAAATCATGTGTTTACGCAAATAATTTTTCTATCAATATGAATCTTATTTGATAGATCTTATTGAGATCTTTTAAAAGGTAGAAATAAAATTAAAAAATTATTTTTCATTTTCAAAATATTTGAGTTCTTAAAGTTGTTTTAGGTGGATATAAAATGAGAGTGAATTTGATGGTAGATACATAATGAGGGGTGATATGTTAAGAATGATGGATTTATAATGAGGTATTTGGATAATTTTTTAAGAATGAGAATATGGAAGGTGGATATGATGGAATAAGTTATCAAAAGACTTAATTATCCCATACTTTAATTGCCCGGAGTTTGAGAATGTTTTTTCTTTTTTTTTGGATCCAAGTTTGAGAAGGTGTGTATTGAACATGAGTCACACCATATAATTTTCTCTCATCTCTTGTAAACAATGACCACCGGTTCATCTTCCTCTCCATCTCACCGTCCAGCCGTCTCTCTATTTCTCAACCGATCATTCCGGCTACAATACATCTCACAACGTCTAGCCATTTTGGGCTACAACACATCTTCTCCGGCCAGCGTACAGCCTCTCTCCCATCTCAGCGTCCAGCTATTTCTTTCTTCACCGACGGCAACTACTACAGTTGTTAATGTCTCCGACGAATTCGATTGTCCCACAATCCAGCAAATGGAGTTCAAAATTTTCCAATTAGGTAAGATTTCCATTTTTTAAAGGTTTTCAAGATGGGAATTTTATGCGATTGGATTTGGGGAATTTTTTTGGGTGGTCTGATTTGGTATTTGTGAAAGAGAGATTTCAAGGACAGAAAGGTCAACCACCACCCCGCTTCACCAACGACAGGGGTGGCTAATCCACCCAAAGGTGGATTTGTAATCCCATCTCGCCAAATCCGGGAAGTAAATCCGAGTGTGCTTTTGTAACGACCCTGATTTTTTGTCAATAAAAATTTCGCTAAAAATTTGAATTTTATTTTAATACTTGGATTTCATTTTTAACATCCAAAAATCGGTCGTTATTGACTTATAAAAATTTTGTTATTATAGTTGAAAATTCTTTATTTGTTTTATAAATCCCTTTTAGCGATTAATAATCCGTCGTAATTAGGTTTAATGACTTAGGAGATTGGTATTCATCGCTCGGGCATTAAGGTCATTTTCTAAAGACGAGTATGCCTATTAAGACCCTGGTATAGTTACTTGGTAATTGTAGTAAAATCCTAGAATTATATTTCTCGGCTGTAAATCCTACATGGCAACCGATTAGTTAGCAACCCTAACTACCGTTTGGCTTAGTTACATTTCCCTAACCTAGACTGTTGCATCGATGCCGAAGTGGTTAGTAGAAAATTTTTGGTCTTTGCTTTGACCGTTGACTTGACTGCCTTGCTTTGGCTTGGCTAGGCTGCCTAGGCATCGGGTCGCTGTTAGGCCTGCCTCGCCTAGGCATCTGGTAGCTGTCGGGCCTGCCTTGCCTTGGCGTCGGCTCGCTGTCGGGCCTGCCTTGCCTTGGCGTCCGCTCGCTGTCGGGCCTGCCTCGCCTAGGCATTGGGTCGCTATCGGGCCTGCCTCGCCTAGGCGTCGGGTCGCTGTCAGGTTGCTCTGCCTTGGCCACCGCTTTGCTAGCGGGCTGCCTTGGCCATGCTCACGCCTCGCCTTGGCCACCGCTTTGCTAGCGGGCTACCTTGGCCACGCTCACAACTCACCTTGGCCACCGCTTTGCTAGCGGGCTGCCTTGGCCACGCTCACGCCTCGCCTTGGCCACCGCTTTGCTAGCGGGCTGCCTTGGCCACGCTCACGCCTTGCCTTGGCTACGCCTTGGCCACCGCTTTGCTAGCGGGCTGCCTTGGCCACGCTCATGCCTTGCCTTGGCGTTTGGCACCGTCGGGCTTTAATATTCCGTTATTAGGCGATTTCCTACTAAATAAAACCAAAATACCACTCGAGCAATGAAAGCCTAGATTAAGTATCGTTAGTCTTTAACCAATTAGTTAGAATAGCCGAATGCCTATTTAGCCTAATCACTTCTCCCTAACCCTAGATGGACCATTTTACCCTTTTTGTCTTTATCCATTGGACGATAAAGGCTAGGGTAATATTTATCCGTTGGACGATAGATGCTAGGGTAATCTTTATCCATTGGACGATAAGTTCTAAGGAAATCCTTATCCATTGGTTATTACATGCTAGGAAGATCTTTGACCATTGGACAATAGTTGTTAGGGAGAAGACCAAGTTTGACTAGTAGTTGGAATAGTCTAGTCAAAAGCAAACATTGTACTTTATGATGACCTTCCTTGAACCATTGGTTATTACATGCTAGGAAGACCTTTGACCATTGGACAATAGTTGTTAGGGAGAAGACCAAGTTTGACTAGTAGTTGGAATAGTCTAGTCAAAAGCAAACATTGTACTTTATGATGACCTTCCTTGGACCATTGGTTATTACATGCTAGGAAGACCTTGACCATTGGACAATAGTTGTTAGGGAGAAGACCAAGCTTGACTAGTAGTTGGAATAGTCTAGTCAAAAGTAAATATTGTACTTCATGATGACTTTCCTTGGACCATTGGTTATTACATGCTAGGGAAAGCTTTACCCCTTGTACAATAGATGTTAGGATTGCCAAATAGGATGACAAGACTAGTCATGTGTCCTTTCCTACAAAAAGAACAATCATAGTCATGTGTGCATTTAAGTGAATTTGTCCATACCTTCCTTATTCTTTCCATAATTGTACATATACATATATATACACATGGAAGTACTTTGACCAAGAGAGAGAGAGAGATGGCCGAATGAGAGGGAGAGGGAGAGTGAGGTGTATGTGAGTTGTATTTTGACATGTGTGTTGTACTTTGACACTATTTGACCTAGTTGCACTTGAATGATGTACTCTTGCTTGACAAGACAAGACCTTGGAGCAAATCAATGAGAGGTAGAGAGAGAGAGATGGCCGGATGAAAGAGAGGGAGAGTGAAGTGTATGTGTGTTGTACTTGGACATGTGCATTGTACTTTGACACTATTGACCAAGTTGCACTTGTTGTTGTACTTTGGCTTGACAAGACAAGACCATGGAGCAAATCCATGAGGGAGAGAGAGAGAGAGAGAAAGAAAGGACGGTTGGAAGAGAGGGAGAATGAGGTGTATGTGTGTTGTACTTTGACATGTGGGAGTACTTGAACACTATTTGACCTAGTGGCATTTGGTTGGAATACTATTGCTTGACAAGGCAAGTCCATGGAGCAAATCCATGGGGGAGAGAGAGAGAGAGATAGTGGCCGGCCAAAGTGGAGTGAGGGAGAGAGCTTCATTTGCCTATAAATAGCACCCCATACTTTCATTCAACTCACACCTCCAAGCATAGCTCTCACTTCTCTCTAAAATCTCTAAGAAACCAGTTTCTGGACAGCCTACTGTCCATCTACCAATCCTCAGTTTTCTCCTGTTTAAACTAGTTTCTAGGACAAACTTCCTTCTAGAAACTTGTAGAGCACTTCGAGATCTTCAACTTAGACCCAAAAACCACCCTAATCCGTTAAGAAATGACCAAGATATTGCCATCCGAAGTTCAGTGAAATTCTCGGATTTCCAGTCCAGACAGCTTACTGTCGATCTCTTTATCACCATTTCTCCGAGCAAAAGTTGTTTCTAGGAACAACGACCTCCACAAAAATTGTAGAAAACTTCGAGATCTTCGATTTAGACTTAAGAACGATCCCATTTGGCCAAATATTGACCGAGCTATCGCCATCCGAAATTTGGACCAGAACTTCCAAAAGTTCCCATTAGCTTGTTCGGCCCCGACTAGTTTCGGATTAAGGTAGAATCTTCTTATACCTCTAACTCTACGTAGATTTTCCCTATCTACTCTCCCTAAGTATATCGTATGTTATGTGCATGATTGAAATGTATGTAGATTAATCTTAACCGTTAACTCCGATATATATTGTATAATGATAGTATTGCTTGAGATGCATGAAGTAGATTCTCATTTATTTGTTAATCCTAAGTATAACTAGAAGTTTGTATATTATGTTTAAATGCATGTTAAGTGAAGATACTAAGAATTTGTTAGCAAACTTGTTTTACTAAAACTTCGAAGGAAGTATGAACATGTTGAACAAACGATTTCTACGTCAATAAACATATGTTGTTTTGAATTTCCCACAAAGGAAGAAAGAACGGATTTTGGGTAATATATTATTGTCTTGAGGATGATTATGAGCATGGATGTATATTTGCTTACCTTACTTGTGGTTATGAACAAGCATGATTAAATAGAGTTGGATGATCTTGCTAGTTTAGTTTCAAGATTACTATGGAAGTGTTGTATTTGTTTACGAAGTCCCGCCGCGGAGTCGATGCATGATTCGAGACACATGAAATTGGAAAGTAGAGACATGACACCTAGGGTGTGGTTAATATGGATAAAAAGGATTTTTGAAACTATATAATGGTCGGACTTGGTAGCCTTATGTGAGTTGCGTGCGTGAAATTAAACCCGCAAAGTGGCCGGACTTGGTAGCCCTTTGTGTGGACTTGTGAAAACCGCAATGTGGCCGAACTTGGTAGCCCATTGTGAAGATTGCTAGTGGAGCCAGACGTGGTAGCTTCATTGGTAGTATGGCTTGGTTATCCGCGGAGAGAAGCCAATACAAGTTTTGGTTGAAACCACAATGTAGCCGAACGTGGTAGCTCACTGTGAGTGTGTTTTGAAACCACAACGTAGCCGGACGTGGTAGCTCATTGTGTGTATGGATTTGAAAATCACAATGTGGCCGGACTTGGTAGCCCATTGTGAGTGTGGCCAATGGAGCTGGACATGGTAGCCTCATTGGTAGCGAGTTATGGAAAGCTTTTCGAAATGTTGATTTGAAAATGAAAAGTGAAATGGTGACACGGTCTACGAAATGCTGCGTAGGAGAAACTCTGATGACACGGACACTTACGCCAATTGAGTAATGAATGTGCATGTGTTATTGTACATCTCTAAATGTGAAGTTATTGAATGCACATGTGTTAGTTTGGTTGTTATCATGTATCTATGACCTGCTACGTGTAAGTTATGCGTTGCGGGTATAGGATTGTTCTGCTGAGCTTTCGTTGCTCATGGTGTTACCTTTGGTGACCTTGACATATTATATCGGTGGCGACGCTGGTATAATGTGTCAGACTTTGTAGATGATCAAGATGGACAGTACAGCTTGGAGGCTTTTGGAGCCGAAGAGCTGGCTAGGATGGAGGAGCATGCGGAGCTGTAGTTAGGAACCCTAGATCCCTCCTTGTATAAAAATTGGACCCCAATGGGAGTTATGATGTAATAAAGAGTCAGACTCTTTTTTAATGTTCAATAAAATGTTATTTAACGTACCCAAAATTCCGGGGCGTTACAGCTTTTGCCCTCCCAAATGCCAGAGATGAGGAGAAGCTGGAGATGTAATCCGGGCGCTTCACAAATTTGGCTTCATATCCGGCTTCCAGGCTTCCAAACAGGCCGTTACATAGGGTTACTCACCCCAAAGCCAAAGGAGAAAATTTGCTTGAGATCAGAAACCACGAGAAAAACTTCTTTGACGGAAGTTTCCGTAAAGAAAGTTTTACGATGGTGAATCGCTGCAGTCCAAAAATATTTTGAACGGTTCAGATTTTAATAAAACTTTTTCGGAGAACAGTTAATTGTGACCGGTCATAATTAAAAATGACTCTCAGCCATTGATTGCGCGAATGGACGGCTGAGATTGCACAGCTCCGTAAGCACCCTATTCACAAAGCGGCCATGAAAAAGTCTATCTCAAAAGTGAAACCACACGTGGACAAACATACATGCACACTCACATAAAGTGGTGGGTCCCACACACTACACACTCTAGTGTGCTGGATCCACCCCTCAAGTGAGCGTGTGTTTGGATACACCAAACGTACATTGCATCGTGTGGAACCCATCTTGGAGTCCCATACAAATGATCAGAGCCACTCAATTTATTTAAAATGTATCATTTAAGAGTTCCTTTTAAAAACCAACTTACCCCATTCGGCTAAATAAGTTAACTGGCTTATTTTTTTGTCCTTATTCAAATTTTTTTCGTATTTTTTAGTTTTTCGTCAATTTTTTTGGGAATTATTGCATCGTCATGACGAGAGGAATGTAAAAAGTAAAAAATTATGATCGAAATCCATTTTTTTAAATAAATATGAAAAAATTGGCTAATTGGCTTATTTTTGTCTCTATTCAAAAAAGTTAGGTTTCAATCGTAGTTTTTATTTTTTAGATTTTTTTTGTCATGACGATGCAATAATCCCCAAAAAATTAACGAAAAACTAACAAATACGGAAAAAATTTGAATAGAAACAAAATAATAAGCCAGTTGGCTTATTTAGCCAAATGGGGTTAGTTAAATATCACTAAAGACTTAATAAGTACTCAAAGGCGGTTACATCAGTAATGAAGGATGTTATTCGCACATGTTTGATTGAAAAGGCTTTGCCCGCTATTCGATCTAAATGGCCATGTTGTAGTGCAACAAATAGCATATTCAACAAGATAATGCAAAACCACACATTCAAGGATTTGATGTCGAATTTTTCGAAGCTGCAAGTCGAGAAGGATTTGACATTCGCTTATCGTTTCAACCCCCAAAATCCGGACATGAATGTTTTGGATCTAGGATTTTTTAGGGCGATCTAATCATTGCAACATCAAGAAGCCCCGACAACCATTGATGAGCTTGTTCACGCCGTAGAGAAATCATTTGACGAATTGTCATCCAAAAACCTCAATCGGGTGTTTTTGGCCTTGCAAACTTCATGATTGAGGTAATGAAGGTTTATATATGGAGGTAACAATTACAAATTGCCACACATGAGAGAAGATGGCACTCTTCCTTCTCAACTCTGTTTTTTTCTCTTTCTCTTCGTTCTTTTATGAAAAATTCCTTTTTCACTATTTTTTTTGGGTAATTCCTTTTTCACTATTTAAATACTCAATCAAGCAAAATAAACGGAATTGAAAAATAATAAACGATGAACAGTACCGAACACAAGATATACGTGGAAAACCCCTTAAAAAAAAGGTAAAAACCACGGGAGGAAATCAAACACTATAAATCATTGTACAGTTACAAACAAACCTATACTTACAACCTAGAATCGCTCTCGGTTGACCAAAGTTGATTGTCGAATCACTCGTTCACCACACCCAGTGCTTGACTGCGGCTGCCTTGAATCCACAAGTCCTCCGAGATACTTCCAGAATCCATCGGAAGAACGGTTCACTCAATAGAATCAAAGTTTGAAAAGAACTCTTGGAATTGTTCTGAAAGCTCGATGATCAATGGATCATATGATTATTCCAAGAGACAAGCCACAATCTCCCTTAGGTATTTTTCTTATTTGGAGCAAGAGAGAGGCGGCACAAATATGATCGATAACCTCAAAATCCCAAATGAGCCGCATATATATATATATATATGGAAGAAATCTGTCAAGTTGCTCGAGCACTGGTTAATGCTTTGCTGGAGTTGCTCGAGCACTATTTCTGAGAATCAATTCTACATTTCCACACCACTGATTATGTGATCCATTTTCCTTGTGCATCAGCTAAAATCACAAATTTCCTTGATATCTTCCATCCATCTTGCCATACGCGTGTGATTTCACTATCCCATATTGACTTGACAATCTTTCCTTTTCCTTTTCCTGTTATTGATTTATTCCATGCCAGTTTCCTAAACAGTCTCTACCACACACAATTACATAATATTTGATTTCCATCCACTTCCTAAACAGACACTCTAAAAAGAAAAATAATTAATACAACTCAATAATTAGAGATACAAATCAATGTATTTTTGTCATGGAATTTGCCAAATAAAAACGTGACCTTACATTTTATTTTTCAGTTTGGACTTGGAAACATAACTCATTATTGATTGAGCAGTAAGTCTACTTCTTTTTTTCTTTCTTTTTCAGGTCAATCTCCGCAAAGCTTCAGTAAATGTTTTTGCAAACTCCTTCAGTTGGAGAGTTGCTTGATTGGCATTGTGCAACCAATGTAATGGGAAACTTATGTTGTCGGATAGAAAGACTTGTTCTCTACCAGCTTTAACAAATTCCACACATCAAATACTCTCCTTCAAAACTGCGCTCAAGTAAAAATGTAAAGGATTGGCGTAATGTCGAACATACTGAAAGGGAAGCCTAGTTGCCAAATACATTACGAGGGAAATCAAGGTAATCATATTGAATCAATTTTAGAAGACGAGCGACACAGAAGAATGGCGGCAAAAACCATAGTAGTAATTTTGTTTGACTTCGCGACTTTGCGACACCAAAAAAAAAAAATTATCAGAAACCGAACTGAAAACGTCCAGTTGAAGGGACTGGGAAATGTCAAGGCTGTCAAGGGCCAGTCATAGGATTTCCTACTATACTGTTGGTTTTATACGGAATGGTAAATAATAAGGAAAGATAGGGAATGATAAAGTTTTATAAGTACGATATGGGATGTACATTGAATGCAAACGGTGTTTTTTTTTTTTTTGGCTGTGTACGGGAGACTTTTTCGTTGCATAATACCTTGTGTTCAAATTCCTCTACATATCTCAAAAAAAAAAAAAAAAAGCCGTATATTTCTATATTGGTGCCTTTTCGACCATTTAGTTTTTGGTTCAAGATCCAAAAATTGCATAGTCTGAGTACATAGGATTGGCAAAGACTAATAAAAATAGCATTTGAGGAATCATTAACTATTTTTTTATTTTTTTTTAGCACCGTCTCATCCTACACGGGGATTATGGAAATAACACACACGCCGATATGAGAAGTCAACTAGTTGGTTCCATTTTCATTAAAATTCTTATTTTTTAAGTATTTTTTTTCCGGGAAAAAAATACTTATTTTTCGTTTTACGAGACAGATCAATTTTCTCATAATACATCACTTTTAATTCAAAAAATAAGTACACTACTTATTTGAAAGATAATTTTATTTAGTGGAACACATCCAGTTCCACTTAGATTTTTGGGGTCTTTTCTTGTTGTCCTTATTCGAATTTTTTCGTGTTTATAAGTTTTGCTCCTAACTTTTGTAGATTACTGATTCGTCTCGTCAAGATGAATCAGAAAAGTAAAAAATTATGACTTTTACCCAAATAGTTTTTGAAATATTCATGATAAGGCCCAAAAATAATCCAAGATATAACAAAAATATTTTTTGATATATCCAAGATAAAGGGATTAAGTTTGTAAGAAAAAAAATGTGCAGTATTGGATTACAACTCATTTGACACAATTATCTAAAAATAAATGCATTTTCAAATCATATCAAACGATTATCCGATCAACGTGATTTTTGGAGGTGGTTAATGTTCCTGATGAGATCTAAAAAATGAACGGTCCCGATCATTGTTGTGAGCCTCAAAAGAGCCCACAAATAATCCAAAACTAAACCAAACTGGTTGGAAGGGAACTTAAATTGGACCCTTGCCCGGAGACAAAAAAGGGATTCACAAAATTAACCAATAGCTAGATGTCGAGTTCAAATCACTTTATAGTAGTCAAATTCGTCTATATTCACTTCGTCTCCATTCTTTAGTCCTAAATAGTACCTTTTTTTATCCCAAAAAAAGATTGTCCCATATGAAAACTAAATGGATAATGGATAAGAAATTTCCTCTTTCACCCTTTCACTGTTTAATTAATAGTACTAAAAAGTAAGAAAATATAATAATTGAAGGAGAAAACGAGAAAAATATATTTTCAAGAGTGCAATGATTCATTGTTCTCTTAATTTAGTTAGAATTTTCGAAAGGAAAGAATGAGGAAGGGAGTGTTTATGTTCCTGTGCGCTTTTGGTGGGTTCTGTTCCTGCCCAGTGTGGGCTACGGCCTAGTCTGGTCTAGTTCGGCATTTGAGGGTCTTTTTTGGGCCCAAAACAATGATCGGAATCATTCATCTTTTAAAGATCATTGAGAACATTAGCTACATAAAAAATCATATTGATCGGATACCATTTTATATAATTTTTAAATACATTAAGCACAAGGTAAATGTGCTAAATGAGTTGCAATCTAGTGTTGTGCACCTTTTTTTTTTCAAGTTTAGTCATTTCAAAATCATAGCAAACAGTATCCGATTAAAATGATTTTTCACTTGGCCAATGGTCTCGACGAGCTCTAAAAAATGAACGGTTCTGATCATTGTTGCAGGCCCAAAAAAGACCCGCAAATGCCAAACTGGACCGGACTGGACCATAGCCCACACTGGACGGGAACTGAAAATTTCCACCAGATTCAACGGTGGAAAAAATTTAAACAATGCAGAGCATGGGCAGGGAGGATTCGAGGGGTTATTGAAGTGGCTTTGGAAGACTCAAAAAAAACTGTCTTGTGGCATATTGGGGCCGTCCCATCGCATCCCATGGGGGATTTGAAAAGAACATTACAAGGGAATATCAGAAGACACTCGTTGTTGACACCAAGGAGAAGACCCATCGACTTCCCAATGTTCCCATCCATTCTTTCCCTTTATTTATTTCATCCTACTTATTCTGTTTACCATTACCATTTGCATACCTATCTCCAACTCGATTGGGTTTTAATCTTTCCAGTACTGAATTGGGTGTTTCATACTAGTAATTTGGCGATATGGGTGATCATAATACAAAATGGAAGAATGCCAAGTCTAAAGGAAGAGATAATCAGTTGCTTGATCATGTGCTCTCTTGGTCTCTGGAAGACATCTCCAATGAGGGTCTCTTCAAAGACAAGGTTTTGTGGGTCTTTTCCTTTTTACATCTTCTTGTGACTTAACTTGAAGGATTATGTCAGCCTGTGGAAATGGAGTTTTAGGCTGGTTTCTTTGCTATATTTGTTCGGACTCTATGGTAGTGTTTGGTTCGTTGGAACGATTGTGGGAAGAATCAAACGGTCATTTCATGGGACGATCCTGTCATGCATGTGAAATGGAATCTGCTTTCACTTGACGATTCCAGCTGTGCATTTTATAAGTATTGACGTGTTTTTTTTATTTTTATGTAAAAAAATCAAGTTGATTAGACATTATTGTTAAGGCCTTAATCGAATCGTATAAGCGAAATAGACCGTTAGATGCTGGCCAGCGTCCATTTCTCTCGGGGGAATATGTTTCGTTCAGTTGGATATTCATGTATAACCAGTCGATCGAATTTTTTTGAATGAATATGTAAACGTTGAGGTCTACTTCATAAACAGCTACAAACATTCAAGGGAGACCGTTTTGGGTCTTGTATGAGGGGCACATGAGAGGATCTAAACTTCATTTCTTGGCCTCTTAATCTCAGGTAACAGGTATACTATGCCAAATTTTTAGAGACCGCACCTACAAATGATCATCCCTACGAAATGATAACCCCATTCCAACGTTCATTCCAATACATAGGATTTTCCCTGCTCAATGGATAACCATTTAATACCAGTGGGGAATTGTTTATCATCTTAAATTGAGGTGAACCAAACATTCCCTATTTGTATACTTTCACTAGTCTGATACACTAAAGCCATCTTAATCCTGGTTTAGCCTATCACACATTGTTAATACGATCCCTTTATACAAAGAAACTCATGTGTATTTTCTTTCTCTTTGCATGTACTGAACAACAAGGACAAATTGTGTTAGAGTTATAAGTGTCATGGTAGTTTTTTGGATAAGGTATTGACAGCTCAGGGCCTGAGGTTGTCACTATTTTCTTGTTTGTTTTCCTATACTAACATGGAATGATGAGAAGTCGATATATTCCATCTCCATTTGGCAAGCGAGATAAGTTGCTCTATGTTATGTCGGTAGCTTTAAAAGTATTTTTATTGTACTCCATTAAGTATGAGTAAATCTAACTTTAAACTACTTGCTGTATCATATTTGCAGGAACTTGCATAATCCGAAGGTTATTGTTAAATGTCTCAAACATTGTGTGAAAGTGTTTGCATACGTAATTGGAGCCTTTGAGCTAGTGGTAACTGTGAACAACCATTGTCATGATTTCCTTTGGACATATTAACAACCTTTTTTTTGGTAGGAAGTCTGAATCGTTGTACATGAAATTGCATAGTGTGCAGTTTAGTTATTTCAGGTTACAGGATGTGGTTGTTAGGCCTTGCTTATAATATCTTGAGTTCAGTGCACTGGGGCTCCTTCCTTCTCTAGACTATGGTAATAATAGCCTTGAATCTTGATGCTGCCTCAGAAAAGAAACTTAAACGGCTAGGTTTTTTAGTGCTATATATTTATAAATGTCTACATATTCATATGTCTCTTTGTTTCTGCTGTCTTCTTGAACTTTTGTTGTTTTGTGGGCAATTACACATATAGGATTTCTGCCTGCCTTATTCTTTTTTTGCAAGCAAAATGAAAGGGGCATTTAGTTATAATTAATCTGCTCTATAGGCCTATACATATAAGGGCCCGTTCCGGAAACCTTCTTAAAAAATAAGTACTTATTTCTCAAACTTCTTATTCCACCTTCTTATTTTTTCCAAACAAAAAGTTTCTTTCACATTTTCAAACTCAAATATAACGTAAAAGAAATTTTTTTTTTTTTTTTTTTTGCACCGTATTAAAGATCTCAATGAGATCTATCAAACAAGATCCATAGTGGTAGGAAAATTTTTTGCGTAACCCTATTTTTTTTCAACTGGAAGTTGCCCATACAAACACAGCACTATTGGTACACTACAAGGGGGCCGGCGGTCAGAAACCGACCGGCAGCCGCGCCGGGCCGTCTCCGGCTGCCGGACGGCCGATCCGAGCCATCCAAAAATTCTAAAAAAAAAAACTAGGGGGCCTACGCGAGAATCAATAGCATCCGAGGTGTGTAAGGTGCTCAGATCGAGCAATCTTTTTCCATGTATATATGAGTAACAATATGTTTTGATACATACACGAATAAGAATTGCTCAGATCAAGCACCCTATGCACCTCGGATGCCATTGATTCTTGCGTTGGCCCCCTTGTTTTTTTTTTTTAGAATTTTTGGACGGCTCGGATCGGCCGTCCGGTGGCCGGATCCGGCCGGGCGCGGCCGCCGCCCTCTCCGACCGTGGGGTACCCAAGGAAATTCAAGAGACTGACTAAGAATAAGAGCTTCTTTTCTGGAACGGCCCTTCTTTTCCAACAAAAAAGAAGAGCTTTTTACGTTTGTGGAACACACTCTAAGGGTGGCTAGTGGAGAGTGAGAGTCAAACATGGGATGTTGGATGTGATTCTACGAACCTACAGCGGCTTACACTAACCCTTACTTGGGGTTTCAAATCCTGTTCATGGGCCTCCTAATTACAATTTCTCCTGATAGACGGAAGTTAGAAGAATTCAAATTGCCTTCCATTTGAGCTAATTATAGTTGCTATCTAAAAGCATAACCCAACACTCCATGTAGCTGGGTGAACAATGTGAGCGAACATAGGGTTGCTGCTGAATTCACGATTTATTTTGTTTCTTTGGGTAAAGGTATTTCTCATTCTCATGTTTATCATACATCTATCTACCACGATCACTTTTTCATATACTAATGTGTTGGATCCAATGAGTACTAATAAGCTCCCATTGCTGGTCAACTACTTTGCTTACATGTTTGGAACTGTCCAGAGCTTGCTGTTGAAATGCTTATGTTGTAAGATTCCTACATACTAAGGCTCCAGCCCTTTTAGCTACCCCGAATTCTGTCCCCCTGCACATGATTGTGAAAATCCTCATTTGGTTTTCGAACGAGCTTGCTGTTGAAATGTTTATGTTGTAAGATTCCTACATACTAACGCTCCAGCCCTATTAGCTACCCCGAATTCTGTCTCCCTGCACATGATTGTGAAAATCCTCATTTGGTTTTCGAACGAGCTTACCCAGGGTCCTTTTCTTTATTTTGCAAAGGGGACAGCTTCTATCCAGTCACACCTGTAGGTCATCTTAGAATTTGATAGCTACAGATTTCCTTCCTCTCCATAGTTTCTATACTGCCGTCCAATGTTGGACTCAATATAGTTTGCTTGCTTGCATACATGTCTGAAGATTAAAGAGTGATTAGTGGCAGCAGATACCTCCACAGTGTAAGCAACAATGTCTGGGACGGTGCTCCTGTTTCTTCTGGCCTTTAAACATTGCTGGTTTCTACAAGCTTAAGCATGTTGTAGGATTCAATTTTCTGTTGAGGGACTTCTTTTCTTACATTATCTTTATTACTGACATATCGGGGTTCTTTTTCTTTCTTTTAGGTGGAAAGGATTCCAGAATCATTCCAGTCTGAACAGGAGTATCTGAGGTCGTTTGTCTTTCCTTTATTGGAAGAAATACGAGCAGAGTTATGCTCAGTATTCGAGGCTGCATCCAGTTCTCCTTTTGCACAAGTCCTTTCTATGGAGGAAACAACACCAGATGCGGCATTATTCTATGATGTCAAAGTTGATTCTTGGAGAAACACACAGAGTCAACCTGGCAAGCAGCCATACAGATCTCTTCCGGGTGATATGTTACTGTTTACAGAAGCTAAGCCTGAATCTGTTTCAGAATTGCAACGGTCAGGAAGGGCATGGGCTTTAGCATCAATCACCAAGATATCTGGGGATGACAAAACTGATGACATCATATCTGCTAATTTCAAAGTTAAAGTATCCAATGACCTGGGTGTAAAAGATCGGACATGCAAATTCTCTTATGTGATTTTCCTGATGAATATAGCTAGTAACAAGAGAATATGGGACGCATTGCACATGTCTGGAAAACTGGAAGTTATCCAGGAACTCTTGTGTTCGAAGGCTATGGTAAGAAATCTGGAGAGCTTCATTGCACCTCGAACCCATGAGATAAGAAAAAAGAAGACATTTAGAGCTGATATGGCAATGACATTCTTGAGTTAATCCTACAGTATTTCCTATTCATTCAAGTTATTTTTCTTTTTGCTGAAAGTTAACTATGAAAACCAAATTCCTTTCTTCGTAAATGGCAACTAGTTTTGTTGACCTCTCTAAGCAATTTCAACTTTTATTGGTTTGGTTTATGTTAAATTGGTGGTCTGTCATCAACTCATCTAATATCTTTGGTTAAAAGAGTTGTATTATGATTTACTGAATTTTTTGAAAATTTTGCTTATGGTTTGATTTTTGTTAACAGGCTGAAGAACCTTGTAATCTTTGTCCCATAAGGAATCAGATATCGGAAGAAAATTATGTCCATCATCTGAGCTGAATGAGTCCCAAAACAAGGCAATAGTCAGTTGTATACATAAAATGCTCTGTAACCACACATCTAATGTGGAACTTATTTGGGGGCCACCTGGGACAGGGAAAACTAGAATCCTCAGCATGTTGTTGTGGATCCTTCTGCAAAAGCAATTTAGGATCCTCACCTGTGCTCCAACGAATGCTGCAATCGCAGAAGTGACCTCTCGTACTCTGAAAGTAATGAGAGAGTCAATTGGAGCAGGTGATGGAAGGGACGTTTTGGTTTGCTCGGTCGCAAATATTCTCTTATTTGGAAACAAAGAGAAACTAAAAGTTTCTCCAGATGTTGAGGAAGTGTTCTTGGATTATCGTGCTGAAAAGCTTGCTGAGTGCTTTGGACCAATAACTGGTTGGATGCCTTCCTTTACTTCAATGATAGAATTTCTCGAAGGTTGTGTTGCAGAGTATGAAGTTCTATGTGATGATCAATCAGTCAATGGTAGACGAAGCAATGGAATTGACAATAGGAATGTGGACCGTATTTCGTTTCTTGAGTTTTTTAGAGAGAAGTTTCGATCTTCTTCCATAGCACTCAAAAGATGTGTCTCTTCTATATGCACTCATTTGCCTGTAACTTTTATCAAAAAACGTAATATCGACAGCATGATAAATAGTACTTGTAGACTTCCTTGATTCCTTTGAGACTTTGTTGTACCGGGATGATGCAGATTCTGAAAGGCTAAAAGAGATTTTTTCTATTCCAGAATCTGTTGAGGCTTCTGACTCTTTTCAAGATGAGTCTAGAGTTTTGTGCCTGAGAAGGAAATGCCTTTCTGCTTTAAGAAAGCTACGGTGATGAGTCTAGACCTTACTTATGCTGGGAGGGTCCAGCTAATCAAAAACATTTTGTTCTCCATGCAAACGTATTGGTCTTCCCTGTTCATCTTACCAAAAAAGGTCATCAAGGAAGTTGAATTTATTCTTAGGGCTTTTTTGTGGTCTGGTCCTGACCTTAAAAGATCAGGGGCTAAGGTATCTTGGGAGCATTTATGCGCTCCCAAAGATGAGGGGGGCCTTGGTTTCAAATCTATGGAAGTTTGGAATAAGGCCGCGGTTGCCAAGCATATATGGTTCTTGATTTCAGGGGGAGAACAATCGATGTGGTGCCAATGGGTTAAATCCTATTTATTAAAAGGAAGGAACTTTTGGAGTCTTAAGATGCCAAGTGATCCCTCATGGGTTTGGAGAAAGTTACTTAACCTAAGAAACTTGGTTCAACCCTTCATACTTCATATTATTGGCAATGGGGAGAGCACTTCCCTGTGGCATGACCATTGGCATCCGTTAGGCCCGTTGTTGAATAAGTTTGGTTCCAGGATTGTTTATGACTCGGGCCTTCCCTTGAATGCCACAGTGTCTCAAATAATTCACAATTCGGTATGGTCATTCCCAATCACACAAACATGGGAGTTGAATGAGGTGAGAGATCAACTTCCCCAGTTGAGAGGTACAAGAGACCAAGTTAGATGGTCTCTTAATTCAAATGGACAATTTAGCATTGCCTCCTTATGGGAGGAATTGAGAGAGCCATTTCCCAAAGTTACATGGCATAAAGTTGTTTGGTTTCCTGGCCATATCCCAAAATGCAGCTTCATTACTTGGATAGCCATCCAGGGCAGGCTTTCCACTGAGGATAGATTAGTTCTTTTTGGGATTAAGGCTAATTCTCAGTGCAGCTTCTGCCATTGTAGTGAGAGCCATGACCATTTGTTCTTTAACTGTGTGTTTTCGACACGGGTTTGGAATGCTATGCTGGACAAAATTGATGAGAGGTGGCCACCCAAGTCTTGGGCAGCATGGATTACCCACCTCTCCAATTTTAGGGGCAAATCCCTTAAGCATGTTGTTATGAAACTGATATTCACTGTGACTGTGTATCAGCTTTGGATTGAGAGAAACTTGAGGAAGTTTCAAACTAAAATTAGCACCTGGGAAGTAGTGGTTCACAAAATCTATAACATGGTCAAGGGAAGACTACTGTCATTGCCCAAATTGCCTAAAGGCTCAAATGATACTAGGTTTGTTAGAGAATGGGGCATAACTTTGGGATAAGCATATATGTTACCTTGTGGTTTTTATCTGTGATTGGGCTTGTTGATCATTTCGTTACAATTGCTACAGTTTTCCTAGACTCTATCTACTTGTTATCAGTGGTGATTAGTGGCTATTATGCTGGTTTTACTTTGCAGGTATACTATCAGGTTGTATGCAGGAGTTTCGCCAATATCTCCTACCATATTGAGTGTAACCTGTGAGTGAGTGGTTGAGCTTCTTCATTTCTTTGGGAGTGGAGGTAATATGTAGAGGGAGGTATTATGGGAGGGATAGTCGAGGGAGGAAGGAGTTATTCAACCTTTGGCAGCCGTGAGAGTGAAATAGGAGGGGTGAGGTTCCAAGGGAGTTGTAGTTGTGAGCAATCATAGCTGCCTTTAGGAGTCTCTTGATAATTTCGGGTTTTGATCACAGTTTGTTGGCTGTTTGCGTAGCTGGTCCAGTCAGATAGCAGGCTGCCTTTATTCACTTTTACAACATGTCTGTACAGTTATGCTTCTGCCAGCTACATGTCTGTACAGTTATGACACCACTTTTCTGGTACTGTTTTGTAGTCAATGGTAATCTGTTATGGCTGTACAGATTAGTAGTGTTTTTGGTTTTGGTGTAGTCCAGCTGATGCCTTGTATTCAGTTTGGCCTATCTCTTTTGGTCTGTTATGACACCACTTGTGACTAGCACTCACTGCCACCTCCTTTGCAATGAGTGGGCTGCTGTTTCCTATTTTGTAAATGCATAATATGGCTGTTCCAGTCTGCTACAGCTCGTCTAATGGCAAATTCGTTTAGATTTTGGAAGTTCAATATGTAGTATAGGCCTAACCAACTGGGGCTGTCGTTGGGATCTCCCTTTGCAGAGGGGGACGTCCTCTGCATTGTATATTTGCTGGTATCTGTTTTGTTGCATTCTGCTAGTGTTCTGTTTTGTTCAGCACTTGAACTGTTCTCGGGCTGCTATGTGAGCCTCCAAAAGGAGAACCACTACCACGGCCATTTGTTTAGCTGCTGTTTAGCTTCAAGTTCAAGCCATGGTGTATAGTTGTGTAGCTGCTGTTTCATGGGAGTGGCTGCTGTCTCAAAATGGCTGAAATCTGCTCTGTCCAGTCTGCTTTTGAACTGATTCGAACTTGCTGCAATCTGCTGAAGACGCCATTTGATGTATTGTTGTGTCCTGCTGCTGTACTGATAAAGGTTGAAGATGCAGGTGTCCAGGACGTTTTGAAGCTTGCTATCATGGGATTTTGTCTCCACAACGTGCAAATTCTGAAGATCATCTTGTAATGTGGTCGTTAGTTAGGCTTTTAGGCTTTTAGCTGTTAATGATTAATGTAAGTCACGGCTGCAACTAGCCTTTTGCTGTATGTTCTCATGTATGTCACGGCTGCAATTAGCCTTTTGCTGTAAGTTTCCTTTCCCTCTTTCTAGAGGGGATTGAAACATTCTTTTTACCACGTAAATTTATTTTGTTGTGTTCCTCCTGGGGTATGCTCCTTGTAGGTTGTATATATCTTTTTTTTTCTATTTCAAGCTGGTTTATCCAACAAAAAAAAAACAAAAAAAAAAGAAAGCTACGGAGCTCACTTGATGAACTTAAGCTTCCAATTGCGAGGAACAAAGAAGCAGTTGTGAACTTCTGTTTTCAAATGGCTTCCTTAATTTTGTGCACAGTATCAAATTCATACAAGCTGTATTCAGTTGCTATGGGGCCACTGCACTTGCTGGTTATTGATGAAGCTGCACAGACGAAAGAGTGTGAAACACTAATTCCTCTACAACTCCCTGGCATAAAGCATATTGTCCTCGTTGGTGATGAATGCCAGTTACCAGCTATGGTTCATAGCAATGTAAGCAATTGCTACGTGGCCTTTCAGTATGTATCAGACACCAATATAAAGTCCTGATCATCAGGACTGGTTGTTGTCATTGTCAATATTTTTTTCTCAAGTTTTAAACTCGCCCAAGGATATCTTCTTTTGTAGGTTAACCATGAGGCAGGATTTGGAAGAAGTATGTTTGAGAGGTTGATTCTTTTGGGATATTCAAAGCAACTATTAGATATCCAATACCGAATGCATCCATCAATAAGTTGCTTCCCAAAGTCTAAATTTTACCAAAATAAGGTCACGGATGCACCAATCGTGAAGAGCGAAGATTATACAAAATGCTACCTTCCAGGGCCAATGTTTGGTCCATACTCTTTCGTAAACATTTCTTGTGGAAGAGAAGTGCTTGATTATCAATG
Organism: Rhododendron molle; assembly: GCA_025413875.1. Classification (NCBI taxonomy): domain Eukaryota; kingdom Viridiplantae; phylum Streptophyta; class Magnoliopsida; order Ericales; family Ericaceae; genus Rhododendron; species Rhododendron molle. Next base: position 48,839,074 of record CM046391.1, read on the forward strand.
CAGTCGGAAAAACTTGGTTGAGGTGGCTGTAGTAATGAAACTATTGCAATTGCTTTCAAAGGGTATGACAGCGTATGTAAATTTGTTCAGTATGGCATATGGTCATTGATTCCTTGTTCAGTCCAACAAAATCCTTGAAGCAGTTGTGCCTTAAGCTTTTCAATAATAGCTTCCAGTCAATTTTCGTTCATTATTTGTCGTCCAACAAATCCTTGTTGAACATGGAATCATGGACCTATAACTTGGTATTTTGGGTGTCTTATGTTAATCCCTGCAGCTTTACCATCCGGCAATATTTTGAAGCGGAAGCTACATAATCTAGACCCCAGTGGATAGTAAAGTTGAACATCTGAAACCACTAACAATAACTGATTTGGCATACCAAATAATAACTATGAGTTCCTAATTAGATTGCGTAGGTACCTACATTAGTTTGAGCTGACACTATATCCTTAATGCTTACATTCTTATTGTTTCTTTACAGCATGCACTGCATCAAAACGAATGATTAGCATTGGTGTGGTATCCCCCTACTCTGCTCAAATTGCAGAAATTCAACAGAGGTTGGGTTCGAAGGATGAGAATCTGGGTAATTTCTCTGTGAAGGTCAGATCAATTGATGGGTTTCAAGGTGGGGAAGAAGATGTTGTAATTCTTTCAACCGTAATTTCTGCTGGTAGACGATCAGTTGGGTTCATCTCCAGTCCTCAAAGGACTAATGTTGCTTTGACTAGGGCTAGGTATGATTTCAAATCTGCTAATCAATTTGACGTACCACGTAGGAAACAAGGCAGCCAGCTAACCGTTTCTTTTATCATAATTTAGACATTGCCTCTGGATTTTGGGCAATGAAAGATCACTGAGAAATAGTGGATCGGTTTGGGAAGAACTTATCCATGATGCCAAAGTTCGTGGGTGCTTTTTTAATGCTGATGAAGTTAAGGCTTTCGAGAACGTCCTATTAGAGGTTAAGAAAGAGCTTAATGAGCTGGAAGATTTCCTTAATGGGGATAGTATCTTGTTCAAGAGCAGCCGGTGGAAGGTATGTTGGATTGTATTTGTAGTTTACCTATTATCTCTTAGCAATTTATTGACCTCTTTATTTGGCTGTGTAAGTACGCCATCTTTATGTTTTAGGTTCTACTTACTTCTTCATTGCTTTGTTTTCAACTGTTCTGCCCTTAGGTGCTCTTCAGTGAATACTTCAGGAAATCTTTTGTAAAGCTAAAGACATCCGAGATGAAAAATTCAGTCCTTCTTCGATTATCAAAGCTTTCTACTGGCTGGCGACCGAGAAGGAGAAATGTAGAAGTGGATTGCAAAAGCTCGTCAAGGATTTTGAATAAGTTCAAGGTCAGGGAATTATACATTGTATGCTCCATTGACATAGTCAAAGAATCATGGTACACCCAAGTCTTAAAGGTCTGGGACATATTGCCATTGGAGAAGATTTCAATTTTGGTAAAACGTCTGGACGGGATATTTGGGATGTACAGAGTTGATTATCTCAATCACTGTGAGGTGAAATGTTTCGAGGGGTAAGTGCATTCTTGTGTAAGCTAATGTACCTTAAGAGTTTTTTAGTGTGAACGACTTAAATTCTTTTTTACCACTTAGATTAAAAATAGTGGAGTTTGTACATTCTTGTGTAAGCTATTGTACCTTGGCGTTTTTAGTGTGAACAACTTAAATTCGTTTGTACCACTTAGATTAAAAATAGTGGAGTTTCTACAATATGGATTTCCTATGATTGCTATTAGTCTTCTCCTTTGTCATCATCACAATAATATTAAGTTCTGTCTTTATTTGAGTTTAGGGATTTGGTTGTTCCGATGACTTGGCCATCCTCTCCTACATTGCTTCAATATAAGAATCTTAGTGAAGTTGAAAGTGAGGAAGATTTAAATGTTGTTTCTTCTGATGGCAAAAACTACTTGGAGAACACAAAGGTCAGTGAAAGTTTGTTACTGATGAAATTCTACTCGTTGTCATCTGGTGTGGTCAAAAATCTGCTCTCCTACTGCAATGGTAAGGAAATAGTTCTTCCCTTTGAACTAACAAAACAAGAGGAAGAGATAATTCATTTCAACAGAAGCAGTTTTATACTTGGAAGGTCAGGCACCGGGAAGACTACAGTTTTGACCATGAAATTGTTTCAGAATGAGCAACTGTCTCATATTGCTTCTGAAGGATATCATGAAGTTCAGAGCAATCTCTCTCCTGTTACTAAGGATGATATGTTGCGCCAGATTTTTGTTACAGTTAGTCCAAAACTGTGTTACACAGTTAAACAACATGTTTCTCAGTTGCAAAGGTCAGTACAGAAATGATAGTTTGGTTTAACACTTGTTTCAGTCTTAGCTATGCAAAATCGGATATTTAACAAATGTCATGACTTTAATTTTAAATAGTTCAGATAGTATGAGCTAAGATGTGAGTTTTGTCGTTGATTCAGAAATAGAATAAGAGGCATACTTACATTTCTCTAGGTCCATCAGAGGTATTACTTTGTGGCATTCTGCAACATAATAGTTCACTTGGTTTAATGTTTGTAGTGTTCCATAAAAACAGTAGAAAACATTCTTGTGAAGTTCTGAAATTTTGCAAAAACTTAAGGTTCTTGTTGTCTTCTATTTGTTATGGATTGCAAAAGAAGTCTTCAGAAGAAGCTTAGAGTTTATGATATTAGGTTTGTCCATGCTCTCAACCAGGGACGAAGCCATAAATAAAGATATTGAGGGATGCCAAGACATCCCTAGCAATGGCACTTCCATACTCATTGTCAGAACCTAAATAAGCACTCTAAACGATTGTTTTCGGTTTCTTTCGGTTCAATTCTTCGAGATTTGGGGAGGGTAATATTTTAGGATCTTTGCCTGGCATTGCCACCTTTGTGATCTATTTCATTTTCTGATGTCAATTGTGGATAACTGGCGGTAGAGCAGGCCTTGAATAATACTGGCGTGCTTAAGTTTTTATTCTTTTCACAAGTTTTTTTGAAGCGACAGCCGATAGGAAATGAAACAATGTAAATAATCATATGCGAAGGAATATAATTTTACATCAATAATATTTAGAGGTGTGAGACCAAAGGTGAAAGGGAATAACAAAAAAACTTGCGAAAATATAAAAAATAAAGGAACAAACAGATGGAAAAAGGAGAGAAGGTATACCAGTAAGACTGGTTCTTAAAACATTGGAGGCAATACATAGCATACAAATTTTGCGGACAATGATTTTCATATATGGGATGGGGGGGTAGTTGGAAGGGTAGGGGTGGCCATGGCCTTCTTTGGCTTCAGCCACTCTTTGTCCTTGACTACAACCATGTGCATGGAACAGAGCGAGAGAATGACATTTCGGCACTGGCAGCATTGAACTAATGTAAATAATTTAAGAGAGCTAAGCTACTTCACTTAGCCTTTTTATAAACAAACCAGAATAAGATGGAAAATGCTACCCTAAAAAGAAAGGTTTAGTGCTTTTGAGAGAGAAGGCATTGTTTTACTGACGACACTATCTGATGGTGCATTTTAAGAACTTCATGTTGAAACCCGGCAAGCCAAAAATGAGATGGCACTTTACTGCAGCTTAGTGATGATACATGCCAGTCTAACAACTGCTTTATGATGAAGGATACAACAGAAGTATGATGGCCTGATATTACATAATCATCAAGTATATCAGCATCTGGCACATATATGACAATTGCAAAAGCATCTTTTTAAAATGATTGCTCTAAACTGATTTAACGGTATTCAATATTAAGTACCTCTTGGGTGGGTTACTTGCCGTTTTCTTTCCGCATGTTGTTGCATCATTGGCTTTTCCGAGCCCCCAACAAGATTTGTAAAAAACAGTGGCATTTGAAAATTACAGAAACAACTCTTAGTATATGTATTTTGATCTTTGTCTTCCCTAAGTAATAACTAAGAGTACAACTTTAAGACTTGCTTTACACTTTTATGCAGTATAGGTTTATCTGTAGATATGTTTTATGCATCAAGTCCTGAAATTATGATTGGTTTTCTCTATTTATGTTGCAAAAAATACAGCTTCGCTTGTGGAAGGAAGTCCAATTCAAAAAGCAGTTTCGTTGGTATGGATGAGATTGATGATGCAATACTGTTTGATGAGATTCCGGATTCTTTTGTGGATGTTCCACTCCATTCATACCCGCTTATCATAACCTTTTTCAAGTTCTTGATGATGCTTGATGGAACAGTTGGCAATTCGTTCTTTGACAGATTCCCGTATGTAAGACAACTAGCTCATGGGAAGTCTGGCAATACAAGATCACGTGCCTTTCAAACTTTTATCAGGACAAAGGAGGTAACCTTTGAGAGGTTTATCTCATCTTACTGGCCTCATTTTAATACCCTGCTCAGTAAGAAAGTGGATTCTTCTACCGTTTTCACTGAGATAATGTCTGTTATAAAAGGTGGTTTATTAGCTGGGGAGGCATATGATGGGAAACTCAATAGGCAGGACTATATTTCTCTATCAGAAACTCGGGGGTCCCTTTTAGTCAGGGAGAAAAGAGAGATAATCTTTGATATTTTCAGAGCATATGAGAAGAAAAAGGCAATTGATGGTGAATTCGATGTGGCTGACATAGTCATAGATCTTCATCGTCGGTTAAGAAATGAAAGATATGAAGGTGATCAGATGCATTTTGTATATATCGATGAGGTGCAGGATCTTTCAATGAGACAAATTTCTCTTTTCAAGTATATCTGCCAAAATATTTCAGAGGGCTTTGCTTTTTCGGGTGATACAGCTCAAACTATAGCAAGGGGTATTGACTTCAGGTTTGAGGATATACGATGTCTATTTTATGTGGAGTTTTTGAGACTGCAAAGGCATGAGAGCGAGAGAAGACAAGGGAAAGGTCAAGTCTCCAAAATGTTTAATCTGACTCATAACTTTAGAACACATGATGGAGTTCTTAAGTTAGCGCAGAGTGTGATTGACCTTCTCTATCATTTCTTTCCTCAATCAATAGATGTTTTAAGCCCTGAACATAGTCTTGTATATGTGAAGCCCCCATATTGCTTGAGCCCAATAGTAATGATAATGCAATTTTCACTGTATTCCAAAACAGTGTAAAGGAAGGTAGTAATCCTGTCAGCTTTGGAGCGGAGCAGGTTGCTTTAGTTCGAAATGATTCTTCAAGGAGAAAAATTTTGGATTACATTGGGAAGAGAGCTCTTGTTTTGACAATCATGGAGTGCAAGGGCCTAGAATTTGAGGTGAAATTACTATTGATTATTCGATTCATATCTTGAGTGAAGTTAGCTTTTAGACTTGGGAGGCTTGGTTTTGGTTAATTTCTCTTCATATTTCATGTTTATCCTATTTTTTTAATGAACTTGCTACAACGTGTTTCCTTAATCGCATCGCGTATCAAATTGCAGGATGTCCTACTGTACGACTTCTTTCGTTCCTCGCCTTTGGATAATCAATGGGGAGTGATATATGAGTATATGGAAGGAAGAGATTTGCTGGATTCTGGGCATCCCCATTCCTTTCAGAGGTTCAATATGGAAAAGCACAATGTCTTGTGCTCTGAACTGAAGCAATTATATGTCGCCGTCACTCGTACCCGGCAGAGGCTTTGGATTTGTGAGAATTACGAAGGGCTATCACATCCGATATTTAACTATTGGAAGAAAATGGGCCTTGTTAACGTTAGACAACTAGATGACTCATTTGTGGAGGAAATGCAAGTTGCTAGCAGCCGAGAAGAGTGGAAGTCCAAGGGCATAAAGGCCTGTTTCCATCTTTCTACCATTTACTATTATAGCTACATCTGTTTCTTGTACATTATTTTTTTTGTGTGATCTATGTTACATGGATCCTTCTAAATGACTAAAATACCCATGTTGGACCCTCAGCACTTAGACAACAGTATGGGACCCGCATCCGACATATTTAGTTTGACATTCACCCGGCAAGTGTCTTTTGTGATTAGAATTTACCATGAACTTTGTGGAACTCCTATATTATGCAGGAAAATCCCTGTGGTACTTTAAACATTATTTATCTGAGAAACAAATGCAAGATACTAACAAATTTGAATTTTATGGTGTAACCCCATACTTTGAGATTAAAATTGGAGGACTAAGACACTTAGACACGTACTCTTACCCAACATCTATACCTGAGTCCATTTCACATAGCATACAAAGATCATCAACAACATCGTCATAACACCCTCATTATTATCATAGTGCCTCTTGCCATTGCTATGCTGATTGGGCTGCATTAGAACTCCAAAGCATGAATTTATACTTGACTTCTGTAAGTCATATGATACTGATACTGAAATCTGGTGGTGGTGCTTTTGGAAGTACATCCACAACTCCGAAGAAGTACTTTAATATTGGAAACACCACCCACACCTCTTTATATGCCTCTCCTTCCTCTGAGACAGTGAGATGCATCCTTTTGCAGGAATATATCATGGAATTTGGAAAAAAATAAAGTGATAAGATGTCAACAATTAGTTGTTAGTCAATATTCCTGTTGATTTGGGATCATGTAATATAGCCGATTTAGGCATTCAGAGTTTCCCGGTCCATTTATGACATATTTACATCCACACCTGTGCATGTATAATGTATTTAATTTATGTCTTGGTTTATTTTCTTCCTCACAGAATATGTGTCTGCTAGATGACGGCCTCATTTTATTTCTTTCTTAACATCTTGAATCTAACTATTCATGCAATTTTTTTCTGAATGCAGCTCTTTTATGAGCATAACTATGAGGTGGCAACCACGTGCTTCAAAAAAGCAGGAGACACATACTGGGAAAGATGTGCCAAAGCTGTGGGACTTCGTGCTACTGCTGATCGTCTTCGTGATTCAAACTTTAAAGAGTCTCGCACTGCCCTGAGTCAAGCAGCTGAAATATTCCAGTCTATTGACAAGGCCGAATTGGCTGCCCTAATGTTATTTCGAGTTAACTGAATATGAAAGAGCAGGTTAGCCTTTCAATCTTTCGAACCTATATTGCTTTTAGAATTAGCTTTCAACACTTTCATTCTGGCTGACATTGAAAGCATTCACAGTGTGGAGTTTTAGATGTCAAATTGTAATATTATTGTTTTTTATTACTTGCCTTTTGTCTTATTAGTACACTTTTTAACATATAAACGTTTAGCATGGCTAAGAGCACCTACAACAATGCTATGTATTTTAGAAATGAAATGAAATGAATGGTTGAAAGCTTTAAGATACTTGGTCTCCTTCACGTGTAAATTCTCGAACATAAATGTACAACAATTTTACACATTTAGAAGTACCTTCAAGTGTACAAATTTCATCATAAGTACTACCATCCATTTTTTATTCTCGTACTATTTGAAGATAAGGTCTAGTATGTATCCTAGAGCCTATATCACCTGAGCTAAAAGGTTCTCTCTTCTTTTGTAGGACTAGCCATATGACAATCACTCTTGCTCTTATCACTTTGTCACAGTACGCATGCATGAAATTATTGCCAGATGAGCAATCAAATTTATATTGATAACATTATTTCTTTTGGGTTTCTAGTTGGCTTGGCTCGTCTAGCTCCTAATCACCAAAACTTGTCTTGAATAGAGTACATTGTGGAGTTGAGAACAATTAGGTATTCACACTCCTTTTTTACCGAGTAAAAGTTGATATTTACACTCTTATTGATACAGGCATAATTTACTCGGAAAAATTTGGGGAATCTAAGTTGGAAAATGCTGGAGAATGTTTCTTACTGGCTAAACAGTAGGAACGTGCAGCTGAAGCGTATGCTCGGGCAAATTTGTATGCAGAATGTTTGTATGCCTGCAGGGCTGGGATGTTCTTTGACACAGGTTTTGTCTACATCCTACAGTGGAGACAACACATGGCCACAGACGTCCTAAAAAAGCTAGAAGAAGTTTGTCAAGATTTTTTAAAGGGAGCTGCCCTACATTGCCATGAACACAAAGATACAAGAGCAATGATGAAATTTGTTAAATCTTTTCACTCTCAGGATTCAATGCGCATGTTCTTGAGGAATTTGAATTGTCTTGATGAGCTTCTGTTGCTTGAAAAGGAATGGGGAAACTTCCTGGAAGCTGCTAACATAGCGAAGCTGAAAGGTTATGTTCTCTTTGAAGCTGACATGCTTGACAAGGCTGGGAAATTCAGGGAAGCATCTATGATCATGCTTTGGTATGTGTTCAACAATTCTGTAGGTTCACGAAAAAGCAAGCATGGTTCTCTCAAGCAGTTAGGTCCACGGGAAAGCAAGCATGGTTCTCTCAAGCAGTTGACTCCCAAAGATCTTTTAGGAAAAGCCAAGTCAATTTCTCTGAATCACTCGAATCTTTTCCACGAGTTTGTGTGCAGGGAGGCTGAGATTTTATCTAGTGGAAAGACCATCGATGAAGTCCCCATGATTGGCTTAAGGTTTATCTGGTGCTGGAAACGAGATGCGCCAACAGATGTGGATCTTAAAAGTAGGTATGAAGTGGAGAACATTGAGCAGCATATGTTAGAAAGATGTGCAGATTACTATAATGAGCTTAAAGATAAAGCATCCATGATGAATTATGTTAGGGACTTTCATTCGGCTGCTCTGATGCGTGCATTCTTGGGAAATTTGAATTGCCTTGATGAGCTTTTCATGCTTGAAAAGGAATGGGGAAACTTCCTTGAAGCCGCAGACATAGCCAAGATGAAAGGATGGGTTCTCCTAGAAGCTGAGATGCTTGAGAAAGCTAGGCGACCCAGAGAAGCATCTATGCTCATGCTTTGGTATATTTTTGAGAATACTGTACTGGGAAGCAAGTGTTGCCCATTGCAGCTTACACAGAATGAAAAGCTTTTAGAAGAAGCCACAAAAATTGCAAAGAAACACTCTGATCGATTCTACAAGTTTGTTTGTAGGGAAGCTGAGGTTTTATCAAATGGAACAGCTGTCAATGAATTTTCTGCAATTGGTTTGAAGTTCATCCAGTGCTGGAAACAAGACGCACCCAGAGACGTGCATAGAGTCACAACACGTTACGATATACGGAAAGTTGAGCAGCATTTATTAGAAAGATGTGCACGTTATTCCTATGAGGTTGAAGATAAGGCATCCATGATGAAATATGTAAGAGAATTTCATTCGATTGACTTGAGGCGCATGTTCTTGAAGGCCTTGAATTGCATAGATGAGCTTCTGGTGTTGGAAGTTGAAGATGGTAAAGGAGATCTTATACATCAGGCAGATTTGCTCGAGGAAGCTGGACATTTCGAAGAAGCATCTAAGGTCATTCTTTCGTATGTCTTGGCCTCCTCTCTTTGGGTATCAAGAAGCAAAGGTTGGCCCATGAGGCAGTTTGGGGAAAAGGAAGAACTTCTTGCTAGAGCAATGTCATGTGTGCAGAATCAATCTGATTTGCTGCGTGAATTTGTCCGTGTAGAAGTGAATATTTTGTCCAACCAGGAGAGTAGCTTGTCTGAGCTGAGACAGTATTTGATTGCTTCCCACAAACATAAAAATCTTCGAGGTCAAATTCTCTGTGTTTGGAAAATTTTGGATGCTCATCTCAATTCAGATAAGGCAAGGTATGAGTGGACTAATGAATTAGTTAGCGATAAGAGGAAGAATGCAGAAGACTTGATTTCCGAAGATGGGATTTCTGTTGAAACATTGATTTACTTTTGGAACTTCTGGAAGAAGAAGATCTTGAACTTACTTGAGAATCTTGGGAGAATTGGAAAGGAAGATATGAGCAAGAGTTCAAGCTATTGGGAGTTTTGCTTGAACTATATGGGTGTAAGGAAGCTCTGTGGTGATCAAAGTGATATTTACCTATTGGTGAACGCCGAGGCCAACTGGGTTAAAGAAATTGACGGTAGATCTCTTGAGCGGAAAGGTAGTATGGTTGGTATTGGCCCTACACAGCTTGTCTGTTTCGCTCAGAGTTACTGGGGTTCAGAGTTATTTCGTGTTGGTGTGCAAGTCTTGGAAACTCTCAGGGCCCTGCAAGATTACACTGTCAGCAGCAACTTCAACATTTTTCATCAAACCATGTTGCTTTCTCAGACCTACGAAGTTGCAGATTTTCTGAAAGAGTACAAGATTCACGGCAGTAATGCATTTGTGGAGGAGTACATTACACCAACAGTACAAAAATTCATTCGCCATTTGTTTCCTCTGGACTGGAGAAAGTCATCGACAGAGAATATGATCCTTCTGAGGGGAAACGAACTTTCAAAAATTGTGATGACTAAAGCTATTTTTCAAAACATCACAAATACTAAGCTGACATATGGGCAAATGGGTAGGGTTCTGATGTTGATACTTGGGTTCGGTAAGCTCTCTAACGAATCATATACTGAGATTGTGAGATGCTTTGGCTGGAATTCTAAGTGGATGTCATTGGTCAAGGAACTGAGTGGGGATACTGCATTAGAAATTGCAGTGGGTTCTGAAATCAGAAACACTAATGCAGCTTTAAGTGATATATCTCTGTTTCGCAAGTTCTACGAAGCTCTTCAAGATACTTATCGGGCTGACTGGAAATCAGAACTGGATTATATATCTCCTACGTGTTTCTTGTATATTATTGAGCACCTTTTGTTCATAGTATCCTTCTCCGAAGGATATTTCTTCACTACAAAATCAATCATTGTTGAATGGCTTATTTCCCAGGAATGGACAAACAATCCAACTGTGAATTTATTTGGCAAGTCATCTCTGGATTTGGTAGATATCCATGACTTCATTGTGAACCTTGTTCATGATCTACTTCTCAATAAGACTGATACACTAGAGTGGATCAAATCCACATCAGAGGATTACTTTCCCCTCCTCGTTGTGCGATTGGTTATTCTCTTATCTGTTCTTTGTGTGAACTCAAGAACGAATTTTGACAAACTTTTTGGGCTGCTCTATAGGAGTGACATTGGTTCTCAACTGCCACGGGCCTTTCGCAATGCCATCTGCAGGAGGGATTGTTGCTTCATTGATGCGCTTGCTGATGCTCTTAAAATGATTGAGAACCCTCTTGTAGTGGTTAATGGAGACGAGCTTGTGAACTTCTCCTGCTCGGGTGCAATTTTCTTGAACCTGAAGGTCGAGAAAAGTAGGGAGGATTTCGTGAGAGAGTTGTTTCCCAAAGAAGGAAAAACTAAGAATTCACATGCTAATATCAAAGAGAAGGATTCGAGCTATCCCCATTCAAACCGCAGTTCTGGTCCTTTTTGGGAAATGCTTGAAGTTTTGGATTTTGAGAATGGAAAGGAAATAAGCTTCATGTTTGAGAACCCAAAATTAAAGGTAAAGCAAAATTTATTTTTCGTAACTTGGTAAAGCTGAATTGCTAGATCAACTATTATAGACATGTTTTTCAGAACCGCTGTGAATCGAAATCTAAACACCTCTACTCTTATTCTATATTTTAAGGTCGAAGTGGAGAGAGATCTTCAACTATTATCCTATGTGATGTATTTCTTTCCAGAAATTACTAGCAAGGATGACGGAAACCTTTTGGCAGAAGCCAACAGTGTGCTGGATGATTTGAAGCAGCTTTCTGTGGGGTTGGATAAGAGGTTAGATGTGTTTCTATTGTTGTCTAACGTCATATTTTTATATCCTTATTTGTATATTCTTTCTCTTGTCTAGCTACCTAGTGTTTCTATGTCTCTGCTTCTGGATGTGCTCCAATCTGTTCCTTGGGCACATAAGTAACTGGTTCTGGAGAAATCAGTCCCTTGTCTTCACCTATGTAGCAAATATACGGACACGGACAAGGTACATGACAATTCTAAAAAAAGGGGACACGAACATGGTAGGGGACATGGCAAAATTTTTTAAGTAACTTTTTAGTTATGCAAACATGTAATTGTTTGGATTATGACTCTTATCGAACGCATTATCGACCATTGTATGCCTATACATGTACAAATACATTTTATATTACACTTTTGGCGCAACACTCTTGAAATTACAAGTATTTAATCCCAGAAAAGCTATTAAAAATTTATAAAAATCACTTTGTCGTGTCCTCGAATAAAGAAAATCAAAACATAATGGACACGTCCCATACATGTCCCCGGCATGTCTCGTGTATCCGAACTGTGAACACGGATAGGTCCTCACCCAATTGAAGTGTTCCATAGGGTCAATTGATCTTGGTGTACACGTTCCAGTGGCGTATTGCATTCATATACCTTTCTCTTTAATATGTGTTTTGTCCCTTGGAAAAATAAAAACCTCAGGTTACTATTTATAATGTTTGTTGTAATAGATCCCATGTATTTACTTCTCTTGCATTTGCCCAGGTTTACTACTCACTCAAAGCCAAACCTAACATATGCATCAGAATTCCACTGTGAAAGTGCTGCCTTAAAAAGCTCTTGGGTTGTGACTTCATAAATAATGGCTATACTTGGTCAACTCAGTGTTTTTTTTTTTTTTGGGATCTTTCTACGTTTCAGGGAGCCACGTGTTGATAATAACATCTCAACAATCAGTGAAATCTTGAAGAGATTGCATCTGAGTTGGCCAAGGCTAGAGCCTTTGTTTCATCCCTTGCAAAAAGATATTCATCCAGATTGTGAGGATATCAAGACCAGTTTTTCATCAGGCAAAGAGTGCATCCATAGAGAGGGCGAAAGAACAAAAGGAAACATGCAATGATGCAACAATAGGAATACCATGGCAGCACGGTGTATTTCACGTTATAGACTCAGAATGTTGGATCAGGCCAAGAGTGCATCCATAGAGAGGCAAAGGGACAGAAGGAAACATACAATGATGCAACTACACGGCAGCACAGCATTTCACATGTCACAGACGCACAATGTTGGATCCGGCCAAGAGTGCGTCTATAGAGAGGAAGGAACGAAGGGAAACATGCAATGATGCAACAATGGGAATACCATGGCAGCACGGTGTTTTTCACACGTCACAGACTCAAAATGTTGGAGACTTAAGAAGGATGGGAATATTTGGCATGCCGGTTCCTTGGGGTTTTTTTTTTGGTTAAATCAGCTTGAAATTGAAAAGAGGTTAACCGAATATACAGCCTACAAGGGCATACCCCAGGAGGAAAAGGAAAAAAAGAAACAAGAGAAAAGAATGTAGCTAACGCCAAATGGCTACATGAAAAAAGCATCTTCATATAAACACCACTTTTAGCACATAATGGTAGCTTGGACGGGTTCAGAACGTGCACAGTCACGGAACATAACAGCAGCAGCAGCAGATGCAGCCCATAGATAGCAGCCACAACACCCCACCTTGGCTTGAAACAACAGCCCTGACAGCAGTAGTGACAATCCTTGGGGTTTTTTCCATATTAGAACTGTAGATTTTGTCTCGTGGTAGCTTTTTTAGGTCTAATGTTTTCACTTTCATCGACTATAAGGTGGAACAATTCGTGTGTCCATTATTATGTTGTCGTGAGGAGTAGATGTTGGAAATATTACACAGCCTGCATATGACTGTTGGGAGTTGAAGTAGCAAAACCAGAATTTCTAGTTACTTTCTGTTTTCTGCATGTTGAGAATTGACTTCATACTTTTGAGTGCCCTATTGACTATATTGTTTCACTAGATGACACCCAATGCCCAATTTTATCTATGGACGGGGCAGATGAACCTTCGACGTCCCAGTTTCAAATTTTGTTTATCAACCTAGTAGTTTTTGTTTGAGTTATTCAAAAGCTTCCAATTAAACTGGAACGCTCACCAAATGTCCTTTTTTAAAAATAAATCTATCTAAAGTCCACCTATCCAAGACGAAAATTTAATACCCGTCCTACGATCTTTTAATAAAAAGAAAAGAATTCACCTTGTCGTTGGCTACTTTCTCAACACTCTTTTCTTGCTATAGACCGCGATTTATAGTTTATGTTATGAGTTTACCATAAAACTGCAAATAAATGTAATAAATTTATCATGTATTAAACAAGTTTTCCATAAACAATGATAAATTTATAATAAACCAAAATAAATAAATAAATAAATTTATGTTATTATAAGCTAGTAAAACAAAATGTATCTTACAATAAATCTATAATATGCAGGAATTGTTATGTAAGATAATAAATGGGGCATAATAAATGACGGGTTGGAGAGGGAGAAGATAGTTGCAATTTAATTAAGTCTTTAATTTAGGGAAATGATTTTGCCACTCCCTTTTTTATTAATACCACTCCCCTGCAAGAGTATTTTTGCACAAAAAATACACTTGCAAGGAAATGACATTAACAAAAAAGGGAGTAGCAAAATCAGCAGCCTTAATTAATAAAAGTATAATGAGTCTTTTTTATGCATGAATGAGTGAAAAGATAACTCATGATGATTTCACAGACTATTTTATTTTCTCAAAATAAAACATGTATTTAGTAAATAAAACTATGGGTACATTCGTACTTCAAATGTACACCGCGTTTTGCGGGACGCACTTAAAAATTTCTACACAAATGATCGTGTTACTCAATTTGTTTAAGTAAAGAATTGATCACGACCTTATAGATGTTCGATTAAATTGATTTTTTACCACACTCTTAAAAAGCGTTTTATTATTTGGTATAACCATAGCAAGGGCTCTTTTTATTTACTCTTTGCCCCTGCTTTGGCCACCATATTCCTCTCCCTTCCCTTCCCTTCCCCATCGGTAATCAACGCTGCGAAGAGCTAACCATCTTCTCTTTCCCCTCAACAGGTGAGCGTCGTCTTCCTCCGCGCTTATGTATCCATGATTCCATACATGTTCATATGTAGCTCTAGCATATACACGACCGTCTCTGCTTACTTTGAACATATGGCTTGCACAGTGCACACCAACTGTTCGATAAAAGTTCCAAAAGATTCGCAATAACAGTTTACCGGTATACTTTGTCTGTGAATATGCTGCCTTGATTGAAAAAACAATCGTTTCGGTCCGCTAGGGTTACTAGGGAACCAACTGATCTTCGCTTAATCACAACCAACGGATAACACTTGTTTTAGTAAAAAAAAAACACTTGTTTTAGTAGACAATTTCGCAGTTTTTTTTTTTGCTGTACTTGTTTGTTCCCTAATTCACTCTATTAGTAAGAGTGATTAAGTGAGTTGGTTAGTCTGTTAAAACTACTCTAATATCTGAGCTGTAGTCAGTTAGTGGAGTTTGTATATAAGGTGTTGGCTTCTCTTCCTCTGTAATCGAGAATGACAGAACACAAAATTCAGAAATGAAAGTTCAGTTTCTCTCTCTCTTCTCTCTTCTCTAGATTAGGGTTTATATTTTCCTCATGGTATCAAAGCTACTCGACGGCAGTCTTGCGATCCTGTGGCCTACACTACAAATTGGTCTTCTCTGCGTTCTCATCTTGCAATTCTGTGCCCCAAGTTTCTTTGATTCCTAGTGATTTCTACAGATTCTCATGGCTACGACAGAGGTAACTCTACCACCATCTCTGGTGTTCCTCGTTTCTAATTTTCACTCCTTTGTTACTATTAAACTGGACGGCACCAATTATTTGATGTGGAGAATTCAGATTGAGAACGTAATGCGTGCAAATGGTTACTTTGAGTTTCTTGATGGGTCTTCTACTTGTCCACCTGCACTAATTACGAATTCTGAAGGAAATCTGGTGCCAAATACTAAGTGTGCACTGTGGAAGCTTATAGATACACAACTTCTCATGTGTTTGACTGCATCTTTGTCCCAAACTACTTTGCCATATCTGTTAGGGTTACATAGTGCTCATCAAGTGTGGGAATCATTGTCAAATCGATATAATTCTTTGTCCAGAAGTCATGTACAAGATCTCAAAGGGAAATTGTACTCCATTACCAAGACCTCTACTATTGAACATTACGTTGATACCATTAAGGAGTATTCACAAAAGTTGATTGCTGCTGGCAGTCCAGTTGATGAGGATGATTTGATTTTCCATACACTTAGAGAGGCCTACCTCCTGTCTTTAATAGTTTCAAGACAACTGTAAGGGCTATGAGAACCAGGGGTGATCTTATTTCTTTTGATCAAGTGGTCAATATGCTTCATGGAGAAGATCAACTTCTCCAAGAATCTTCTGCAGAAACTGCTAGTAGTTCTCATTCTGTGTTAGTTGGAACACATGTTTCTCAACCAGCACAAGGCTCAATTTCTACCTCTTTATCATCCATGAATGCACCATTATTGAATACCTCATCTGTCTCTAGTGGACTATCTCAGTCTGGAGGTCAGAATGTTTCTCCTCAGTTGGGACCTTCTGGCTTCTATGGCCCAGCTCCCACAACTGTTCCAGTTTCCTCTCCATCTGTGCTTGGACCATCACCATCACATGCATCTGGAGAGCCCTCTCAACCTCAGTACTTCTCTTTCACAATTATTTCCTACTCCATTCAGAGGTGTTATCAGAGGCAGGGGTAGAGGTCCTAGACCACCTTATGACATCTGTGGCAGAAGTAACCATAGCTCAAATAATTGCTATTATAAATCCTCTTTTCCACAGCAGTTTTATTCTCCACAGAATTTTCAGCAAGTATCACCATTTGTTCAAGGCGCTCAGTGGAGGTCATCTAATCAGTCTCAGCCTTGGTTAAATGCTTCTTCTTCTTGGATGAATGCAAGTGTACCAATGTACCAGCCTCAGTTTCCTATGTCTCAACCTCAACTCCTGCCATCCTCAAGGCCCTCTTTTTCACCTCAACAGTCTGTCTATCAACAACAACTTTCACAGGCACATCTTGTTGGCTATCCTACACAGCCAACACAGGCCAGTTTTGCTGGATATACTGATTCTTTCACTGCTGCACCTATGCAGTCCTTTACTGGAATGATGCCAGGAGGAGCATTATCAAATAGTCCATCCTTCTCAGGGTTTACTGGTGGATACTCTCCTGTTTCTTTCTCAATTACCAGTCCATCTACTCACCCATGGTTCTTTGATAGTGGTGCTACCAACCACATCACTAACAATATGCAAAACTTGGCTAATCCTCAACCTGCTACTGCACATGATGGCATTATGGTTGGCAATGGGTCTCAGTTATAGGCTTCTCACACTGGCAGAGGTTTGATATCAACTCCTTCATTCAAATTTCAGCTTTCTCACGTTCTTCACACTCCTCAAATCACTCATAACTTGCTTTCAGTTTTTCAGTTTGCGAAAGATAATAATTGTTCACTCATTTTTGATTCTTCTGGTATTGAAATTCAGGACAAGATTACTCGCATAATCTTGTACAAGGGACCATGTCACAAGGGTCTGTATCCAATTCTGAACTCCTCTGAGCACTGTTCTGGTCCTCTTTCATCCACAGCTTTTGTAAGCCCTTCTTCATCTTCAGCCATGGTTTGGCATCAGAAACTTGGGCATCCTAGCTTTCCTTTGTTTACTTCTTTAATAAAACAGCATGGCTCACCTGTTTCTAAGCCTCATTTGCTTAATTGTACCTGCTGTAATATGGCTAAGAGCCATAAACTTCCGTTTTCTAGGTCTACTACTTGTACTACTGCTCCTTTTCAGTTAGTTCATCTGGATGTATGGGGACCATCCCCTATACCATCTCATAAAGGATTTAGATATTACTTGTTGATTGTGGATGATTTTTCTAGATTCACTTGGTTGTTCCCTCTTCACTATAAATCTGAAGTAAAGCATGTTATTACCCAATTTAAGGCTTATGTCTCTACTCAATTTCACACTACTATTCAAACTCTAAGGAGTGATAATGGGGGTGAGTTCATCAATAATTTCCTTCTAACCTTGTTTTTGACTAATGGAATGATTTAACAAACTTCATGTCCTCATACTCCTGAGCAAAATGGGCTAGCTGAAAGGAAACATAGACAGCTTATAGAAACCACTATCACTCTTCTTCTTCAAGCCAATATGCCTACTACTTTTTGGCTTGAAGCATTAACCACTGCTGTGTATCTTCTCAATCGATTACCTCACACTAGTCTTAATTTTCAGATTCCATATACTTTGTTATTTCACACATCTCCTGACTATAACTTTTTAAAACCTTTTGGATGTTGTTGCTTTCCTTGGCTCAAGCCTTAAAATTCTCATAAATTGATGCCCAAATCAACACCTTGTGTTTTCCTAGGGTGTTTGCCTCACACCAAAGGATATAGGTGTTTTGATCCTAGCACAAACAAAGTATATGTGTCTAGGCATGTCAAGTTCGTGGAAACAGATTTTCCTTACCCAACTTTGTCTACCTCTTCTACTTCTTCTTCTTCTTCTTCTCCTACATCCTTTCATGTTCCTTTAACTATGTTTGAAGAAATTCCTATTCCTGTTTCTTTATCTGATTCTGTTAACCCTTCTGTTACTCCTACTTCTTCTCCTGTTGTTACTCTTACTTCTTCTAATGTTGTTTCTTTTGTTAATCCCTCTATTCCTACAATTCCTATTCTCTCTCCAGCTATTCTTGACCATCCTAGTTCTGTATCTCCTCCAATCTCTCCAGTTCTATCTCCTGCTCAACCTTCTTCTTCCTCTTTGTCTTCTCCCACTGTGTCCCATTCAGAATTCGTTACTTCTGATCTTGGGCACAGGTTCCTCAGTCTGCTTAAACATTTGCTCCAATCTTCTCTTCTCCTCTTGCTGTTCCTAGTTTATCTTCCACTCATTCTATGGTTACCAGATCCAAAAATGGCATTTTCAAACCACAAGCTGTTTTTAGTTTGAATGTAGTTGATGTTCCTGTTCCTTTGCCAGAAAAAGAACCTGTAAATTTTTCTGACACTCTTAGGTATACTGTTTGGCAACAAGCTATGAGTGAGGAATACACAGCCTTGATCTAACAGGGAACCTGGACTCTTGTACCTCCTCCTTTGGGTGCAAATGTAATTGGATGCCAGTGGATATTCAAAATTAAACGACATTCTGATGGAACTACTGCTCGATATAAGGCCAGATTAGTTGCTAATGGTAATCAGCAGCATGAAGGGATTGACTTTACAGAAACTTTTAGCCCTGTTATTAAACAGCCAACAGTTAGGGTCATTCTAAGCATGGCGGTTCATCATGCTTGGCCTATAAAGCAACTAGATGTGTCAAATGCTTTCTTGCATGGAGTTATTGATGAGGATGTATATATGCGGCAACCCTTAGGGTATAAGGACCCTAATCATCCTCAGTATGTGTGTAAGCTCTCTAAAGCTCTTTATGGATTACGACAAGCACCAAGAGCATGGTATTCTGTCTTTTCTGGTTTTCTTATTCAAAAGGGGTTTCATCAGAGCAAAGTTGATTCATCTTTGTTTATCAAGCAAACACCTGCTGGTCTGACTTTGGTTTTAGTATAGGTGGATGATATTTTGATTACTGGAAGTGATTCCTCCTATATTCCAAAATTCATCTCACTTCTCAGTTCTAAGTTTGTGATGAAGGATCTTGGTGCACTTAGTTATTTTCTTGGGATTGAAGTTCTATATCATGGTTCTGATGTTCTTTTATCTCAAACCAAATATGCCAATGATCTCTTAACCAAAGCAGGCATGTTAGACTGTAAACCCAGTCCTTTTCCTTCCTCATCCAAACCAGCAATTTATGATCCTGATCCTGATTTTTCTGATGTTCATTGGTTTAGAACTATTGTGGGCTCTCTTCAATATTTGACTCTTACTAAACCTGAGATCTCTTATGCTGTAAATGTTGCATGTCAGCACATGCATAGCCCAAAGCATAGTCATTTTGTGGCTGTGAAACGAATTCTAAGGTATGTCAAAGGCTCACTTCATCAAGGGCTGGTTTATACCCCCAGTAGTTTGTGTTTAACTGCATTTTCAGATGCTGATTGGGCAGGAGATCGACTAGACAGAAGGTCAACCACTGGTTATTGCTTGTTTTTGGGCTCTAATCTTGTTTCTTGGAGTGCCAAGAAACAACACACTGTTGCTAGGTCTTCCACAGAAGCAGAATACAGATCTTTAGCCCAAACTGCCGCTGAAGTTACATGGGTTCAGACTTTGTTGCTAGAACTTGGTATTTCTGTTTCTGTTCCTCCAACAATTTGGTGTGATAATTTGTCTGCAATCGCCCTAGCTGCTTATCCTGTCTATCATGCTAGAACGAAGCATGTAGAAATTGATTATCATTTTGTCCGAGAGAAGGTCTTGTCCAAGCAACTTCTAGTTCATCATGTGGGCACTGAAGATCAAGTGGCAGATGTGTTTACCAAATCTTTATCTACTGCTCGTTTTCTTTTTCTTAAACACAAACTCATGGTTGTTGACACACCCATGAGTTTGCAGGGGCATGTTAGTAAGAGTCATTAAGTGAGTTGGTTAGTCTGTTAAAACTACTCTAATATCTGTTAGTAGTTTGTTAGTTTGTTAAGAAAACGGTGCTGAGCTGTAGTCAGTTAGTGGAGGTTGTATATAAGGTGTTGGCTTCTCTTCCTCTGTAATCGAGAATGACAGAACACAAAATTCAGAAATGAAAGTTCAGTTTCTCTCTCTCTTCTCTAGATTAGGGTTTATATTTTCCTCACTATGATAATTTTCCCGCGAAGTTAATTTTCTTAATCATGGGAAAGGATATTTCAAGAATGATCAGAGACTGTAGGTAGACTATAATCAAGTTGATCGGCTGGTCTAGAAGCGAGATTGGACACCTAAGAGTGCATTCGGGCATTTGAATGTGAGAGTTGTTGGGTGGGTTACTGGTAGTGTTTTTCTATGCCCGGAAAAAAGTTAATAGAAACAAGCTATTTTCTACTAATTTGAAGAATTGTGGTGATACTGATAGTTCATACTTCATAGTTCGGGTATTGATTTCTCAGGGACTACAAGACCAAGTATACTTTATTTCCAAGATTATTTGTACTCTAATGCAATGAACAAAATGGTAATTTTATTTGTTTGATTTCCAAAATAGGAAATATAATGTTTGGTGAAATTAATCGATGGAGACAAATCTGGGGTTTTGGATTCCTCCTCTCCATATACGATGGTTTAGTATGGATTAAAGGGAGCCATTCGAATCATGTAAATTCATCCTAATTACAAATGTACCACATTCATAATATGAATATTCACATCTATCCAATTAGCACAGACTATACAGTACTGGCACAATTACTCTTGATTACATATTTGTTGAATGAACCAATTTTACAAGACATGGGATGTACAATAGCTTGGGGAAGTGTTACTATAGTCCCTGCACTACTAGTCTATGGGATTGCTCATCTTATGTGCTTATTTCTTCCCTCACTAGTATTCCGGCTAATCGGACATGACCTTATAGTCAAAAGGTTTGTTTCTGAGTTCAACTTGAGGTGTGAGGCGTCGTGTACTTCAAGACATTGCTTGCTCCTACCTCCTGAGTAACCTCATGTTCGTCCAAAGCATTATGAAATTGTATTTAATTGGACTGGTAGTCCACTGTATGCATGATTTTTCTCTCTTTTGTTAATTGGCCGTGGGATCAGGTCTGGACTGCTAAACATGACACAATGAATTCAGGACCTTTTCTGGTTGCTTTACCTCTGAAGCTCTGGGTTTGGTTTCCCCATGTTTACAGGCTTGGTTGGAGTCTGCATCCAAGCAAGGTGAAGGCTTACTTTCATATTGCGATGACAACTGACACAATTCTTCAAGATCAAAAGAAACGCGCCTCCGAGGTGTTACAGCGAAGGTTTGCCCTTGCAGAAGCTGAGCTTCGTGTACAACAACAGAAGAACAAAAAGAGACCTCATGAAGAAAATAAGGAAGTTACTCTTGACATGATTTCTTCTTCCGCTGATGTGACTGATGCATTACTCAAACCCTCTTCAAATACTTCATCCAAGAAAGGTTTTCTTTTTTTCCTTTGTGATTTACTACATCATATAAAGAAAAATTCAAAGTTTGCTTGAATTCTTTTGCCATACTGACCGTATGGTGATGAATTATTTCGTTTCATATTTAAAACAACCTTCCTGAGTATACAAAACAACCTTCCTGAGTGTAATCGTTTGAGTATACAAAATACATGTAAAACAAGATCCTGGGTAAAACAATAGGACCATGGGGATGCAACCCCTATACAAATGAAAGTGATAAAAGAAAAGGCCATATAGCTGACTGCACCAAAAAGAGACCAATCAATAAAAAGATTTTATACTCATCTGAAAAAATAATAGAATATGCAAGAATAAAGGGGTGGCCGTGTTTCTAATTTGTTGAGGTTGAATTTTAGAGATGGGCCTTTGGTGTAAGGAAATTTGATATTGTAATCAAAACTTCTCTTTCGAGACAGTGGGTCCTCCAAAGAAAACAAACACGATGACGAGTTAATATCCTTCTCCCCCCCCCCCAGACTGATTGGAGAAACATGGGTTTAGTTGAGTTTAAGAATAAAGACTACTATTACACTATTGTAAGGGAAGATTGAAAAAAATTTGCATCCTTGTTCCTTAAAGCAAGTGTTATTGAGGTTTACTTACTGAAATTGCCCATGCTCCATCAATGAGAGGTTAAGTTTACCGTCCAAGTTGCCTCTCTGATCAACAGAAAAGTAACTAGCCAAATTTTCTTAGGCTCTGTTCAGTTGTCGGGAAAGTTGTGTGAGAAATTGATTCCCAGGAAAAGTGAATTGCGGTGAAACAAAGGAAATTGAAAATTTTATTTATGTGCATATTCTCTTGACAAAGAATCTTGCACAAAAACTAAAATTACTTACTTTTGGCTCCATTCAGTTGTTAGGAATATTGCTTGGGTCCTTGGGAAAGTATTCTCATGAAAAGGAGAATTTTTTCCTGAGTTTTCCTCATAAAAAGTGTTGCAGGGAAACTAAAATTCCTAGAAAAACGTTTCCTAGTGGAAAAGTTGAGGTTGTGGGTCCCACAACTTTCTTGGTAACTGAACACACAAAAAGTTACGGGAAAGTTGATTTTTCCATCATTTGCAATCCTTTCTGTGCAACTAAATGGGGCCTTTAGTAGGATCTATATTGCAGGAAAGTGTTTTGCAGTGGGAAAGTTGAAGTTGTGGGTCCCACAACTTTCTTGGTAACTTAATACGCATAGTTACAGCCTTACAGGAAAGTTGATTTTCTCATCCTTTCCCCTTCTACTGAACAGGGCCTTAGTGAGCAGTTGAAGATCAACCCACCTTGTGCTAGTAGTAGCACATTAAGGAGAGAGTTGTTATGGTAGAGGTATCACTTGTTGTAATGGATTCTGAGGTGCAAAGACCACCAGGCAAAAAGATCCTTTAAGTAGATGAACTCATCATTCAATGACTTACTCTAGAAATATCATCCCCCCTTTTTCTTGCGAGCGATGGAGATTCGCCCACCTTGTTGCAGAACTGCCTTGTCTGGTTGCCATGTGGATGTTTTCTACCACTTATTGGGTTTTGAGAACGGGGATGCGATTTAAATTAAAAACCCTCGTGATGTTAGGGGTGTTGGGTTTTGTTAAAATTAGTAGGCATTGAAGAAAAACATTTTTGAACTGTATAGCAGTTTTACGACATGCCCCAACATGTTCAACCATAGTTTATGGACTAATTGCCAGCACAGTATGTCAAAGGAGTGAACATTTTGTGATTATAGCAAAAGGAACTTCAAGACAACTTGGCATTTGTCACATAACTTGACGCAGCGGAAAGTACACAAAGTCTAGATATCGTTCTGGTAGATGAGATAATTACTTGAATCCACGAGTCGCCCTTGAAATCCACAAGGAAAAGAGATAGAAACTCTCGAATTAATTTTGATTGGAAAGTTGATTTGCCCTTAGGCTTACAATCTTATTTATACTAGCTAAAAGATAAAGATAGACCCAACCTTTGACCTTTCCAACAGATGACTCTTAGACTTCCAACAAAGACCTTTAGATTCCTAAGACTCAATACAAAGAACTTAACTAAATGACCCTTCAACAAACTTACTTAGTACCAGCCTTGAAACTTTAAAAGACACCTTGGAACTTATTACTAATTCTTTGACTTCCTTTTGACTTGTGACTCTCCAATTGCTTCATGAATGCTTCAGCCACTTGTTCTACATCATAACTACCTACTCTTGCTGCTTGCAAATACCAAATTGTTTGCAATCCAGGAAGAAAAGTTCACAGCCCTTCTTAAAAAGCGAGTCCTGTCGCTCTTTCTGCAAATTGTCATGTGAGCCATAGGGTTCCGTGTGCAAATCATTCATTTTGTTCCTAGTTATTTTGGATGTCACAAGCGTATGAAAGAATGCAGGCGCGGGTGGGGAATATGAACCATTATGTGCGCTATTGGCCTCCGGGCCAGTGATGGGTCTGGGTACCATTCCATAATTGTGGATTCAGTTTATTGCTTTTCACTGATATCTTATATTGGGTCCTCATTTCTTCAAATTTGGAGCTTCAGCTTCCTACCTGCTCTCTCACTTATCACCTGCTTCCTGTATATATTCCATGGCATTGTGATCTTTCACTATCAAGTCAATGGGATGTCCTACGAGAATGGTGGAAAAGTAGCAATCATATTATCCTAATCTTGCTGGAGAGCACGTCAAAGAAATTGTTTTGAGTTGACGCTGTTTAAAGAATAGGTGGAAGTGGTTAGGGCTTGAAAACTTCATTAAGAATTGGAACTTTGTTCTTTATAATTGGTGTTCCTTGAAAAACTACGCTTTTCTTGTACTGTGGGGTTGAAAAGTGTAGAGTTTGTTCCTTATAATTGGTGTTCCTTCAATGTAGGACATTTTGTATGTCTATTAGGAGATACTTGACCTTCATTTATGTTGCTGGTTGGTATTGGTGCTTTCAGTTTACCATGTCCATTGAAATGGAGTTTGTTTTTTTTCCTGAGATTACAGGTTTCAGTGTATCTACAGTATGATCTTGTGGTCAAACATGAGATATGAATATGTTCAGGCTTAAGTTGTCTGGTACTATCTAGAATATCCAACTATGCTTTTGAGGTTCTCTCTGTGATTGATTTTTTCGTGCTGGTCTATTTGTAGGGAACTTCTCCTTCTCCGGCCACACTACAGAACAAGGTAGGCTTCTGTTGTCATTACATGCACCTTGCTAACTGTTATAAACTTTTATGTATGCTATAGATGTACAATTCTTTTAATTTAGCCTAGAGGTCTATATATCTTTATATTGGTGTTTTGTAATTTTGTCCTAAGAGAGGAGTAAACTGTCCTTGTAAAAACCAGACGTGGAAGCTAATCATGCAACATATTTTGAACTCTCTCATCCTGTACACGAGAATCTGCTGCCAACAAGTCTAAAGGTATTTTGACGTTATGACTTATCATTGGTGCTTGCCATTGATTCTATTGTGCTGGTTAATATGCAAGAAAACATTTTGTCGTTTTTGGCTCCCTTTGTCAGTATTTTCCTGGAATCATGCAGATTTCTGACAGAACAGGAAACACAGTCAGTCGGGTTTTGCACGACCTCCTCCAAAGTGGTGATTCAGCTCAGAAGTACATGCAGGGATCCAGAAGCATGAAAATTGACAACTGGATTCTTCTTGATAATGTAGTTGAAGATCGTGGTAGATCTCTTGATGCTCGTATCCGGGCTTTGCAGACTCACTCTAAGCGGTCTAAAAAGCACATGTCTATGAAGCAACATAGAAGATGTGGATCATTAGATTTGCCTCAAGAGTTCTATAAGTGAGTGACACGCCTCTTTACTGAGAATTTGTCGTAACTTGTGATTCTTCTTCCTACTTGGACTTGGACAGCGGGTCATTGTTTTCCAGTGTTGAAAATCTTCCAAAGTTTGTTATAAAAAAGGTTGTTTCACTTGTTCTCATTACAAGTTTTCACGTACATAATTTTTTAATTGATTAATCCCTTAATTGGTAGGACAAACCACAAAGCAGCTAGAACTAAAAACTTCTGTAGAACAAAGATGAATATGTTATGTAGAACAATTCTGAAAACCACAGTGGACTTATACCCCAAGCAGACATTGTTTAGTTTGAATTTTGCTTAGAGTTTCTGCTAGACTTGATGTCTTGGTGATCCAGACAATAGTAAGCTCAAAACGGAGAGCGCAGGGGTGGTTTAAATTGCTTGGCCAAAATTCACTGCATCGTAAGAGCTAGAGATCGTATCTTGATCATCCCTGTTTGGCTTATGGATAATTTGGTTTAACCCCTCTTCTGCAAACTATAAATTCATCTTCTGTAGGTTTTCCTTTTATCTTTGTGTTTGAATATTTGTTCTGAAAATTGTTGTTTGATTTGTGTTGTAGCTTCGATATTTTCAAGCCAATGCATGAAATATGGAAAGGCTACATGAACCAACTTCTTAAAAGTGCTGGGTGAGATATTTTTTCTTCTTGACTTCACTTGTTTTACAATCATTCAACTTCTTATGTCCTGTATAGTATGGTTATGAGTTGTAACTACGAAAACATGCCTGCATTTTTATCTTGCAGGAAAAATCAGTTGGCACAATACCTTCTTGCTGCAGATCTACACGGTGCTATGATTCTAGGTTAGACCCTCAAGTCAGTATTTTCTGCGGCAGTAATTTATCTAAAGATTGGCCATATGCCCTTGGAAACTTCGGGAACTCTCCACATCATATGGAGAAATAGAAGCATTATCTGTGCTCGATCATATTTGGACATACTACTGTCCTAGCATTACCATAATGGGCACGTAGACTGGCCTAACTGCATGAATGTTATTGAGTATTTGATGGGGACCTGTAGAGGTCCTGTGATTCCTGGAAATAAGGAAAGGGACAGGGTGTATCAATAGTTAATTTTTATTGGTTTAATTTCATTTTGAAAGTAGAACAACTGGAGCTGTGGGATCAAAATCCCAGTTAAAAAGTAAATTGATAACGACTTTTTCTATTTTTATGCCATTGCCATTGAAATTTGGATTGAACTATCTAGATTACTGATCTACATTTTTTTTGGTTCTAAGTTCTAACTGAATCATTATGGAAAACATCTACTCTCTTGTACTCATGAATGCCTTGGGCTTCTGTTCAATTTTTCTAGATTTTGTTGCTTAAGTGTGTCTATATTGTCTTTTCTTGGCAGTTGTTCAGTGTAAAGTAGCTTCCTACACTGGAGTGATTGGTATCATGATTCGTGAAACTACAGAAACATTTGGGATAATTACACAAGATAATAAATTCCGAGGTAATCCATTTGTGTGGAAACATTAATTTTTTGTTTTGGTATTCCATGTATAATTGTGGGCTGGTACATTGAACAACATATATGATGGGGCAAATTCTATTTAACTTCCCTGTGGTTTGGCCTTGTGGCACTTTGGCCCTTGATGCTAATTGCAGCCGGTTCACCCACCCTTTTGATAGGGAAAATCCATTCAGTCCACCGCTTCCATCCTCACCCACCCTTTCCGCTAATCCTTTTGCAACTCCTGTTAATCGTCTTTTTTTTGGTGATGTTTCACTACTTTTTGCAGTTGTGCCCAAAAAGATTTCTGTTTTTATGTTCCAAGTTGATTGCTGGAAAATTACATTGCATGGAGACAAACTTACCTCAAGGAATGTAGGATCGTGATGCCAATTTTGATAGTAGAACCCCAGGTAAGCCATTGTCTTCCTTGGTTGATATCAGTTGCCATGCATACATGTGTATTTCGGTGGGTATGAGTTAAATTTGTTCTTATTGAGGTGTCAGGTATGTAATCATAAACAACTGTCTGGCATATTGACTTTGTTAACATACATAACTTTCAGATATTTTTGCAGATAGTAGTTTCCTTCGATGTTTTTTCTTATCACCATAGTTTCCTTTGATGTTGTTAGGTCATGGACACTAATGAGCATTGAAGCTTCTAGTACTGGTGGTGGTTGTGAAAAAAGAAAAGAAAAAGAGCATATGGGTAGTTAGGAATTTAAATTTCCATGGCAAGTATCTGCAGCTTTTATGGTACGAAACTCAAATTGGTTTTGCCATATTTACCTGATTGGTGTGAAATTTTTTGTTCTCGCTGTTCTTTCCATGCTGAGTTGGAATTTTATGATCCTTGGAAATGGAGCTAAAAATCTGTTTTTTATTTCTTTTTCTCTTTAACATTTCTGGGGTTACTTTCTGGTAAATGCGCTTCTTATTTGCTGTCTTTTCAGTTAGAGTATCCAGTTTGTCAGTATTTTTACCATGTTAGCATCAAAATGATAAATATGAACAGATAGTTATGGTTTATTTAAGGCGACCATTATTACAGAACCGCAGGGATGCAAGAGGCTATAGTTTCACAAAGCCATTGCTAGCCATCTTCAGAGAGTCAGTTGAGGAGTTCTAGGAGAGTGAGGCGAACCCATTGGAGAAGTATTTGGTGCATCAATAGGCTGTAATTTGCTTTGAAGCGAACCATAATTGCACCTGCAATAAGTGCGGGGCTGGGGGACTCTTTAATGAGGCAAAATGACTTCTTAATCTTTACATGTCAAATGATTCTCCTATGTGGAGGGTGGATTTGGCGAATATTGCTCAGAAAATATGCACTCGAAATACTCTTCATTAGAAAACTCACTAAGACGATTGAGTTAATGGCTTGAACTGGTGCAGGTGAGTGACGTTTGAGCTGTCAACAGTCTTCAAAAATCACAATGCATTAAAGTACAAATTAGAATGAGTTCCTGTAGGGATTGTCAACAGCCTCCTCGTGTGTATAAGAAGTCACGAAGCTATACCCCTTATCAGTCTTCGAGCATTAACTTGGGCTTGGACATTGTCTTAAAACCATTGGGGCACTACACAGATTCCAACGTAGACGCGTACCGTGTTTTGTTGTTGGAGAAAAATTAGGGCGGTATAGAGTTCTGGTCGGGATGACTCACCACGAACAGAAGGGAAAAGCTCTCTCCTCAACGGGCTCTTATCTCGTACACACTGACATAACCTGTTGGACATGTGTATATTGCATTTTGTGTGCACGACCAAAACTATTAGCAACAGTTTTAGAGGCCGGCTTATGTACGATTATCGGCATGTAATCATTGATTCACTGTTTCTTATACACACAAGGTGGCTACAAATGTTGGCTCCCTTTTCTAAGTACTTTTCAGTATCCTAGAACACTGGGATACCATGATACAAACCTTTTTTGAATAACTAGAAGGCTGGCACACATGATGGGTGCAGACGTTTTATATGTGGATTTTGTATGAGAGCAAGGATATCATTCACTTATTTACCCAAAAAAAAGAGAGGATGTCATTCACTTTTTTTGTTCAGCATGTACAAAATCGGACTCTAAGACGCATTTCTGTGTTTCTTTTATGTATTGGTAGATCTGCTATGATTTTCCTATTTGTTCACTCAGTATGTCGTATCTGATGTCACTGATCACCATATTCTTTTTGAAGGCTGCTAAAGAAGTCAGTGTTGTTTTCTCGCTTTTTTAGAAATTTAATTGTGCATTGCGATAGCATCTTCCTCAAGCTGCAAATGTCTGATTACATCAATATAATTTCTGAATCGTTCTCTTGAAAAGGAAATTCGTATGCTCCCTTGCCTCAACAACAAATCAGCATAATCTCCTCTTTACGTGGAGTTGAAGTGTTCGGTTGCACTAATGAAACATAAATTTTTATTGGATAGCAGATTGTGGTCAAGTATAAGCAAGCCTGTCGCTTGTCCGGGTAGTTGGATGCCATTTAGATGTCAATTGGAGGAATAAAACATCACTCACATTTGTTTTTCCTGTGCTCATTCTTGTAAGTTGTGAAGCTATCTTCTGTGGCTTTGGACTTTAGTGCAACAGCATCATAACTTCGTGGATTGGTTTTTGGCATGGTCTATCTCACCCCTGACGAAATGCACGTACTCTATGTTATCACAGTGTTAGGGGTCTATGGCTCAATGGAATTGAGCTCTTTTTGATGGTGTCCACCTCTCTGCTAATGAAACAGTGGCCAACAATAATGAAGTGTTTGCCTTTTTGGTGCCTTCACAGGGCGATAATGGGAAGGATGATGATGTAGACAGAGTTACCAGCGTTGATGAAGGATATCACGACTAATGATGAAGTCAGCTTCTCCAACCGAGTTCACGTCAAAGTGCAAATGGGAATCCGTGGGGCATGGAATTCAAGTATGAAGTACCCTTTATTGAATGCTATTGGCAAAAGATAGAATTTCTTTTGGTGCATCATCTGCCTTCATGTGGAATACACTGCTTGTTTCAACGCTGTCTTGTTTTCAATATCACTTTTTTTTTTTGCCAATTACAAGTTTTCCAACAGATTGGTAAAGGTACAAGACGTCAACCAGGGAAGGCTTCTGAATGACTTTTGCAATCGCTTCAGGCGGATATATTCTTTTCTTTTCTTTTTATCAGAGGCGGATATATTCTTCATTTGTAGGAATATGTTTAGGCGTTAATATTACTAAAGGTTAATAGTGAACTAGAGCAAGAGGCCGTTACCCTCTGGCTCCTATGGCTATGTTGTCTTACCATAGGAGCTAGAGGCAACTATGGCTATGTTGTAGTAAAATCTGTTTCTATCTTCCTTCTGTATCTATGCCCCTGGTATTTCCCCGGAAAAAATTGATTGAACAAATTCGAACTTATTTGGGTAAATTTCACTGACCTCCCCTGAGGTTTCTGACACAAACAGATACCTCCCCTGAGATTTCTGAAATAACATTGCCCTCCCCTGCTTTAACTGAAATTAATAACAGACCCCCTTGCTGTTAATTTGTCATGGATGGCGTTAACATTTACGAGAAAAGTACCAAAATACCCTTTTAACAAAGTAAATAGATTGCACAAACCTGGTTCTTGGAATCGCACCTTATCTCTTTCATTTTGTGAAATGAATCTACTTGAAAAGCATTAGGCGTATTACTACTACTACTACTACTACTACTACTACTACTACTGTTATTGTTATTATCATTATTTTTTTCAAATGTTTTTGTTTTTTCTATTTTTCTCAAACAAAATGATCAATGAAATTTAAAAAAAAAAGAAGAGTGAATCAAGTTTATATTAAATCCGAAATTATGCAGCAAAAAATATTGCATTACTTGATTTGTTTGGGCATTAGAGGATTTTACTTTTGAAGTTTTAAAAAAAATATGTTTCCTTTATTTTTTCCCAATTTCATTTTTAAACAAAAAAAAATGCAAAGATAGTTTGTGCTCGTGGATTTATTTTATCGTTGTTTACAAAAAGGCATGAAGGCACATCTGTTGTGATTTCATTTTTTTTTCAATCTTTTTGTTGCTCTTTTTGCCCCTTAATCTCTTCCACAACTAGGCCATTCACTTAGGCATGGTATGGATTAATAATATTTTTTCAATTTTTTTCATATCTCCATTGAAAAAAATGCTCAAATTATGTGCAATTTTTTTTGCGGATGATTGGTTCACTAATGACAAAATATTCCAACAAATAGGCAGATATTGTGAATTTTTTTTTAGTCTTTTCTAACTTTTTCTAATTTTGGTTCATCTATTTTTTTAATATCAAAATAAAACTCAGTGTTCTTTCAACGTGTTTTTTTCTATCAAAATAATTTACCGATACAATGAAACTCATAATATCCTGGACTTCATAATTTTATTTTTTAAAATTGATTGCATTTTTTTTTACTTTTTATAACTGTATGGAGTTTTCTTGATTTAAGAACATGTCGATCACAGACTCGGGGTTCCTGTAAGGCGGAGCGCCCTACAGGGATTATAGTGCACCATAATGCCGTTGATCTCATCAATCAACGATTCAAATTAATAAATAATCTTTTACCGGTACTCAAAAAAATTGGTAAAACAAAATTCAAAATCACTGTAAGCTAGATGTCTATGTACTATAATGTAAAATTAAAAAAACTTTTTAGTGCATGTGGTTTAGGTTTTTGCTTCGAAGGCCATTTTTCAAAAAAAACTTTTCTTGCAAAAATTGTAGGAGTATTTGTTTTTACGTTTCTGCTTTGCGGACCGAATAAACATTATAGGATGGAGCGAGTATTTACTTTTGACATGCAGAAACACTAAAAATATTAGAAAAAAGAGTTACTTTTGATGTGCTCTACCCAAGTGGTTAGAAAATACATGAATTACTGTTGCAAGTAATTTTTTTAAATGGCACTGTTGCAAGTAATTTTTTTTAACAGCACTGTTGCAAGTGTTTTTGCATTGTTGGTAAATCTGTGTACGGACACCATGACATCAGCATGTTTTGGAACTTTCCGTCAATTTTCTAACGTTACTTGGACGGAGGGGGGAATTTATACAATGTCAGTTAAAGCAAGGGAGGACAGTGTTATTTTAGAAACCTCAGGGGAGGTATCTGTTTGTGTCAGAAACCTCAGGGGAGATCAGTGAAATTTACCCAACTTATTTTTTTAGGAGGAATTCAATTCCTTGAAATAGTGAGCTTTTATTTTTGTCTTCAATTACCTCGTGATGTTTTTTTTTTTTATGTTATATTGTCTAGACAAACCCAAAAAAGCGGAGAAAAATAATTGCTAAGTACAAAAGATTTTTTCAACGAGACCCTTTGCACAAAATAATTGCTCCAAGAGGATATGAAGTTTCCCTTTATATACATTCTCAAGCCCTTCTCGCCCATTATCAAATATTCGGGGCAAAATATGCTTAAAAAGCATTTCTATAGGTTAAGAGAAAAAAGACATTTATGGATACAAAAATAGTACTAGGATATATGACAAGTATCCATGAAATTGTGTGGACTTGTCATGATTTCATGGATACTTGGCATGTATCCTACCAAAATCCGAACCCGGGGGTCCTGCTATGCACAAGATACATAGCGCCGTGTTGTGAACAATCCCGGCCGTCTTTTCGGTCACTCGACGGTCCAGATCTTATCTTGACAATGAATGACTCTCGGTTGTTTA
The DNA here is from genome assembly GCA_025413875.1 of Rhododendron molle. NCBI lineage: Eukaryota > Viridiplantae > Streptophyta > Magnoliopsida > Ericales > Ericaceae > Rhododendron > Rhododendron molle. The sequence goes on from CM046391.1 coordinate 48,871,843, forward strand.
TTGCCGAGAAGGGATTCGGGGGTCCTGCTATGCACAAGATACATAGCGCCGTGTTGTGAACAATCCCGGCCGTCTTTTCGGTCACTCGACGGTCCAGATCTTATCTTGACAATGAATGACTCTCGGTTGTTTATTGCCGAGAAGGGATTTGGACCGTTGGATGGCCGAACGGACGGCCTAGATTATGCACAACACTGCGCTATGCACCAAGGTCTGTTAAGTTACTGACAAGTAACATCAACGCTTGGGTGAAGTTACAAGTGGACTGATGTTCATCGGGTTTGTTTGATTAGCGAGATAATGGTAAAAAATACAAGAAAGAGAAAATATTTGTTTTGTATTCACTTAGCAAGAATTTCCTAGAGAAGTGGTAGAAATCAATTTTTTTTCCATACAACCCTCTAAAGCTATAGAGCTTGCCTAATTTTTTCTAAAAAATATGCAGGAAAATTTATTTTCTTGTGAGAATCAACAATAATTTGTTTGACTTCCTTATTTTCTTTTTCTTTTCATTTACTTTACTTTCTATCATTTTCATTGTCTATTATATTTTTCTTTCTAATCAAACGGATCATTATATTATAGAAAAGATAGTAATTTCACTCTCTTGTGTGCGTAATTCTAACCGTCCAGGTGTATTTGAACGGTCTAAATTTTAAAAAAACTCTTCCAAAGAAAAGTTTAACTTTTTCGGAAAAGAATTTGAGCGAATCCTAACCATTTATTAAAGCAATGGCCGGCTAGATATTGCCATATTGGTTGTGTATTGTGTTTTACAAAATATTTGTGTGTAACACTTTTGTTTTTCTAACCACACTTTCATTTTTGTCTTTATGTGATGTCCAGAGCCAAGGACAAGCGTATCTCGAACGTGACGAAGAAGCCGATTCGGTCGACGATGCAGCCCAGAGTTCACCCAATTTTGCTATATATAATAAATGAACAGAGTTTTAGAGAGAGAGAGAGAGAGAGAGAGAGAGGAGAAAGAGTGGTTGGGCTTTTGCGAAATTCTAAGGTTGGAGACCAAGTGAGATGATTAGACGGTCAAAAACATTGGGGGGCTTGATACCCCAAAACCGCCTGGGGGCGGCATCACAATTAGACCCAGTAGTAGTAACATGGGAGGAGGAGGATGAGGAGAGAAGAAAGAGGAGGAGGAGCGAGAAGAAGAGAACAGTGGTGCTCCCTCACGAATTAGTGGTGTCGGAAGTGCTGGCAAGGCTTGCTTGCAAGCCTCTGATGCGACTCAAGTGTGTCTCCAACCTCTGGCGTTCATCCATCGAGGACCATTGTTTTGGAAGGGTACATTTTTCCCGTTCCCTATCTCAGGGTGGCCTATTACTATTTGTATGTCCTGACGTTCACTATAACTTGAGGTTCTTCTACTGCACACCGTTAGGGTCAGGGTTAGGGGCTAGGGTCGAAAGGTGGAGGAGTATTAGAGTTGGATTTGGTTCACCATTTCACTGTTTCCAGCAAGATGTACGACGGATTTACGCAAGTCGTTGACGGCCTCTTCTGTGCCAACAGAGGTAATCGCATGTGGGTTTGCAAGGTCTCTACTGGTAGTTCCATAGAGCTCCCACCCTGCTTTAATTATCCTCGTCGTCAGAAATCTAGATTCTACCTCGGGTTTGATTGTACTAGAAAGGAATACAAGTTGCTTACATTGTGCTTTTGTAGGGACCCTGGCGGTGAAGACTTTTATTTCCCACCAGACTACGAGATTCTTACTCTAGGCAAGGATGCTGAGTGGAGAAGCATCCCCAGTGGCCATCTAATTGACTACTTGGGCGAAACCGTTTTCCTCCATGGCAATAGCACTCTCTTTTTCTGGCCCAAGTATGGACGCTCTGTGCTTGTTGCCTTCTCTTTCAAGGAGGAGTTATTTGATGTTGTTGTGCTCCCGCCATGGCCATTCAGGGGTGAGGACCATCGAGATTCGCTACTTCAATTTGGAGACCATCTGGCTCTAGTGGAGGAGTTCTTTGATCAGGAGTTAGAGCTCTGGGTATATGGGGGCAAGATGCCTGGAGAAGAAGAGAACAGGGGAGGAAAACAAGATGTTGATGTGGACGTTGTTGATGATTATGTTGATGACTTCGAAGAAGAAGAAGATAACCCATGGACTAAGCACATCATCAATATCCCATATGCTTTCAGACGCCACGGATTTAGTTTACTTGGAAACCTCCCTACAGGTGAGATATTAATGACTGGTACGCTCATAGCAGAGGACGAAGAAGAGATTAATAACAGTAATAACAAGCCACCGCCCCTCGAGACTGTCATGCCTCCTCTTTATTCATACGACCCGTCTAAGGAAAAGTTTCAAGAGCTTGTAATTGGCAACAAGTTCCAGACCTCTCCCCTACCTTTCATTTCCATCGGAACTTACACTAACAAGCTCCGTATATACCAGTATGTGGAAGATGTCAGACCATTGGAAAATTTGATTAGAGGAGATGAGTCCAATCTTGGAAGAACTTAGAGCTTGATTGGCTGGTCACCGCACGTTTTGCCAAACAAACTTGAAGAGACTGAAGATCAATGATTTGCTCAACTATTCTGTGTCCCTACTCTTTCTTGATAGTAGTATGATTTTTGTTCAACGGTTATTTATGATTGTGGTTTCGTTCTATATACGAGTATTGTGATTTTTGTGGTTTCCAGGGCAAGTATCAAGTATCTGCAGCAAGTATCAAGTATCTGCAGCAAGTATCAAGTATCTGCAGCGTTTATGGTATGAAACTCGAAGTGGGTTTGCCATAACTACATGATTGGTGTGGAATTTGTTCTCTCTGTTCTTTACCTGTTGAGTTGGAATTTTATGATGCTTGGAAATCGTGATAAAAATCTTTGTTATTTTTTCCCCCCTCTTTGGCATTTCTGGGGGTAGTTTCTGGTAAATTTGTATCTTTTTTGCTGTCTTTTAAGTTTGAGTATCCAGTTTGCTACTTTTTTAGCATGTTAGAATTAAAAATTTAAAATGATAAATAAGACAGAGAGTTATCATTTATTTAAGGCGACCACTAACAGAACCGCAGGGATGCAAGAGGCTATAGTTTCAAAATGCCATTGCTAGCCGTCTTCAGAAAGTCTGTTGAGGAGTTCTATGAGATTGAGGTGAACCCATAGGACAATTATTCAATGGATCAATAGGCTGTAATTTCCTTTGAAGCCAACCAAAATTTCACCTACAATAAGTACCGGGCACCCTTTAATGAGGCAAAACGACTTCTTAATATTCACGTCAACGATTCTCCTATGTGGAGGGTGGATTTGGTAAATATTGCTCGGAAAATATGCACTTGAAATGCTCTTCATTAGAAACTCAGGGAGACGATTGAGTTAATGGCTTGAACTGGTGCAGTTGATTGTAAGTCACATTTGAGCTGTCGAAAGTGCTTCAAAAATCACGATGCATAGAGAAATTAGAATGCGTTCCCGGAGGAGTTGTCTACAGCTTCCTTGTGTGTAAAAGAAGGCGCGAAGCTATACCTCACATGAGTATTCGAGCATTAAGTTGGCCTTCAAAATTGTCTTAAACCGATGGGGCACTACACAGACTCCCACATAGACGTGTACTGTGCTTTGTTGTTGGAGGAAAATTAGGGCTAGAGTTATGGTCGGCTATGAAGCACCGACACCTATCACAGTGGCGGTATAGAGTTATGGTCATTGGTCGGGGTGTACACCACGAACTGATAAGCCCTCGAAATTGTTACGATGCCTGTTAGCGTTCAATACTTGTTTTTGGTTGATATTGCGCGCAAAGTTGGTTTTTGTTGAGAAACAGGTTTTTGGTGTAAATATGGGTGATTGCCGTGATTTCCAAGGATTCCCGGAGGAGTCCGGATTTGGTTGATGTGCGTGTGGAGCCTCGAGTGATCGTACCAAGTCCTAGTCGAAGTGTCCAAGGCATTAGAGGAAGACCCGGAGCAACCAAAGGCAAGGAAAGCTAGCAGAAAGCAGCAGGGCAATCCAGAGGCCACAGGGATCGATCCCCCATTTCCCAGGGATCGATCCCCCACCATCAGGAAGCCTCAGAATCTACCAGGGATCGATCCCCCTCTGACCAGGGATCGATCCCTCACTCCTGCGCGGACATTTCGGTGGCATTTTTGTAAATCTTTTGTAAAGGGGGTAGGTATATATACCAACCCTTGCCTGACTTGTAGGGCACTTTTCTTTTTACACACTCTCTCTCTCTACCTCCATTAATGGAGCTCCAATCTCTCTCCTCATTTATGTTGTAAACGTTGATTTTAGGGACGATCCGTTGGGTTTCATAGCATTTCACCTTCATTAATGTTGTAAGGAATCTTCTCCTCTTCAAGGACCTTGTCTTTACTTCAATTAATATTGATGTTTAGTTTTTACCTTATCTTTACCCGTACTCATTTCATGTCTCCTTTCAATATGAGTGAGTAGTGTAGTAAGGCTAGGTTACGGGATGATTAACATCCCGTGACCAAGGATGTGGGTTGCTCTTCTCTTGTAAAATCTCGTTTTCTAGTTTAAATATGGATTAGGGTTAATTTATGTATCAAAACCTAGAGGTGTTAACCTTTTTGATCAAATGTAGGCAAGAGTTACGTTTCTTGCCACATTTGATACTTAAAGCTATGTCCCTCTTTGTGTTTGTCAAAGTGTATTAAAAGAACCCGAGCCATGTTTAACACTCATGTTAAAAAGAGAAGAATCAAGCTTATCCTTGTGTTACGGGTGTTGATTATCCCTAAACTTAGCCTTTAGTTTAACCTCCAGTAAAAAGCCGTAGATAGGTTAAGTAGCCAGTTAACTAAAGCATTCAGTTGGCCGTCTCAACGCCAAAGGTTGGTTGGCGGTCCTAACGCCAAAATCTCTACGCACGTTAATCTCCGAAACAAGCTATGGACGCGCTCCCTGTGGAATCGATCTCGGACTTCCGAATTTATTATGCTGCAACCGACCTAGCCCTATGCTTGGGGCGCTCTCCATCTTGACACTCAATTTGGTCGCAAGCACGAACAGAAGGAAAAAGCTCTCTCTTCAACGGATCTGGGCTCTTATCTTGTACAACTCTGACATAACTTGTCCTACATGTGTATATTGTATTCTGTGTGCAACACCATCCACCAAAGGTCCAAAACAATTTAGCTAACAGTTTTAGATTATTCGGATGTAATCCCTGATTCACTGTTTCTTATTCACACAAGGAGGCCTATAAATATTGGCTCTCTTTTGTAAGTTAATTTTCTGTATCTCAGAACACTAGGATACCATGATACAAAGGCTTTTTTGAATGACTAGAAGGTTGGCGTACACTATGAGTGCGGACGTTTTGTATGTGGATTTTGTATGAGAGCAAGGATATCTTTTAACTTTTTTTTTTTTTATATCAGCGTGTACAAAATCGGGATGCAAAATACGCGTTTCTACTTTTCTTTTATGTATTGGTAGATCTGCTACGATTTTCATATTTGTTCTCCTAGTATGTCGTATATTCTTTGAAGGCAGCAAAACTCCCAAGCCAAATACAGTCTGTCTAAATCTTTTCTTTCAAATCCATCATGCAAAAGAAGCCTGTATTGTTATCTCGCATTTTTAGGAACTTAGTTGTGCATTGCCGTAGCAGCTCCTTCCTCGAGCTACAAATGTTTGATTACATCAATCAATATAATTTCTGAATTCTATAACCAAGCCTTTGGCTTCCGGGGATATCAATAGATAATGAGGTTCCTCTCTGACCCTTTCATCATCATTCTTAAAAAGAAAATATAATGACTTCAAAGGTGAAATGAAAAAAATAAGTTATGAAAAATGTATGCTTTGTTTAGTTTGTATTTTGAATTTTTTTTTGAAAATAGTAGGGATAATAAGTAGAAAGAGATAGAGAGAGAAATGTTGGAAATAGGAGGAATGAGAATTTTAAAAAAAAAATTCTTTTTAAAAAGAGAAGAGAACAAGACAGTAATTATTGTGTTTTCTTATTTAGTTGGAGTTTCCAAAAAGACTAAGAAATTATGCCGGAGAGAGTACATTGTAATCTAATTCTATCTTCCTTCTGTGTGTATCAGTGTATATTGGGTCTTGTATTTCTTCACAAAATATTGTTTGAACACTTAAACTTATTTTTTATAAGTAAATTTTTATTACAAGTAATTCAATTAATGATTATTGAAAGTTTTAATTTTTAGGGAAATAGTTATTTTTTATTTTTGTCTTCAGTAATTTTTTTTTTTACTTTTTACATTATCTTGTCAAAAGACCAAAAAATTAAAATATATATTAATCCAAAGCTTTCGAAAGAATTAAGAATAGAACACAAAACTAACTGCAAAAATTAATTTACTCCAAATAAGACCTTTGCACAATATAATTGATTTTATCTTGCTTATCTTCAAAAAAAATTAGACACTAAAGATTCCAGAAAAAATATTTCAAAAATTTAGAAAAATAAAGAAACACGACACCGCTACAAATATGGAGAGAGGGAAAAAAACATAAAAAAAATATTATAGAAAATAGAAGATCTTAATTGGGATGTACAAATACTTATGTTTACGTTCTAAAATAAAAGTCCTCAAATAAAAATCCCCGATCAAATCACCTTAATTGTTACTAATTGGAAGAAAAAGAATTGATAAGAATAGGAATAATAATAATAATAAGAAATATAAGAGCACATTAGTGCACGAACCGTATAAGAAAGAAACGGCACGCGCAAGCATATGATGCTCTCTGTATCCATATCGGCAACGAACAAGGCTAAATAACGCTATTGGCAGAGCGCATCCGTAGCGCAGTCTAATTGCCCTCTCTCTCTCTCTCTCTCTCCAGGGCAAAGAAATATACATACATATTTTCCCATATCAATAGAGATGATCTATGTATATGCAGATAATATGATATTGTGCTTGTGCCTTCCTGTGCGTAGATGAGTGTGTATCGACTGAGTATCAATCAAAGAGCAGGATTTATTAGAAGACACGAGAGAAAGGATGAAGAAATGGGTGGATTTAAGTGCAGTCAAAGAGGCTCTCCGCTGCAGGTGAAAGAATTGGATTTGGAAGAGTGATTTGTGTAGGGTTTCTTTTCTTTATAGGAGATAGGAGAAGATGGGGGAGGAGTTGTAAACGAGGGAGCCCTAGAATTCGTCAAACGAAGTCCTAAAAGTGGGTTAAAAGCCCACACAAATATTATTTGCAGGGTTGGGTCTTGGACTACTTACTGGATTAGGGCCTTCTCCTTCTTGGATTCGGATCATCACGGGTTCAGAGGGACCAAGTTCTGGTCCAATTTTTTAAAATCTCCCGTCCAATTTTGGACCATTATGGGCCCGCTACAAACCTACAACAATAACCGTAACCAAAAAACAAGCACGTCTCTAAAGGACAAACTAGACGGTGAAAGCTCGGATGGTTGATTTTTTTTGTCTTCGATAAATGTAAGTTGCTAACACAACTATCGGTGTTCACGGTGTGTTTTGCTAACTAAAATAAGTATATTTATTGTGGGTGGTCCGATCTTAACTTTAACTAACACTGAAAAGACTCCTAAACATGTCAAATGTAACCATTTTTTCATTCTCTGCATAACAATCCTCTATATCACAATTTTTGGACCCCATTTTAACACTTTTTGTCACACAACAAGAATATTTTCAAGAGTCAAATGCATATCCCACTTTCTACACTTTTTGTCGTATAAAACACAAAATATTTAAGAGTCAATGTGGATGCTCTTAAGGATTGAGAACGGGATCAGAATTTAGGCCCCCTTCTATATTAACATTTTTTTTTACTTCTAGAAAAAGTGCACGTTTTGTCCTTATTCAAAAAAAAATTCGCTCTTGTTAGTTTTGCACCAAATTTTTGTAGATTATTGATTCGTCTGGTACAAGTAAATTATCCAAAAATTTTAGAAAATAACCACTTAAAAAAAAAAAAAAAATCACCCTAGTCAGAAGTTGTGTTCTGTAAAACGGCCCAATCCATTGTGAATTGGGTTGGGCCTCAACTGAACAACATTCGATGATCCATCCAACATGCTCAAAGCCCAAAAACCTTTCATAATCTTTCTCCGTATATTTTACTCCCCAGCAGCTTGCAAGCCTCATTTCAGTTTGGTGATTAGGGTTATATCAGGCGGCGGCTGCTCGTCTTCTTCCTCCAACTCCCCCAAACCCCAGTTGCAGTTGCAGAGCTCTCTCTTTCAGCAAACATGGGGTAAGTAATCATCACCACTCTTCTCTTCTCAGCTTATTTCGTTTGTCTTCTGGATCTATACATACCTGTGTGTGTATATATGTGTATATGTATTCACAAGAGTGTCCATAGTGAGTTTTTGCGCATGAGGCTGTCTGGGTAAACCCGTCGTTTTTACGAGCTTAGATGCTGCTTATTCACGTTGGGATCATAGGATGTGGATTTTTACGTTTTTTACTGCGTATGTTTTGGGTGCTAAGAAAACTGAGGGAAAGAGAGTGGAAAATTTTAGATGTAAATGCTCCGAGTGGATAGGTGTGGATTTTGAATGAGGGGACTTGAAGTTTCGTTTTCAACGAGAGTATGAGAGGTTTAGCTGTAGCTTCCTTGTGAACTAGAGTGGAAGATGGATTAGAGATTGAAGAGATGTATTGTTTTGTGGGGATACCTATTATTACAACTTAATGTCAAATCACTTGGGAAATGGTCAATTCAAAACCATGATTATACAGCTCCGAAATTCGATATCTAAATCAGAGTTGTTCTGTTGAATAATAATGTCTACCTTCATCCACCTCTGTCCAACAGAGTCCAAAAACAAAGAAGGTTGAATTTTTGATACTTTGGTTTAATTCGATTTCACATCACCTTAGTTTGCTTTTATAGCAGGAAGTTGCACGATCAAAAGGTCTTAATTTTCATACTCTTCTTTCCTCAGCAACTATGTTGAGTGGCAAATTATTTGGATGTAAATTCGTTAGTTTCATTAGCTTAGGGTACCCTCTCTTTTTTCCTTATTTTTCTGTTGACTTTGGCTTGCACTGTTGAAATAATACACTCCTTTCCCCCCCGAATGTTTTGCCTACTGTTACATTATGATAGTAGAACAAGGAAAATTTTATTTTCGATCCAGCAACTTTGTTGAGTGACAAATTATTTGGATGTAAATTCGTGAGTTTCATTAGGTTAGGGTACCCTCTCTCTTTTTTCTATTTTTTTTCCCTTATTAACTTAGGCATGCACAGTTGAAAAAATACACTCCTTTTTCTTCCTCCCATGGCCATGAAATACACTCCTTTTTCTTCCTCCCATGGCCATGAAATACACTCCTTTTGCTAACTGTTACATTATGAAAGTTCCCATTTGTACAAATGGAAGAAGGAAAAAATTATTTTCAATTCAAATGCAAGCTGAAGTTTTCATCAAGATTCAATATTAAAGATAACAAGTTAACTATCGCACTCCAACCAAAAACATCAAGCATACTCTTGGTACTATAAGTTGGCAGGTAAAAGCACATTTAAAATTTCTTTTGGTTTTTGGTATCATTTCCACATGGTGTTTGATTACATGTTTGGAGGTAACATACAAATTTATGGAACTATGCAATGATTTCGTTTTGGAAAGGTGGTTGTAGCTTACCAAGTGTTCTTCCATTGTATGCAATTTTCGAGCAACCAATCTGGAAATGTTTTGTATCTCAGGAAGACACATGGTATTGGAGCTGGTCGCAAACTGAAGTCCCACCGCAGAAGGCAAAGGTGGGCTGACAAGTCATATAAGAAGTCTCACCTTGGCAATGAATGGAAGAAGCCATTTGCCGGATCTTCCCACGCCAAAGGCATTGTCCTTGAGAAGATGTAATCTTTTTTTCAGTATTCTTTTGATTATTTTCTTTTGTTTAGTAGTCCTATCTTAGTAGAGCATTTAGTATCAACCTAACAACTGGCCTAAAATTTACAGAGGTATTGAGGCTAAGCAGCCGAACTCAGCCATCCGGAAATGTGCCAGGGTACAGCTTATTAAGAATGGGAAGAAGATTGCTGCTTTCGTCCCAAATGATGGTTGCTTAAACTACATAGAAGAGAATGTAAGCACCGTTTAAAAGCTTGGTACTGTCATATGATTGTTGGTCTTGATGTTTGACCCTTTAATATTTTTGCTCTGTAGGATGAGGTGTTGATTGCTGGATTTGGGCGTAAAGGGCATGCTGTCGGAGATATTCCTGGTGTCAGATTTAAGGTTGTTAAGGTATCCGGTGTCTCTCTCCTGGCTCTCTTTAAAGAGAAGAAAGAGAAGCCAAGGTCTTAGTTTTGTGTGAGGAGGTTCTGTTCTATCTTTTGGTCATTTTGTTCGAACTATTGGAATGTTACTGTTGGAGAAGTTTTTTGTGAACAACTTGGTATCGATTTTCCTGTTATTGTGTCGGCATTAATACTACAATTTTTGACACCATAATATTCGCAGCTCTGCTATATTAATCTCCTTTTGTAGATGGTGTCTGTTGAAATTATGTCATACCCTGTCGTTCATTACGTAATGAAGGTTTTGGGTAACTGGGATCAAGAAGTATTGCATTTCTGCTGATAATGCATTTAGTTCTTCCTAAGGTCGAATTGAAGGTTTGATTGTGACACAGTGAAGTTTCACCTCATCCTTTTAGGAAGCTGATTACTGGTTATTAGTACTTGTTATCTCGTTCTCCTTAATTGTTCCACCTCATCCTTTTTGGCCTGAAATTAATGGGCATTTTGCCTAGATCTTTATTCACAATCCATATTTGCTTTACGACATCTGTGGTTTAGGGAGTACTTGGTGCTTCAATTTTGTGGAAAAAGAAGGCTTTTTTGTGCTCCTTGTGTGAGCAGTTGGTTGGTGATTGGGACACTTTACAGCAAAGAAAAGAGAATGCAGGCTGTTGTGGTTAGAGTAATTATTCCCCCAAATATCAAGGGCAGAGAACCTTTTTTTTTTTTTTTCCTTTTCCTTACAGTTTTAAATTTTATATTACCGTTATTCTCTGGAAAGTTTTTTTTTTTAACTACTTTATTTGTTTCTTAGATAATAATGTTGAATCTTTCAGAATTGAAATTCACTGCCCTTCATATTCTGGGAAATAATAACTGTACTTGACTTGGATACTTGATGTGGAGATCCATTTGGAGGCCATGGAGCTTGGTACTACAATAAAAGATGGAAATGACCCATCCTTGAAGGGTCAATGAGAGCCCGTTCCAGAACACTTTTTTAAAAAATAAATATTTATTTCATATTTTTAAATTCAAAAATAATGTAAATGAAAAATAATTTTTTAATTTTTTTTGCACCGTATAAAATATCTCATCAAGATCTTTCAAATAAGAATCATATTGCATATTTTTAGATTTTATTAAACCCATTATTTTTGAGCTTGAAATTGTCTTCTTAAAAAAAAGTATTTAGAACGGGGCCTGATTTTTATTCGCCACCGTGTTCATGAGAATTAAAAAGTGAATACCTCACAAAAATGGAACACTTGAGTTATGGAACAGTTTGAAAGAAAGATGTGAAACATCGAAAGGCTATTTTTCTCCTACTCACCGAAGAAGACATGCTTGAAAAAACGTTTTCTACTTTTCACGCTTGTGATCCTGTAGCAGCAATATAGAGAGCATCGTTTTTAAACATGGCAGAATGTGTTGACGTCGTTTTAAGCTCCAATTTGAAGCTAGATTATTTTGTCCATTCATGTTAAAACGTGCATAGGCAAAAAGATCCTGAAGTAAATAAGTTACTCACTCAAGTCTTAACAATAATCTTGACATTTAATTTACAGAAACCTATTTGACAATTTATTCAATCAAACGAACAAGTTACACTTTTTTACAACTTATAAAAAGCTAAAACAAACAGTTTTATCACTTATCATAATTTTTTATGCTAATAATCTAAAAAATTAGTTTAAAAAACTAATATATAAGTGCTAGCAAATGGGAACAAATATTCTCATATGTCTGAATGCAATTATCATAGACACCGTTGGTCCTTATTAACAAAATGCTTGGTGGTACTTGGTGTCGAAAATGAAGAATACTAGTACTGGGGAAGTAGGGATGCAAACGTTAAAATTTCAATCCAAATCCTACTATAGGGAAGTAGGGTGGTACTTGAGTGGATTTAGGGTTACATAATAGTATCAATCCCAATCCAAATTCTGAAGAGAAAATAAAAAACAATTTCTTATTTTACCCAAAAAAAAAAAAACAATTTCTTCCCAAATTCAACCCATATGCAAAAAATACGTCAGGGGATCACCCATATTGCGAAAAATATGGCAGGTTCAAGGTAGAGTCAGAGCAGGAAAGGATAAATTGCCATCGCCATCGGACACATTCATATGAGAAAAGCACAAGAGGAATTCAAGATGTTTCGTTGATATGTTATATTTGAATATTGAACTTGATAAGCAAAAATTTCAATAAGAAAAAAAGCAGTAAACGCGACGAAATTACTGAAATCAGCCCTGTTTAATTGCTTTTATTATTTGTTTTTGTTACTCTCTTCTCATTTTCCTTTAGACAACCTATTCATTTTTATTTATATTTAACTTTCTTCATTTCTTGGCCTATCCAAATATCCTGGAAAGAGTTCGTTCCTGGGAATAGATCAATATCAAGTATACAGTAGCTTTCGAAACGCAAACATGCAGCAGGAAAATCTTGCCACAAAACGCATGAAGTTGCTAGTAATCACATGAAATCCCAAGAAATCTCATTATAAACATCCAATATAATTTGCAGCTCAGAATAAATACCACCTTTTCTATAGATACTTTGTGTTTTTTCATCTATTTATTCATTTGTCTTGGTAGGCTCTGGGCTCTTCAAGCTAGCAGCGTCTAACCAGGGCAAACCCTACTCCTATCAAAAGGGCTCAAGTTTTAGCTCCAGTATTGGACGGTATACATTGTACTTCCAAACCTTCCTTTGCCATCCATCAAGTCCCATCTTTGGCAAAAAACTACCTGCATCAAAAGCACAAAGCAATTTTACATGCTATACTGGTAGGAGAGGAGAATGGATGAGAACAAAGTATTGAGATTTCTACTCTGTAAGGTTGACTCAGTAGTGAGTTTCTGAGTCTAGACACTAGGAAAATCTTGTAAAGGAAAATTTTCCTCTCAACTTCCTCTACTTCTTCCCCAGCGAGGGAAAAAATAGAGATTTGGTGTTTCCCTCATTTTTATTTTTTGATAACTGGATATCAAGCCCATCATTGATAGAAGTCTAACTAGAAAAACATCTCGCTATTACTTTGAGAAGAGAACCGATGGTTTGACTGATGAACTACATGGGAAAATGAACCTTCTTTCTTTGATTTTCAGCAAGCATTTTTTGGAAGTAACAATTCCATTCAGTTCAGTTCCGGAAAACTTGTTGATCACGAATTAGTTTGTTCTGCGCCGGCGGTGGCCTAAAATCAAAGGCGCAGCTTGCGCACACCTTGACTAATTCCAGGGCCTTGACGTTAACAACATGGTAAAACTCCAATGGCCCCGGTTTGAAATGTTTGGCCTTCGTAGAATCCCTCGTATCTTTAATTATCTCATCTATCTTCTTTCCTAATAAACACAGCTTTACCAGATGATGCAAGAAGCTTCAAGCAGTTCAAAGGAATAACCGAGGAATATCTCATGCAAATGAAGTTGAAGATATATAAATAAACGAAACATGATCCAACACAACTAATTATAGTTCATATTTATGCATGGACAGCCCTATGGATGTACCTCCAAGTAACATCTGCTGCATGAAGATTGTTTCAACTGTTATCCATTTGAGCACTCTCTAAAGAAGGGATGGATGCTGTCTTCTCTACGATGCCAATGCTCAATCTAGTTGGAAGGTCCTCCTCATTGAAAGAATTCTTAACAGCCAAAGGTGTCCTTGCACTCACATTAATTTCAGATGTCGTTGGAGAAAGAGAGATCAGAGTCGGCCCCAACAAATTAATTGGTGATTCCCCCATTTTGCCGAGGTAAGATAATTCTTTCAGAGATGGCAACTTTGAATCCAGGTGACCAGAATCAATTTGAGAAACAGATTTTCCAACAAGCTCTTTCTGGACATCCTGTTTTGAGACCATAGCTCCCACATGCATGCTCAAACCCTCAACATGGTCTTCAAAATGGGCATCCTCCTTTTCATTCCCTTTACAAAGAGAATTCAATTCATTTTCGAGTTGCTGTAGGATAAAATTTGCATGTTCACCCTCATTTTCAGTCAGCTTTATCTTTTCGGCGTTCAAATGGGAACTCACATAAGTGTCCCCTTCAGCAGGAGCAATGCTATCCTTCAACTTGGTCTTATCTTGTTTTTCCAAGTTAAATTCACTCTTCAAGACACCTGGACTGTTGGACTTTTCCCCATCAGGTCCCTCAGAAACTACTTTCACAGCTTTCAAGCAACTTTCTCCATCTATTTTGTTATGAGATTTAGCTGAAATGCTATGATTTTTATTTACACCCCCAGAAACATTAGAGACCTTTGGAGAAGCATTTAATGGTTTTTGCGATGGCACAGGTGAAGCAGGTTTCTTACTGTCAAGCTTCAAATTCCCAGTTGCGGTCACAGATCTTGTAGGTCGAAGCTTTGTATTATTTGCCTGGCTTGAGACCCCATTTGGGTTACTGATTCTGGCTCCAATTTTAGGATGAGGTGGTATACCAGAATGAAATTGCATACTTCCTTTAGGGGTACGATCCACAGGTTTCACCTGCATGATATAAATTTCCACATAGCCAATTACTAAAAGGAAAGTTCCGAAACTGACGCAACAAAACAAGAACTGGTTTTGCCCGGCAAATTTTCCACCGACTAGGAATCACCATCCCCTCTTTAGGAGACTTATATATTACAGGGACCGGGTACAGATGTTTGGTTTAACAACAATAATAGAACCCATCTAGTCCCCAATTATTGGGGGTTGCGGGAGAGGATTGGAGACAGACCTAATTTATGGCAATAACGCACAAAGTAGCTGCTTTACCACTGAATCAGTGGCCCCCCTGTACCGCCAAGAACCGAGGAGCTAAAGGGACGTTTGCTGCGGGACCATACCCCCAAATCAAAGCTGAAAGGCATTAGAGGGCAGGCCTAGAGACCCAAATCAATTTTGTGCACATTACCATGTCTGGTAAGGGTACATGTTTAAGTGTTGGTTTAATCTAATCACAGAGACGACAAAATTGTCACACGACTCAAATATTTTAGTAGTTTTTGTATTATGTTCTGTTGTGTTTAAAAGGTGCCCAACAGCAACTCATGCCTAATAGAAAAGTTGTATACATAATTTTGTAGTAACTATAATGGTAAACATCTTCATAGGTGAATGTCCACCTAAAACTGTCAGAGACCTATCCTGTACCCTTACCCAAGTGTTGACTGTCGGTACTTCATACATATGGCAGAGCCTGTTTAATACTGGTAGACTTAACCCATTAGCTCTTCTTAAGCCATTTTCTGCCACAGCATTGCCTTGGCAGAACCAATTCACAATAAAAGAAAAAAAGAAAGAAAGAACAGCGCTGTAGTAGCAAATGTGGACTAACCCCGTCAAAAAACCCAAGCTTTGGGGATGGCATACGCAGACCTGTGGGTTGTCCTGTAGCTGGTCGAGAAAGTACACCACTCTGCGTTGAAGCTTTCTGTTGATTTTCACTATACTGTTGATTTACCTTGTGTTCATTCATTGAGATTTGATCACTAGATTGGCTAAGGTTTTCAAAAGCAGGAGGGGCATCACCATCTAGGGATCTGCAAGGAGAGCTAGTATCAATGCTAACCCTTGAACTATTACACCTCTGGTTGACAGTAGAAGTTGATGAAGATGATACTGAGGACCATTCACTGAAAGAACTAGCGGGGGATGCATTAGAAGCACGTTTCGATAAAGTTAATTGAGCCTGTCCTTTTTTCTTCAGTGGAACCTTTGATGGATTTTTGACGGTTGAACTGGAAGAAACTGGATTAACCGTTTTCGTAACAATCCTCCTCCTACTAGATTTCACAGGAGATATGCCTTTGCCACCATTGACAGAACTCAAAGAGGAGGATTTTGAAGATGGTGCGGGCTTAGGTACTACAGTTCTGAAGGGACCACCCAAACCAGATACCTTTGACACCAGATCGACTTTACATGGAACTGTCAAAAATACACACAAGGAAAATAGATTTACACAACAGAAAAAGAATCATGCTGCTGTTAATTGAGAGGGGAAAAAACAAAATCGTAACTGGATTTCTGCTTACCAGAGGACCCTTTTGCTTGATCATTCTCCCGTTTGACTTTGTTGGCATCCAAAGAAGCCCTTTTCAGCGGTGCTGACAAGATGGGATTAGGCCTGCCAATTACCTTCGGTGGCTTTGGAACGGAAGAAGTCACACCTCCATTGCTAGCCAGAGGCTTTATTAAGCAACATATAAGGGTGTCAGTTACAAGTCTATACACGTAAGATATCAAACTATTAAATACTAAGCGTATGCATTGTTTCTCTTCCACTTTTTGTCCATTTATTATCATTTTCTTCATTTTTATTTCCCTTTTTTACACTTATTTTTGGGTTCTTAGCAAACACTTCTATACCATGCTTCTCCTTATATACGAAACCTTCTGTGTGGCAGTTATCCAAAAGAGAGAAACAATACAGCAATGTTTAGTTGAATAATACAAGAATCTTCTTCGACCTGAGAAATATTCCATCGAGACATAGAGTGACATTATCACCAAGAATGGCATAAGGTCATTCAAAATTTTAATTTCTCAATATTTCACAGAGCTGACAATTTCTCTAAATTAGCAGGAGAGAGCAGAGACATAGCAGGAGAGAGCAGAGACAGCATTTTGTAAGGTACCAGATAAGGGCTTGCCTGAGTGCCTTGTGAACCAGAGCTCTGCTTGGCCAATTTCCCTGGTCCATGCATGCCAATTGCTTGTTTCTTTGAGGCAGGTTTCAGCTTCATCTGAAAATGGACGTAAATAATTCCACACTGCAGTAAAGAAATATAAAGCAACCACATCTAGCAGCGCTTATCTACTAGCTGAACTCACCATATTCTTAGAAGCGTCCACCTTCTTTAAAGCTGCAAAGTAAATGTACTGGTTTATGAAAAAAAGTTGCAATGAAAATGCACAGGCAGTAATCAGTAATCACTTATAATTTAGCAACCAATTTACGTTCTAAATTATAGACAGAATCATTCAGATAATCTCGGACACCCTCAGTGAATATCAAAAGAAATCCTGTTCTGCCAAGTCAAACCACACAGACATGAAATGTAAAGGATAACATCCAGAAAAGTTTAGAAGAAAAGATAAAAGGTGACTAACGAAATACTATTTGCTCCCATGTCGCCACTTTATATATCTTTATATCTGTGAAATAGATTCACTCGAACTGTTTATAAGTACAAAGATCTTGGCCTATGATTATTCATACATGATTTTACCCCTGATTGCCAAGTTGGGGCCAATATCTATTAAGAAATTGAATGAATATCGGCTTTCTAAACTAAGTTCAATTGCATGTGAACCTACCAGTTTGATTCATCAGATGAAAACAAGGTTGTATGACCATATCGAATCATTTAAAAGTGATAAACTCTTTTCTTTTGAAGAGACTGGAGATGCAACAGGTCAAGGGTGAAAGAGGAAAATATTCTGACAATGGTGATGAAATTGAGGCTAGAAATGCGTATGAGAGCTTCATGAACATATTTAGATATCTATTGACCATTGAGCTTCAATCCTAATTTCTAGGTGGCCAAAAGCAGAGATATGGTGGTGCAGGATGACATATAGGCAGACAGGGAGGACGTAACCAATGGACGAAATCAGAAAAGAGAAAAAGAATATCGTTCAGCCATAGATCAATTACAGAACAGCTTCCTTATACTTACAGCACGTAGATTGGGTGTCTGTTTCTCCTGGTGCAGCTTTGCTAGAACTAGACCAATTCGATGCTTTACTGGATTTCTGAATTGAAGCTCTGATGTCTTCAAAGAAATCAGCTTCAAGACTTTCAAGAGTCAGACTCTCACTTTCTAATGTAGAGATTGAATCAATAGATTTCTGCATATCCTCTTCAATTCCAGGTAACAAATGTTTTCCACGCTTGTCAGCTCCTTTGATCATGCTAGATAACTCATCAGGCTCTAAAAAACCTGGTATATCAGAATAAGTGTTAATGTCAGTGGGCTTAAATTTGCATATTTCCATAAGAAACCAAGTAGGGATGTATTCATTGATGGACATATATTCCAAGTTGAAGCATACCTTCACTATTGAAGAAGGCACTATCCCAAGCTAAACTTTTCCGTAGATTACCCTTTCCAATTTTCCTTGCCATTTCTGGCTCCAATGTCTCAGAAGATTGAGGCAACTGTTCCATCTGCCCTCTAGCTTGGGCTGCATCCACTTCCTTTTGAGTAAAGACATCATCCAGAGATCCAGAACTGGTGTTGCCATTCAAATTTTCTGCACAATTGGCCAAAAAAAAAAAAATCAGCTTGGACTGTGCTGTTGCAATAACAAGAATAATAGTGAAGACAAGAAAAATAATGTTATCACACACTTAAAACCTACATTTACCATAAAAGTGAAGGAAAACATGAGAAGTTCACAGACACACTCACACAAAGAAGAAGCAGAAGAAGCAATTGAGTTAAAGAACACTCTGTCCCTCAGTCCATTAACCACATGTAACAGAGGCACACTATAGGAAAGCCACACCAGTAACTGGATTTGACCCAAAAAGGAAAAAAGAGAGAAAAGTTAAACCAGAACTAGTGCCACCAATCTAGTTTGCCGGAGACTAGGTCAAAATATGCTTCAAACTTGCTACCAAGGCCGCATTGCAGATGTTCAAGTTGATATGGAATGATCAATCAAACATGGCCAAGGATAAGGGTTACTC
The DNA here is from genome assembly GCA_025413875.1 of Rhododendron molle. Taxonomy (NCBI): domain Eukaryota; kingdom Viridiplantae; phylum Streptophyta; class Magnoliopsida; order Ericales; family Ericaceae; genus Rhododendron; species Rhododendron molle. Next base: position 48,890,767 of record CM046391.1, read on the forward strand.
ATGAAGGATGCCAACCACCTAGAGATTGCAATTTAAGAAACCGGAATGTGCCATAACACTTTGTGGGAGACCTTCTCAACATGGAAGACTTGTTCATGTAGCGATGCTAGTACTGCTATACTGTAAAGGATGGCAAAACTATTCACACCCAAAACTTTCTCAGCAAACAAAGATACAACAATGAAATGCAGTGGTCTCTAGGAGAGGTCGGGAAGTAACAAAATTTAATTCGTTGTGCTCCTACCCTAGATCCACCTTCTTTTTGGACACTTTGGCACGCACAAAGGGTGAAAACCCCTTTCACGTAATCTGCAACATTAATGCCAACTCTGAAGGGGGTTTGAGATGCCCCACGGGCACCCATAAGCAAATAAACTCACAAATCCACCAATAGTTCGAACTTTGAAGCAAAAAGGAAGTTGACTAGATATCAGACTCTGCCTGAAAATGGGCATTAACATTAACATTCACCATGCGCCAACAAAATGAGACCTTTATTTCACCATCAAAAACTTATTAATTGACTTGTTTTATTTTTCCTTCTAGATTTCTCAAGATTCAATGCGGACTCTCCTAGCTTCTAACCCACAAGAACAACAATAACATAACCCATCTAGTCCCCAATCATTGGGGGTATACGCGGGGAGGATTGGAGCTGTACCTAACCTTTGACAATATATGCACAAAGTGGTTGCTCTCAAAATACTAAAAGGACGTTTTTCTTCTGAACCATGCCTCGACATCAAAGCCAAAAGGCATAAAAAAGGGCAGGCCTAGAGACCCAAATCAATTTCTGTGCACAAAGAGAGGGCAGGCCTAGAGACGCAAATCAACAAATCCAACGAATGATAAACAAACAAAACAAATGGAAACGATCACTTGGAACCCTAATAGAAAAGGAAAAACCCTAGAATACAGCTTAAAACAGCACAAAGAAAGGGGGCAAATTCTCAATTAGTATGAAAGGGTAAGAAACCCACTTCTGGAAAAAATAAATGAAAAACAATGCAGTTGTTTTCAAACTCGGAAAATTTAGGGGCACCCATTACTGCATTACAAATGGAATCATCATCGATTAAGCAATGACCATTCTGTTTCTTCGTAAAACGCTTCCAACGAACCAAACACAACTTAATTCTACAGATATAGGGTTCAATAGACGGTGATCTAAAGAAGATAACCTGATAATAGATCGACGTGTCGGAGCCCTTTGAGTTCTGGGTCATTCCTCTCGCACTCATTCATTGCACCAATTTACGAACGAAATGCAAGATTAGCCGAAGGAGATAGAGAGGTTGTTCGAAATGGCAACCGAACAAAAAGAAGAACCGAGCGGGTGAGAGAGAGAGAGAGAGAGAGCGGAATGGAGATTTTTCCCTTTTTTGAAATTGAAGCAGGCGGTTTCAAGTTGACACAGAAATAAACGATATGGGTGTAGTACATATCTCAAATCTGTACCCAGATCCATCTTGGACCCGTTTTGGAGCCCCAAAAAAAAAAAAATTGATCTCATTCTCATTCAAAATGTTTTCTTAGGGTTCTCTAATAAAAATTGAGATTAAATTTTACACGGACCCTCACGGAGGGTCCGTCCAACCAATTACAAAATGACAGCTAAGCTTTTGGTCAGCTTTGTCAGGGTAATTTGCAATTTTTTTTTCCATTTAGGATCTTGTGGAGCAGAAATTTGATTATGAGAGCCATAGAGAGAAAATTTAACTATAACACTTTAAAATAGTATGATCAGAATAACAAGATTTTTGCACCGGTTCAAACGGATTGAAAATTGGAGCATTTAACTTTTTAACCATATTTTTTAATGTATAAATAGTCGACAAAAATTAAGTACTCCAATTTTTAATCCGTTTGAATCGGTATGAAGATCTTATTATTTTGATCATATTATTCTAAAAGAACATAATTAACTTTTATCTTTAGAACTCTCATAATCAAATTTCTGCTCCATAGGATCCTAACGTTGAGTCAGGAAAATCGGCAAATTTTTTTTCCCCATTTAGGATCCTAAATACTTAATTATGAGAGTCCTAAAGATAAAAGTTAATTATGTTCTTTTAGAATAATATGATCAGAATAATAAGATTTTCGTACCAATTCAAACAGATTAAAAATTGGAGTACTTAATTTTTGTCGACTATTTATACATTAAAAAATATGGTTAAAAAGTTAAGTGCTCCAATTTTCAATCCGTTTGAACCGGTGTAAAGATCTTGTTATTCTGATCATACTATTCTAAAGTGTCATAGTTAAATTTTGTCTCTATGGCTCTCATAATCAAGTTTCTGTTCTATAGGATCCTAAATGGAAAAAAAATAATTGCAAATTACCCTGACAAAGCCGACCAAAAGCTTAGCTGTCATTTTGTAATTAGTTGGGCGGACCCTCCCGTATACACGGAGGGTCCGTGTAAAATTTAATCTCATAAAAATTAGCTCGATCGAATATTGATAAAGACGTATACGATACATCCAACTTCGCTTCAAAATCCATGCTTGAAATCCTGGGAAAAATTGGAAGTTTCATATGTGTCCCGAGTCTTCTGGAGAATATTCGATTGAGCTGATTTTTTTAAGAACCATAAATAAAATATTTTAAACAAAATAAGCGGTTTCGATCATTTTTGTGGGACCAATTTAGGTTCAAAATGGATCTATATGTGCGGGTACAGACTTTAGATTTGTACGTATAGTAGCGCTGAAATTAAAATAGCAAAAAATGATATCCTTATGAACAAATTGTGCACATATGGATGAGTGGGGTCTATTTCAGGTCTCACAAAAACGATTTTGGCCGTTTATTAGTTTTAAAATAATTTTTGGAATTGCTTTGATAAAAATCAACTCAATAGATAACTGTGAGTACTTCATTCCCTCGTCTAACTTTTGTTCAAAATTTCTTTGAAATTAATATTGTGTTTGGATCCATTTTTGAAAAGTATTTTTCAAAAAAAGTAGGGGTAATAAGTGGAGAGAGATAGAGAGATAAATGATTGGAAATAGGGGGAATCCAGAGGAAATTTTTTGAAAAATACTTTTCAAAAATGGATCCAAACACAGTATTAATTTCAAAGAAATTTTGAACTAAAGTTAGACGAGGGAATAAAGTACTCACAGTTATCTATTGAGTTGATTTTTATCAAAGCAATTCCAAAAATTATTTTAAAACTAATAAACGGCCAAACACAGTATTAAATTTTGAATTAAAAGTTAATAGATTGGAATCAACCCCTTATAGTCATCTAATTGAGGTGATTTATTACTGTGCGACTTGAAAATTATTTTAAAATTAATATTATGTCTTGTTCTCTTTGCAATTCAAAAAGAATTTTTCAAAAAATTCCCCCTAAATTCTCTCTAGATTTACCCTACTTCCAACATTTCTCTCTCTATCTCTCTCCACTTATACATCCAATTTTGCTTCAAAATCCATGCCTGAAATTTTGGACAAAATTGAATGTTTCGTATGTGTCCTGAGTCTCCTGACCAATATCCGATTGAATTGATTTTCTTCAGAAAATACAAATAACATATTTTAAACAAAATGAGCTTCGATTATCTTTGTGAGACCCGAAACGAGTTCAAAACAGATCTGTATACATGGGTACAGATTTTAGATATGTGCCCATAGCAGCACTGAGGTTGAAAAAGTAGAAAAATGATATCCTTATGGACCATCTGTGAACAAATTGTGCAGATATGGATGAGTGAGGTTTATTTCAGGTATCACGAAAATGACTCAGGCCGTTTATTAATTTTAAAATAAATTTTTGAATCGCTTTGATAAAAATTACCTCAACATAATGATAGTAAATACTTCCTGCGTTCCTATGAACTTAACTTAAATATGAGATTTTGCCCTTATTTGAGTTTTTTTGCATTTGTTAGTTTTGCGCCAAATTTTGTAGGTTATTGATTCATCTAGACGAGACGAATCAAAAAAGTAAAAAAATTTAAAAGTTAAATAGGAACAAAAATCTGTGATTTAAGTTAAGTTCATAAGAACGCAGCTCACTTGTCTAACTTTTGTTCAAATTTTTTTTTTTTTTGAGTTCAGCATCTTGACTTCTGATTTAATAGTTACAAGATTGGATCAACCCCTTAAAATCATCTAATTGAGGTTTTTTTTTACTGTGTAACTCAAAAATTATTTTAAAATTAATAAACAACTTGAATTATTTGTGTGGGACTCAAAAGTAAGCCCCACGCACCCATCAACGTAATCAAATATCAAGAAAGACGTTTATGATGCATCCAATTTTTCTTTAAAATCCATGCTTGAAATTCTGGGACAAAATTTAGATATTTCGTTTATGTCCTGAGTCTCTTGAACAATATTCAACTGAACTGATTTTCTACAAGAATCACAAATACAATATTATAAACAAAAATGAACAATTCTGATAATTTTTGTAGGACCCGAGACATGTTCAAAATGGATTTGTATGCACAAGTACATATTTTAGATCTGATTGCAACGTTGAAGTTGAAAATAGTAGAAAAATTATATCCTTACGAACCATTTGTGAACAAATTGTGCACATATGGATGAGTGAAGCCCATTTCAAATCTCACAAAAATGATTGTAGCCCGTTCTAGAAATATTCTTAAAAAAAGCAGTTTATTTCACATTTTCAAACTCAAAAATAATGTAAATGAAAAATAATTTTTTAATTTTTTTGCACCATATTAAAGATCTCAATGAGATCTATTAAATAAGATCTATAGTGATAGAAAAATTATTTGCGTAAGAACATGATTTTTGAGCTTGAAATTGCCTTCTTAAAAAATAAGTACTTATTTTCAGTTGCGGAACGGGGCCTCAGGCCCTTCATTAATTTTAAAATAAAATTTCAAATCGCTTTGATAAATCAACTCAATAGAATAACTGTAAGTTTTTTTTTTTTTTTGGTCAAAGATTAGGATAATATTATTATCAAGAAATCGACCAATACATCAGTTTGAGCCCATATCCTCCTAAAGGGAGGAGTGAAGCCAAGGGGGTGGAAAAAATTCCCAAGTACGAATCCCACTCCCTCTCACAGCATTCTTGGCCACTAAGTGCGCCACCGAATTGCCAACTCTCCTAACAAAACTCACTTTTGAACCATCAAACGAATCCCTCAGTTTGTTCACATCGGCAATGATCACCCCTACTTCTGTGTTGCCTTATTCATGCTGTTGGATAAGATTAATAAGCCGTTGCGAATCACCTTCTAGTTGAATATATCTTAAACCCAAATCCCTCGCAAATAAAAGACCATCCCTTGCTGCCAAAGCTTCTATCACCATTGGACTCATCAAATTCCCATAATGAACTGCTCTGGCTGCTCGAAAAATCCCAAATTCATCCCGTATAATGATACCCGCACCACTCGACTTGCTCGGGTTGTCCAGACCTCCATCAAAGTTGATCTTAAACCACCCTCGCATGGGTTTTTCCCAAATGTTGTAATGTACTGCGGGTACTGCTTGCGATCGACCCCTACTCATATTCAGATCACGATTTGCCTCCAAAAATTCCGTTGCTTCTAAAACCGCAGACGTACATGCTACATCCGGTCTCCATCCCTTGCTATTAAAAACCTCGTCATTTCTGCACTTCCAGATTTTCCACATGATCGCACCCACTACTGCCCACACCTCTTTGTGCTCGTTCATACCTTTCCATCTTTCTAGTAATTGTTCCCACCATCGCAGCATCGAATTCCCTTCAATAGAGTCCATGTTTACTCCTAGAGGGGATATTCTCCAAACTATCTGTGCAAAAGAGCATCTCGCCATCAGATGAATGACCGATTCCCGCTCCTCTTTGCAAAGAGGACAGAGCACGTCACTAACCATATTCCTTCTGGCAAGAACATCTTTCACCGGAACAATATCGTGCAAGCATCTCCACACAAAGTGTTTAACCTTACCTTGACACGGAAGTGCCCACACGCTTTTCCAAATCTTCTTTCTCTGCATTCGATCACTGCCTTCCCCTTCTTCCCGTTGGCCCATTAGTCCCCTTTTTCTTAGAGCAAGGGCTGATTCGTAGCCCGATTTTACATTGTAACTACCATTCGGAGAGTAATGCCACACCAGTTGATCCCTCATCTCAAATCGGGGTAGTGGGATACCCAAAATGATTTCAGCATCATCAGAATCAAAGACTTGTCTCACCAGATCTTCCTTCCAACTGTGGCTGGATGAATCAATAAACTGACTAACTCGATAAGCCCTTGCGAACTCTGCAATAACAGTGGTTTTGAACCCATTATCACGGGGGATCCACGGGTCCCTAATTGCTACTTGAATGCCGTTCCCTATCCTCCACCGCATACCCTCCTCCAATACCTTTCGCCCCTCTAAGATGCTTTTCCAAGTCCATGAGGAACTCGGTTTAGCCGTCGCCTTCATGAAGTTACAACGAGGGAAATATTTCGCCTTAAGCACCCTCTTCACCAGACTGTCCCCCTCATTCATTAGCCTCCATCCCTGCTTAGACAACAATGCTAGATTAAAACACCTAAGATCCTTGAATCCTAAACCGCCGTTGTGTTTCTTCTCCGTAAGCTTTGCCCATGACAACTGCTTGACCGATTCCTAGACCTAAAATAATGGGTGTCCCAAGCGCAAGACTGGTACCGGTGTAGCATAATAAATCCGGTAAGACCGGAGTCGAATCCACAGAGACGGTCGTGTGTGCTGACTAAAAACTCGGGTTGTTACTATTTAAACTGGCTCTTAGGTAGCCACCCCTTGTCGTTTTGAATGAGATTAACTAAAACCTAAGAAATTGATTGATTATTCAAATAATTTAAAAAGAAGGCACGGTCGTAGGGTTCATGGCACTCGCAACCAAGCCGGGCTTAACCTGCTCCATTCAGTATTCTTAAAAACGTTCGACTTTAGAGAGAAAAAGATACCCCGAAAGATGCGAACCTTAATGGTCGCCGTATACCCATGCACAGCGAGGAATAAGTTTTGGTCCCCTATTCCCTCGTTCACATGGGCTCCAACGATGCCCGGGTTCGTCTAACGAATGTTCTTTATTAGCCTAAAATTGCTTTTACTTTATTGTTTGAAAATATGAGCAGTGCCCGAATTGATCACGACGTACTAATCACCTCACGACCCTACCTATACGACTACTCACTATGCATTGAATAAGAAACACAAGAAACCCTAACTTGAAACATGCTTTTAAATACGAAATAAACAAATGGTATGAATTAAACAAATACCAAAGAACAACTTTAATTAAGAATTGAAATTAAAACGAGTTATCGAAGTGCGAGTAATTAAACAAAACTTTAAAACTTGAAGGAAAAACTTGGAAGAAACTAAATAACATTCGAACCAAAGAATGGCAGCCCCCGGTCCTTTCGATCTCGGCAGCCCCGTCGGTTGTACGTTAGTGCCGAAACCAAATCTGGATCGCCTCCTTTCTTCCTGTTTCGTTCGTGGGCAGAAGTCCCCCGTCCAGAACTCTCGTCCTAAAAGCTGCCTCAATCGAAAACCTTTTTGTTTTTCTTTTATAATGGTGGCCCCGTGTAAACCTCATGGGCCCTCAAAGAAGCTGTCCATCCAATTTCTTGTTTTCTCCTTTTTTTTAAGTCAAAGCCGTGGGCCACCATTGCCAACAATTTGGCCTTTGTCAACCAAGTAAGTACTCCGTAGAAAACCACTTTGGGCCCACCAAGACATTGTGTTATTTTGCTAGCAGTTCCACTATCATGACTACGTGCACACAGTAGAGCAAAAGTGATATGGCCCAATCCATCATCCGCAAACGTAAATAATTTACGACTTTAACGTATTAATCTTCCAAGCTCCTACAATATAAAAATAAAGCATTAAACCCCGAATAAGAGTATAAATGGACTTAACAAAGATAAATTAAGAGGCGCTAATGTGAACATTTATGTGCCTATCACACCCCACAACTTACACTTTGCTAGTCCCGAGCAAAGAAAACAAAATGCAACTAAAGAAAACCAATTAAAACCGATAGTTCTTTAGGCGGCCTCGGTAGGACGAGTGAAGTCTCGTGAGGGTTTTCAGCAGTGATCACCCACAAAACACCAAAAATCCTTCCACATGAAATCCGAAAAACCGTAAGACAGCTCAATGATACCCAAACGAAGAACATGAAGCCATTGTAAAAAGATAATGGGCATAAGCAGTTCTAGATACTATCAAGTCAGAAAAATAAATCATGGCACCTAAACTCAGCGTGTGTGAACAAGGGCTTCAGTCACAAGTGAAAAATAACTAAAAGTTCTCTCCGGACCGAGTCTTGACTTCAAATCTCACCGTGTCATGCACTCAACAAATGAAATCACTCGAAACAAGGTGCATATTACTCTCAATATGTGCAGGCGGAAATTATGAAAATGAAAGCAAAGTATCCTGCACAAGTTGACACGAAAAGAAAGCTTTATATGGTGGACACCCGATCTCATGAACGGAATATCAAGTGTTGAAAACTCTCTCTATCCATCAATTCACCACCCATTGCCCCAATGATCAAATAGGACTTCAATTCCGGTTATAACGTTAGGTAAGGGAAAATATTTTAAGGCTAGGTAAAAATTCAAGTGTCCGAGAATAGGCCAACAACAACTCACATAGGGCAAATATAACAATGCGTGCCCCTTCCTTTCTTTCTTTTTTTTTTTTTTTAATTTCTTTTCCTTCTTTTCAACTCCACCACATCTCTCTTTCATACTTCTAACATAATCCCTACATTAAGAACAAGTGTGTCTCCTTTTCACAATAAGTTGGTGTCTTTCCTTTTTGCTTTTTTTTTTTTAATGGAAAAGATCACCAACAATCAAAACTCAAATCTCACAACATTTACCCCTCTCTCTTCTGAATAATTCACCTCCACATAATTACTAAGCCTTCTCAAGACACAATATAGATGGTAGAGCTCAACAAGAAAATGGTATAATGCGAGAGGCTCAACTGGGCTCACAAGAGATAAACGTATGAAAGAAAGAAGCAAACCGGCTCAAAAATAGGAAACATGGCCTATAATCCTTTCCAAGGGGCAATACAACCATACATATTCCAAACCCAAGAGATAAGTAAGCAATTTAAAACATTCCCAACACTTGACAACAAAAATAATGAGACCCACAACGAATTTGCTCTTTCGTGACAAACAAAAGTTTATTTGACACCACTCCAAGAAAAGATAGGCTCTAAACTCACATGGGCATAAGTCTCCACTAAACAAGCCATCGAAAACATTTAAGTCATAACTCACTGGCAACCAAAGCCCAAATAGTCGTGAAGTGCAAATGTGCTAAAAAAAAATGCCATGACAAATTCTTCGCGACAAGCTAGCAAAGAGAACTACAATGCCACCAAAATATTAAAAGAATGACTATCACATCTCAAACTCTATCAATCACGAGCCAATCTCAATAGCCTTCAAGTCTCATGCAAAAAGATTTCCACCATTTTTTTTTTATGCAAAGTGAATAAAAACAAGTACGAAGTACACCCTCCCCCCAACTTAGAGCATGCTATGCCCTCAGAGCATGAAGACAAAGAAAAATAAAAACAAAAAGAAGGAAAGAGTGAACCTGGGGTGGCAGCCAACCACCATGACCTCGGCCGATGTTTGAGGATTTTGTCGCCTATGCATTCCTCGTCATTGCAGCTGCTCCAGAGCTTGCTCCTTCGGCCCAAAGAATAGGACCACAGCTAGTCACACAAAGCCGCGCTGGGGGCTTCGGCCTTACAACCGCCACACGTAATGGCACTCATGACTTAGAGCTCCTGAATGCCTCCATCACCCCAGCGGTGAGGCCTAATCTACCAAGGCTGGTGTGGTAGCACGCGTACCCTGCCAAAAGACTGAAACCACAACTACCGAAAATATGCAAATGGCATTAGTATTGCCTGCTCGTAGTAGCCGGGCCACAAGGAAAATAAAATGAAAAAGAAGTAAAAAGAAATTTTTTTTTTTGAATTAATTTTAAAAGAGAGAGAGAGAGATAAACATGGATCACGAGCATATAACATTCCAACAAAAATTATTACCATGATCACACCGCCCCATTCCACACTCAATGTCAAAAATTGAACTCGGCCACACCACAAGAAAAGATATTTCGAACAAATCTTTTGCCGAGTTCTTTTCAAAAACTTACACTCCTCTAACTGTGCATTGTGAGCAAAATCGATTTTCAAGGTGTTGATGAATTCAATAAAATCAGAATGAGAAAACAGATTATCCACACCAAGAAATTCCACATCCTCAACCTCAATTGGTTCCGGCCCCTCACTATCGGCCTTAACCGTCGTGTCATACTCTTCCCGCAAGGAGTCCATAAACTCTGAATCCCTAACTAATCCCATCTCAACAACTCGCTTTTCAATAGTAGGAGTCTTGGTCTCATACTTTTTGTCTTGCTCGTCTATCAAAGATTGCAAATAATCAATTTCAAGGTCTAACTCTGCTGCAGGGGGATAGATTCCTAATGAATTGTCCTGCGTGAGCAAGGACTCAAGAAAATCAATCTGGTCTACTACCACCAACTCCGATTCCTCATTCATAGCCACTTCCTTTAAGTCTGATTTTTCAACTAGCTCCACCCCAATAACATCTTGTTTTTCAAAAATAGAAATCCTACCCTTGGCCGCATACTCCCTATCCTGCTCTTCCCACAAATAGTATGAGTGATCCCCATTTTCATATTCAGCAGGGGAATATTTCTCTAATAGATCGTCCCACAGAGGGGGGAACTCAATAGGGGAACCTAGGACAATAAGCTCTTCAGCCTTTTCAAACTCGGAAGAGTTTTCGATTTTCACATTGGACTCAAGGATAGGGGAAGGCTCACAGGTCGGGGGCTCAAAAGTAGAGGTCTCAAGGGCAGGAGACTCAAGGATAGGAGACTCGAGGGTAGGTGACTCGATGGTAAGGGGACAGTGGCCATGAAGCCCATTGCTCCCTACTTCCTCGAGGAAACTTTCGGACTCCGAATCAGAGTCGTCAATATAGTCAGGTTCCTTTTGGAAAGAACCATGGACATGATGCTCTTCTCCTAATCTTATGCTCTCAACAGAATTAATTGGCTCAATCTCCTCTTTTGCATAAAGATTAATAGACTCTTTCTCCCACACCCGTGATTTTTGAATGTTGGCCCAATAATTAAGGCAATGTAAAGCATCCTCTGCTGTTTTACCAAGAAAATCTCCATCACACATCATGTCCAAAAGTTGGTGACCCCTTTGAGAAAGTCCGTCATAAAAATATGTCACTATTTGAAAATCTTTATATCCATAATGTGGGATTAAACAGAGCAAGTCCTTGTAACGTTCCCAGCTTACATAAAAGGACTCATTCTCTTTTGCAAAAAATGTTTCAATTTGTTGTTTGAGAGTCCATTTTATATAAGAAGGAAGAAACTTGGTGGAGAATTTCTCTTTTAATTCAAGCCAAGACCAAACAGTATAAAGGTTCCGGGAGATGAACCAATCCCGGGCTCTACCCTTTAAAGACGAGAGAAAGAGATTCACACGCGTGCACTCTAAATACGCCGGATCATACCCAAGTAAGTCTACTTTGGCCTCGAAAGCCTTAATATGAGAATTAGGACTTTCATGGTCCATACCATGGAATTCAGGGAGCCAAGTAGAAGAGGCCATCCCCACTGGTGGGACAACTACGCAAGGTGAAGGATAACCATAATCGGGATAATAATATCCTTGCATAGTTACGGGAATTCTTTTTTTTTTTTTTTTGGGTCCTAAAAACTAAAAACTACAAAGAAAAAGAAAAAGAAAAGAACAGTTTTTCTATCTCATCCTAAAAACTAAAAACAACAAAGAAAAAGAAAAAGAAAATAAAAGAAAAGAATCTAAAAATTACCCGAATTCTCAACACACAACGCCGTCCCCGGCAACGGCGCCAAAAATGCTTGACCGATTCCTAGACCTAAAATAATGGGTGTCCCAAGCGCAAGACTGGTACCGGTGTAGCATAATAAATCCGGTAAGACCGGAGTCGAATCCACAGAGACGGTCGTGTGTGCTGACTAAAAACTCGGGTTGTTACTATTTAAACTGGCTCTTAGGTAGCCACCCCTTGTCGTTTTGAATGAGATTAACTAAAACCTAAGAAATTGATTGATTATTCAAATAATTTAAAAAGAAGGCACGGTCGTAGGGTTCATGGCACTCGCAACCAAGCCGGGCTTAACCTGCTCCATTCAGTATTCTTAAAAACGTTCGACTTTAGAGAGAAAAAGATACCCCGAAAGATGCGAACCTTAATGGTCACCGTATACCCATGCACAGTGAGGAATAAGTTTTGGTCCCCTATTCCCTCGTTCACATGGGCTCCAACGATGCCCGGGTTCGTCTAACGAATGTTCTTTATTAGCCTAAAATTGCTTTTACTTTATTGTTTGAAAATATGAGCAGTGCCCGAATTGATCACGACGTACTAATCACCTCACGACCCTACCTATACGACTACTCACTATGCATTGAATAAGAAACACAAGAAACCCTAACTTGAAACATGCTTTTAAATACGAAATAAACAAATGATATGAATTAAACAAATACCAAAGAACAACTTTAATTAAGAACTGAAATTAAAACGAGTTATCGAAGTGCGAGTAATTAAACAAAACTTTAAAACTTGAAGGAAAAACTTGGAAGAAACTAAATAACATTCGAACCAAAGAATGGCAGCCCCCGGTCCTTTCGATCTCGGCAGCCCCCGTCGGTCGTACGTTAGTGCCGAAACCAAATCTGGATCGCCTCCTTTCTTCCTGTTTCGTTCGTGGGCAGAAGTCCCCCGTCCAGAACTCTCGTCCTAAAAGCTGCCTCAGTCGAAAACCTTTTTGTTTCTCTTTTATAATGGTGGCCCCGTGTAAACCTCATGGGCCCTCAAAGAAGCTGTCCATCCAATTTCTTGTTTTCTCCTTTTTTTTAAGTCAAAGCCGTGGGCCACCACTGCCAACAATTTGGCCTTTGTCAGTTGAACCAAGTAAATACTCCGTAGAAAACCACTTTGGGCCCACCAAGACATTGTGTTATTTTGCTACCAGTTCCACTCTCATGACTACGTGCACACAATAGAGCAAAAGTGATATGGCCCAATCCATCATCTGCTAATGTAAATAATTTACGACTTTAACGTATTAATCTTCCAAACTCCTACAATATAAAAATAAAGCATTAAACCCCGAATAAGAATATAAATAGACTTAACAAAGATAAATTAAGGGGCGCTAATGTGAACATTTTCGCGCCTATCAACAACCAATGAATTTTCCGCTCATTCCCTTTAGATCCCCACCAAAATTTGGCCATCATCGCATCAAGTTCATTGCACAACTTAGCTGGTAATTTCACACATGACATAGCATAGCTCGGAAGGGCCAGCGCAACAGAATTAAGCATCACCTCCTTCCCCGCTTGGTTCATTATGAATTCATTCCAGCCATCCGTTCTCCCACACATTCTGTCTTTGATGTATGCAAAAACTTTATACCTGGTTTGGCTAAGATCTGTTGGTAAGCCAAGATAATTGCCCAAACTCGAATCCTTCCTTATACCGAGCAGCTGACTAAGTCTGTCTCGCTTGTCAACAGGTGTGTTGACACTAAAGAAGCAGCAAGACTTACCGAAATTGATAATCTGCCCCGGCACCTTGCCGTATACCTCCAAGATTCTTTTGAATTTCAAAATTCCACGATCAGAGGCCTCCCCAAACAATAGTGTATCATCTGCAAAGAAAAGATGGCTCACTGACGGACTATTTCTGCAGATTTTAACCCCTTTGATGCTCCGATCCTCCTCCGCCTTTTGAAGCAACACTGATTACTTCGTTCATTCGTCTAATTTTTGTTCAAAATTTCTTTAGAATTCAGCATCTTGAATTCTGAATTTAAAGTTAAAAAGAATAGATCAACCTCTTAGAGTCGCCTATATTATTGAGGTTATTTTGTCATTGTGCCACTGGAAAATTATTTTAAAATTAATAAACAATTTGAATTATTTGGACGGGACTCAAAAGTGTGCCCCCACACCCATATGTACACAAATGGTCTGTTTGGCATAGCAGCATTACTGGAAATATTATCATCTAAGAATGACCATTAAGACAACTTATTTGGACTTTTGCCTAATTTTTCTTTAAAGAAAATAAGGAAAAAGACGGCTAAGGACATATTTTGATAATTAATATCCATCAAAGACAATCGGACCACGTGAATAACTGTGTAATTGGCCGAGTCCACTTCGACGTTGAATCCATAAGGCTCCACGTGAGTCTCAGCGCTAGCCCATTCACACGAATGTAAATCAGATTTCACGCTCGAGGCTCACTCGTTTTCAAGCCCGCAACTCTGCTGTATAACAGCCTGGGGACTTTCCTAACAGAAGTTAGGATCTGAACCCGTTCACGTCATCTCGTGGTCTGTGTTAGACTATATGTGGGATGTTTAAGTGAGGGATTGCATTTTCTTTCCTGTTGTTATCCATAACTTCAAATAATACCAAGCAATTTAAGTTCAGGGGAAAGAATCACTGACAAATTTATTTTTGTCTTTCTGATCCAAACTGTTCATTTTGTAGAGGTTAATCTAAACACTATATTTGTACCCAGAAAATCTAGCCGCCACTCCACTTCCCTCTAAATGAGTGCCTCTCTCTTTAAGACCTTCTAAATCTAGCCGCCACTCCACTTCCCTTCCCCTCTCCCCTCTCCCCCCTAGGGTTTCTATCCTAAATGGGGGCCGGAGGGGCTTTCCTTTCCTCTCCTCTCGGGCTTTCTCTCCTTCGATTTGATTGAAGATTTATCTCCTTCTTTCACTATCTTCCACCATCGCCCTACCCCTAAGCCTCCAGTCGCCTAGACCTTCTTGTCTTCTCCAATACCGCCAGTGGCGACTCCAAACTATTTTTTTTAGGGTGGTTATAATAGAGTAACTTAAATGCTATCAATTTTAATAAAAACACACATATAAGGAACTTGATGATTTGGTATATTTCTTTTGACACCAAACATTCAATTTTTCATATACTTTTGCCTTTTCACGTAACATTTAAATTTTAATCCTTCAATTGCTTTTTCTGAATTGAAAATTCGTCATTTCTTTCAACTAAATGGCTTTGGATTGGGTAGTAGACTCTCATGTGTTCGAATTTAAATGAGTTTGGTGTTCAAATTTAAGTGAATAGGATGTTCAAATAATGAACTAATTTTTTAAATATATATATGGAATATCATGTGTAAGAAGAAAAAAAATCTTGGGTGTTCATTTGACTACCTTTGGCTCTATGTAGAGCCCCCCATGATTGCCGCACCACCTCCGCCATCTACATTTCGTAGTTGTCGGTGTTCCATCACTGAGATGCGTCTTGGGTTTGTGGATTAGCTTGTGGATATAGTTGCCGGTTCTTGTGTGTTCGGAGTTTTTGATTGGTTTGGGTGTTATTTGTGAGATTTTATTTCTATTGCTTTTCAATTTGTTTTTGTCTGTTTTTTTGTTAATTTTTCTCTCAGGTTTCTTGCCATTAAATCATATGGCATAACACTTCTTCACAAATGGTATAACATTTTTATTATTATTATATTAGACATAACACTTTTCAAAATGGCATAACATTTTTATTATTATAGTGTCTCCCTAAAAAATATGTTATGCCATTATTATGGTGTTCCCCACAAAATGGTGTAACATAACCACTTGAAGGTATAACCATTAATCATTCGGTGGCATAATATGAGAACGCCGTAAGAGAGGGGATACCTTAGGTGTTCCCTGAAAAGAAAAGCTCACTTTGTTCCTTTACATGTTTTGAAAGAAAAAAAAAAATCACTCTCAACACAGTTCTCAATACGCTAGTTTCTCTATCTTTTTACTCATTGGTTAGCACTCATTACATCAATTTTTTTTTTCTTATAACTCAAACAATTATGCAATATACACAATACTAAACACAACCTCTCATGTACATGTGGGATCCAAACTACACCGAGCCCACATGTACATGAGAGGTCATGTTTGAATTTTTTTTGTTTGTTTTTTTGGTAACGGAGAAACAGCTCTACAGTCAGGCCGCTAAATAGACCCAACTGCGCAACCCTTGTGTTTGGATTATTGTGTACAAAACCAAAACAAAGTGTGCTTTTGTGTGCAAAACACACTTGTTACCCAAAAAGTTAAGCAATTTGGAAGAAAGGGAGTATCAAACAAGATCTATAACATACTCATAAAAGATGTTATATAAATGAAAAAGAAAAATGATTTTGCCACTCTTTTTTTGTTAACGCTACTTCCCTGCAAGTATATTTTTGCACCAAAAATACACTTGCAGGAGAGTGACATTAACAAAAAAAAAGGAATGATAAAATCAACGGCCATCAAAAAAATAGGACAACGAATTAGGTTTATATGCATGTGCTCTACTGCTCTAGAATATTAAACAAAAGTATATATGCCAAAAGTTTGTTTTCGGGGGCGACTATTTGCAGCCCTCTATTTTCTCCCGTAGCCCGTTAAAAATTTTCATATGTTGCGACAGTTAGTTACCGAAATTGAGATGCACTTTCGACAGTTAGTTACCGAAGTTGAGATATATTTTCAGCATCCAATTACCGAAATATATGTTTCGTGTGCATTTCCGACATGTAGTTACCGAAATATAATCTTGTTTTCAACAGCTATTTACCGAAAATGTATGTTCGGCAGTTGTTTACCGAAGGTTGAACATTTTTTCAACATGTAGTTACCAAAACATAATTTTCGAAAATTTTTAACGAAATACGTGAGAAAATAAAGGGTTGCGAATAATCGCCCCCTTGTTTTCTGAAGCCCCTGCTGGTATATATGGGAAAAAATAATTCTCTTTTAAATTGCATGGTTAGTACTCAGAACACGTGGACATATGTTTGGCAATATTTTGTCTCCTTGTCATCATTTTGTTATTTTATGTAAAAAAATACTAGTATCTCCACCGCCATGGCCGCCATGTTTGACCGGCCAGCTTGCTCCGCTCAGCTGCGCGATGCTTTGGGAGTGGGAACTGGGAAGATATTGGGTTAGGTTGTCCGATCTACTTCTCAAACGGTGGTTTTGATTGGGAACGGCACGATTATTCACGCATCCAAGGACACATATTTTAGTTTACAAATTCATTATATAAATGTGTCCGAATCCGTTTGATACGCTTATAGTTCTCTACAAAGTAACGGAGGATGCATGCATTGAACTTTTCTAAATGCATTTTGTGTCTAGATTTTTATACAACTCCCGTCCTTTAATAAATGTTCATGTTTAAATCATTTATATCTTCTGAAGTATACTATTATTTTTTATATATACGATATAGATTTTGTTTGATCGATATATCTCAATTGGTTTCATTATACAAAGTTTTGAGCAATTTTGTTAGATTAGAGTCAAGTTTTTTAGATTAATCATTTGTCTTGACGGAGGTAGTATTCTAAAATTTAAAATAAAAATTACGATCGAAAGCAAAATAAAAAAGTCCAACAAAGACGATTTGAAAAACTGCCTTTATTGTTTTAGTGTCTTCTTAGCTGACATTTTTTCGACTTCAGTTCATACATTTATAATTTTTAAATTTCTCTCGTCAAGAGATCAATGAATGAGTGGTTTCGAAAATTTGACAAAAACTAAAAGTTAATAAAAACTCATAAATAATACCGATTCTATTAAGAAAAATTAATTTAGTTCAAACTAACAAAAAAATTAAGAACAAGTTTAGCTAACCAATGAAATCAAGTCACATCTAAAACATAAATATGTGGGGAATTAGATCGCATTGGAAATATATAACTCGAGTCATCCTCAATTTCCAGCAAATACCCTTCCACCCGTTCAACATAAGTCGTGGATTATTATAGCAGGCCAATGATTACAGTATTGGCCAAAACACTTAGATCCTGTTCGATTTGAATTTTGAGTGAAATTTTTAAGAATATAGTGAAAATCTATTAGAGACCCTAAAATGAACAAGGTCTTAGAGACTTAAATGGAAGAGCTACGAGTAATAAATGTTTTTATTAGTGTTAAAACTCTATCGCGCGCACGAAAAGTTTGTATCATATGCAGGTCAAGTACAAGCCTTTCTACACTAAAATTTTCGCATTATCATTTTCCTTTGTGGCTCTGTGATGCGGTGGAATGCTACACCCTAAAAACTACGTACCAACAAATAGCTATCCACAGGTTCAACCTAACTAGCGTTAAGGAAATAAAATCTCATATTGTTTGAGATTGAAAAGGATGAACACTTAATAATATGAGAGATCTCTCGATCTGCTCATTGCCAATTAATTTTAAAATGCATATAAAAATTTTACATGGTATATAACAAAGCATGGCACGGGTCCCACTGAGTGCTTTGGGTTTTTTGATTACAAATTTTGTATTTTCTTATAAATTGGTTTCTTAAACTATTCTTTGTTACTACATTTAGTATGTCATTTCATTCTCAATTGTTTATTTTAAATATTACAAAAATTTTATTATACTGGCGAAGTGAGATGTTAATGCAAAAAATAGCCACCACTTATCATTTGAGGCGCTCTAACGAATAATGTCTGAATTCATAAGTGGCTAAATCATGAGTTATTTACATTATACTTTATTACTAATTATTTACAATTTTGAAAGTAGTATTATATTCGTTGATAGAACCCACAAAGTAAGACGAAGTTAAAGGTTTAAGGATAAAATTTGAAAAGAAAATGTATTTTTTTCTAATTAGATTGACATTGCAGAATATTGACATTTTAGATATTGTGTATATAATTTCTCTTAGGGTATCTACAATGGCACAATCAAAAGTAATACATTTCTAAAGTTAACAATGTTAATGCAAAATATGGCTCACAATGGTATGATTAAACTTAGCAACTTCCTAAGAAATAATCAAAATTTGAGTTTTGGATAACCAAAACTAGCAACCTTTTGTTAATAACCAAATTTAATTGACTTCATATTCTCAATCAAATACATCCATCATTTCACAATAACATCCTCTCTCTTCCCTTTCTCTCTCTCTTTCAACAATGTTTTCAAAAAAACACGTTTTACTACTAAAAAATTATTATTTTAAAATTAAAAACAGTTTTTTTCTCCAATTTTTTAAACTATAAAACTGTTTTTTCAAAAACTGTAGTTATATAGAAACTATTTTTTTTTTTAAAAAAATTTTAAATTATTTTATATTTCTAATAAATAATTTTTATTAGTTTCAAAATTATTTTCTATGTTCATAGTTTTTAGTTTGAAAATGTGATGTGACCAGTTTTGGTTATTCAATTTTAATTATGTCATTCTGGATCTCCATATTGCTAACCTTTACAATCTCAATTTTAATAATCAGAAGTTGATTTGGCAATTTTTGATTATGCTATTATTGTGGATAGCCTTAGATTTGATCTACTGGGCCAATTCAAACAATTGATTTGTTTTGATAGTTTATGGAATTACTAGCTTTCTTTTTTTTGAACGGCGAAAGGAAAATTTTATTAACCTTTAAAATTGTTACAAAGGTTAATAAGACAAGGAGAGAATGAACGTCCAATTCGAGACCCTAACCCTTGATTGGCAAGATGCCAACCAAGACAACACCCAATGGGAACAAAATCCACACTCCTAAGTGGCCTAAATGCCCAGATAAATAAGTTAAAACACCATGGGACGTAGCCCAAACACCTAAGAGGCCTAAGAGCCCAAATAAAATGGGACAAGCCCAACAAATAAAGCCCAAACAAACCCTAACCCTAGCTACACATCACAGTCGGCACACCACACACTGCCAAAAACCCACGGCCGCCAAACCACCATAACAGATAGCCACTGGAAACCACCGACAGCCACCACCGCCTCATAAGCCGTTAGGCCAAAGACCGATCGAACCTAGGAGCAAGACCGACGGAGACGCGTGGGCTTCACCCCCAAAACCACGGAGAGCATCCTAGCCGTTAGGCAAAACCGGTTGTCCCAATAGAAGCAACCAACGAACGAAAACCTAGGATGGGGAGATGGCCAGACAGAGGCGGCAACCGTGAGCAGGAGCAATAAGATGATGATGAGAGCAGCAACGGCAAAATCGGGTTAGAAGGAACGACAGGGTGTGTGAGCGAAACGCCAGCGATCGAGAGCCCCACCGTGAGCCGAAACACCATGGACTGGCTGTACGTCGCTAGCCCCAAACGCCAAAAGGCTACACGTGAGGGAGGCCAAAACGCGGTTGCATGTAAGGGGGATGTTAAAGAAATAAAGTCTCACTGTGATCACTTAATAAGATAAGAGATCTCTCCACTCATTACCAATTGATTTCAAGATGGATGTAAAGTTTCTACAACATCCTCTAATTTTGGATTTATAATAGCAGACTTGTGATACAAGTTTTTAATTGGCGAGAACAATCTACGCAGGCCAACCGTGTTAGGCCTAGTGGACCTTGGCATTCTGGTTTCCCCATTTATGGGACGGTAATTTTGGCCAAATTAATTACAGAGTAGTATAAATTTCTTTTGGTAATGAATTTGGTTAAATGGCCGATTAATTTCAAGTTGCTTCTTAACTTCTGCTCGGACAATAATTCTATGACCTTAAAGTTGGTTGACATCATCAAGTTATCTTCTTTTGGTTTTTGTCATTGTTAAACCTAATATATTCTATCCTAGGAGACTTGAAGAGGGGATATATATATGGGCGTTTACGGGAATCAAACATTGCCTATGTGCATGGGTAGGGATGGCAATCCTACCCGCCCCGCCCCGAACCCGAACGGGGCGGGTTTTCCACCCCATTTTCGGGTATCGGGTCGGGGGGGGGGGGGGGTAAAATTTTCTAAACCCGCCCAGGTTCGGGGCAAAGGTACCCAGCTCCGCCCCGCCCCCGAAATAACCCGAACCCGCCCCGGCGTGTGTGTATATATATATATATATGTATATTTACTTATTTATGTATATATATACATGCCCTTTCATTTTTTTAGCATTAATCCAAAAAATAATGTCTCTTTACTGTCAAGTAGCCTAATTAAATTTAAAAAATAAATAAAAATTGATATTTATCGGTGTTTAGTGGATTTTTTAAAAAGTTTTCTTCAAATATTTATAATAAATTCTACACATAAAGAAATGGAATGAGATATCTAAAATATTGATTGCAATTAAAAGTTTAAATAAAACCGCGATACCAAAAGACACAATAATAATTTCAAAAGTTTTATTTTTTTAGATAATTTTTATTCTTATTCAGCACTTTTTTTTTTACTTATACTTTAATTTTTTAATTTTTACGGGGCGGGGCGGGGCGGGTAAACCCGTTCCCCGATCGGGGCGGGAACGGGGGTACCCAAAAAATACCCGGCCGGGGTCAGGGCGGGTAATGATTTTCGGGGCGGGGTCGGGGTATGCAAAAACCCGCCCCGCCCCGCCCCGTTGCCATTCCTATGCATGGGAGTATAAGGAAGGCACCAATTGCACTCCACTCCATTTGCACTCCACTTTGTTTTTATTTTTAGGGACTGGGATGGTTAGCCGTACAAAATTGGGTTTATTCACCCTTACAACATGTCCTCCCTTTGCTCATTATTCGATCCATGCCTTCAGGCACGAGTATGCGCTAGTTAATCTATAATACCACATATATGTATGTGCATGCGAGAAAGAAGTAATTTTATGAATAGACTCCAAAATATCATTTATAATTTGACCTTACGGCTCTGTTTGTTTGGCTAGAAAAACAAGGGGGAAAATATTTTCAAGGTAAAACATTTTACATCAACTGGGTGAAAATGCTTTTTTCTAATTTTGGCCGTAAGTTATTTTTGCATTTTACTCCCGATGGTCCAACATTTCCCAAAATCACGTATTCCATTTCCTTCTTCTCCCAAATCATATTAGATCCAAAAACTGAGAGAGAGAGAGAGAGAGAGAGAGAGAGAGAGAGAGAGAGAGAGAGAGAGAGAGGAGAGGAGGTGTTAATATTGTTGCTTATTATACGGTTCAGCTAGTGATGAAGATATATAACTAGACTAGTATACTATTGTGGAAGAGGGTCACTTGACTTGGCGAAAAAATTAGCTTCAGAACATCAATAGGTACATGGATGAAACAGATTTGTACAAGGAAAAAACGATGACAAAAATTAAGTTAAAATTAATAATTGCTCATTTTTTTCATGTACAAATCTGTTTCATCCATGTACCTATTGATGTTCGGTGAAGCTAATTTTTGGCGTGAATGACATATTCGACGAGCTCTACAAAATGAACGATTCGATCATTGTCAGGCTCCGGGAAACGCCCAAAACTGGACCGTACTGGAGCATTAAAAAACTGGAGCTGAGCTGCTCCCGAGAGAGAGAGCTTAGTTGATTAAAATATTTCAAAACCTAATATTGCTATTTTTTTACATTGTAAAACATCTTACATCGAAACAAATGGAGCCTAAGTTAGTGAGCCCTAATCGAACTGCGTACTGTGAGGCTTTTACGCGGCTCATTTATCAAACGAGCCTAAAATTGGGGTTCGAGTTCAGTTCATTTAATAGATAAATTGAACTCGAACGAATCCTTACCAAGTCAAGCCTCAAATAGTTCAGAAACGGCTTGGTTGCCGCGCTAGCTTATTGTAGTATCTAAATGCTCGATCAAAATGAGGTCCTACAAGATGTATACTCCTATTAATCTGTCTCATACCAAATTCGGTCAATTTTCACATGCTCTTAGCATATACTAGCATTCAACCCGTTCTATGCACGGGTAAAACTAACCCGTTCTAGCGTTGTACCCGTTCGATGCACTGGACAATTAATAAAAGTAGGTTCGAACGGGCACAATGCTACAACGGGTTTAGTTTTGCTCGTGCATAGAATGGGTTGAACGCTAGTTTATGAAAAAATATAATGGCAGTATGTGAACATTAAACACAATTACTGCTAGCAATCATGCATAAAATGATAAAACTGATAGATAATGTCCTTGCAACTTAAAAAGTGTTTTAAGAAACTATTTACAAACTAATCGCCATTGTTTTGCTAACGTCGCTGTCGCCACCGATTTTGCCACGATCTAATACCTAAGTACTCTTCAATAAGATTTCGTAAATCAATTGTTTTAGCTCTCACGGAGAACATCCATTTTGAACAATAGATGTCTATCTTTACTATCCGCGTAGATGGTGAAGTTGAAACCTGTCATTCGATGAAGAATATAGTGTTACTTACAAAATTTCCTAAACAGTTTTCTTTAAATGCAATAATAAGCCACACAATAGCGAATAAATAAATTTACTTATTACCTGTTGTACATCTGTCACTTCATCCGTCATAGCTCAAATTTTCTATGGTAGCTTCTATGAATTAAGTAACAAAAAATCACATATTTTTTGGTTGAAAGGAAAGACTGTTTAAAAAAGATTAGCAATGTTTAATTGTGGGAAAGGTACCTACCAATTGGATTTGGCTCATTCGATGTTGGTAGTGGAATATTGACAGATCGTCCTCCAATGGGGATGACATGAGCATTCGCACTATTGTGATCGTTCCGGAGCAGAGAGGGCGCACGCCGCAATCGTCTTAGACGCAAGAGTATGCACTTCCCAAATGTCGCGCCTCTCTTTCAATTTCTAAGAAACGTTGATTCATTAATGGGTTGTTACGTTGAGTCATTAATCTTCTCATGCGCATGAGTCGAGCCATTTTGGCTTTAATTCTTTATTCGTTTATGTCTCCACCATACACCGCATCCATCCTGAATATATAAATTCCAGCCTATAAATTTTTAACTATAAAAAGTTTCAATTGGATTCAAACTTTAGTATAACAATTAAAGAAACAACTCTTGGTACGACAATGAACAATTCTCGCATACTCATATAAAATGAACACCTAAAATAAAACAAAGTACTCTCATGGAAAGGATTACTTATACATAGTGGATGGAAATAGGATTATCCCTCTTGTTCAGAAAATGATTTTCCTTGTAACTAATGGGCTGACATGATGCACTGTTGTTTTGTTAACACCAACCAACAAAAAGGAAAACTGATTAAGCCTTCCCTAACAAAAATAATGGTAGCAATAGAATTTACAAAGACTGATACCAAACAATTTCACAGTTTAGTATTTGGGTGCGTACATAGTTTTGAGATGGAAACTAACCTTTGAGCAATTGATATCTTCATGAACAATTGAAGCTAAGGACCGATATCCGCTTCGTGAACAATTGAAGCCACGGACCGAACTTTCTAAAGGAGTGGAAGAATAGAAAAAATGGGTAGGAGTTGCACAGTGATAGTGGACTGGCAGATTTTAGACGTGAGGTGTTTTTACGTAGGTGTCTCTTTGTTTTTAAATTCATTTGAACGTGGGTATGGGAACATATATATTATTAGTCGTGGGTCAGTTTTTTTTTTTTTCTGATGAACGTGGGTAGTTTGCTTTCGAAAGGGGGGTTTTTGCAAAGGATTAATACACGTGTTCTGGTAGTCTGAGTGGAAACCTACATTCGGCATGCGAACGTGGGGTTTTTTTAAAACCGTTTGGTGGTATTATTTGAGGGATGTGAGGTTTTTTTAGAGTTTAAAAAAAATCAAAAATTCAGGAAATTAGGAATAGGGGTTTGGAGGTTTGTGGGTCTTAGATACATTCCCTTAGTATATTGATAGATACCAGAGCTAGAGAGGTCCAGATAAATAATAACATATGGCTACAGCTGCACGTCATGATAGGAAGCACGGAAATTCAAAAGCTTTTGCTTGACCTAGGGAGCATGTTTGTCTATTTCAGAACACAAAAGCTATGTGGATCATCTTTCGTGCTCCACTTTCTAGTAACATTAGTGGACTGTTTCACATGTCATGCTAAAAAATTTGAACAAAAAGAAATGTAATTCTTTACGGGACAAGGTTAGGGTATTCGCCCCTAAAAACTGGTTTATGGTATGCATGCATGTTTGTCTTTTGATCCACACAAAGATTCGCAAATCACCACAAATTATCGTAATTGAACACCAGGATATTTGTATGTAGGACCACGAAGATTTGTAAACTACCACGAAAATTCATAACTTTAAGACAACTTTTCTGAGCGTGTGCATTTTTTTTTAAACGAAAAATTCATTTACGTAACAAAAATTAGTAAACAACAGCACAAAAATTCTCATAGTAATAAGAAATTTCATAAAATCAACCAAGGAAAAATTCACATCTCCGGCAACAAAAATTCGTAAATAAGCTACAAAATTTGTGAAGGGTGTACCGTACTCCTAAAAGCACAAAAATTCGTAAAATAAGCTACAAAATTTGTGAAGGGTGTACCGTACTCCTAAAAGCAAAACAAGTCACAAAAAAATTATAAAATAAGCCATGAAAATTCATAAAGGGGGTGTGTACTGCTGAATAATTGTCCTAATTATTTTGGTATTGCCACAAAGAAATTATCAAATTATTAGAAAAATAAGATCAAATTTTAAAGGTTATATTTTCCTTGTGTGAGGTTTCAAACAAATGCCGAAACCTCTCTAGAACTGTACTACCTCCCTTTGAGCCGCCTTTTTTTAACTTGCACCATTCTTTTTTTTTTTATTTTTCTCGCCAAACGAAACATTTTATATAATCTCGAAAGGGGTACATCGAGGAGAAAGTACAAAAAAACTATCCAACTATTGTTGGATAGAAAGAATGCCTTAAGATTACACTATAACTTCACTTTTCGTATCCCATCAAAAATCCTTTGAAGTCCTCCACTGTGTAAATCTTGATGTCAAACTTAGCCTCCATCCACATAGCCACTCTCGTTTTGCGCATTCATTTTACCACAAGATTCATATATAACACTACAAAAATTCATAAACCAACACCACTCAAAGTCGTAAAAGTTATCATAAAAATTCCTTTAAAAGTTCACATATCAATTTTTGACCACAAAATCTCGTTATACGAACCACAAAATTTCATAAAATTAATGAGTCACAAAAGTTCGTAAATTAAGTACCACAATTTTCCTCTCTTGATGTGCCACAAAAAGTCAGTAAGATGAGCCACAAAAATTCGTAACTGGTGTACGGTATGCCAAAAAATGTGTGTACCGAAGATTTTAACAATTATTACACAGCATAAATTCGGAAGATTCCTTGCAGAAAGTCAATAAAGCATTATGGTTTTCAAAAATTTAACACGAGATCGATCAGTGAATACCTAGCTATTAAAGTAGCCTTGTGCGCCTATGGATCAAAATTTAAACTGTGTTACGTTAAAGCTTCACTAAGCTAAAATATCAAAAATATCAAAAAGCTAAAAGTAATTACAGGTAGGCAATTAATCTTTCTTTCTCAATTGAGAAGAAAAAAATCTTAAGTATATATTTATTAGCTTGAGTAGACGGCCAATAACATCATAGTCAAAAAAGTATATCAATCCCATGCTATTCGAAAAAAAAAAGTATATCCCAATTATGTTGACACAAATCTTTTGATCGCACGTGCTTACCAAATCCCAGAGAAAACTAGCGCAATCATTTTTTTTGTTGATAGATAGTGATATTTTTCTTGATAGATCAACGTACACTTACACTGCTGCTAGGCTTTTTAACAAAGACAAAAATAAAATTTTCCGTAATTGGGTATTTGAAGGCTGACTATTATCATATTCATTACGAGCAACATTTTGTTGAGTTTTAATAGAATCTTTTTTGTCAATAAAAAAATGAAATTAATTAAGTAAACTAAAACACTGTGCTTACAATAATTTATTGTTGAACTTTCTGATTGATTGTCGTCTGAATACTGTCGTCATACTCGTCACAAGAATTATAAAAATAAAGTCGGTTACGTATAAAAATAAGGGAAATTAAACTGATCTCTTACTGAGTACTACGTATAATTTAATATTTGTTTGGACTGTCTTCAACCTTGAAGATTTCTCAAAACAGACGGACTGTGAGACTGTTCAGTTGGGGTGGATGGGTGGATGACTGGAGAACCAAAAGTTTACGACCTCCCCTCTCTTTCATGGTCTAAAACACTTTTTGGAAGGTCGCAATTGATTGCTGTGGAGGGGGAGCGGTAAATTAAAAGAGAGAAATGGACATAGACTTTTGGTTCTCCAAAACTGATGAAGGGTGATATGGTAATTCCAACTGAAACATTCCAATCCACACCTATGAATATATAATTATAATGCATGCACCTTTAACCTACACCCAGTACTACTGTGTGTGAACATGTGCACAAAATTTCTCCCTCCACATTCTTCCATCCTATATCTAAGTTTGTGCCTCCCTTGACAGAGAGAGAAATCAAATCCCCTTTAACATTTCTCTCTCTCTCTCATATGGAAGATCATGGCGGCCAAGATGATGCTGGTGGTAGTAGAGAGAGAAACAACGAGGGAGTTAGATCAAGGTGGACTCCCAAACCAGAGCAAATCCTCATACTGGAATCAATCTTCAACAGTGGGATGGTAAATCCCCCGAAAGATGAAACGGTGAGGATCAGAAAACTACTGGAGAAATTCGGTTCAGTCGGGGACGCAAATGTCTTTTACTGGTTCCAGAACCGGAGGTCCCGGTCCCGCCGCCGGCAGCGCCAGCAGATTCATGAGGCGGCGGCCACCACCACCACCACCACCAGCAGCCATGCCATGGCCACCCAACAACAGCATGGTTATTATCAGACCACCAACGAAAGCGGTGGCGGTGGTAGTGGTGGTGGTGGTGGTGGTGCAATTCATCAGTATGAGATGAGCGGTTCTTCTTCTTCATCGGGCTGCGGCGGCGGCGGTGGTGATTTGGTGAATGAGCATCTCTGCTCTTTTTCGGGTGAAATTGGTTTTCCAGGGTACTTCAGTGAGCAGATTTCCTCCTCCCCTTCAGTTTCGGCCCCGCTAGATACTTCTTCAACTTCATTGCCATACCAATCTCCAGGTAAGAATTAATACTCTGCCGGAAATGCTACAACCGCAAACATTTACATTTCAGCGCGCACGTTCACATGTTCACTATGTTGTCTCGGGAAAGTCTACATTACACACCTTTTAAAAGGGTGTACCATATGCACCTATTTTATGGTTTATTCATAACATTTTAGTATGTTTCGTAACTTTTGTTCTAAAATTTATAACATTTCAGTAGTACGATTCGTAACATTTTCATTACTCTCTCTATCCCTTTTTAAGTGTTCTGTTTCATAATTTCAACTTATTAAAAAGACATCATTATTACACATTTCACATCAACTTTTTCCTCCACTTTTCTTACTTACCCATCATCATTACACTTTTATTCATTAACTTTTCAAAATGAAATATACTTTTAGGAACAAAATAGACAATACACCAACTTTTACCTGTTAACTTTACAAAATTGACACTTATTAAAGGACAGTTCAAAATGGAATACTGGACTCTAAATAAAGGATGGAGGGAGTATGATTCATAACATTTTAGTGTATCTCGTAACCTTTATACGATTCGTAACTTTTTAGCAATATGATTCGTAATATTTTCTCTATAATTCATAACATTTTAGGGGTGCATATGATACACACCAAAATAATGGGTGTGTATTGTAGTCTTTTCCGGTGGCCCCATGCCTTTGTGGTTTCAATTTTAAGTTATTTTATGAAATTCGACATTGCACCTATATAATGGCGCATTAGCATTGGTGGGGCACCTATTAAAGACAATTTTAATTAAGGGAAAAATTTTCAATTGCTAATTAATGATATGATAATGAAAAAAAATGCACTCTAAACTAGAACAAGTCCAATATGATATTTTCAGTTTGGCTTGTTCATTTATTTTCCTTTTGGAAAGGAAAAAAAAATCATCTTTAGTGAACTTTTTGCATATAAAGAATTAATTAATAATTTTTTTTTTGAAGTTTTGATGATATATTATTTCTGATACCAATTCTCAGACCAAGTTCCACTATTATCTATTGGTATTGATCTATCCTAAAATCATTTAAATCAGTAGGTGTTAGAGAATGATTTTATTTTAAGTCTTTTATGATATTCTACATCGCAACCGCAAAATCTATTTTTAGAGTGGTCGCATGAAACGATTGTGTTCCCAAACAATTTCTTGTATTTAATTTGAACCCACCCTATACATTCTTTCTTTCCCCTTTCTCTCACGCATGCATTTGATATTGACTGCTATCATGAATGACGCTTACTGAATAAACAAGTAGGTCTTTCGAGAAAGGATTTTTAAGGAATAGTACGTTAAAAATAAAAAATAAAAGAAGGGACTATAATAATAATCATACCCTTTTGTCTCGGTTTGTATTATTGTTTATATATATATATATATATATATATATATATATATATATATATATATATATATATATATATATATATATATATATATATATATATATATGCTATGTCAATTTCTTCCCACACCAAAAGAATTAATGTGTTTTGAACGATGTTAGGAGAATCTCAGCAAAGAGATTTTGAGGGAGGGACTCTATTTTTTCCGTCTACAAAACTACTAAGATTAAGCTTGCTGGCCGGGTCGAGTCCTCTGCTTATAACTCCAAGTTATTTGTGCTCGTCATGTTCTTTATATGGAAATTCAAGGTCAAGTGGTCATTCCCCTGACTCGTACCTTTGAGAATTTTACTCCACGCGAAATTGAACAAAAAAAAGCTGTTGAATTGTTTTATTTCTTACGTGTATGGATTGAAGTTTTTTGTTAGAAATGAACTAGAGAGAATGAAGACTTTCTCAGTAGGAGAGAAAAAGAAGTAAAGAATCCTCCTTTTCTATAACATAACTTAATTGAACTTTCTTCAAAACGTTCACGTACTCGAGCCCAAACAAATGACACTGAACCCAAAACACTAGTACTCCCTCCGTCTCTTTTTTATAGTCCAGTATTCCATTTTAGGCCGTCCCTTAATAAGTGTTCATTTTGTAAAGTTAGTGGGTAAAAATTGGTGTATTGTCTATTTTGTCCCAAAAAAGTATCTTCCTTTTTGAAAAATAAGTGAGTAAAAGAGTAATGATGATGGATAAGTAGGGAAAGTGGAGGAAAAAGTTGATGTGAAAGGTATAATGATGATGTCTTTTTAATAAGTTGGAGTTACGAAGCATGACACTTAAAAAGGGACGGAGGAAGTACTATTTTGTTAGATAATTAGGTATCGATATTGGAATTATTGAGGGTCGACCATCGTACACCAACGAGGTCCAATTAAAATTGAGGCAGAAGTTATGCATAGACTGTCCCAACACATAAATTAACGGCATGCGAGTTGAAATCGAACTCCAGCTCAAAGATTTTTTGAAGTCCCTCGGTGTCAACTGACTATAGTAGAAGATCTTTGATAACCAGATCTTTGTTGTTGCTTGGGGTTCTTTGTTTGCAAGCAGGCAGATCAGTTGTAGGCATATGTTCTCCCAAGCATTCGACAATGGTTCAAATTTCACTAACTACATCTAATAGTGCTGACTTTCGCCGAGGAAAAAAACTTATTCACACGGAAACGGGTGCAAAGAAGTTATTCTCCTGGGGAAATTAACTACAGTAGTAACTTTGATTAAGTTGCCTCTACTGAATGGTTGTGCAGGATTTATGACGGTGTTCATAAATGGGGTGCCGACAGAAGTAGGCAGGGGCCCGATAGACATGAAAGGAATGTTTGGTGAAGATTTGGTGTTAGTCCACTCTTCTGGAATGCCAGTGGTCCCTTTCAACGACATCGGCTTATCACTTCACACCTTGCACCATGGAGAGAGCTATTTCCTGGTAATAATCGATCACTACCAAAACTATATATCAATACACACGCATACGTACGTACATGTCTAATATACATACTAGTTATGTTTTTACGTAAGGCACGTAAGTTATGGTATACGGTTTAGGAGGACTGTTTGTAAATACGTAAGTCGCGTGAATCGTGAATATGTATAACTTCACTTATGGCATATCATCGTTTTCAATTGCGCTTTACAAAATATGCAACATGAATAGAAGGACGTCGTTATACTTATACGCCCATGGGTACCCTTTAATTTTCTCCCCACTCGACTCTTTTTCTGATTTTGGTTTTAATGGTCAGGGTACAACGGTCAATTATGTTAGGGGTCCAACCGGCTCTTTTGGGAATTTATGATCACATTTCCGATGACTTTTTTCTGCATATTGTCCCCTGGATGACCTTTTGTAGCGTAGTGATTTTGTTTACTGATTTTCTATCACCTCCTATTAGACAGATAAAGTGCCGTTTTAGGGTTTCATTTTTTAGTACCATGGCAAAGATGAACTATTGTCTCCATTTATCAATTTACGTATATCTCAACTATTTTTCTTTCTAGTATGGTCTTTTCCTAGTTTGATCAAAGGAAAGTCATCTATATTAAAATTAAGAGATTCATAAAAAATTGCTCTCTTTCAGTCTAGATAAGAATCAAACCGTAGGTAGTGTACTTTACATATATCAATACATTTTCAGTTTTTTTTTCTTCATATTAACCACGGTCCATTGGGATGTGGTTAGCATTAATTTAGCTTTTATTTATTCAAGTCTTAGTTGATTCCATTTTTGGGAAAGTCATTAGTTCAAACTTCAAACCATATTAGGGAAGGATTATTGAAAGTGAAAGCTTCTAATTGGTGTTTAATATTCCACTAATCTCTCTCTCTCTCTCATATCATTGGGTTGGTGGTTGTGGAATCGACAAAGAACAGCTCATTTTAATACAAACATGTACACATGTTGTTCACAGGTTCCAAGGACTGGTTAATTTTGGAATTAAGCTCCACCGACCAGAGGGACAGGGAGCTAGCTTTAATCCTATACGACGATGGGGGCGACAAGTTTTGTGGTTTTCATAAGAAGAGATCTTTCTCACGTTTCATTTCTGTTGTAGTAGTACTTAGTGGTAATTTGTATCCCTCTTCTTTTTTTTTTTTTTTAATGTTTATGTTTCTTCATTTGTTTGATCAAAGAGAGATTAGCTTATGTCAAATATTGTTACATGTTCTAGGAGTTAAATACCCCATATCAGGAGACATTTTGTATTGTGTGTTTTGCATTTTATTTGTGATGATGATGTGTAAAGTTATTTGAATTAATATTCATGGAATTTTAATACACATGCGGGGGCGGGGCGGCTCTTTTGTGTAATGAGAGGGTTCAAGTGAATCTCTCATGAGTTCAGGGATGAAGCTATTAAGAGAGTGTAGCACGAGCCACTCCTAGTTTTTTAGTTATCAGCTGTTGCAATGAGAGTCGAGTATCTCCTCCACGAGGACTCAAACTTAGGACCTCTACCTTAGAAGGGAAAGTAATGAACCAACCACACTAATGTAGTGTTTCTACAACCGGTTTCAAAAGAAGGTGTATAATTTAATGGATTAGACACCTCGGCGCATCCAAACATTAATTTTGATTTTTCACACAACTGATGAGAGTATAGCGATTTAAAAGATAAATGGTTTGGATCAAAAGAAACACATCTCAATGGGTTTTATTTAAGGACCACAAGATAATTGAACTAATTCTTTATTTCAGTTTTATAAAAATAAAGCCAAAGTGCCATCCCCGGACCGAAATCTTGATTCCACCCGTCTGAGTTGAGTTGGAAAAATATGGTCAACCAAATGGAGATAATTAAATTCAAAGCTAGCAAATTTAGTATCACAAAAAGCATTTCATACATTTTTCCCACTGTTAAAATATAATCTTGAAACCGCCCATGGAGACCGACATGGTTAGCATATTGACAGCTTAATTAATTATTTAACATTAAGCATTATATATATTAATTGGTTCTGGTTTAGTACTTCTACGGTGTGTGCATGCACGAGCAAGGGAGGGCGGTGTCATGTTCTCTTCCACATTTTAGTAAGGAACATGTCCCAATGAATTTTAAAATAAATATTCCTTAATTTGTCTTCTGTCTTAAAAAGGTTTGTTTAATTGTTGGACCCCATATAGAAGTACAAAACAAAGGAAGAAGAAAGAGGAAGAATAGAGGTCGGCTCATCACGGGCACTTAATAACACAAAGATACAGAGATGGTATATATGAAGGTTGGGAATTATAAAAGTATAGTAAGATATTTAATTTTCATTTTAAAAATGGGGAAAATTATATTAATAACGGCCCAGCAACACTCACGTAACGGAATTCACTACAAATGTTTTAGACAAATTAAAATCAAACTAATCATCGAGAAACACAAGACAAGTTGATGTCTTTCACCCTAATTCAGACATTGATCGAACTTGACGTAAACAACAACACTCACAATTTGCCACAGATTCATACCAAGATTTAGTAGTCTTGCAACCAAAGATAAAAGACAACAAATACCTAGACGATCAGATGGACTCCAACAAAGCAGGAATGCACCAATGAACTTTCAAAAGCTACACAT
This sequence comes from Rhododendron molle, assembly GCA_025413875.1. Taxonomy (NCBI): domain Eukaryota; kingdom Viridiplantae; phylum Streptophyta; class Magnoliopsida; order Ericales; family Ericaceae; genus Rhododendron; species Rhododendron molle. The sequence goes on from CM046391.1 coordinate 48,924,194, forward strand.
CTGTAGAGGTGTAAAATGGGCCGGGTCGGCACGTTTGAAGGTGGCACGGCACGACACGGGCACGGATTTAATCCTGGCACGGCACGGAACGACACGGTCTTGGTGGGCACGCGGCACGGCACGGCACAGAAGTTGGCCTGGCACAGCACGGCACGACACGGTCTTAGACGGGCACGACACGGACACGACATGGTGGCGGGATGGGGCACGAGTCACGACACGGTTCTAGCCAGGCACGGCACGCGGCACGGCACGGCACGGGCACGGCACGCGGCACGGTACGAACACGACACGAGGCATGGAAAAACCAAAAAAAATATGTTATTAAATAAATAAGGGATTTCATATTATAGTTTACTTTATTTCTGTGTATTTTTTGATAATCTAATAATTTATTAATCTTTTCTTTTTATTTAAGTAAAATAAGCTTTTAAAATGTTTTATATGATTAAGAAAATTTGAATCAAAATTCAAACATGATAATATACCTATTACCACACATATATTGATATACATTGCATTTTATCAAATAAAGATTTTTTTTAAAAAATACATAGAAAATAAATAAATAAATAAAACAAATTTAGAAGAAAAAATTACGTGTGATTCGAATTCGAATCCAAGTCCTAATGTCCTATGGAACTTGTCACACATCACAAACCACCAAGGCCATTAATTATGATATATTTTTACTAGGAACAACTAATAATAAATAAGAAAAAAATTTGGTTTTAAAAAAGTAATCCCTATGCCCTATAGGGATCGAACCAAGTCCTTAGGGACTTGACAAACTCACACACATCTCAAAGACTCAAACCACCAAGGCCAATAATAATTTTATGCTTATAATTGGAACAAGTAATATATATTATATAATTCTATTGTATAAAAACGGGCCTCTTGTACGCCGTACGGTAGCCACACAATTGCGACACAACTATGACGATCCATACCGTTCATTTTGTTGTTCTTGGCGTTTTAATCACTCTCGCAAATTTTTGGGTCTATCGGGTTTTGGAAGCCCTTTCATCGGGACGTAGATTCATTAATATGAAATTTTTTGTTATGTGCGATCGAGTATATAACGATAACCAATTTACTTCATTTTTTGCACGAATTGTATAATCACTCCCACATAAAAGGTAGACGGTTCCGATTTTCAAAAAATATCTCGGTCAGGCCTCGAGTGATGCATTATAGGACTTTAACGCCTTTGGAAGCACCAAATGTGTTCCGATCACGTGGTTTCCGACATCCGATTATCACCTATTTAGGGGAGAATGATAAATTTGATAAGATCTTAAATTGTAACGGTTTGAAAAAATGAGTCTGTAGTTACCTTTCAAATCTCTACATCTAACTTATCTGGTTCTAAACTAATGTATGTCGCTATAGTCCAAAGTACGATAGCCACACGATTAGGACACAACTATGACGATCCATACCGTTCATTTTGTTTTTTTTGGTGTTTTAATCTCTCTCACAAAAAATCGGGTCTATCGGGTTTTGGAAGCCCTTTCATTGGGACGTAGATTCATTAATATGATTTTTTTTGTTATGTGCGATCAAGTATATAACGATAACCAATTTATTTCATTTTTTGCACGAATGATATAATCACTCCCACATAAAAGGTAGATGGTTCGGATTTTCATCAAACAACTCGGGCGGCCCTCGAGTGATGCATTATAGGACTTTACGAGAATTTTCGATAAGTTGGTACATATGGATTATGGTGTCTCGTATGCACATGATCACACAGATCGTATAAAAGGAATGAGATGCTGCCCTAGCAGACATCTCATTCTCCGACCTCTCTCGAACTCTCAGACTCCTCTCAACGTCTCTCTGTCCTCTCTCAGACTTTCTCTCTCTCTCTCTCTCTCTCCGTTTTCGACTTTCCGGTGACACAACTCTCAATTCTCAAACGGTGAGTCGATGCGACGTAGCGACGGTGACCATCAGTGTCTCAACGTCTGTCTCTCCGACCCTCTCATCACCTCAGGTCCTCAGCTCACCGACTCACTCACCAGTCACCGTACCTCTCTGAAGCACATGTACCTCTCTCACTCCGACACTTCCCTCTCCAGTTAGGGCTTTTGTTAATTGTTTCTAATTTCTGAAATTAGGGTTACGAAATTAGGGCTCTTGTTAATTGTTATTAAATTAGGGTTAGGAAATGGAGTTGATTCAGAATGATGGTAGCCCTTCTGGTCGAAAGCTCTCTGTTCTCTGGAATCCACCTTTGAATCCAGATACTGTAGCTTTTTGCTACCTTTTTTTTTGAACAACGTCTTTCCCTTGTATTCTTGTGCTCTGTTTTTAGGTGGGTAGCTGTTTTTACAAGGCATGCTTATTGTCTTGGTGCGGATGCTGGAGCATTGCAGGTCTTGAAGACAACACACAGCAGAGATACTAAGGTATCTTTAGATAAGAATATGGGTCATACACGCTCAAGGTAAAAGTTCCAATGCTAATTGTTATGGAAAATTATTAGGCATACTTTATCGCGCAATGTTCTTTCTTGTATTCAAGATGTTGGTAAACTGCGATTAAGAGTGACTTTCAGCAACAGATTTTATCGTAGCAGACATTAGCTCGTACTTGCTGCTTGAAGGTGACCATCACAAACTGAAGATTTTGTCGTAGCAGATATTAGCTCGTACTTGCTAATTGTAGACGTTGGGTGTTATCTAATTCATGAAAAAAATCTGTTCAAGAAAGTACCTCTTATGTAGAAGTGAGACTGTATATGGGAAAAAATAATCTGTAGATGGATGCTGATAATTTTAATTTTGGCTAAGCGACATGTGATTGTGTTGCAACTTATGAAGGCCTTAATGGCAACTTAACGTTGCCGCATCCATTTCAGTTTCCGGCTATGATGAACTAAAAAAAAAACGAATGTCTGAGCCGTAGTGGTATTGTTATGAACTATGAAGTGGTGTTGCAACTTATGAAAGCCTTAATGACAACTTAATATTGCATCCATTTCAATTTTCTGCTATGATAATAAAAGGAACTAATATCTGAGCAGAATTTAATTTTCTTATTCATTTTCCTTGTTCATTTGGCTTTCATATACCTATTTTCTGCTGGTGCTGGTTCTTGTTTTGTAGGACATTGTAGACGCCAAGGACCAAACCACGTGAAGGCTGAAGCAAATTAATGCCAACAAAATGTAGAAGGTGGATTTTCTCACTTATTTTTGTATCCATGGCTTTTTTATGATTCCCTCAATTAAAGTAAATGGTGCTTATGTGTTAGTAGCTCGTATTTAGCTTGGTGGATACCTCTAACCAGGTTTTATGCCAAACCTGAGGTGTAACGAAGCCAGGCTAAATATTGATTTTGTTTTTAGTTAGTATAGTTAGTTATATTTGATTGCATTGCTTAGCCGAGGTGGTGGCATAACCCCTCGCATATTCTGTTTGCTGAGTTGAGGTGGCGGCCTAGCCCCTCCAGTCTAATAGCTGTTTATTTGATTGCATTGCATGAGCGTTAATTTTTTTATGATTCCCTCAATTAAAAAAAGTTTTCAAAGATGGATGATAGAGAATAATCCGCCCGACGAGGTGAAGGTTATTTCTTGTGCAGACCACATGGTCATGTTCTCTAAGCCTGTAGAGCTAAGCTATTGCTTGCAAGCCAGGATAATCCACTTTTTGGAAAGTGTATTGTTCAAAATGAGATGAAGATGAGCAGTAAACATCAAATGAAACAAATAAAAAGATTAGTACTATACACTATTATATTTCATGAGGGGATAGTCAATTCTTTCTAAGGAAGGCTACGCGTAGAACCCCCATAGGCAGAGAACCTTTTGACTACGTTGGCTCTCTCTCAAACGACAAAAAGAAGGAGATGACCACGGAAAACTTAAGTGGGAGTTGTGTGGTGGTTTGCGTTCATTCTGTATTCCGTGAGAAGATTAAGCGAGAGTAACACAGATGATTCAAGTCAGGGTAATGGTCAAAATGAATTCACCTAATGGCATTTCATTGCATAATGGCATTTTGGAAAAACTTCTACGATCTGAAAATAAGGATGAGCAGGTCAACGTGCACATATGCACCGGGCACCGGAATGTGTGTTTTTTGGGAAGATTTTTTTTTAGACGAAAATTGGTTGCCGGTTTGTGATGTGTATATGAAAATCGATGGCACAACATGACACGGCACGACACACAATTAAGGGTCGGCACGGCATGACACGACCCGACAAATAAAGGCACGGCACGACACGACCCGACAAAAAAAGCACGGCACGGCACAACCCGACAAGCACGGCACGATATGACCCGACAAAAAAGGCACGACACAACATAATCCGACAAAAAGGGCACGGCACGACCCGACCCGACAAAAAGGGCACGACACGACGCAACACGACTAATTAATCGGGTATGGCACGACACGGCACGATTTGAAAAACGCACGGCCCGACACGGCTCGACAAAGCAAAATGGCCCACCAAGGCACGGCATGGACACGACACGACACGGCACGCCATGGCACGATGGAGTAAACGGGCACGGTACGGCACGACACGAAGCACGGTTTGGCACGGAAAAAAATGGCATGGCACGGCACGATAGGCACGTTTGACACCTCTGCACATTTGACAAACCACCATGAGTTGTCTCGCCAAAAACATCATGAAAAGTAAGAACACTACAGGCACATATATCATTGTGGAGCAATATCATTTCTAAAAGAACCCGATCTGCAGATGAAATTAACTACTCTCGAGAAGACAAGGGACAAAACTCTCACAGATCAAAAAGACGGAAGAAAAATAAAACAAAGACAAAAGTTAAAAAAAAAGTTTAGAATTAGTAACATGGTCTTCCCGTCCCACCACCGTACAAGGATATGAAACCCTAAGGGGGAGGGGAAGGGAGAAGAAAGATATTTATGACGGCTAGGAGAGAGAGAGGATTAACAAAAAAAAAAAAAAAAGGGAGAGAGAGAGGTTGCAAACACATGGAATCCCTAGTACATATGTGGACCAAAATACCCTTCGAAGCGAAACGGCTTCATCCCACCCACCCAACTCAAAACCTAAACCCATAAAAATGGCATTAAGATACAACTCAGGTCACTCATTAAAGAGAGTTATGATCTGTTTCACTAACTAAAAACTTATTTTTTTAATTAAAGGTGATTTTTGTGAGAGAATGATATATTTCGTAAAGTAGAAAATAGGTACTTACAAAATAAGAATCTTATAAATTTGACAAAAGAACTAGTGCAATTCACTTGGGGTCAGTGATGCAGTCAAGATTTTCTTATTAATTTGGTGAGGTCGAAAACTAGAATTATATGCGACCTAATTTTTTTCCAGCTAGGTGCTAAGTCAAAGAACTAATGAAATGGAGAGGTTAATTAAGTAGTAACTATAGATTACCAAATTAACGTTATTTTGCTTTGCTAAAAGGGTTTTTGATGTTTGATAATCTCATTTGTAGGGTATGAACTGGGTGACCCTATTCCACCTCTGATTCCCAATTGTGGAACTCTTCCCTATCCCTGCCTCCATACACAGAAGGGATGGTGGACAATCCACCATACCCGTCTCCTAATGGAGATCGGGTATAGTTGGGTAAATCCGTATCCAAACTACTTGAATAGGAAAGAACAATAGGATTGAAACAATTCATGCCTGCTACAACAATAAATAAAAAAGTACTATTAAAATGTAAATAGAATAAAAGGTCGAAAAAATACCATTCACAAACAAAATATGGAGTACTGTATAAAAATTTAACAAATACCATCCATAAATAATTTTTTAACCCCCAAGAGCATCCCCAATGGGGGTGTAAACTAGGTTTTATACTTATAATACAACCCAGATGTAAAAGAACTTGCTCCAATGGGAATGTAAAATAGCAAAAACGAAGATGTAAAATAGCACAAATGGAAAAGGAGATGTATATTTACATCCCCTTTTGGCTGCAACTATAAATTGACAGATCATCACCCAACTAATACTACCAGATTTCTAGACAGCCGGAGTTACCTGATTTCGTCGGAAAGTCGTCGGAATTTGCAAGAACACACCGGAATCTGCAAGAACACGCTGGAAGCTCGCCGAAAACTGATTCGAGGTACGGAGATCACCGTCTTTGACCCCAATTCCAGCCAAGATTTAGTTGGAACTGGTGTAGCTTTCCCTTGTCGGAACTGGCGTAGCTTTCCGACCGTTGGAACTCGTCGGAACTGGCATAGCATTTTGGCTTAGAGAGAAGGGGGGGGGGGGGGTTTGGTTCAGAGAGAGAAAGAGAGGGAATCTGGTTCTGTATCTTCTGTTCTTCGTAGAGAGAGAGAGATGGTAAAGTTTGGTTGTAATCTCAGCCAACGGGTCTTTTATCCGACCGTTGGCTTTTTCTTTTTCTTTTTAAAATGAGGATCCGATCGTGTTTGTTTTTTGGAATATTTTTTTTTTAAATTCTCGATTATTGGATGCCAAAATTATTTTTCAACGGAAGTAGTACTTGAATTAGAGTTGAGAAAGTTGAAAAAAATTAAGGAGGAGGGAAAGTTAATTAATTATCCATCCCTTTTTTACATTTCACCATTGGAGAGGGGTAAGTTTTATTTTATATCCAACTAACTTTTAACCACTTTTTTCATCTAAAATAACTATCCATCCGGTTCTAAAATACATCTCCATTGGAGATGCTCTAAGAGCATCCCCAATGAGAATGTAAAACCAGATGCTATAGTTATAATACAACCTAGATGTAAAAAAAATTGCTCCAATGGGGATGTAAAATAGCAATTTCGGAGATGGAAAATAGCACAAATGGAAAGGGAGATGTATATTTGCATCCCCTTTTGGCTGCAGCTATAGATTGACAGGGCATCACTAACTGATTCTACCAGAATTTTGGACAGCCGGAGGTTACCTGATTTTGACGGAAAGTCGTCGGAATTTGCAAGACCACGCCGGAATTGCAAGAACATGCCAGAAGCTCGCCAAAAACTGATTCAGGTCCGGAGATCACCGTCTCCAACCCTGATTCTTGACGATCCATGGACGGCGCAGGTCCGGAGATCACCATCTCTAGTGGCTGTGCTCCTTCCGAAACCATCGGCTGTGCTTCCCTCGTCGAGTTCCAACCATGATTTCCCCATGTGGGCTCCCGTGCCCTTTTTTTGAAAGAGTCGCCACCCGGATTTTTGAGATGGATAATCCGAGAAACCGAGAACTCGCTTATAAAAGGCTTTAGATCTAGCGAAAACGTCGAGATTTTGGGTTCGGGAGCCACGTTACGAATGGGAAAGGTTTTTCTTTAAAAAGCACCCCACTCGCCCGGTAAAACGGGTCTCTACTTAATATTTTCAAAAGGGAAAATTTTCAATACCATTTGGAATATCAAGCTCTTTAATAAAGCAAATAGCGGGGAAGGGACATGGAAAATATATCACATTGACGTGCATGTGGTGCTGTCTGTACAGTGGTGATAAAATGGCGTGAACAGATGGAATAAAAATCATCCGGCAAACTGTCTGATCCTCAGCCGGACTGTTCACGGCACCTTGAGATGCCGCGCGCGGCACCTCTACATGCCATGCGTGGTACTTGCTCTGCTGTCAGGCTGTTGCAGACTTTCAAAACATTATCTAGCTCATTGTTTTCTCTGTGCATCTTCCGGAAAACTCATCAAAAATCTCACAGCAGTCAGACCATTCCAAAAATATTGTTGTTTTCTTAAAACCAGGTTTTAAAACAGTTTTTTTTGACATATTTGATCATTCGGGATGATCTAGAAAGCCTTTTTAAAGTGCCAAAACATGGCTTGTAGATATAGTCTTGTTTTAAAAGCCACAGAAACAGTAAACAGCAGATACAGACAACCACAACAGGTGAAAACTCAGATCTAGACAGCCTGCCAACAATGATACCAACATACACAGATGCCGTGCGCCGAGAGTCAAGGTGCCGCGCGCCTGATCAACAGGCCGCGCGGTTCCCCAACCTTAGCACAGTACTGTTTTTATTTTATGAAAATGGGTTTTGAGTCAGGATCTAATCAAAAGGGGGTTAGACCTACTGACAAAAGAGTCCCCTTAGGACTGGAATGGAGTCTAGTCTGAGGAAACTAATTTTTTTTACCTTTGGTTTCGAGCTTGATCAGGACCTTGGATGCAAGGATGTGGATGGATCGTCACGGATGTAGGTAGAGGAGGTTGAATGAGACAAAGGGGGTATGGGAGTGAGTAGAGGTTAGGTATGTTGGGTGATGAGTCTTTGAAGTTAATGAAAGATCAACTTCAATAATGAGAAGGGAGTGAGTGAAAGCACTTAAAGAATGTCTTTTGGGAATGACATTCTTTAAGACTTGAAAATGGAAGTGGAAGTAAGAAAGTGTGTGTGAAAACTAGAGAGAGAAAGCAAAGAGGGCCAAAAGAAAGGCAAAAGAGAGACTCAAAGGAAAAGCCCCTTTTTCCTTGAGTGGAGGGGTCAATTTATAGGCAAAGGCCAAGGATTTTGAATTTCAAATGGTGGAGGTATTTTCTGGGCGGGCCAGAAGTACATTTTCGGCTGAGCCAGTCATCAGTTGTGGCTCAAACTAGCGTGGCCGACAGCTTTCTGAGCCAGTCAGCCTTTTGCTCAAGGTGCCAAGCGGTGAAGGTTTGCCGCGCACGGTCCCTTGAATTTTCAAGGTGCCGTGTGCTCCAGTGCCACTCCGCACGGTGCCTCTTTCTTTGGTCCAGGGTCTTTTGGGCTTTGTCTGGGCTTTATCTGGGCCTTTTTGGGTTTTATTTGGACTTAGGGAGATCCTTTTTCAAGCTCGCAAAGGTATCGTTTCCTCTATTTCATCATCGGGGCGGACAAAGACTCGCCGAGGTCCGGATTGGGGTATCTACAGTAGTCCCTCTTTAACGTAACTCGGATACCATTGGTTGGTACGAGTGACGCTTAAAGAATAGGCATCCCAATCCGTTGCTCTAGTGCCTTTGAACAGAGATAAAATGAAAAATGCAAGTGAAAAATCAGCGTTCCCTAGCAATCCTTAAAAAACCCTAACAGTATGAGTGTGAATCACAAAATAATACTACCAACAGAAACTATGCGAACAATCAAACCCACAACGCAGAGATATACGTGGAAAACCCCAGAATGGGTAAAAACCACGGGAAGGAATCAAATCACTATAAACATTGTGCAGTTACAGATATACCTATCCAAACGAAGTAAATCCTCACTACGTTCTAAGTATCACCTGCCGAGTCGCACGTACACCGCACCCAGTGATCTTGACTGCCAACGACCTTGAGTCCACAAGCCCTTCAATAAACTAAAAGAAATCCTTTGACAAAAACAATAGCTCTCGAATGCTTTGTTTTTTTCTCTGCCGCCACACGCTCTATATTCTTTAACTTCTTAACCTTATCAGAAAGTTTTTCACTCGCCTCTATTAATTTTTTACTAAAAACATGAAGTTTTTTGTACTTCTCTCTGACCTCATTTATGTCATCACAACTCTCTGCCTCGCTATTATCTGTTTCAGAACCACTCGATTCGGAATGACCATGTGAATTTAAGGTTACTCCAAAAGTCAAAAAATTTTCTTTTATCATTTTTATCGACCCCATATTCTTCATTCGATTCATCAAAATCGCTATCATCCCATATTTTAGTGACGAGAGCCTTCTTTTTCATTTTATTAACACACTCTTGGGCGTAATGACCAAAACCATAGCACTCGAAACATTGTGGTCCCTCAGGTGGTCCTTTTCCCTCCCTTTTATTTTTTCCAGAAAATTCTCCTTTTCCTTTATCATTTTTTTTTTGTACTATTTTTAAATTGTTTGAAAAAAGCTTTCATCTCCTCAAGATCGACATCACTATCACTATCTGAACCTTTCTTATATTTTTGAGTACTTTTAAAAGCAATCGGAGTTTCCGAAGGTTTTATTTTGGGTTTAACAGGTTCAGATTGCAATAGGTCAGCCTCATAAGTTTGGAGAATTCCAACAATTTCTTGAACAGATTTTTCTTTTAACTTTTTCTTACCCTCTAGCATAGTAACTTGAATTTTAAATCTAGGAGGTAAGGAGCGCAAATTTTTTTTAATAATACGAAAAGAAGGAATTGGCTCACCCAAGTTCTCGCAGCTATTGACGATGGCAATGAGTGTGAATCACAAAATAATACTACCAACAGAAACTATGCGAACAATCAAACCCACAACGTAGAGATATACGTGGAAAACCCCAGAATGGGTAAAAACCACGGGAAGGAATCAAATCACTATAGACATTGTGCAGTTACAGATATACCAATCCAAACGAAGTAAGTCCTCACTACGTTCTAAGTATCACCTGCCGAGTCACACGTACACCGCACCCAGTGATCTTGACTGCCAATGACCTTGAGTCCACAAGCCCTCCAATAAACTAAACGAAATCCTTTGACAAAAACAATAGCTCCGGGCCCAAAAATCCCTCCCTCACGATGACGCTCCCGCGACTCGAACCCATGACATCCTGGCTCTGATACCACTTGTTGGACCGCTTTTCCACCATCTCTCCTAAAACCAATTGGTGGTAGGAAGGGTTTCAATTAAGTCTTTTATGGCATTCGACATCGCACCCGCAAGTCTGTTTTTAGAGCGGTCGCAGGGAGTGGCATTGTGTAACCAAATCCATGGGGGCACTCCGGGCCCAACAATCCCTCCCTCACGATGACGCTCTCGCGACTCGAACCCATGACATCCTGGCTCTGATACCACTTGACGGACCGCTTTTCCACCATCTCTCCTAAAACCAATTGGTGGTAGGAAGGGTTTCAATTAAGTCTTTTATGGCATTCGACATCGCACCCGCAAGTCTGTTTTTAGAGTGGTCGCAGGGAGTGGCATTGTGTAACCAAATCCATAGGGGCACTCCGGGCCCAACAGTAAGTAATGATGGTGGTCGCGCTCGGGGAGCTGCCTACGTACCCCGTTGTAGGGATCAGATCAGCGTAGTTCAATTGGGACAATGCAATGCTAGAAAATAAGTCCCGGAGGATAAAATCGTGCAGAGAAGAAGTAATAGAGTGCTAGTGGTGTCATATGTCGAGCTTTCGGGAGGCAAAAATCGAGACGAGCCCTCAGGAGGCGAAAATCGAGACGAGAAGAGACGAAGAGGCGTTAGGTCCATCAGACCGAGGCTTGAGAGACGAAGAGGCATTAGGTCTGTGTGACCGTGGCTCGGGAGACGAAGAGACGTTAGGTCTGTTAGACCGTGGCTCTGGAGACGAAGAGACATTAGGTTCGTTAGACCGTGGCTCGAGAGACGAAGAGACGTTAGGTCCGTCAGACTGTGGCTCGGGAGACGAAGAGACGTTAGGTCCGTTAGACTGTGGCTCGGGAGACGAAGAGACGTTAGGTCCGTTAGACCATGGCTCGAGAGACAAAAAAGCGAGACGAGCCCTCGGAAGGCGAAAATTGAATTTTGAATTTTTGAGACGACCTCTCGGAAGGCAAAAAATGAAATTCTGAATTTTTGAGATGAGCCCTCGGAAGGCGAAAATTGAATTTTGAATTTTTTGAGACGAGCCTCCGGAAGGCGAAAATTGAATTTTGAAATTTTTGAGACCAGCCCTTTGAAGGTGAAAATTGAATTTTGAATTTTTGAGACCAAAATTGAATTTTTTTTTTTTTGAGTTTTTGACCTGCTGGGAAAAATATATCGAATCAAAAAACCAGTCACGGCAAGTCCAAGAGGACGAATACCGAGAAAAAGGCGAATGTGACGAATTCTCGGGGGATTAAATGGTGCCATGACCAATGCACAACATTCAAAGGGGTTTTTACTGCAAAACGGCTGAAAATTGAGCTTCCAAGAGAATTTTGGTGGCTGATTGGATCAATTTTCGAGAAAACATTTAATCTTCTGGCGCCAGGGTGCCGTGCGGGCCGTGTAGAACGCACGCGGCACCTCGTTTTTCCAGGCACCCCTTCGATTTCCGAGAACAGTTGGCAGGTTCAAGGGTACCCATTAATATAGGCGTGCCCCTTCGTCGGCTGGAACAGCTTTATAAGCATGGTGGTGCCTCATTCCATGCACCACCAATAAATTCTCTCAAGTCCTTCTACATTCCTCTCTTCTTTCTAAAAAAAACAGGTTATTTTCACACTTAGGGATGGACAACAGCCATCTGGCAGCCCGTGTCGAGGCCTTGGAGGCCGAGATGGCCTATTATCGGGGGGAGATTGAAGAGTTAAACACTCAGATCGCGAGGCTTATTACGACTATCTGCTCTCTTCGTCGTGCGGTGTCCAACCTCCAAGATTTCTGTTTTGACCAACTGGACGATAAGGACGACCCAGAGTCCGCTCCCGGGCATGGGTCAGAGGAGTCCGCGGAAGACTCCGAGGGTAATCCGAATGGTTCGGATAACCGCTCGGACGGGGCGAGCGACTAAGATGGGGGCTGGAAGAGAGGAGGAAGAAGGAAGAAGAGGGCAGTAGGCCCGTTTTCTTTTTCTTTTTTTGTTGTTTTTGTTTTTTTTTTTGAAATGTAATGGCAAATCTCGGGGGTTACCCCGGGATTTATTAATGAAAAGTCCCTTCTTCCCCTACTCTTCTGCATTCAAACTTCTTTCCTAGAATAAACTCAAATTGCACTTAGATTGCCACAAACTGTCTTCAGAAAGCAGAACAGTCGAAACAACTCAGCATGCCGTGCGCAGTGAGTTTAAGAACGCGCGGTACCATAAATCAAAAGTACTGCATGTTCATTCACCATGCCGTGCGCTCTGTCCAGGGGTGCCGTGCGGCTTGGTTGGCTGTGAACCCGGTCCAACATTGGTTTCCGGGTGAACCGGTTAGGGGGATTATATATATACACGGGGCGTGCACAGTACACCCCACTCGTTTCGAATTTCCCTCTCTCTCTCTCTCGATCATCTCTCTCTCTCCCGACTGCTCTCTCTCTCCCTCTCTCGATCACTCTTTCTCTCGCTGCTCTCTCTCTCTTGACCACTCTCTCTCTCTCGCTGTTCTCTCTCTCTCTCCCGACTGCTCTCTCTCTCCCTCTCTCATACATTACGATCATGGAGTCCAGGGACGCACCCGGTGACGGTCATTCATCACGGGTCGAGGTTACCTCGCCTCCGATCGTCCCGGAGGATGTTACGATGGCCGGGGGTGTGCCGGAGACCACGGGGGTCTCAAACCAGGCGGCATTGGCCGAGGAGGTCACGGCCCCGGCCGCTGCGGTGGTAAGTAGTGGCGGTGACGATGGTGGCAGTGTGGTATTGGCCGGGTACGGCTAGGGAATGGAGACTTCAGGTGCAGTGGAGTCGAGGGGCGGCGCTGAGGTTTCAGGCCGATTGGAGGTGGCGACGGGTGTGGAGGAGAGGACCACGGAGGGTCGCACGGTGGTAGTTTAGACCAGGTGGTAGAGGAGGCGGAGACTTCTCCTGTGAGAGAGCCCCGGACTGACTTGGGGAAGGCCCCCATTGTTGCGGACGAGCCGATGGTGGAGCCGGCAGCGGAGCAGGTAGTGGAGGATACGCCGCCCATGTTTGTGGGCAGCGGCGCAGGTGCAGGGTCGTCACGCCCTATAGGCATGGGCGACTACTTAGCGACGGCGTTCATGAGGATGTGCTGGAGCTAGTGCGGGGGTTTCCTGGGTTAGCGGATGCTTTACTGGCGTCACGCGAGGCAGAGCTGGAGGCCGAGCTCGGGACTGGGGGTGTTAGAGAGCCGGAGGCTGCGGAGGAGCGGGTTGACGAGGAGGCCGGAGGGGTGATGGCTCTTCGCAGTACTGTGGTGGGCGAGGCGACGCTAGCCTTGCAGAGACGAGGGGCCTATGACGAGGCGACCTACGTGCCCTTCCAGCACGTGGTGGTGCCCTCGCTTTTTGACCCTTACACACCGAGGAGGCCGACTTACGACGAGGCTCTAGTTCTGAGGGACCCTCAGCAGCACCTTTCCTTGCGCCGAGACGAGGTATACTTTAAATATTTGTATTTCAACTTCCAATGCATTGTATTTTCATTCCTTTGCATCCGAATATACCATTGTATTGCATGCCATACTTGTTTACTAAATGCTGTTGATTTGTTGTAACAGGCGATCTTGCTCTCGTGTTACAGAGGTTCGGCGGCTGTGCCGACATTCTGGGAGAGGTTACTTGAGGCTGTACAGGGGATAGTGAGGCAGGCAGGCTTCGGGGAGTTTGTCGGGGTACTGGCGAGGGGCGTGTGCAACGACTGTCCGGTGGTGAGGGCTTTGGCTGAGAGGTGGTGGGACTCGACGAACACCCTCCACTTCTCCTTTGGTGAGCTGACCGTGACGCCGTTGGACTTTGCGGCGATCACTGGTATCAGGATCGGAGGTGACCCTATTCCTTTTGACGCTGCCACAGGGAGACAAGCAGCGTATGAGCTGAGAGCGGAGGCTGACGATGCGAAGTATGCTCAGCTCCTGGGGTTTTGGACAGAGGGGCTTCCGACTAACAGGGTGGAGGAGGAGCAGATGGCGATGTGCTTCTTGTTGTACTTACTTGGTGCGTCTCTGTTTCCTAACAGGTGCAACCGAGTACACCTTTCACTTCTCCCGGCCTTGAGGGACGTCGGGGAGATCGCCTGCTTCGACTGGGGAGGTGCAGCACTGGGGACGTGTTATGCCTTCATGGGCTCTCTTTCTCGTGGGGCAGGAGTGAGCCTTGGTGGCTATTGGAGGGTCTGAGAGGTATATCTCATTTCCTTTCTTGTGAGTAGCTAGCTTTCCATTCATTGTTCATTCAATGTATGTCTTGTGTTAACTTTCAATGTCTCGAATTGCAGCTCTGGACATACGAGGTGATAGGGATGTACCCTCCCGAGACCACGTGTCCCGACGACACGATACTCCTTCGGGCCTTACGTTGGTCGACGGAGTACAAGGGCATGAAGAGGGGAAGAGGCAAGTTGGATGCCTTCCGTCTTTACTTGGACGAGCTGCGTTCGGATCAGGTACTCAAGCATTTCCATATATGTTTCATGGTTTTCCTGTTCATTTCCATTCAAACAGTACCTTGATATTACTCACTTTCGATGACTAGTCCGCTGGCGGGTCTGGGATCGCTTCGAAATCCCCTACGTTGCGCGGAGTAGGGAGGTTACCAGGGGGAGAGTGCTCTTCGAGTCCCCTTACGGTTGGCAGTGGTACTTGGGTGACCGAGTGTCACGCCAGTCGCTGAGGCTAGACGCTTTTTGAGTCCCCTGGCCGCTCTGCTCGCTCGTGCAGGACGGACCAAGATACACGGCGGACGCCGAGCGGTTCACACACCGACCTCGAGTTGAGCCGTTCTTTAGGCAAAGCGCCTCGCCGCCGACCACGCTGAGTACCGTGACTCGGTACTTGATGCCGAAGCTTAGGGATACGCCCGCTGGGTAGCGGCGCAGTGGCACGAGGCGGCGGCCGGAAGAGGAAGGGAGCGAGCGAGATAGAGGCGATGGAGGCAGCGGGGTTCGTGGTCGCAGCGAGGGTGCGGCCCGAGTGGTACCAGCCTCCCTGCCCTTTCTTGGACAGGACGACCCCTCAGGGAGCCCCTGGCTTGGTCGTGGTGCCACGCCCTCCAGTTGAGGCTCCAGAGTTCCTTGCGCAGGTATGACATGCTTTCATTCCTTCGTAAATTCGTCCCTTTTGCACGTTCTGATTGATTTCTTCATTGCAGGCTCCTCCAGGGTCGTGAAGGAGATGGCAGAGGCCATGATGGGCTTAGAGCAGCTGGTGAGACAGTACGCCATGGGCCACCCTCCGGAGGTGTTGCCTCGCGCTGGTGGGACGATGGTAAACTCTCGAACCCTAGCTATTTGCTTTATTTCTATTGCTTATATCATGATTATGATGCAAATGTTATATGAATATTATACCATTGCAGGCTAGAGGAGGGGCTTCGCGAGGATTACGGCGGAAGTCTGTCCGTCCTTTAGTATGACAGGTCTCCTCTGCCGGCTCACGGGAGGAGCCGCCATCGAAGAGGACACGGCACTCGGTAGGGACCGAGGATGAGCCTATTGACGTCTCTGAGGACAAGACTCCTGAGCCTACGGACATTGACCTGGAGGTTACCTCAGGAGGCACCATGCCCAGAGCGACTGGCACTCAGGAGGCGAGCAGCTCTCCAGCGGACGAGGAGGTCTCTGACGAGGACGAGGAGGAGGGCAAGGACGGGGATGACGAGAGTTGAGCTCCTCTTTTGTTTTGTTTTGTTTTTTGATGGAGCCTGCGTGCTTCCTTCGTAGGGTGCCTGTTTGCCTTTGGTAGATAGGATTTTGATCATTGGGCCATTATGCCCCTTTTGTACTTCGACTCATGGACACCTTTGGGATTTATATATAGAGTTTTTGTTCCTTTATTGTTTACGCCATTCAATCTTCTTATGTTTGCATGAAGAAAATTGAATAACTAAAACATCAACTGGAATGTGCAACTAGCCGTTGATTTGAGAGATTGAGCTGAATGTGAGGTTTGTGAGGAGTGATACATTAACAACCAAAGCATATTAACAATGGAATAGAAAACAAAGAAAGCAATTAGGTAAACCTTTGTAAAATTGACTCCGCATATGAAAGTTTACATAGACACCTTCGTAACCGACTTTGGACACAGCTACGAGACAATAACGACCTTCAAATCTTGATATGAGACTCAGAGACTCCACTTGGCTTTTGGAATATACTTGAAAGTAGGAAAATGTTGACTTTAACATGTGACATTCTCGAGTTTTGACTCTGGACACGAACCGAAACTTAGGCTAAGTCACTTTTGACCATTATGACCTGTAGGACTCGGAAAAACAGCTTGAAACGACTCGAAACGGATTTTGACACCTTGACATAGTTCAAGAAATGGATTTTATCGAGTTTTCATGCCATGATGGCGAATCCCGGGAGTTATCTCGAAACAAAACATCCTTGAAGTCCCAAATACCCGTTAGAGTGTGTTTAGGTGGCTGCTGGTGCTTCATAGTGCCCCGATTTCATCTTGATGTGTTGCTGCCAAAGACTGCAGAAATGCAGAGTCAAGGTGCCGTGCAGATACTCCACGATGCCGTGCGGGCCTAAATGTGTCACACGGTACCTTAATCACTCTGCCGTGGAATTTCCTCGGTTTTAACATGTCGCGCGACGCGTCAAGGTGCCGTGCGAGATGTCTTTCCTGACAGATTCCGGTTTTGCTGTTTTCCGAGGCAGATTGCTCGGGGGTTGAGGTTTGACCCATGCAATGGCATTTCTGAACCAGTGCATGTCTGTTTTGAACCTTTTAGGACTTGACGAAGCTCTTCCCCATGTAGGACTCATGGAAAATGTGTACTTTTGGAATCCAAGGCTCTTTGAAAGTTGAAGTTGTCCTCTCCACTCTTCCTATAAATTCAAGCTCTCTAATACCACATTCTCCTCACTTCTTGCAATGGCTCTTTCCCTCTCTGGCTCACTCCGTCCATGGTTGGCTTCCATGGAAGGCGTTGATTGGCTCAACTTCCGAGCCCACGGTCTCTATTCCATGCGGTACCTCCGCAACATTCGTCTTCGTCCAGAGCTCTTGAGGGCAGCCGTGAGTTTCTGGGATCCGGAGGTCCATGTGTTCCGGTTTGGCGATCAGGAGCTCTGTTCTACCGTCGAGGAGTTCCGTGCGTACCTCGGGGGTTTTGGTTCAGGGGAGGTCATCATTCCCCCTGTGCGCGAGAGTGCTCACAGAGTCTTGGCCGCGGCCCTTAGATTGAGCGATGGTGTTGCTCGCTACTTGGTTAGAGATGGCCATCTTAATGTCATGCGCCTCATCGAGCTGTTTTCTCCTCTTGGCGATCTTGGAGACATGACTTATCAGACTCGACGCATGACCGCTCTCTGCATGTGTTTGCTCGCGGCCTATCTCTTGGTTCCTTCTGCGGGTCATGCTAGCTCGGCGCTGGTCGGCGTCGCCGTTCAGGTTGAAACCCGAAAAGACGTGGTCCCGATGGTTCTGGCCGAGACTCTGATAGGTTTGGACAAGGTTCATTTTGGAGGGACCGAGACTTTCGGGGGTAGCCCTCTCCTCCTACAGGTTAGCTTCTCACTCAGCTCTCCTTTTTTGGGTTTCTCCCACGTTCTCATTTTACCTCAACACTCGGCTCAGCTTTTTATGGTTTCTTACTTGTTTTCTCTCTCTTCTCACAGATTTGGCTTTGCGACAAGGTGAATGTGCTGACCACTCCTCCTGGCAACTGGTCATATGAGGCAAGGTTACTTTCTCGGCGATGTTTCGAGTTTGATAGGAGCAAGGCCGAGTGGGTTGACTTCCTCAGGCACCGGTGAGCGGAGACTATTGCTTGGAGGTGTCGATGGCTAGATCTCCCTCCCATGACAGGGCATTATATGGGCCCTCAGTGGGTTGTTCTTGCTGGTTTGGGAGCCTTCACCTTCTACATCCCTTACCGTATCCAGCGTCAGCTCGGTTTGAGGCAGGAGGCCCCTGCAAAGGTTCTCGTGGATGTGGTTCTGCCTCTCTTTAGCCATTCAGTCCTTTGCCATTACCAACGCTTCTGGAGGACGGGTGAGGTGACCGACGCACATCCTTATCCTTCTGTGGCGATACGCGGGAGCTATCGAAAGTGGCTTAGGAGGGACATTGCTGCAAGGGCTGGAGCTCAAGGAAACTGACTCGATCCTACTACCCTGACCGTTAAATAAATTGTGGACCCATTTTCATTATGTTGTACTTCTTTTCGTTTTAAAGGCTTTGCTCAACCTTATGTAGTAGAAGTAATTGTGTTAATAAAAACGAGTTTTGGAGGGTTTCCCCCTTCTTGACTCTTGTTCTTCGAGCCTTCTCAACCTGGATTTTCATTTTGATAGATTGTGACCGGGCCTCAGTGTGAGACTACCTACGTATCCTCCTAGCGAAGGAATCAGGTCATAACGTAGTTCAGGGTAGGGTTCGCTCTGGTTTTGACACTCTCCTTTTGCGCTCTAACTTTTGCCTAGAACTGCCCTTTCGGGTTTTTGGTCTAGCGAGCTCATTTATTGTATGCCTTAACTTTTGCCTAGGATGCCCTGACGGGTTTTCATCCTAGCAGGCTTTGCTCTAATTTTTGCATAGGTCTGCCCGCCCTTGCGGTTTTCAACCTAGCGAGCTTCTCGCAGGGGTAATAGCGCTTGAGTTGATCCAAGTTAACCAAGGTTGAGAATTCGTTTCCGTCCAAGTCGATGAGTTGCGTAGCTCCTCCAGAAAGGATGGTCTTGATAATGTATGGGCCAGACCACTTTGGTCGGAACTTTCCTCGTGGGTCGTAGACTGGAGCCCGGATTTCCTTCAAAACCATGTCACCCTCTGCCAAATTCCTGGGTTTTACTTTCTTGTTGAATGCCCGTGCAATCCTTCGCTGATACCCTTGGATGTGGTAAAGAGCCCTAAACCAGCGTTCATCAAACAACATAAGTTCTTCAAATCGATTACTCAACCATTCTACCTCTTGAACTTCACACTCAATCATTGTCCGAAGAGATGGGACTTCTAATTCGATAGGAAGCACTGCTTCCATTCCATAAACCAAAGAATAGGGGGTTGCTCCCGTTGGTGTTCGCACAGATGTGCGATACCCCCACAAAGCCAGGGGTAGTTGTTCATGCCAGTCCCTTGCAGATTGAATAGTCTTCTCCAGAATGGCTTTGATCGTTTTGTTAGCTGCTTTCACACCCCATGGGTCTGCAGCCGATAGGTCGTCGACTTGTGCACTTGGATTTGGAACTCATCCAATACTTCTCGGGCTCGTCCTTTGAAATGAACTCCGTTATCGGACACAAACGCTTGAGGGACCCCGCACCGGTAAACGACATTTTGCTTGATAAAGTGTGCGACTTGAACTGCAGTCAAAGTGGTGTAGGAAGCAGTTTCTACCCATTTCGTAAAGTAATCGATGGCTACCAAAATAAACTTGTGACCGTTGGAAAATGCTGGCATTATCCTTCCGATGACGTCGATTCCGTATGTCGAGAAAGGCCATGGTGAGGTCATTTGTTGCAGCTCATGCGGCGGGACATGCGTGAGGTTGGCGTGAATTTGGCATTTTCTACACCTTCGCACATACTCTACACATTCCGTTTCCATGGTAGTCCAGAAGTATCCTTGCCTAAGGATTTTCTTGGCAAGCGTTATGCCATTCATGTGGGGACCACAGACACCTTCGTGAACTTTTTCCATTACTCTTTTTTCATCTTCTCCATGGATGCAGAGCTTATGCGTGCCACAGGGCGATCTTCGGTATAAGTTTCCCCCACAGATGACATATTGAGCTGCCATCCTCTGGAGAGCGATTCGGTCCTTCTTGCTTACTCCCATGGGGTATTCTCCTCTTTCCACATACCTCCAAATGTCATAATACCATGGATGGCCATCATCGGGTTCGTCGACTACCATGACATGCTGGTGTACTAGAGTATCCCTTTGTTCTATCACAATCAGTCTTAACTTTACGCCAACGGGGATTTCAACCATTGATGCTAGCATTGCCAAAACGTCTGCAAATTGATTTTTGAGCCTGGGGACATGAGAGAATGTCACCCTGCTGAAGTGAGGGATAAGGTCTTCGAGATCCTGATGATGTGGTTTCAGCTTTTCTTCCTTGACTTTCCAGTCGCCAGTCGCCATTCGCCTGGGATACAACCAAGTTCGAATCCCCTACAACCTCCAGCTTTTCTATGCCGATCTCAATGGCTGCCTCCATACCCACAATGCAGGCTTCGTATTCCGCTTGATTATTGGTGACCTCAAAGTTAAGCTTGAACGCCAATGGGATGTGCGATCTATCAGGCGAAATAAGCAGTACACCGATTCTGAACCCTTTCTGGTTGGCTGCTCCATCAAAGTACAACTGCCAGACTTCTTCGGTCATCGTCATTATGTCTTCGTCGGGGAAATTGAATTCGGCATCTTCTTCCCCCTCGATTGGACAATCAGCTAGGAATTCTGCAACAGCTCTTCCTTTTACTGATTTTCGGGTGGCATACTTTAACTCAAATTCAGCCAACATCAGCAGCCATCGTGCCATCCTACCTGTGAGAGCTGGTTTCTCAAATAGATACTTTAGGGGATCCATTCGAGATATCAACTTCACCGGGTAGGCCAGCATATAATGCCTCAACTTCTTGGAAGCCCATACGAGTGCCCAACATGTCTTTTCTAAAGGGATATAGCGTTCCTCGGGACCAACCATCTTTTTACTGAGGTAGTAAACTGCCCTTTCAACCCCATCGTCTCCTTCCTGTGCTAACATACACCCCATCGAGGACGGAGTAACTGACAGGTATAGGATCAAAGGTTTTCCTGTTACGGGCGGCGTCAACACCGGCGGCTTGTGTAGGTAGGCCTTGATAGCTTCGAAAGCTTTCTGGCACCTATCATCCCAAATGAAGGCACTCCTTTCTTGAGTAGGCGGAACAGAGGTTCGCAAGTCGAGGTTAGCTTTGCAATGAATCTACTGATGAACTGCACCTTACCAAAGAGACTCCTTACATCTTTCTCAGATCGCGGTGGCTCCATTTCTAGGATGGCTTTGATTTTTGATGGACGACTTCGATACCTCGGGTGGTGATAATGAATCCGAGTATTTTCCCTGCAGTGACCCCAAACGTGCATTTGGCGGGGTTGAGACGCATCTTGTAATTCCTGATTCTTTCAAAGAACTTTCTAAGCGCTGGCAGGCGCCCTTCTCGCTCTTTAGCTTTGACGATCATATCATCAACGTAGACTTCCTCTTCTTTGTGAATCATGTCATGTAGTAACGCCGTGGCGGCCCGCTGGTAAGTAAATCATGCGTTCTTCAGCGCAAAGGGCATGACTCGATAACAATACGTCCCCCATTCAGTGACGAACGTAGTCTTTTCCCGATCCTCTGGAGCCATAAGAATTTGATTGTACCCCGAGAAACCATCCGTGAAAGAGAGCAAGGCATGGCCGGCAGTATTGTCAACCAACACATCAATGTGTGGTAACGGGAAGTCATCTTTAGGGCTAGCTTTGTTAAGGTCCCTAAAATCGACATAGACCCTTATCTTACCATCTTTCTTTGGCACGGGGACGATGTTTGCTACCCACTGAGGGTACTCAGTTACCATTAAGAATCCAGTGTTAATCTGTTTGGTGACTTCTTCCTTTATCTTAAGCACCCAGTCAGGTTCTTAATTTCTGTTTTACTGGCTTTGTGTCGGGATAAAGGGGAATCCGGTGTTCCACAATTTCAGGATCGATTCCGGGCATATCTGTGTGTGACCATGCAAATACATCTTCGAATTCCTTGAGCAAGTTTACAAGGGCTTCGCGCTCTCCAGCAGATAGCGCGGAACCGATCTGAGTCATCCGGGAATTCCCTTCATCTCTCAAATTTATTAAAACGATTTCTTCCTTTACAGGTTGAGTATGCCTTCATCTTCCCTGTCGATTAGGGATCGAATTTCTTTGGGGATGTCCCCGTCGAAATCAATCTCTTCATCATCAGGGTCGACACAATTTATTTCAAAGTCAGGGAAGTAAGCAGAATTAGATTCATTCATTTTATTGCTAACGGAGGCCTCGGGGGCACCATACACACGGGTGGATTCGAACTCGAAATACAGACTCTGAGAGTTTGGGCTGAGAGGCACCAACTCGGACTCGACAGATTCAGAAGACTCAGAACACTTGACAGACTCAGATTCAGACTCAGACTCCGACTCATGATGAGTCGCACTTGGTATGAAGGTCCAGTTCTTGTACTCCCCAGCAGCATCCATGATGAACAAAGTTGGATCCTCAGGAGCATCTTGTTCCATCATCAGCACTTCCGCTTCTACAGCTGTACCCATTGGTTCGTCTTCCCTGAACAGAGTTGCGAGACTACCCACGGCAGAAACCTCAATCCAGTCAGCGGGCTCTTTCTGTCCTTCCACCACTTCGGATTCTTCCTCACTTTCCGGCCAGACATCATTCGCAAATATTTCAAATCCCGGTAGGAAGGTATTGGTTTCCTCATCCCAAAATGGTTCCGGCTGCCCTTGGTAAATCTGTTTTGCTTCTTCTTTGACAAAGTAATCCTCTAGCCTGTTCCCCTTCTTCACCTTGCTGTTGCTTGCGGGTGAATAACCAAGGCCAGTCGTACGCATCAGAGTGCCCTGGGCTTCAAACTTTATAGGGCCCTAGAGGTTCTTTCCCAGTCCCAACCCTGGCATGTAGGACATCTTCTTCATTATCTTGATGGCAACATTGCTAATTACGAAGTCCTCATCAATTCTGACTCAATAGACAGATTTAGAGGTATCCAGAGAGAAACCTCCCAAGGCGATATCTTCTTCTCCATGTTGAATTTCCAAGAGTGGGGCATTGTCCTCAACAGAGACATGAATCCCAGAGTCTCCGTGGATAGTGAGTATTCCCATTTCCAGTCCCAGCCGAATTTTCTGATGGAGCGTAGAGGGTACAGCCATGATGTCCGGCCGATGTAGCCAAGGCCTTCCTAGTAGCAGGTTAAAAGAGGCAGGAGTATTCACCACGTGAAACTCTACCTCTGTCTGATACGGTCCGAAAGTCATAGGAAGCATAAGGGTTCCGACCACATCTCTTCGAGTGTTGTCGTATGCTCGGACCCTGACTTCTGACAGGGAGAAGTCCTTATTTTTGTACCCCAAGCAGTAAGCAACGCGGAGTGGACAGACATTAATTGCTGAGCCGTTGTCAACCAAGATTACAGGTACCGACTTGCCACGGCATTTCAGAGTGATGTGCAGCGGCCGATTGTGATCAGTTCCTTCGGTAGGTAAGTCTCAATCAGTGAAAGTAATGGCATGCTTAATAGGTATGGTTTTGATCAGTGCCACAAGCTCATCGGGGGTTATGGCGGAGGGAACTTTCAGTTGAGACAGTGCTTGAATGAGCCCCTCACAATGGCGTGTGGAATGGACCAGCATGTCCCAAACGGACATCTTGGCATGGGTTTGCTCGAGTTGCCGCTTGATCATTCCTTCGGGATTCTTCTCTGGCCGGGAAGGCTCCTTGGCTGGTGGATCAAAGGGTCGGAAAGTATTTTTAACTAGGGTGGAAAAGGGATCCGAGGGCCCTGGGGCTGCAGAGTTGGAGGATTCTCCGACTTGAAGGTTTGGAGGTTGATAAACACGACCGCTTCTGGTCAGGTGGTCAACCTGACGATACTTTGATTCTTCGCTCCATAGATCGGCCAGGGCTTTACGCTTGTTTCCGATAGTCGTGTCCTGCAGGTTGGCGGCCAAATCAGCAATGACCAAGTCATCCCACAGATCTTCGGGTTTCCACTTTTCAGCCTCCATTACTGTCTTGTTAACGGTCCACTCTTCGTTTCCCACTTTTATGTTAACTACCTCAGTGTTAGCCCATAAGTTTGTTCCAGCGCCTGGCTCATCTTCCCATATGTTCATCATAGCAACATCAGCGTCTTTTGGAGAAGTAGCCGATGGTTTGGATTCAGTCCCGTCTACAAGGTAGTCCATTGGGTCAAACCCATTGCTAGCGACTTCTTCTTCGAATCCGGGAAGATTCGGGTACGGGGTGAGGTCCACATTGCCGTACAAATTATCGACGACAAAATCATTAAAATGAGAGAAATCCGGGCAAAGTGGAGCAAGCTCAGGCCAATTGTATGTCATCATCTCTGGTTGGCATCCCGGCTGATATTCCTCACCGAACAGTGCTGGCAAGGAGAAGGTGTCCAGAGGGTCGTTCCAAGCCAAAGCTGGTATTCGTCTGGGGTTGGGTCTCATCCCCATTCAGGCGCGTCCTGGAAAACTTGGTATTCTTCCCCCTGATTTTCAAACAGCGCATTTAAAGAAAATCCATCGAAAAGGTCTGTATGGATGTTTTGCCAGTCAACCTCCCATCCGGCCTCAAATAAAGGTTCGTCATTCCT
Organism: Rhododendron molle; assembly: GCA_025413875.1. Lineage (NCBI taxonomy): Eukaryota > Viridiplantae > Streptophyta > Magnoliopsida > Ericales > Ericaceae > Rhododendron > Rhododendron molle. The sequence continues at coordinate 48,949,078 of CM046391.1, forward strand.
TTGGAAGTTGGAGGCTTCAAACTCTTCCCAATCAGCAATCAGTTCTCCCCACGTGTCTTCCCATCCCCATATAGAGTGAAGGGCAGTCTCTCCGGGAATTTCACCAACAGGCACTGGTTCGGTATCGGGGATAATAAACAGGGTAGGGTCGAATTCCGGGATATTTTGGTTTTCAGCTATGGTGATCTGGTTGATACGGAAGGGAGTGTTGTGTTGTGGTAGAGGGTTTGAGACGGTGTTTGGTTTATCGGTAGGTGGAGCGTCGACAACCTTGTTATCGATGAGGTTTTGGATTTCATGACGGAGGCGGATGCAGTTGTCGGTGGTATGGCCAGGCATTTGGTGGAAGTCACAGTAGACATTCTGGTTTAGGTTTGGGGGAATGGTTTGTGGCAGCGGAAGAGGTTTCAACACCCCGATTTCCGTGAGTTTCCTAAGAAGAGTGGACCGGGGAGTGCTGAACGGGGTGAAGGTTCGGCTCTGGGACTTGGGTTTTTCAGAGATTTGGTTGACTTCTACAAGTTTAGTGGATGAGGTTCCTGCCTGGTTGGTATTCCCGAAGAGAACGTTGCTGTTTCCCGAATATGCCCTTTTGGATTTTGACCCGGATCCCGATTCTTTCTTCTCCAAAGTTCCATCCCGTAAAGCCTCCTCTACAGCCAGTCCAGAGTCATAAAAGGTCTCAAAATTTGGAGCAGCCTGAGAAAGAACCATGTAAGGAGCAAAGGAGCTAGGCAAGTTCTTGGTTATTATCCGTATTTGTTCTTTCAAGTCAAGCTTATTCTGCATCTGGGCAGCCTTAGCCCTCCAACGCTTCACAAAGTCCGCAAAACTTTCCTTCTCACTCATCTTAGTGCTTTCCAGCTCCCTTGTGGTCATCTTCAAGTCAACGTTGAAATCGTACTGAGCCACGAAAGCTGTCCCGATATCTTTCCAAGTCCTTTTCTTGGATGGTTCGAGAGTGAGGAACCATTGCAGGGCTGGACCAGACAAAGACTCGTGGAAGAGTTGGGCCATAGCTTCTTTTTCGATGCCATGCATAGTGAGGGATCCGACATATCCTTGAAGATGGGCCCTTGGATCGCCGGTACCATCGAACTTCGCAAAGTCCACCCCTTTAAACTTTTCCGGCAACTTGGCGTTCGGAAAGAGACATAGCTTGTTCATGTCAATTTCTCCTTTTCCAAGTCATTTAGTTTCTTGGATAGATTCCTCTAACTTGCCAATCTTATCCATGAGAGTGACTAGGTTGGGGTCAACTGCTAGTATCTCAACTTTGGGTGATTGTTCGAGTTGTAAGGAGGTCTTGGTTAGGAGCTTGTCAGTGATTTCCTGCATGCTTTCCATTAGCATGTTCATGTCGTTCTTCATAGAGACTACGGCGGCCTTAAGCTGCGCATCGACACCGGTAAGGGACTGCTTAAACTGAATATCCATGTTAGCCATGTTCTGCCTGAGTTCTTCTATTCTGTCTCCCTGATAAGCCATGGGTAAAGGATTTTCGGGCGAGATTGAGATTATAGATTCTCCTACGGGTTCTCCTAACGACGGTTGTTCTTCCTACGCAACTTGGACTTCGAACAGTGGGGTTTCTTCCAGGGTGTCCACACGAACTAGTCTTCGATGCAGATTTAAACCAATTGGGTACAAATTCCTCTTTTCCAGAGGGCGATCAATGTTGGCAGCACTGGCAACAAGTCAAAAGGGAGCAACTCACAACTGATCCGAATACTCGCCCTATCTCTACCCATCTCCTAGAAACAAGGCCTAGGATCTACCGTGGCTTGAGTCTCACTTAAGACGTTTGTACAGAAGATTTCTGATAGCCCAGGTAGGTATCGTCAGGCAGGTTGAATTCCGAGCGGGTCGAAACCAGAGCCAATCTCCTTATCGTGACCATCCGAGACAGAGCAATGTGACCACCGGAATCCAGATACGCACGCGCTTAAGGCTAGATTCAAACCAAGGGGGCCGTTCGGGCACGACAAACACCGGAGGTATCGCAAACTCCATGGATTTAAGGTCTCCTAGACTGACCTAGTGGACCTACCGTGGTTCAAATCTCACTTAAGGCGTTTGTACAGAAGATTTCCTATAGTCCGGGTAGGTGCTGTCAGGCAGGTTGAATTCCGAGCGGGTCGGAACCAGAGCCAATCTCCTTACCATGACCATCCGAGACAGAGCAATGTGACCACTGGAATCCAGATACGCACCCGCTTAAGGCTAGATTCAAACCAAGGGAGCTGTTCGGGCACGGTAAACACCGGAGGTATCGCAAACTCCATGGATTTAAGGTCTCCTAGACCGACCGAAGGGGTCCTAAAGAATTCTAAGGGAGCCTAATCCTCTAGCCCGCAAGATGCAATGATGCATGAATGCTGTATGTGTACAGAAATAAAAAGCACGTAAACAGGATATAACACATAAGTCTTAGCCATGGGTTCCTGTCCTAGCTGAGAAGGTTCTATGGCTATTTACAAGTGCAAAAGCTGATTTTGGTCTCAAAAGGGTTCCCCGGACTAAAGCCAAGATGTACTACCACATGTCGAGTGTATTGCAAGACAATGGTCGAACAGCACGATGGCCCATCATAGTCGAGGGTTGCTAGGCGTTCCGGGAGAGCTTGTCACCGGTAAACCGGGCAAGATAGCCGAAACACGCTAGCGAGGCTTGTGCGGTGCAAGGTGTACAGGATAAAAGAGCTTAATCTTCCGAAAAATATTTGAAAATCCCCCTTTTAAAAACACCTTTCAAGCTTGGCCCTTTTGATTATTCAATACCCCTTTTTTTTTGATAATTTTTTTTTAAAAAAAGTATTAAATAAAACAGTCCCCAACGGAGTCGCCATTGTGGGCTCCCGTGACCTTTTTTTGAAAGGGTCGCCACCCGGATTTTTGATATGGATAATCCGAGAAACTGAGAACTCGCTTGTAAAAGGCTTTAGATCTAGCGAAAACGTCGAGATTTTGGGTTCGGGAGCCACGTTACGAATGGGGAAGGTTTTTCTTTAAAAAGCACCCCATTCGCCCGGTAAAACCGGTCTCTATTTAATATTTTCAAAAGGGAAAATTTTCAATACCATTTGGAATGTTAAGCTCTTTAATAAAGCAAATAGCGGGGAATGGACATGGGAAATATATCACATTGACATGCATGTGGTGCTGTCTGTACAGTGGTGATAAAATGGTGTGAACGGATGGAATAAAAATCATCCGGCAAACTATCTGATCCTCAGCCGGACTGTTCATGGCACCTTGAGATGCCGCGCGCGGCACCTCTTCATGCCGTGCGTGGTACTTGCTCTGCTGTCAAGCTGTTGGAGACTTTCAAAACATTATCTAGCTCATTGTTTTCTCTGTGCATCTTCCGAAAAACTCATCAAAAATCTCACAGTAGTCTGACCAACCCAAAAATATTGTTGTTTTCTTAAAACCAAGTTTTAAAACAGTTTTTTTGACATATTTGATTATTCGGGATGATCTAGAAAGCCTTTTTAAAGTGCCAAAACATGGCTTGTAGATATGGTTTTGTTTTAAAAGCCACAGAAACAGTAAACAGCAGATACAGACAACCACAACAGGTGAAAACTCAGATCCAGACAGCCTGCCAACAATGATACCAACATACACAGATGTCGTGCGCCGAGAGTCAAGGTGCCGCGCGCCTGATCAACAGGTCGCGCGGTTCCCCAACCTCAACACAGTATTGTTTTTATTTTATGAAAATGGATTTTGAGTCAGGATCTAACCAAAAGGGGGTTAGACCTACTGACAGAAGAGTCCCCTCAGGACTGGAACGGAGTCTAGTCCGAGGAAACTAGTTTTTTTTACCTTTGGTTTTGAGCTTGATCAAGGACCTTGGATGCAAGGATGCGGATGGATCGTCACGGATGTAGGTGGAGGAGGTTGAATGAGACAAAGGGGGTATGGGAGTGAGTAGAGGTTAGGTATGTTGGGTGATGGGGCTTTGAAGTTAATGAAAGATCAACTTCAATAATGAGAAGGGAGTGAGTGAAAGCACTTAAAGAATGTCTTTTGGGAATGACATTCTTTAAGACTTGGAAATGGAAGTGGAAGTAAGAAAGTATGTGTGAAAACTAGAGAGAGAAAGCAAAGAGGGCCAAAAGAAAGGCAAAAGAGATACTCAAAGGAAAAACCCCTTTTTCCTTGAGTGGAGGGGTCAATTTATAGGCAAAGGCCAAGGATTTTGAATTTCAAATGGTGGAGGTATTTTTTGGGTGGGCCAGAAGTACATTTTTGGCTGAGCCAGTCATCAGTTGTGGCTCAAACTTGCGTGGCCGACAGCTTTCTGAGCCAGTCAGCCTTTTGCTCAATGTGCCATGCGGTGAAGGTTTGCCGCGCACGGTCCCTTGAATTTTCAAGGTGTCGTGCGCTCCAGTGCCACTTCGCACGGTGCCTCTTTCTTCGGTCCAGGGTCTTTTGGGATTTGTCTGGGCTTTATCTGGGCCTTTTTGAGTTTTTGGGTTTTATTTGAGCTTAGGGAGATCCTCTTTCAAGCTCGCAAAGGTATCATTTCCTCTATTTCATCGTCGGGATGGACAAAGACTCTTCGAGGTCCGGATTGGGGTGTCTACACCCCAATAGTGTGCGAGAGAGAAAGAGTGGTCTACTTGTGTGTGTGTGTGAGAGAGAAAGAGAGAGAGAGAGAGGTCGTCTGGTGTGGGTGTCTGGTGTGTTCGTAGAGAGAGAGAGAGAGAGAGAGTAGATGAAGAGTAAAGTTGGGGAGAGAGCAGATGAAGAGTAAAGTTGGGTTGTAATCCGACCGTTGGTGATTGCCCACATGTAGGAGCCTTACAGTATCTGCTTCATTTAGTTTTCTCAAGTATTTTGCTTCAAAAATGGAGATAACACCTCTACAGAAACTTTGAAGAGAGTCAACTGCTGTACTTCCCCCAATCTTGAGATACTCATCAAGACTATTAGTAGGCGTCCCGTATGCCATCATCCTCAGAGCTGCTGTCATCTTTTGGATACCAGAAAGACCTGCAGCTCCTGTCGCATCATTTCTTTGGACAAATGTCACGTCATGTTGGAGTTTACCCAAGATCTTATGAAATAAGGGTCGAGTCATTCAAAAACGTTGCTGAAGAGTAAAGTTGGGGAGAGAGCAGATGAAGAGTAAAGTTGGGTTGGGTTGGGTTGTAATCCGACCATTGGTGATTGCCCACATGTAGGAGCCTTGTAGTATCTGCTTCATTTGGTTTTCTCAGGTATTCTGCTTCAAAAATGGAGATAACGCCTCTACAAAAACTTTGAAGAGAGTCAACTGCTATACTTCCCCCAATCTTGAGATACTCATCAAGACTATTAGTAGGCATCTCGTATGCCATCATCCTCAAAGCTGCTGTCATCTTTTGGATACCAGAAAGACCTGCAGACGTTACGTCATGTTGGAGTTTACCCAAGATCTTGTGAAATAAGGGTCGACTCATTCGAAAACGTTGATGAAACAACTTTTCGTCATAGAGCGGTACTCACAAAAGTAAGCAGCATTGAGTCGTTGATCGGCAGCAACTCCGTCACGAGGGATCCGGGCTTGACCGCTTGTAGAACCAACATGACCTCCTTCTTGGCGTCTTCTTTGAAATTTTCGATACTGCCTGGTCATGATCAATTGCGCCATTGCAATCTCATCGTCATCGGAGGAAGAGTCTTTAAATTCTCCCAGTAATATTCTTTGGGTTAAACTGCTCATGATGAGTTTTTTTTGGAAGAGGAGACTGTATATAGATTTGAGTGTGAGAATGAATAATGGGGAGCATAGGTCTATATATAGATGGTAAGTAAATGGTGTAGTTGAGAGTGGATGAGAGTAAATGACTAAAGTAAATGGTGTAGATGAGAGTAAATGATGTAATTGAGAGTGGATAGGAGTAAATGACTAAAGTAAATGGTGTAGTTGAGAATGGATGAGAGTAAATGACTAAAATAAATAGTGTAGTTGAGAGTGGGGAGTAAATGGATCAGGTTAATGATGTGGTTGAGAGTTGATGAGAGTAAATGGATGAAGTAAATGATGTAATTGAAGTGGATGAGAAGTACAAAACAAATTGGGACGGAAGTATTTTTTTTTCAGAATAAATTTTTTTTTTAAGTCCTCGATTACCGGATACCAAAATTATTTTTCGTCGGAAGTAGTACTTGAATTAGGGTTAAGAAAGTTGGGAAAAATTAAAGAGGAGGGAAAGTTAATTATCCATCACTTTTTTACATCTCACCATTGGAGAAGAGTGTGTTCTATTTTACATCCAACTAACTTTTAACCACTTTTTATATCTAAAATAACTATCCATCCCCTTCTAAAATACATCCCCATTGGGGATGCTCTAAGGGCCCGGTCGGATGCTGTTTTTCTGGGGTGTATTCCGAAATACACCCGATTTGGAGTTGATGGGACAGAGTTAGCCAGCTTTGGCAACCCTATTTCCTCATGTATTGTTCTCTCCCCCTTCTTCGCTTATACACCTCAATCCGGTGGAAGAGGTGTTATTTTATTGCTACCCCTGGACCGAGCGTTAGTTAATCCGGTGCAATATAGATGCGATTCTTCCCTTTCTGCCCTCCCTAATCCCCCTCTTCTACTCCTCTTTTCTTTACGAACACAGTCAGAAAATCATGAGTTTTTTGTGCGATTCTGGCGATTGTGGTGTGCGATCTATTTGTGCGATCTGTTGTGCGATTCTGGTATGTTTTACTCCTGGTCTTGAATGCGATTTTGTAGCTTTCTATTATGGTTTTGATTTTGAGCGTTTTACCCAAAAACTAGGGTTTTGTTGCCTGATTTGGACTACTTTTTTTGTGATTTTCAAAATCCTAATAAAAGTTTTGATTTGGGTCATGCATAATGATGGGTTCAAAGTAGATTTTCGATTTGGGGCTTGCATGTGTGGTGTTGCTGCTGTATGAACAACTATGTGTGTGTTGAACTCAGTCCAGATTTACTTCCCATTTACTTCCGATTTAATGCATTTTATGATTAGGGTTTTGCGATTTCTGATTAGGGTTGCTAAATTAATGCCCTTTTTTTTTTTGATATTTTGGTTAGGGTTTCCCGAATATGGTTAGGGTTTCGATAGTGGTGAAATTGTATTTGTAACATACAGAACATTCCGATTCATACAGAACGGGAACAGGAAAATATAGGAAAAAAACACTCGGATTCCTTAGTACTTGTAACATAAGATCCACTATGATCAATAACCAAAGGTTTTAACAGGAAAGATATTTAGCAAAAATATAGGTGGATTTTAGTACATTTTAACTCATTAACAAGAAAAAGATCATTCTTCTTACGGCAACAAGCTAATATGAATGTTTACTATCTTATAGCACATTTTTTTGGTTTGGTAACGAGGGTGTCTGAGGCTTCGCTCCACAGATTTTCATTCAGTATGTGACACAAAGGGGGTTCAAGTACTTCAATGGGTTTTGAAATCATGATCTTGGCTTCTTGATGATCTAACTTATCATGACTCAGCTTGCGACTAGGCTAATCAGTTGGGGTTTTCTTTGTCTTTGCAATATATGTAGTACATTATTTTTTCTTCTATCCAGATTACAAATTTCAATTCAACAGCTGAGCTATTATTTTGACAGATCTCTCTTATTTGTCTTTACGCACATTTGGGTATGTTCCCAATATATAAATAATCCTTTGGCCATTCTAAATCATCCTATCGTAATTGAGTTGAGGGCTCTTTTTCTGTGAGGCAATACGTGGATAACTTGATCCTGGTTTAGGGATCTTTTCTCTGTTCCTTTTTTGGAGGCCTTTAACTTTAGATGTTTTCAAATATATCTTATTTCCAATTTAATTGAGCAACTAATGTTGGTGTGTGTAGAATTGTAGACACTATATGCAAAGCCTACATAGAGAAAACAGCCTTAGTCGAGCTCAGTCGTTCCTTAGGTTCATTCTAGAATCTAATATTTGGGTTTCAATAAGCACGTCCCGTAATATGGAATAATCGCTCATTGGAAGATCGAAAATAAGTTGGTATTTCTTTGGTGGGGTTAAAGTCCTAAGGTGGTTAGATCTAGCTACAGTACATCTTATCCTTTGTATATCCAAACAAGTTTCTCACAAGTTTTGGAAGAAAAAGTGTTCCTATTTTCTATTTTTCAACAAGTTTCTTACAATGCTATGTATTGTTACATTTGGTGTACCTTTTGGTAAATCTGAGATTCTAACGAGAAAATATTTACATGACAGGTTATGGGCAATGATGAATGAGTTCACTTGTTAATGAAGGTAGATGCCTTGGCGGGGTATAATTAAATGCAGCCATGAGTACCTTTCCATTCCCAACTTATATTTGCTGAGCCCTCACCAGTTTTTAGGTGTGCTTGCTGGCACCTACACAGTATGTGTGTGTGTGTGATTGCAGTCCATTGCAAAGTGCAAGTATCACAGCTTTTACTTGGCACTAGACACCTTACTAAACTGCAGAAAACAGTATGCCAAACCCATAAATCAACTACATGTAGCCATGAGTACCCTTATCTGGGCAATGATGAATGAATTCATTGAATAATTAAGGTAGATACCTTGGTGGGGTATAATTAAATGCAACTATGAGTACCCTTATGATTCCCACCTTATATTTTCTGAGCCCAAACAAGTTTTTGGCTCTGAGTACCCTTTTAGCAGGCTATTGTCAGGGGTTTTCTTGTTGTTTTGTGTTGTTTAGGTTTCTGTTTGTGTTGCTGTTGCTGGTGTTTCAATTGCTATGCTATTTTCTGCTCTTACCATGCTGTTTTGTTCTGTTTAAGGACTATAAATGGCTATTCTTTGTTTTGAATGGTCATGACAGGTTGTTATGAATAATATTAGGCTATGATGATACATTATCTGAGCCAAAAGTATTATAAGACAAGTTTAAAATGGTTATGAATGGCTATGACAGGTTGTTAGGAATGGTTTTGACAACCTTTGGCATATTTTTATTCCAGTTTTCAGCTCTGTGTGTGCTGCTGCTACTGTTAGAACAACTTTGTGTATGTTTAGAAGCTATTTTTTGGGTTTGCAAGCTATTTTCTATAGTTTTTCGTACCCCTAATAAGGCGATGATGAAACAATTACAAAGTAAATGAAGGTAGTGCCTTGGCAGGGTAACTTTTATTGCAGCCATGAGTACCCACATATTTTTCGTAATACTTTTCTGAGCCCATCGGACTACAATTTTAGGGGTCAACTGTAGTTTTTCTGCAGTCTATGGATGGGGGCTTTCATTGCTTGGTTATATGGTTAGTGGAGTTTGAATGCAATTTTGGACTTGGACACAGGTTAGCACTTGGGAGGTTATATGTGTGCAAAGCTTGCACTTTTATGCTTGAAAACAGCAGTTTTCTAAGCTATAGGTTCAAAACTGTTGTTGCTTTTGGCTGTGAGTGTGTGCAGCAACCCGTGTCCAATCTGTGATGCTTTATTTGTGTCCAAACTGGGTGTGAGGGTGTAGTAAGTGTGTGCTATTGTGATCCAGGTGTGTGCATGTCATGAAAAAGGTGTTTGAGGGGTAGGCAACAGGGCTGTGTGTGGTTGCAGCATCCAATTGGGCCCCTTTTCAGCTGTGTCTCTGCTGCTGCTACTGTTAGAACAACTTTGTGTGTGTTTAGACAGCTATTTTCTGGGTTTGCAAGCTGTTTTCTGCAGTTTTTCATACCCCTAATTGGGTGATGATGAAACAATTACAAAGTAAATAAAGGTAGTGTCTTGGCAGGGTAACTTTTGTTGCAGCCATGATTACCCTCGTGTTTTTCGTAATACTTTTCTGAGCCCACCGGACTACCATATTAGGGGTCAACTACAGTTTTACTGCGGTTGATTTGGATTGGGGGCTTTGGTTGCTTGGTTAATTGGTTAGTGGAGTGTGAATACAGTTTTGGACTTGGACACAGTTTGGTACTTTCAAAAATTAAATTGGGAGGTTAAATGTGTGCAAAGCTTGCACTTTTAACTGTTGTTGCTTTTGGCTATTAGTGTGTGCTGCAAACTGTGTCCAATCTATGATGCTCTATTTGTGTCTAAACTGGGTGTGAGGGTGCAGCAAGTGCGTGCTATTGTGATCTAGGTGTGCGCATTGGCTATTATTGGCTATTTTGAGTTGAACTGCAATTTTTAGTAGGTTTATGGGTATTTTGTTGCTGTTTTGTGGTATTTCTGGGTTTAGCGTGCAGTGTGTTGGTAGTACAAGATATGAGAAATTTATTGGTTGTGATGAGATATTTGTACAAGACGCGATGAGGACTTAGGCGAGGCAATATTAGAAGGTCAAATTGACAACTAATATTACTGCTTACTAGTTCTTCACAATATGGTCTATATAAACTTACATATTATCTGAGCCAAATGTTAACAAGTGTTCGACATGTATCCAAGCTCTCCGTCACCAAGTCCCACGGGAAGAAGAAGCAAAGGAAGACCAAGAATTTCTTTCCCGTTCATGTTTTTAGTTAGGGGCAGTTAGAACCATTTGTAATGAGTTAATTTTTTAGGAGTAGTTAAATTTTATTTCATTTATATATGAATTTCTTTCATCAAATGGATTTCTATGAATTTCTTGAATGGAAATGAGTTGTTACATTGTTATGATATGTTAGTATGAAATTCTTGAATGGAGCAGAATTGAGTATGAATTTCTTATGAAATTCTTGAATGCAATGAAGTTACTTTCGAATCAAATTTCTTGAATGGCACAAGATAACTCATGTTCTTATACAAAGTTTAAAAGGAGAAAATTGGATGCTAAATCATCAACTTCCATATCATTTCCCTGGTGTTGGTGAAAGGACCAATTGTGCAAACAATCTTTGTCTTCCGTCTCTCCATTGGCTTCGATCGTAAACTCACTGAGTTTGACCAAGCTGCTAATTTCGCTCTTCTGTCTGATCAATATCAAATAAAAATGACAAGAACAAATAAGTAACAAGTAAGCATAATTATACGAAGCACGGATTATACCATAAAGGTACTTCTTTTCAAAATAGGAGAACCATTTTATAAACCCCAACTATGTTCAAAACTAATTTGGCACCAAACATCTGCGACAATAATAAGTTTTTCCTCCAATATCCGCTAATCATTCAACAACAAAAAAAATATCAAAAATTTTAAAACCAAACTTAACATTTTTACATTTTGTATTTCGAAAAATATTTAAAATTTCGTATAGTAAAACACTTTAAAAAAACATTTTAAATTTATACAATTAATTAGTTTATCATTAAAATAAATTATTTTAACTGTCCAAAAGTAATTAAATTTATTGGATTTTACAATTATATAACTAATTTAATGACTGTTACGAGTTTGGGACTGTACAAGGGTAAAAGAGTCGTTTGACAGCTGTAGGGACGGACAAAATAAATCGACCGTTGACCAATTACAAGACTCTGACCAACCTCTTATGATGCGACACGTGGAAACAACAAGGGAACAACATGTAGGCAATTATTGCTGTGAAAGACCCCGCGCGCGCGCGGGGCGGGGGTATAACGCTCGCACGCTTGCTCTGCGCGGGCACAGCGCGCGCACATGCCCTCTAAAGGAAGGGTATCAGTATGTCACGAATACAAACTCATAAAGGCGAACAAGCAACGAGAGACATCGCGAGGAGGAGCCGGTCCGCGCGGACCATAGAGGGGTCCTAGAGCGCGAAAAGGACCGAGATACCTACAGATTGCTTAGACAGCAGAGCGCGCCCTGGTCAAAGGCAGGACCAACGGGCCCAGAAGAGATACGACCGTTGCAGGTCGCGACCTTGCTCTAACGAGAATTGAGGAAGATCTAGCGGTTTGGTGCCTTAGGGAGAGGAGGGTCCATCGCGGCCCGTGCACTGGGCGCGCGCTCGCTGACGTCACCTCGCAACCTCGGGAGCAAGAGGGACACGTGTCAAGACTAGGCTGGGCCTTCCAGGGGACCCCCCAGGCCTAGAGGCCTATAAATACGCACCGACATTTCCCTCCGCAGGGACAAAGACACACGTACGGACAAAGAGAGGAGCAGACTATTCCTAGAGAAAAGATTGAGGGGTACTGGACCGAGAAAGAAGAACATTCTTCTTGGACTGGTGTCACGCGATCCATCTGAGAAGAACTGTCAGTGGCACGCTGCCTTTGTCCTTTCTGCTCCCGTGTCCTCTTCCTCCTCCTCACCAGATCATTTCCCTTTTCTCCATTTCTCTCAGCAATCGACCAATCACACCTCTCCAGCTCACGTAGATTCACACGTCAGCTACTTCGCACAAAACACGACACTACAACAGGCGACTCTGCTGGGGAGGTGTTTTTTGGTCTTTTGTGCTTCCATTCTGCTGAAGAGTCTATTCAGCAGTCATGAGCGGAAAAGGGGCTTCTCAGCACGATGATTTTGTCTTTGACGAGAAGGCCGAAACTGCCAGTACTGACGCGGCTGTCTAAGCCCTTAAGCTTGTCTAGGCTAGCCAACAGCAAATGTAGGATACCTAGAAGCAATTACTCGCGGCCCTGCACGGGCTTACGCAGACCAATCCCAGCCCAGGGCCGCGCACAACGGCGAGGTTCCCCAGCCGATCCAGGGTGGGGACAGCGGTTCGCCCCAAGGCCTCGCCTCGCTGGCCGACCCGTCCATGCCGCCTATCGGCCTCGGCGCAGCTCCACTGCTCATCATGCACCCCATCCCTTGCAGGGGTTTTAGTTGGCGGCATCGCCGGGGGTTCACTCTCCAGTGGACGAAGGCAGCCGACCGGCGAACACAGCAGCCCAGCCGCCGCTGTTGTCACTCCACCTGCAGGACCGTTCCTCACTTTGGCCGATGTTCAGGCGCTCCTCCAAAAAGAGAAGGCCAAAGCTGTATTGCCGTCTCTCCCTCCTCCGGATATCCAGCCGCCCTACTCGCTGGCTATTCTGTCCTTGCCTTATCCGGAGGGGTATACCCCGCCCAAATTCGTGAAGTTCAACGACAAAGAGGGCAGTGCGCAGGAACATCGAATCCCTTGGCGCGCACGCTGCTGATGCCAACTTGCGTCTTCGCGAATTTTCCAAGTCCCTCACTTCGCGTGCGTACACCTGCTACGTCAATCTTGAGCCATACTCTATTGCCATTTGGGAGGAAATGGTCAACAAGTTCTATGCCATGTTTTTTCAGATGCGCGAAAAAGGTGACTTCCATTACCCTCACCAAAGAAGCTCAGACAACTGGCGAGGACATCATCGCTTACATCAAACGATTCCAGGATCATGCTGTTGATTGTACTGAACCCATCAGCGAGAGCCAGCTGGTTGAAATTTGCATCAGCGGCTTGATTAATGACTTTTAGATCCATCTTATCAACCTGAAACTTGCTACCTTTTCAGCTTTGTTGGAGTCCGCATACAATATGCGTTCCGTGGTTAAATCTGGCAAGAAGGATACTTGGAAAGGCAAAACCACCACTACCGCTTCCACCGCGACTGCCGCCTGGAAGCAGCAGGGGGGCAATGGAAAGCGAAAAGACAGAGATGCCTATGGGACCGCGCCTGATTACCCCTGCAGTTTAGAAGAAGTAAAAGCCTTGGTCGCCGCATGGGTTGCCGACGGTGAAATCATGTTGCCAGACATAGAGCACGAGCCATCACGTCGCGATCGCGAGAGCCTAGACTTTTGTACTTTTCATCGCCACACAAGGCATCCCACCAGTGATTGCTGGACTTTGAAGAGGATTTTCAGACGGAAGCAGCAGGCTAATGAGCTGCGCATTGGCAGCGCGATGTGCGCGAAGAGCCATTCCCGAACCACAATCACGAGGTGAACAGAGCTGAGTGCTACCCTTTCATGTACAGCGATGATGAAAGTAAGGACGACTGGATCTGCATGGCTTCCTGCCATGAGATCACGGAGGATTTCGCGAGCTATCCCGCGCCTGTGGTCAATGCAGATCCGAACTCTTCCGTCCGGGCGTTGCTGGGCAGCACGAAGTTTAAGGCCTTCTTCGACAGTTTTGGTTTCACACCGGCGGCGCGCCTCAAAATGAGGAAAGCTGTCATCGACATCGCGGCGGTTCACCAAGAAGCGTGCATGTCAGCTGACGGGTCGGTTTCACGCACTGTCAGAGACGAGTCCAATGCCATTACTTTCATAGAGGTTGACAGGCGCATCCCTTTTCCTCATAATCGGCCTCTATATGTTACTACCAGTGTTAACGGAGTAAAACTGTGACGCTCTTTCCTTGATGGCGGCGCCTCTATCAACCTCATGCCTCTGATGACTTTCAAGGCAATCGGAATTCCTGAGAATCGCATAGTCAAGAATCCCATCCCCATCACAGGCTTTGGAGGCGATAAGAAAGAATCCCTGGGGTATGTAGTTGTGGACCTCGCGGTGGGACCCATTTACGCGGCCACCAAGTTCCATGTCATTGATGCTGACCCCATCTTCCACATCATCCTGGGGCGCAGCTGGATGCACAGATATGCCGTTGTCCCCTCCAGCTACCATCAGTGCTTGAAGGGGATCTGGGTTGGCAGAAAAATCAACGTACGCGCCTCGGAGAGGCCATTTGATATCCATGAGGCGCACCTCGCTGACGCAGTATACTTTACCGAGTTGGGAGAAATTTCCCAGACAATTGTTGCCAAGCCAAGGGGTCTAAAGCTCCCACGATGGGAGGACATCAGGCACGAGTCCGATGCGCGGAAGAGTGGCCCGACTGTGACAGATACTGCTACCCCCAGGAAGATCACTAACGTGAAAGAGGGGGGGAAAGTGGTATACTGTTTATGACGGTGTGCCGGGGCAGCGGCCAACTACAAAGCCGCTGGCCCCAGCGAGGTGTTCCGCGCAGGTGACGAAGAGATGGTTCTAGAGCCAGAACCTGCCCCAGAATGCATGCAAGATGAGCCCAAGCCACAGCAAGAGCCCTTGGAGGAGATTGATTTGAGCGATGGAGTAAGACCCAAAAGGCCCATTTTCATCAGTAAGACGTTGAGCGAAGAATTCAAGGCTAGATTGGTTGCGTTGCTGCGCGCAAATGCTGACGTGTTCGCATGGCATTATAAAGAGATGCCTGGTTTAGACACTGCGATGGTCACTCACCATTTGGATATCTTTCCGAACTCCAAGGCGGTTAAGCAGTCTCAAAGAAAGTACCACCCTGACTTGGAGGGTAAAATCAAAGAAGAAGTGGAAAAATTGCGCAGAGTAGGGTTCATTCGCGCGACCCAATACCCAGATTCGCGACCTTAACAAGGCCTGTCCTAAAGATGAATTTCCGTTACCCCGCATCGACACTCTGGTGGATGCCACATCAGGCCACCAAATGTTCTTTTTCATGGATGGATTTAGCGGTTACACCCAGATTAAGATGGCGCCCGAAGATGAAATGAAGACGGCGTTCCGGACTCCATTGGGCAACTTTTACTATCTTGTCATGCCCTTCGGATTGAAGAACGCGGGCGCAACCTACCAGCGCGCGATGACGGTTATTTTTCATGATCTGATCCATCGAATTGTGGAAGTCTATGTTGATGACTTGGTGGTAAAATCCAAGCAGCAGCAGGACCACTTGGCTGACTTGGAGGCAGTATTCAAGCGATGCAGGAAATTCCAGCTCAAAATGAACCCTTTAAAGTGTGTTTTCGGGGTTACGGCCGGACGATTCCTTGGGTTCCTCGTCCATCGGCATGGGATTGATGCTGACGAAGCAAAAATTCAAGCCATTCGGGACATGCCTCCACCGCATTCCCAAAAGTCGCTCAAACGTTTCCTGGGCCGAATTTCTTATCTGCAAAGATTCATTCCCGCGCTGGCGGAGATCGCAGCGCCATTTGGGGATCTGCTCAAAGGTGCAGCTTTATTCTAGTGGACAACTATTCACCAAGAAGACTTCGAGAGGATTAAGACAGTTCTGGCATCCCCGCAGACTATGGTTGCGCCACAGGCAGGAAAGCCGCTGATATTATACTTAACTTCTACCCCGAGATCCATCGGGGCCCTGTTGGTACAAGAAATAGATGGGCTGGAGTGCCCAGTCTATTATATCAGCAGAAAAGTACACGGGGCAGAAGAGAGATACACGCCCATAGAGCGCCATTGTCCGGCCCTTGTCTTTACAGCGCAGAAGTTGCGCCATTATTTTCTGTCCTTTCCTATACAGATTGTTACCAGGTGCGATCCTGCCAGGTATCTATTGTCACGGCCAGCTCTCACGGGACAGATTGCGTGGTGGCTCCTGGCGCTTGCAGAGTTCGATATCACATGCGTTACCCCCCGCGCGGTTAAGAGTCAGACCTTGGTCGATTTGCTAGCCCAGTTCCCCAGTGGACAGTGCGAGCCCCTCGCAGATTCTTTGCCCGGAGATGGTTTCGAAGCTCTAGTGACCTGCGCTGAGGAGGTGCGCTGGTCCCTAAGCTTCGACGGGGCCGCGGGAGGAGGCCACGGTGGTGCTGGGATTGTGCTCATAAGTGATCAGGGAGAAAAACTCTACCTCGCATACAAGCTGAATTTCCCCTACTCCAACAACGAGGCAGAGTACGAGGCTTTGGTGCTAGGGCTATTGGCTGCGAAGGAAAGAAAAATCAATCGTTTGGAAATCGTGGGGGATTCGAAATTAGTGATTCTACAAACGGAGGGTATATACGCGCTCAAGGAACCTGCGCTCGCACCGTATAGGACGACAATCTAGCGCTTGATGAAGCATTTTTCTGAAATAAGTATTGTTCACAAGCCAAGATCAGAAAATAGGTTCCCCGATGCCCTTGCCATGCTGAGCGCAAAGACGCAGTTCAAAGAAGCTAAGGCATGCTTAGAAATTGTGAAATTATTTGAGCCGTCCATAATTGGGGAAGGGGAAGCAAAAGAAGCTCCTGAGGATTGGCGAAGTACTGTAAGATCACAACTGGCAGGGAAAAGGGCAGCATGGCACTCGCGGACCTGTCACAGTTCATCGTTCTGCACGGAGAATTGTATCATCGCGCGCCTCAGGGGTGGCTCGCGCGGTGTGTTGGCCTCAGGGAAGGTAAGGAAAGGTTGGATCAGACCCATGAAGCCACCTGCGGAGACAACGAGGTGGCGCTGTATAGGCGAATTCAAAGGCGAGGCTATTACTGACCGGACATGAAGAAGGACGCGACTGCTGTGACCGATGCCTGCGCGCGATGCTCGCTCTATGCTATTGAGCCAGAGCATTTCGCTGCTTATCTTAATGGACAAGAGGAAGATTGGAGGCAGCCATACATCGACTTCCTGCGGGAATGGTCTCTCCCCGCAGGGAGAAGAGAATCCACGCGGATGGTTCGCGCAGCTCGAAGGTACTTTCTCAAAGATAATCTGCTCTTCCGAAGGACAATCGACGGGTTACCCTTGAAATGTTTGACGACGGAAGAAGCGGAGAACGTGTTGTAGAAAATGCATGAAAACAAACACCAAGGATGGAGGAAATTGCATGAGCAGATGATTCATTTGGGTTATTATTGGCCCACCATGGAAAAAGATGCGAAGCGCCGCGTCCTGAGGTGTCAAGCCTACCAAAAGTTTGGAAATCTGATTCACGCCCCGTCTGTCGAACTCCAGGCCACTCGCACACCCTACCCTTTTCACACGTGGGCTATGGACCTAGTAGGACCAATTACGCCTGCCTCGCGCACTCACAGGTGGATCTTGGCTGCAACTGAAATTTGTACTAAGTGGGTTAAAGCCGTACCATTGGAAAAGGCAACAGGAGCAGCAGTGTCACGATTCATAAAGGAGAATATTATTTGCAGGTTTGGCATTCCCAAAGTGGTCTTGTCGGACAATGGCACTCCGTTCCTCAATAAACACGTGGGGAGATTGTTGGAAGAATACTCCGTGGATCACCACACGTCGAGCGCGTATTACCCACAAGGCAATGGGCAAACGGAGGCCACGAACAAGACTTTGACAAGAATTCTCAGTAAGCTACTGGATGAGCGTGGGGGGACATGGGCCGATCATCTGCCAATTGCCCTTTGGGCGTATAGAACTTCGAAGAAAAAGTCAACCCGCGCGAGCCCTTTCAATTTGGTGTATGGCGCGGACACAGTTTTGCCCGCAGAACTCAGTGTCCCTTCCGCGCGCATGATCCTTGCAGTGGAAAACACTGAAGGAACGAGGAGGGCAGACTTAGAAGCGCTGGAGGAAAGGAGAGATAGAGCCGCGCAGGAGCACGAAAGGTACTAGAAGTCAGTAGCAAAGTATTACAACAAGGGGGTGGTCGCGCGCACCTTTGCGACAGGCGACCAGGTTTGGAAATCAACTATGGCGGTGAAGAGAAATCTGGAAACACCCAAGTTTACTCCTAGATGAGAGGGCCCCTATGAAGTTATTATGTCTTCCAACAATGGGTACTACTATCTGGCGCGCATCAGTGATGGGCACAAGACTGGCGCAATTAATTCCAAATTCATCAAGAGGTACTACTGTGGGCTCCCGCGCCCGAAAGCGCTAACTCGAAGAGTCGCCACCCGGATTTTTGAGATGGATGATCCGAGAAACCGAGAGTTTGTTTGAAAAAGAAAGGCTTTTGGTCTAGCGAAAACGTTGAGATCTTGGATCCGAGAGCCACGTTACGAACGGGAAAGGCTTTGTTAAAAAGCACCCCGCTCGCCCGGTAAAAACCGGTCTCTACTAAACATTTTAAATGGGGATTTAATACCATTTGAAAAACTTAACTTTAAAACATGTACGGGAAAGGGACACGGGATTAAATATAACACATTGGCGTGCTTGTGGTGCAAACTGTATAGAAATGATATGAATGGTATGAACAGATGTAATGAAAATACTCAACAAACTGTTTGGATCACAACCATGTTGGGCACGGCACACTGCGATGCCGTATGCGGCACTGCAATATGCCGTGCGTGACTTACTTCCTGCTATCAGACTCTTACAAGCGTTCAAAATATCATTCAGCCACTGTTTTCACCGTACACCTTTTAAAAGACTCATCAAAAGCCACATAATGACCAGATCATCCCAAAAAGATTATTATTTTCTCAAAACATGATCCCAAAATAGTTTTTAACGTGCTTGATCATTCGGGATGATCTAGAAAACCTTGTTTGAGAGCCAAAACATGGCTTGTAGATATGGTCTTACTTTTAAAGAAATAAGAACAGTCAACAGCAGAAATAAGCAGCCACAACAAAGAATACCTCCGATCCAGACAGCCTGCTTACAATAACATCAGTAACCAACATGTCGTGCGCTTAACATGATACGCCGTGCAATGCCCGGATGCATCGCACGGTGCAACCAACACACCGTGCAGTACACCTGTCTACACATTCCAGAATCAATTTGCTTTTACATGACAAAACAAACCACAGGTCCGCAAAATAGTTTGTTATATTTTCCGAATCTTTGAAAAATGATTTATGAGACACATTTGTTCATTTTATCATGTAAAATAATGTTAAAAGTTTTTTGGAATGTTGAAAGATCTCATTAAGTAAAAAAAAGGACTTTTAACATGAAACTTGAATTTAGAATGTACCCGCACGATCTTTACGCAATATTAGCCGAAATATGAAAAGAAAAAGCAAAAAAGAAAAGAAAGACTTTGCATGTAAAGGTCGTTTGAGACCCAAACTCGGTATAGAAAGACCGAGAAGGGCCTCGATCGGCTCCCCTCAAGGCTAAATGTAGTTTAGCCCAAGGAAAGGGATTTATACCTTTTGATCGAAGCTTGGATGTGCTTGAAGATATTGAAACTTGCATGTACTTGAAGATGGAGAGTGGAGGTTGATTTAGGTTGAGTTTTGAGAGACTTGTGAGCTAATGAATTTAGAGAGAGAGAGAAATGTGTATAGTGGTGATGGGTGTAAGGAGTTGTAGAGAGAGAATCAAAATGGAGTATTTTTAGAGAGAGAGAGTGAGAGCCAAAAAAATGGCAGATTAACTTTACTTTGAGTTGAAGGGGTACTTCTCAACTAGAGAGGGGGTGTATTGATGGGCAAGAGAGCCAAGGATGATCACTAAAAGAGGGGAGGTTACTTCTGGGCCGAATAAAACTCATTTTCGGGTACAGACGCTCCTCCTGCAGGCGTGGCCGACAGCTTTCTGCGACTGTCAGAACTTTTTGTCAAGGTGCCGTGCGACGTAGTGGAGTCCCGTGTGAGAGAGTGATTTTTTGATTTTTCTAAGGTGCCGTGCGCCCTTTTGAAGTGCCGCGCGCTATGTAAATCAGCACAGCACACTGAACTTCGCGAGGGCGCCCGGACACTCCCGAACTCGGATTTGGACGCGGTTCAAAGCGTTGGAAAGCTCGTCGAGTCCTCTTTCTAACCCAATTGGTTTCACACAAAGTCATTTTATACATTGAAATGTGTGCCCATTTTAACCTCAATGTGTCATGAAAAAAGTTATTTTTGACAAGTTAAACACATTTTTCTCTTTTGCAATTGAACCGAGGGCCACCCTACATTGTTGAAAAGGAGTTTTCTTGAGGTTAGAGAAGGAGTAGCAAATGAGTAGCAAAGGAGCAACAATCCAAACCTTGAAGGTATATTTTTCCTTATTTCATCATCGGGGAAATTTAAAGATTTTTCAGGGGTCCAGATTGGGGTGTCTACAGTAGTCCCTATTTAACGAAACTTAGGTACCATTGCTTGGTATAAGTGACGTTAAAGATTAGACATCACAATCCATCGCTCCAAAGTTTTTAAGTTAAATGCAAGAATGCAATAAAGGTGGTCGCGCTCATAGAGCTGCCTACGTACCCCGTTGTAAGGATCAGACCAGCGTAGTTCGATTGGGACAATGCAAGTAAAGCGAATCCCGGAGGACAAATTGCGAGACAAAGCGAAGTCCAGAGGATAAAGTGTGAGACAAATTGCAGTCCCGGAGGACGAAATGCAAATAAGGTGCAGTCCCAGGGGACAAAGTGCAGATAGAGTGCGAGTCCCGAAGGACAATGTGTTAGATAGAGTGCAGTCCCGGAGGATGAACCACAGCTTGAGAAACTAAAAAAAAAAAGGCTCCCAGGTCGGTTAGACCATAGCCAGAGAAACAAAGAGACTTTAGGTGGGTAAGACCGTAGCTTGAGAAACTAAGAGTCTTTTAGGTCGGTTAGACCGTAGCCTGAGAAATTAAGAGGCTTTTAGGTCGGTTAGACCGTAGCCCGAGAAATTAAGAGGCTTTTAGGTCAATTAGACCGTAGCCCGAGAGATGAAGAGGCTTTTAGGTCAATTAGACCATAGCCCGAGAAACTAAGAGGCTTATAGGTCGGTTGGACCGTAGCCTGAGAAATTAAGAAGCTTTTAGGTCGGTTAGACCGTAGCCCGAGAAACTAAGAGGCTTTTAGGTCGGTTAGACCGTAGCCTGAGAAATTAAGAGGCTTTTAGATCGGATAGACCGTAGACCGAGAAATTAAGAGGCTTTTAGGTCAATTAGACCGTAGCCCGAGAGACGAAGAGGCTTTTAGGTCAATTAAACCGTAGCCCGAGAAACTAAGAGGCTTTTAGGTCGGTTAGACCGTAGCCTGAGAGACGAAGAGGTTTTTAGGTCAATTAGACCGTAGCCCGAGAGACGAAGAGGCTTTTAGGTCATTTAGACCGTAGCCCGAGAGACGAAGAGGCTTTTAGGTCAATTAGACCGTAGCCCGAGAGACTAAGAGGCTTTTAGGTCAATTAGACCGTAGCCCGAGAGACGAAGAGGCTTTTAGGTCATTTAGACCGTAGCCCGAGAGACGAAGAGGCTTTTAGGTCAATTAGACCGTAGCCCGAGAGACGAAGAGGCTTTTAGGTCATTTAGACCGTAGCCCGAGAGACGAAGAGGCTTTTAGGTCAATTAGACCGTAGCCCGAGAGACTAAGAGGCTTTTAGGTCAATTAGACCGTAGCCCGAGAGACTAAGAGACTTTTAGGTCAATTAGACCGTGGCCCGAGAGACGAAGAGGCTTTTAGGTCATTTAGACCGTGGCCCGAGAGACGAAGAGGCTTTTAGGTCATTTAGACCGTGGCCCGAGAGACGAAGAGGCTTTTAGGTCAATTAGACCGTAGCCCGAGAGACGAAGAGGCTTTTAGGTCGGTTAGACCGTAGCCCGAGAGACTAAGAGGCTTTTAGGTCATTTAGACCGTAGCCCGAGAGACGATGAGGCTTTTAAGTCAATTAGACCGTAGCCCGAGAGACTAAGAGGCTTTTAGGTCAATTAGACCGTAGCCCGAGAGACTAAGAGGTTTTAGGTCGATTAGACCGTTGCCCGAGAGACTAAGAGGTTTTTAGGTCGGTTAGACCGTAGCCCGAGAAATTAAGAGGCTTTTAGGTCGGTTAGACCATAGCCCGAGAAACCAAGAGGATTTTAGGTCGTTTAGATCGTAGCCCGAGAGACGAAGAGATTTTTAGGTCAATTAGACCGTAGCCCGAGAGACTAAGAGGCTTTTAGGTCGGTTAGACCGTAGCCCGAGAAATTAAGAGGCTTTTAGGTCAATTAGACCGTAGCCCGAGAGACGAAGATACTTTAGGTTGGTATGACCGTAGCTCGATTGACTGAGATGCTTAGATGCTTTTGACTGTAGCTCGATAGATAAAGAAGCTTTAGGTCTTCTGGACCGTCGCTCGAGAGACTAAGAAGCGTTTGGTCTTTTGGACCCCAGCTTGGTTAAATGACTTTTGGGCAACATTCGAGATTCGCGATTTGGCACTCGACAACAATGATGACAATATACCTTTTTGTTTTTTTGTTTTTTTTTTGTTTTTTTTTGTTTTTTTTTTTAAAAAAAAGGAACACATCTAATTACCCTTTTTGCTTTACTATCTTTGGCCGGTGACTGGTATCTTGGGTTTTGGGCTAGAATTTGCCCGCGGTGAGGGCTTGAATTTGAGTTGGAGTTTGTTTTTGGTCAGGGCTCGAGCTTTGGACTGGAACTTTCCTTTGATCAAGGCTTAAGCTTTGGGCTGAAGTTTGTGCCCGAGTTTTGAAGTTAGGCATACGCTAGCATCGGTAGATGACATCGAGTTGTGGTGCCCCGGTGAATGACGAACCCTAATTCTGATGGTTTTGACAAGCAATTGTCCAAGCGCAGTCCAGGCTATGGTTTCACTCGGGTATTAACACTCTCCTTTTGCGCTTTAAATTTTGCCTAGTACTGCCCTTTCGGGTTTTCGGTCTAGCGAGCTCTTTTGATTAACTGCCTTAACTTTTGCCTAGGCCGCCCTTACGGGTTTTCGACCTAGCAGGCTTTTGCTCTAATTTTTGCTTGGGTCTGCCCGCCCTTGCGGTTTTCAGCCCAACGAGCTTCTCTCAAGGGTGGTATTATTCCATGCATTGAAATGGCTTCCACAAGTCGAGGATTGACCAAACCGAGATGACGCTTGTGACTTTTGGTAAAATGAGTGGATTTTGACAAGACTGCGTTGACGCAAATGAAGGAGAGAAAGACAAACCGACTTTCGAATGGAGTCCCTGATTGGACGAAGAGTTTGACTATTTGAAATGGCAGACATGCCCAGGTTCTCGGAATTCTCGTTTTGGAATTTCAAAATTATTTCACTCCATCAATTGATTTTCATTCAAATCTTTCAATTTTGTTTTGTCAAAACACAAGAGTTTTTATCATGAACCGTGGCCCAGGTTGCTGACGATGACCACAATTTGAATTTTTGCTTTGGGCAATACTTTGACTTTTTCTCCATGTATTGACTTTCGATCATGACTCTTAACGCCTAGGGTTCTTGCTATCAAGTTGCGCTTTCTAATCTGAAAGGACTTTTTGGGTTGTAATGTGGGCCAAGGTTTGGGCTTAACAAAGAATGGACAATAGGCTCAAAAATTTCACTTTCTTTTGGGTTTTCAAAGCTAGCAGCTATCTTTGAATTGTAGGTGCCTTCTTTTCATTTTTCATTTGCTTTCTCGTGCCTTTAATGCCTTTCAGTGTGTTCGGCACGTTTCATCATGTTGATGGTTTGAATCTTGATGTGTTTGGCACTTTCACTCTTTTGATGCTTTGAATTTCAATATTTCTTCTGGCACTTTTATTTTTCAATTCACCCCGATGCGGGGGATAGCTGGCTAGCTGGGGTTCAAAGAATTTGATTGAGGCTCAAAAGGGGCTATCAAAAGATATATCTTTATGCGTAGGATGAAAGAAACGATGGCCTTTCTTCATTTTGGATTGCGCAACCTAACAACTGAATCCTAGATGCTCCATTGAGAGACTTTTGTTTGCATGCTCTAACTTTTGCCGAGGTCAGATTTTGAAGTTTTGACCTAGCGAGCCTTTTCAGAGTCACGACATTGCTTCTTAGAATGGATATGGCATCGGGAAGTGGTCCCTTGAAATTCTTCTTCTTTCTTGAGGTGGGGTTCAATCAAAAATCATCTCGTGTTTTGAAGTGATTATCATGATTTTCAATTGATGGTAGAAAATAATTTCAAAATTCAGAGTTTATTATGGAGATGTGACTTTCAAAAGACAGCGACCGAACGACTAGAGGTAGACTCAAAAGACCATGATTGAACCTTGGGATTGACTTGAATGCTCATGACCGGGCCTTAGGATGAGGCTGCCTACGTATCCTGTAAAGGAATCAGGTCATAACATAGTTCAGGCCCACGAAACTGACACTTTTTTTTTTGACTCTTACAGACACAGACACAGACACAACAGGGAAAACACGAAAGACTCGAGATACAAACTGACTCAAACACGAAGATGGTTATTTAGAGGACAAGGACTCGAAGCTTGAAAACTCCCAGACTCGTGGAAGGTCAGACCGCTGCATGGCTCTTGATGATTTACCCTTCTTTGCTGAAGAAGACAGCATTGATGCAAGGATTGCGCTTGGACATGATGTCTGGCTATGGTGGAGGGATGATTCTGTCATCGATGAGGTCTTGAATCTTGTGACGGAGACGGTGACACTTATCGGTAACATGGCCAGGCATTTGGTGAAAGGCGCAAAAAGCATTTGGGTCGTGGTCCGCATCCCTGAGGCATTCGATGGGGTCCCTCATGTCCACATCAATTCCCCTCACGGACTCATAAGTGTCCGCGCTGGGGGTCTCTTCGCGTTCCTCCGATGGGGCTGGTTGGGAAGGAGACCGATCTAGATCATCAGAAGAAGTAGAGTCAGAATATGGGGAATCTGCGCGACTCGGAGATGAAGAAGACACGTTTCTGGGTCCCCCATGAATATCCTCAAAGACGGGAGAGAATTCGAGCATACCTCCCACCACGGCAGAAGATTGCTCGATAGCAGGAATGTGCGCGCGGGGTCCAAGAGGAGGCTGTATTATGCCCGTCTCTGCTCCCGCGCGCTCCGTGGCTGGGGAGTCTCCAATGTCTATTACTTCGATTGGTCCCTGCGCGGAAGGGGCAGCAGTCTGCGCAGTAGCAACGCCCCTCGATCTTTGAAGCCCCGCTGCAAGCGTCTCCTTGTCAGAATCCTCTTCTCCTTCGGGTTCATTGACGCCAACTGTTCAGAATATGCGCAGGGAAGACATTCAGCGCATAAAGATGGTGATAAAGGAAGCGAAGTATGTGCAGAGACTCAGACAAATTAAACCTTACCTACAACGACCCGGCGAGTTATGCGGGCTGGAAGGGCTACCACTGCCGTAGGCTCTGGGTCTGGAACTTGCTCTTGTTGCCCCTGCTCGCGCGCGGTGTCTCCAACCTGAGCAAAAAGGAATACCCAACAAAATGAGAGAGGAAAAGAGATTGCTATATTAAAGATAGAATGCATAAGACAGTGTTTAGAAGATGTTGTCAGACATACCGTGCGAAGGCGCTTTCGCGGATGTCTTGCCTCAGCAGGGGGGTCCTGCGCTACTTCTGCGGCCCGTCGTGTTGCTGCTGCCCGCTCTGCTCGAGTACGACCGGCCTCCTGGGTTTGAGCCGCTGAAAGTCCAGCAGCCGCCGCAGCCTCGAGGCCCAGGGGCATGCGCGATATGGGGCTCACAACTGTAACAGACCATTGGCTGTGATGACCCCGCCAATCTTGATTCCTGGCCCTAGGAGAGCACAGAAAAGTGTCCTGCGTTTGCCCAACAGATGGTTGGGGTGAGGGTGCCGCCCCCTGAACAAACTGGAGGAAGGTGTCCAAATTCCTCCGCCAGGACAAGTAAAAACCGGTAGTGAAGGCGCCGGAGCGGTCATAATCGGGCAAAGGGTGTTCTCACGACTAGCAATCAGGCCCCCGAGGTTGGCACGAAGGAAGCAACTATGGCTTTCAACGAAGTCCTGGAATGGGGGTGCTGCGCTGGAGGATGCTTGGTCATAACCAAACTGTCTGGCTATCCTGTCAGGGCGGTATACAACCGACCGCGACCCCTCTGCCGAGAGGACCGGGAGCCAACCCGGGAGTGAAGTATAGTAACAATTGATTACCGCTCGCGCAAGATCATCCGCGAGCCCTGCGGTGGACAGTTGCAATCTCATGGGAAGAAGGAACTCCCTGTTGTCCGCCGTCCCCTCAAGTTGGGTCGAGTACGGGCGCGGAATAAAATACCCTCCGTAATCACAGTAATTATTGAACAGCGCGCGCGAGGAGGTGCCAAACCACCTCTCGATCCAGAAGCGGCGCCTACCCCGCACTGGAGCTTCTGGCACGAGCGCGACAGCGGGGAAGTGCTCGAAGAAGAAGGCCAGGAGGAAACTGGAGTGGATCATTGAGATCATGTCGTAACGACCCAGCGATCGTTCCATGTCCGTGTGCACGCGGTCCAAATGGTTGAACAGACAGCCGAGAAAGAAGGGTCCCAATGCCACGGCCTCGCCCAGCGCGAGACAGGCCGCCAGAGGAAAGATAAACAGACTGACGCTCTCTGAAGGGAAGTCCGAAAGGACGAAGTTCGAAAGAAAATATACCAGAAAGCCCGCCAAGTACAGGGGCTGGCGATAGTGTGCCCCAGCGACAAACTCTGGCTCGCGGCCTGCAGGGACGGACCTGGAGGGCTGAAAATCCTTGAAGAAGATCCGCAACCAATTCCTCCATGAGGCCTTACGCGGATTTGGGGGATCCCTGCGCGTCCCATCCGATTTGAAGCGCGACCCGGCCTTTTTTGCTTCGATAAAGGCGGCGCAGAGGCCCTTTATGGTTGCGGCCTCCTCCGAGGACAGATGGTCGAGGTCTAGGAGCCTTCGCCCACGCGGGTGCAAGCGCATGAGCGCGAAGGTGTCCTCCAGAGAGGGGGCAAATTCCCCCCATGCCCATACTAATGTATGGGTATCCACGCTCCAGCGCGCGACTACCATCTTGAGGTTCTCGTTACTGCGGTCACTGCGAGGAAGAGTCAAGTCACGGGAGATGAGCACAGCGTCCAGAATGAGCGACCTCTGCAGTAGGTCGCGATACACGGGAACGGACATGACGTCGTCCACCCAAGCAGACCAATCAGTGGGCAGACTACATCCCATGCTGAAACGGGTCTCCGAGTGAGGGAAGTCTCCTCGCTCTAATCAGAGTCTGAGAACAAAGAAGGGAGGCACCAGATCTGCGCCCTCAACGGGTGCTTCCGCCGCGAGGAGGACGGGGTCACTCGGTGCAGCGCCGGTGGGCTGATACTCGCCCACGGCGATCCAAAACGGATCATCGACGGACCTGAAGTATGGGGCCCGGCGCCATTGGTCCGGCGGAGGAACAGAGTCGTCGTCCATAGCGCGACCACTACTGTCGTCAGCGTCGTCGCGCGCCATGGAGTGAGTATTGGGACTGTTGGCGGTAGAGAGAGAGGGAAGGAATGATGGTCGAAGATGGGGTGGAAAGGCTTGGGAGTGGAGGGCAGTAGGGTGCTGTCTGAGGAAGAAGAAGGTGGAGGGAGGAAGTGAAAAAGGACAAGGGTCCCTTTTATAGGGGATGAAGAAACCCCTCCATTAAAGCCTGCCACCTCCTACAGTTACTCCGGTACACGAAGAGTCACTAAGGCACCCCAACCATCCTCGTAACTGATGCAACGGTAATGACGAGGGGCCGTGTCGTATTCAAAACGTCACAACCCTTCTACGCGAACCGTCATCGGGCGCAACCCTTCGCGCGCATCGTCAACAGTCGCGACTTATGGCCCAAAACTGTTATCAGACGCCACGTGTCACCCTACCCTTTTGCGCGGGACACCCACGGAACTCCAAGATGTCACATATATCTAGAGGAGCAACCCTAGCGAAGGAACAGTCGCGCGCGCACAACGGTGTTCCCATCGCACGCGGGCGGGGGGCAATTGTAGGGACGGTCAAAATAAATCGACCGTTGACCAATTACAAGACTCTGACCAACCTCTTATGATGCGACACATGGAAACAACAAGAGAACAACATGTAGGCAATTATTGCTGCGAAAGACCCCGCGCGCGGGGGGGTAGCGCGCGCAAGCTTGCTGCGCGCGGGCACAGCGCGCGGACATGCCCTCTAAAGGAAGGGCATCAGTATGTCACGAATACAAACTCATAAAGGCGAACAAGCAGCGAGAGACATCGCGAGGAGGAGCCGGTCCGCGCGGACCGTAGAGGGGTCCTAGAGCGCGAAAAGGATCGAGATACCTACAGATTGTTTAGACAGCAGAGCGCGCTCTGGTCAAAGGCAGGACCAACAGGCCCAGAAGAGATACGACCGTCACAGGTCGCGACCTTGCTCTAACGGGAATTGAGGAAGATCTAGCGGTTTGGCGGCTTTGGGAGAGGAGGGTCCGTCGCGGGGTGGTGCGCGCTACCCGTGCACTGGGCGCGCGCGCGCTACCCGTGCACTGGGCGCGCACGCGCTGACGTCACCTCGCGACCTCGGGAGCAGGACGGACACATGTCAAGACTAGGCTAGGCCTTCCAGGGGAGCCCCCTAGGCCCAAAGGCCTAAAAATACGCACCGACATTTCCCTCCGCAGGGACAAGGAGACACGTACGGACAGAGAGAGGAGCAGACTATTCCTAGAGAAAAGATTGAGGGGTACTGGACCGAGAAAGAAGAACATTCTTCTCGGACTGGTGTTGCGCGATCCATCTGGGAAGAACTGTCAGTGGCACGCTGCCTTTGTCCTTTCTGCTCCCGTGTCCTCTTCCTTCCTCACCAGATCATTTCCCTTTTCTCCATTTCTCTTAGCAATCGACCAATCACACCTCTCCAGCTCACGTAGATTCACACGTCAGCTACTTCGCGCTAAACACGACCCTACAATAGCTTTTTACATTATCCACCCTTCCTTGTCCCCCCGTTTTATCTTTCACCCAAACCAAGTATTATTTTATCCCGTTCTCCAATATATCATCCAAACCATCCACTTTTTAATTCACCCTCTATAAATGTCACATCAATGTAGGTTATCCCTTTTTGACTAATACCTCTTACTATCTTATCCTCCCTTCATAAATAATACACCCAAAACACATACAGCATCCAATTGGACCCTAAGTGTATACACTTATGTTATTGCATACGGAGATGGTACAGATATTTGAGGGCGAGTATCACAAAATCATACCCACCCAATATTTGAGCGGGAATTTTTTAAATTTCAACATATCCGTTCCTATTGGGTAAAAAATGGGTATTATATCCGCCTCCGAATAGGCGGGGCGGGTACCCATCAAATTTGGAAAGAATGACATCCCTAAGTATGACCCCACTTGTATCAAGGTGCCTCCACCTTTGTTTGGGTGTTGGTCACTAGCTTCCAAACTACTAAGAAAGGGTGACACAAACAACACTGAGAATGCAAATTGAGGTGCAAGTTGCTCATTATATAGAGTGCTAGTCAATTACAATCATCACACAACCAATGAAGGAGTCAGGACTTAAATTGGGAGGTGGCACTATTTAATGGGAGTCCACTTGTATTTTTAAATATTTTTCGTAATAATATGGAGAGAAATATTAAGTATAAAGTGAGTACAATATTGATCTTTGTTTTTGTTAAAAAAACGAATAAAAGCTTGATACAACTCTTTTGTGGTTTTAAATGTGTTAAGAAAGTGAATAGACAAGAACCGAGCTTTTCATTGATATGTACTACGAGTATTGATTACTTAACTCTAGCATGCCTTTATAAAGGCTACAAGACTAGGTGACCAAGAAACCTAAATCAAATAGGAAATATGCATTACTTATAAAGAAACCAAAATTGACTAGGAAACATGAATAATAAACTAACAAGGAATGAATAATAGAACATACACAACATGGTAACATAATATTTTCTATTTGTGCAAACATTATATCAACATCCCCTAAAACTCAAATAGGTCTACCTACTTTCAAATTCGAGAAGCCAGGAGCAGCCAGAAAACGGAAACCAGGAAAAAACTAGAAACAGCCAAGAGCTTAATTAATCGGCAACACCTTTAGAACGATAACAAATGTAAGACTTCTATTGGGAGTGCTTACCTCGTGAGTAACATATGAATCCTCTGACTTGACATCATCATAGGTACGTACATATCTATGTGTGTATATGCATGTTTGAAAGCTTCCTCGGAATAAGGGTTGCGTAATAATTATGCGGTTCGGTTAAGGTTACGGTTCAATTTTCGGCGAGACTATCACACAAAACCGAAACCAAACCAAGTGATTTTTCAATATCAAAAACAAAAATCACGATTAAAAATTCGGTTAAAAACGGCACCAATCAATTCGGTTCAATTCGGGTAACTATCGATTCTGGAAAGATTGCCATCCCTAGCAATCATGGCATGAAGATTAGAAACTCCAAAATTTTGGTAGGATGGAAATTAATTATAGAGACAGGGAATCCATTACTAACGCAAAAAAAACTCCTTCCGTCAGTGGCAGCTCCAGAAATTCTTACGAAGATACCAATTTACTATAGTGTATGTAAGAGAAAGAGCAATTACATATAAGCCGGATATAGGAATTGGCCAGATAATAATCCGGAGAGTGCTATCTCTGGCGTTTGTCTGCGTTAGGGATTAAGGGATTTAAAGTAGTACACAATTATCAAGTACTCCAGCTTCTAAATCCCAATTCCAGTAGCTGAAGCAGCTGAAGCTGTTGCAGCCTCTGAGTCATACTCCCTCCGTCCCTAAATAAGTGTTCGGCGCGCAAAACTAAGTCTTACAAAAGACGCATGTTTTTCGTTAAAAAATCTAATTTTTTCCCACAATCTAATAGAACCCATTGCCATCTATTGATTTGTGAAAAAAAATTGATTTTTTTAACAAAACAAATGCATTTTTTTAAAGGCCTAGGTTTGCGCGCCGGACATTTATTTAGGGACGGAGGGAGTATGATTTTTGCTCTCTTGTTCGATTGATTCGCTCATGCAGAATAACTCCATGCAATCAAAAGAACATTCGACAAGCATCCAATTTGGCAAGGCTTTTAACCTATACCCTGGGATTCATTCGGGAGCGAATACCACTTTACCATTTGACAATGGTTGAGGATCAAGCATTCAAGTCATCCATTTTGCGTAAAGAGCTTGTGTGTGATAGATTAGCTTACCCATTACGGTATGTATTCGGTTCTAGACTTTCATTTGGGAGAATGTATCTTAACCCGTATTTGGACACATGAGACTCACAAACGAAGGCCAGGTAACTAAGCAACTTACCGATTGACTTGCTTTCGTTTTGAGCTTAGCGATGAGAAAAGCGCCGTTCTCTCTATATAAAAGGAAGATTTTGAAAAGCGGGGATATGTTTTTGAATCAAGCCTGCGTGCCTGTTCGCTCACCTGCTCTTATAGCTCTACATAAGATCCGCTCGTTCTGAGTGAAAGAAGGCATAAAGGAGTGTAAAGGTCTTTATCAAGTGGTGTTCTGGTTGGTTACACCAATGGGAATTCTGAGGTCTCCCGAATCAACAGGGAACCATTTCAGCCAGCACCAAAGGAAGATAGAGTATGGTAGAAGCTTGATCGCTTGTTCCTCTCGCGCTTTCCTCGGTGGCACTTGAGAGAACCAAGTTATTTGGTTTGACCAAAAAAAAAAAAGACAGGCGGCCAGGTAACTTGTAGCACTTTAGAAGTCTAAAACCTAATGAACGAAATTCGAAGTATTTTCATAGTAAATTAAAATAGCAATCACAGAAGGAAAAAGTAATAAGAAAAAGAAAAGGGAAACCAGATAAGACAATAAAAACCATTCAGGAAGTGGAAATAACATAAATAGTCTATCTTTGCGTATACCAGCCCCAATTTTCAAAGCACCAAAAGGAGTAGAGATATATATACCCTATTTTACCCAAAGAGATTGAGCTTTCAGCTCAGCTATCTAACAAAGCTTTTCCCTGTACATTTCCCCACCTAAAACTTAACCCACTGCTTGATATTATTTACTTGTCACTCACAATCCCTAACAGCCACCTTAGGAAGGAGCTTCCTCTTGCTCCTCCAGAGCAATCAGCTCCTCCTCCAGTCACCGCCGTGGCAACCACCAGCTTTCTCCAGTCTTCTATCTACATCACCACCAAAAGCTAAACCTGATAGTTACAAATTCACATTATGTACTGATTCTTTGGTCGAAATAGAAGCAGCTAAGAGAGGTGGAACGATCCTTGTCCCTCTGTGATGGCGTACAGAAGCTTCTCTTTCATCCTCTCCTGCAGAAAGCAACAAATTAAATAAAAAACCAAGAATTCTAGAAATGTTTTCCTTCAGACAAATAATTTTTTAGTTCTAAATAGATGAAACGATCAGTGTATAATATACATTCAAAGTAAGTGCAGTGTAGGCCACATTATGAATGAATCCTGCTAACTCATTAAACTCTGGGTATATAGCAAAAATGATAACTTCATGTCGGGAAATGATTATAGCACTCCACTTTTAGCGTCACAAACTCACCCTGTGAAAGACTAAAAGACAACAAATATGGAGTTTGAAAAGCTTAAAGTGGGGTGTGAACTTCACTTCCCATACAGTAAAACAGGAGATGTACGGCAAAAGAAGGGTTACTTTTGAAGAGTACGGCGGGAGCTTCAGATAATTGGCACAAGTCATCACACTCGGCAGCTCAGCATCAGCCCATCTATTACAATGCTGCTAAACCGTCCGGAAATTAAGAAGGCAATCACGTTATTAAAATCAATTCCTAACTAAAAGAAATAACACTTAAAAGAACACAATAAAGGAAAAAAAACTGCCGTCAGACCTTGCGAACAATCGTGAGTTTTGGATTTAAAGATGCCAAACCACCGGGTGGAAGCCGAGGTGCCCCAGTTACAAACTGCAGGAATGCACGTAGTTGGTCTCGATCAAACTCCCGAATGATTTCCAATAGCTGAAATTTGAACACCAAGTTAGATGCCAATTTCCAAGAGATCTTAAGTAAGAAAAAATAAAGGGAAAATACTGACATTCACAACCGGTGGACTGCTTGCAGTGTACCCATGATCAAACTTGATGTGATCCAAAAGCTCATTAGACTGCTAAACGGACAAAATTAGGCATCCTAGTAAGAATGACCAGTATAACAATACAACCCATTCGGATAGCTTTGTTAGACAAGATAGAACACTCACTGTCCAGAATTCACATTCTCCACATAATAGACGCTCTAAATCCTCCTCGGTGAAAAACTGAAGATGTTTGATAGGGAAAACCTGAAAAAACAAGATAAGTGTATCATCATATGGAAAAGAGAACTAAAGAATCTCACTAGGCCTTAAAGAAGGAAAACAGTAAACTAGTTCTATCCAAGATAATAACTTGCTGCACCATGACCATTACACAAATAGCTTGTTACTTACAGACTGACAAAAGATATTTGCATATCACAAGTACTCCCATTGCCATAACCAAAGCTGGTCACACATTTGGTCAAGATAAGCTCAACCATTTACTTTATCTGCGATGCCCTGTGTGTCACCCCACAAGTGCATAAGGGTGCCAAGATTTGTTAAACAGTAGTCCAATTCTCTTGTTCAAGCCAGAACTGAGCACTTCCTTATCTATGAGAAAACCCTATCCGATAACATTCTTTTGATGTTTCCACATAAGCATAATTTGGTCCTCTCCCACATTTTTGGTAGCTTCTATGGCATCTTCCTCATTGGCTCCAATTTCATGGAAGTTCAACTTTTCCAGAAGTCGTAACTATCGTAAAGCAGTTGGGCAGTTGGCTTGTTTGTTAGATATTATCGATGGTATCTCTTTGCGCTCCATTAGTGCAAAGGGATGATTTCTGCATGCAAGTCATTTTTCTCTGATGACGTATTTGTCTTCAACCACATACAAGGATTTGGAATTCAGTTATGCCTCCTAATATTAAGGTGTTACGTGGACTTCGGCTCGTAATAGTCTGATAAACAATCACATTTCCCAAATGAGGAGACCAAACTGAGTTCTTCAACAGTGGTGCATTACATGTAAGGAATGAGGAGTCTGTCAGTAATCCATTTCTGGGTTGCCCATTGGCCATATCTCTATGGCTTAACTGCTTCAGTTGGCAGACCTTCATTGGGCAATTCCGGCTACTTGTTCTGAAATGCTTTTTATTGATTTTCGAGGTTTTGGTAGGAGCACCAAAAAGGCAAAAACTTTGAGGGGTCCTCTTCTTTGGTTCATTTGGTTGAAAAAGAAGTCCACTGAATTTTGCAAATAACTTTGAGTGGTGACTTTTTGCGGTCTCAAATGTTAAGTTTACGTACTGCGGAACTTTTAGAACCTGAACTTTCATTGTTAAAATGTCTACTAATCTGCATACAGCATATCTGTCAGATTTTACGACAACTGATATAAATGCAGCAAAATGCTATACTCATCCAAGACAAAAATCATAAAGCACTTAAGAAAATGTGGCAGCATTAACAGTCCATACAAAAAATTTAATACAACAAAATAGTAATTCACAATTTACTGGCTCTCACAAGTAAATGCTCATTTTTCATGTTCATAGGAGTTAAATGGAGAACATCAAACAATTAGGTTCCACAGCGTTGTGAAGGCACGGACCTGGTTAAACCCGGATTTGAAAGCTTCCACTTGTCTATGAATTCCGGTATTTACAGTAGCATCCACAACTAGTGAAACATATTGCTCCAAGTTTGTCATATTTACCTGGAAAAGGTGACAAAATGAGTGTTAAGCATGTAATCGACCGGATAATAACTCTCGGGCAGAAGAATAGCAACCACAACGAGGAATGACTACCAGTTGAGGATCAGGTCCAGAAGTAAGAATGTAATCAGGATATCCAGGAAGAGTTAAATCAAGACAAAGGTCCTCAATTGTCGTATTCCGGAAGCATGCGTCACGTTTCAAAGCTGAGGTTTCCCCATAAACAGATTCAAAATATTTTTTCCTTTCAAAAACAGCCTGGAACTCTAGCAGAGCCGTACCGAGCTCAGGATCAAATGAGAAGATGTCATACACAGTGAGATCCTACAAAAACAACCCCCCAAAAAAAAAAATGAAAACTAGTAACAAGCTAAGAACAGGACCCAAACACGTGGACAAGTTAATTTTTAAAAATGAGGACACAAACAAGTTGCATATAATGGTATGTATATATTACGTAATCTTATAGTACATCAAAATAAAGTTTCTATCAACTTACCATAAAAATACAAACAATATTGAAAGTATGCATGCATTAAAACAACACTTACCAAATAAGTAATCATGAACTAAGTAGCATCCCAATTTGGAACCTGACCTGACCTTTTTAAATATTATGAAATTTTAAAAACTGGACACGTATTTAGGCATTCTGACATGTCCGTGTTGGACATGGAAACCCAAGGCTAGTAGACATGTCCTTACTTCTTAACATTGGATAAAAGGGTGAATAAAAACTCACTAGCATTTCTTAATAACAGTCGAAAGAGTACCTGCCCAAGGATAAGTTTATAAAAAGCTTTGGAGAAGGGGATATCTATAACCCTTCCATCTTGAAGAGCCTTTGCCATGACCTGTCCCAGAAGGACAAACTTCTTTATAACTTCCGAGAATTCTACGCCACTTGCTATACTCATGGTCGATGACCAAGGACGAGGGAAAAGCCCACAAGGAGACATCAACACAGTAGAATCTTCATCCTCCATTCTTTCCCTAGGTAATAACATATGGTCTTCTCTCCACATGCCCAGGCCAGATTTCTGAAACTCATGACTAACCAGGGTATAGAATTCCAATGTCGGACCAAGACCAGTACCAACTTCTTCCCTATACTCCACTTCAAGTGCAGCTTTTTGACGGGCATGTAGGTCCATCATTTCGGCAGCAGACGCCAGAATCCGATTACGGCACACTAAAAATTTCTTACGGGGCAATAAACCAGAAGCATTCTGCCTCCTCCCATTCATGCCTCCTGAATCATTGTGAGTTGTTTGACGAGATTGAGCTTGTGGCTTACCAAATGCTGCCAATCTGAAGTACTTGCATCTTACCTCGAAACTGAATAAAAATGGGTATGAACCCATCAATTGGCTACACCATAAAGGCATACCACCAACTGAAACAGCCAAAGGGTCCCGCATCTGCTGTTCTAGTTTTTCTGTCAATTTACAGCTCACAAACTCTTTCTGTTGGACAACACTGGTGGCCATTACCTTTAAGTTGTCCAAGTTATCAATTGTCCCCTTCGCAAAGGCATACATCCTTCCATGAGACATCAGATGAAACATGAACCTATTAACGCCTTCCAAACTTTTGAGTACAAACAACACATCGTAAACAGCACTTGACTTTTCCAAGTCAGAACCCAAGTTGTTAACAAACATGTCAGAGAAAAATGGAGTAAACTGCCAGTATGTCCCAGCTCTGTTTGACATGGAAGAATCATGAGCTTGATATCGACAATCTTGAGGACAGCTTTGTCTTGGGTTCACAGCCCTTCTATATGTTACTCTGTATACTTTACTCCATATTTTCCCACCATTAACAATATCATTTTCAGCTTTAATCTGTTGTTGGAGAATCCCTTGATACAGTGACGATGATCGGTCCAGTGGTTGCCCTTCTAGGTAAAATAACAATTTCAGTGAAGCGTCTTCATTGCTCGAGGATCCAGAAAACTCTGTGCTCATGCTTGTATCCTCGTTCGAAGTATCCCCTCTGATCTCCTCAGGGTCCTGCACAGGGTCCAAAATGGAAATAAATAATACTTAAAAGCAAACAACGTTAAGGAAGCAGCCTTGCAATAAGAACCAACCAACCCAAGGGTGGACGCATGAAAAATGCAATGAAACGGGGAATAGTCGGCTAATAAAATTAGTATATCAAGAACTCTTGCATTGTCAGTCCCAAGCCAGAGAAATCTGAAGTAGAATAAACTGCTACCCATTAAAAGATTCAGATTAAAACAAATCTGGACTAGTGCTAAATACCTAGTGGTAGGGAGAGGGCAATTTGGGTTGAATTGAATCAAGCATTGAGGTCATAGAAACGTTTCAAGAAAAGATATGCATACCGTAGGAGCTTCACTCAAGCCTGTGGTATCAATGGTGGTTTGTCTTAAATTATCCCCTTCTTCTGGTGCAGACTGTGGTATGTCAGCCTTGTCCACCTACAGTGAACTTTCTAAAATTAACTTCCAAGATTTTCTAAGGCCAAATCTCAAGTGGGCGAGAAAACAGAAAATGTTACAAAGTTACTTGTTTCCACAAGAGATGTAGACATCTTAGCTCATTGTACATTTTTTCCACAAAGGAAGTGCATGATATTTACCTGAATCTCCTGCATATCAGAAAATACGCTCTCAGATTCCATAAAGTCCTGACTTTTGCCTTCAAGAGAGCTCATATCTGATGGCATTTGAGAAGGCAAACCTTCCAATCTACCCAGAGCTGGAGTAGCTGCCGATTTTACTTGCTCTGTGCTGCTTTTGCTAACTTTACGCCACAAATAGCTTTCAATATCATCCAAAGAAGAAAAAGGATCAACAGTCAGAACATCTTCAGAGTAATCACATAGAGAGGTTTCACCCTCTCCCCTCATGAACTGCACTCTAAGACAAGGATATGGCATGGAACGCCCAAATGGAACAGTAGCATAAGAGTTCCTTTGCTTGTACGATTGGCTCACAATAACCGGGAAATTCTCCACAGAAGACAGTGCAGTTTGCAGTTTTCGGGTTAATACTGATAGATAGAAGTCCTGTAAAGGTGCTTCCAAAGAAGATAAGAATAGTCTTCCAAACACCTCAAATCTCTTCTCTACATTATTTGTGTGATCAAACCCAACAGTAAGTTCAGTGTTTCCTTTCCGATATTGTGCATTGGACAAGTAATAAACTAGTGCTTTCACAATTCCACTTTCAACAAATTCAAAAGTTGAAATGGGATCTCCTCCATTAACCTGACACATAATTTGATGCAAAATGGTATAAAACTCCTCCTCATGCCGCACAGGACCATCTTTAATCATGGACAGGTTTACTAGATCAGTTAGTGCGGCAGCTAAAATTCTGAGTTTCTGAAGAACATCAGTAACTCCTCTCTCAGGGTTTAGTAATTCCGAAGCAAAGTAATTCGTCTTTATCTGCTTTGCAAGATTGTAAACATAATCTTTTTCAAGATTGCACGTCCTAGTCTCTGAAGCTATAAGAGGCTGACCAGTTCCAAACGCATAACACAAGCATCTGGGGACATCCCTTGCAGCAGATTTTTGACTTGGATCGTTTGATAACTGGATGCCACTGAGCGTTGGAAACATCAACTGTGAACACTTATCCGGTGTTAGAAGTGCATCAATGGCAAAAAAGACGCCTTCCTTTATGAAAGAATTCAAAAAACTATCGGAAAGCTTTTGCAGGATGGCATCAGCAATCTGCATGGCTAACATCAGGACATGTTGATCCTTCCGTGTGAATACCCCAGCTAAGAAACTGCAATGTGATACAATGACAATTGTTATCTTCAGCTCAAAAATAAGCACGATAACTACTGTCACTGAGAATATAAAACTCGTTAGTTTCACCTTGAAATGTTGGTGTTGTTGAGCAATTCAAGAAGCATCTCAGATTTGCTGAAGTAAACAAATTTATTGATAACTGATAGACTGCCATAACAAACATATATATTTGCACCGGAATTAACCACCTGCTCAATAATGAAAAATAATAGGTATTGTAAAGCTGTCAAATGGAGGGTAAACACAAAAGTTTCAAAATAACATAGAGAGAACCAACCTCGATCAATATGGGAACCAAATCCATCCCAAACTTTTGCAGAAAATTGGGTTCATTTACCAGAAAATCTTCCTTATCCGAGTTTATTGAAACATTGAGATCTCTAGCTGTAGCAGGGAGAAGCTCATTAAGTAGTTTCAAAACTTCATGCACCTGAGGCAGAACATACAGCAGTAAGAAACGGTTTATTCACCCTTTCCTTAAGTATGTTACTTCAGCTTCTTAAATTGGTTGTTTATTACACTTAATCAAGTGAAAGCCTAAAATCTCGTCAAAAGTTGCAGGAATAAAGGACTGCTATAGCAGTAAAAGGCATCACCAATCCTGTATAAAACCTACTGAAAATTAGAAAATGTCTGAGGTGCTTGCAAGCAGAAAATTGTGCATATGAAAGAAAGATTTTTAATCCGACTACTGTAAAAACCAGACCCCGCATGCAACTAATGAATCCTTTACAGGATCGGCATATACGTGTCCCAACTCATATTCTACATTGGAGCAACCATTACACACATAAAAACCCGTTAATGTAAAGCTTCAGTTATTAATCTATCAAGGTCAAAAAGAGGGAAGTTACAGAAGGGACCGAAGGGTAACCTAAAACCAAGGCTAGTTCATTTTGGGTCTCAAAACCCTTGCGCACAGTCCCCAATAAATTTTCTCTATCTATCTCTCTCCACTCATTACCCCAAAAACCTCCCTCAAAACCCAAACCGAACATATAAGTTTTGTGGATACCGTTCAAAATCCAGGACTCCCTTTATAGACAATGATACTCCCCATTTCATGGTTTTTAAGGTAGACTCCATTTCCATAAGCAGGGTGTCATTTTTGGATATGGTCCATTTCACCAATGTGCGTCCCTTTTCCTGTATAGTGTTGTCCAAGGTCTCGCACAGTTTAATCCATTTCATTGCCATCGCGTTTTAGATGTCAAAGAATCAAAACCACCACCAGTCAATCTCTATCTAGGTTCCTTCTACTCGTTACTCGTTAGTACCTCCAAAAGATATAAAACATTTCTTACTGCCTCAAGAAATGGTTTTTGGTTGAATTGACAAAAAATTGCATTTTTGTCCACAGTTCAAGGAATCGAAAGCTTCTCACAAATGCACTCATCTCTAATGACTATCTTTGTTTTCCTACCAGTCAACCATCATTAGGGCCAATGAAGAGTATCTGGCAATGGCCTTACAAGTCACAGCAGGCTATTGCTCCCGTAAATATGGACGTGCAAAGCTTTGCAAATTATAGAAAGTGTCTAACCATACACGTCGAACAGGTTTTCTGACTGATTTCAAGTGGGAAGCTTTTGGCAAACACTGACAAAGATTCTTAACGTGGCAAAATCATTTTGTGGCTCTTGCATGGTATAAGGCTTTGTCTTGTGGCCTTTTTTGTATATGGATGGCATTCCCTTTATGCCTTTTTGTTAATAACATTAATTACTTATAAAAAATAGAGAAAATTACCTCTAAGGATAGAGACAGTGCACTTAATTCCCATTAAGGATGAACTCAGTTTTTAATTACCTCCAAGGCTCCAAGTCCAACCTCATGATAAAATTACCCTTTTACCTTTCAAATACTATTAAAATTCACTAAACCCTATGACCCTAGGGCACCCTACCCTACCCTAGGGCACTTTCATAGGGTTTTAGGGTGCACTTTCCTATTCGGGTTTTAGTGGTTTAGGCATTTTCATAAGATTTAGGGTTTTAGGCACTTTCATAGGGTACCCTAAGGTTTAGGTTAAGGCACTTTTTATAGGGTAGGGTTTAGGTTTAGGCACCTTCATAGGGTTTTAGGGTGCACTTTCCTATTATAGGATTTTAGTGGTTTAGACACTTTTATAGGGGCAATTTTGAAAAAATATTCCAAAAATCCTTAACGGTGCATTTCCGTTTTTTTCTGGAGTGCGCGGGAAAAGGAGTCCAAAACAGGAGCTACACGTAAACACCCCCCCCAAAAAAAATAAATAACTAAAGGAGATAATAAGGCCATACACATAAACGGCAAAAAGCACCTCTATATATTTTGGACAAATGAACTAAAGAAGTATATACACATATGATTCATATTGGGAAACGATAACTTTACAGGTTGTCCTGAAGCTTCTTTACTACACTTCGTAGGAAAATCAACAATTACAAGGATCCCCGCCCCACACACCCCAAAGTTTCAGTCCAGGATCTTTTCTCCCCACCATGTCCGTATCCCCATATTTTTAGAATCCCCTTGTCCGGGTCTGTGCATCATAGCCCTTCTCCATGCTGCAAACGTCCACGCGGACCACGCACACCACTATCCCTGGAGTTCCAAACCACCCTCCACTCAGCCTACCAAATCAGCGTAACCACAACCAGAACCAGCCACCATCAATCCAAGATCACCACCAGTAAATCAAAAATCACAACCACCAACTCATACCACCACCATTGGTTGACCACCCAACCCCACTTCTTCACCACCAAATGACCATTGGTTTTGCAAGGAGGTGGATGATGTTGGTTGGGGCTGAAGGGATGCTGGAGAGGAGAGGCAATGGTAGAGGAGCAGTGAAGGGTGGGCGGTGGAGAGGGGTTGGGTTTTACTGGTCTCAGTTTGGGTCCACATGTATGGCTAGTGGCTACCAGTGGCGACTCAGGGATTATTATTGCTGTGGTCGTTCACATATCCAAATTTCTAATTTTCTATGGATAAATTAAGTCCATATGTCTATAGTGGTACATGAGGCCAATTTAGAGCAGTTTTCAAATCAAAACTATATACCCAAGTTTTTAACAAAAAATAATCCTGAATAGATTGCCTACAACATTCAAGGTTTATATATTCTTTGAATTATGGTAAGTAACATGCACTTTTTCCAAACATATATTTTCAAAATTAGGCAAGAGTTTTGGGCTGGAGGGGAAAATTATCCGGTGTTTTGGATACGGGGTCATATTGTTAAAGTCAGACAGAAAACTGGTAGTTAGTAAACTATTAACTGTAGCTCTAATTTTTTTCCCATGCGGTCACCTGACACCATGGCTCATAAGCTGGCGTCACCAGTGATGGCTATAAACTTCCATGTATTCCACTCATGAAATACAATTAACATGTGAACGGTACAACGGGATATGAATTCTACATTTTGAACATATATTTTGCTTCAATTTCTTGGGGTTAGGTTGCATTTTGTATGTTGTAGATATATAGATAAAACAATCATATATACATAAAAAAAACAAAAAAAAAAAACACAGTTGTCCAGTATTGCTTCCCTATGCCTAATGTTAGGGAGAGGAATAGAACTTTTGATGATGCGCAACAAATGAATAATTGTCGATATGTAGAGCTTTTGTGTTTTGGATCAACAGGGATTTTTGTTGACTTCATAGTTCATAGT
Organism: Rhododendron molle; assembly: GCA_025413875.1. Taxonomy (NCBI): domain Eukaryota; kingdom Viridiplantae; phylum Streptophyta; class Magnoliopsida; order Ericales; family Ericaceae; genus Rhododendron; species Rhododendron molle. The sequence continues at coordinate 48,991,476 of CM046391.1, forward strand.
ATATTACTTTGGAGGGGCTTCTAACTGCATCTTTTTATGTTCACGATCTTCTTTCAGCGATAGGGGAACGACCCCTTGGCATATACTTGATAATACTCTATTCACTTATCAAAAATAAAATACAAAAATTTGGACATACCGTGTCTACAATTTTCTAGAAATCATGTGTTGGCATGGTCATATCGGGTGTAGGGTTTTGGCTCCTTAAGATCCAATTATGGACTAAAATCACCAATCATTTCCCCTGTTCAATTGCATTATAAAAATAATTATTCCGTAAATCTATTAATATCTTATTATGCAATCAGCACTCGTATCTTCTGGTATAAAGTCATTCCAAATGTTTCACATGTCCTAGTCTAGATAACACGGTAAGGCACATAAAAATATAGTCAAATATACTTCCTTCCAAATGATATAGCTATCCACATTAGGTAACAAAAATAGACGCAGATTGAATGAACCTATATTGCTCTATGAAGCAGTGGAGTTGTGTAATATAGCCATATAGGATATTACCTGGTAGGAATGTCCATCAACCATACTAGGAGAAGGCACTCCATGTGAATGATTATAAGCGGACAAGATGTCCTTCGATATACTGCTGATATTAAGCTCGAAAAGAGTCCTGTAAGCAACAAGTGAACCAGAAGCAAGTTTGACAAGCAGCCCAAGCAAACCCTGCAAACCAATATTGGAAAAACGATACGTATAAACAAATGCAGTAGGATATGGAACAACTATCAAGCAGAATGTAAATCAAGAGACTGCATACACTGTAAACGGGTTGGCATAAAGTGGTTCGACAATTCACGTCGACAAGGTGCATAGCTTGATGAATCAGCCCATGTTTACAAAGTTCGTCCAGCATATCAGAAGAGTGGCATACTCGTTCTGCTATTTTTATCAAGCAAGTGGCTGCATTTTCAACAAGCTGAGGCATGACAGGGGGGGAAATAAGCAAGAAAATATTATAAATTGTCAGATCATACAGACAAGTATAAAAAGTTCCAAAAGCAGAAATCCAGTGCTACAAGGACCTATAAGGACAAAAGAAAGACCTGACGATCCTCATACTGAAGTAGAGTACACAATATTGGGACTGCCTCCATGAAAGGTGAAGGACATTCAGATGGAAGTTTCTTACATATGTTGACCACAGTTGAAAGTGCAACCCTCTAAGGAACATGAAAAGAGGGAAACCACAAATTTCAGTCTTCTAACTCTTGCAATATCAACACGCAAATTTAACAAAAATTCCAGCGAAGAACAATCCCTTAGTTTCTGAACTAAAAATACCCTGTGGTAGTACATTACCTGCACACTTGTAGTGAGAAATTCAATGTGAGTTAAAACAGACATAATTGCTCCGGATTGTAAGCACGCAAGTGGTTGCTCAAATGAGATTTTCTCTAAGGCTTGCAAGCACTGCATTACAGATAAAGGGTGCTTAAAAAAAATATAAACCGGATACACAACTATGGATATACATACACTGGTCAAAATGTACTAAAGCAAGCTTTGGCATACTTGTTCGGCTACATCACCGTAGTCAATGGCCGTTAATCTTTGACAAAGAGCAGGAATTGCATCATGCCGTACAAGAAAACCACATGATCGAGAATGCACATCACATAAATAAGTTATAGCCCTTGTAGCTAAAAGCATTATATTGGGATTGCTCTCATGCCTTGCCAACTTTACAAGAATTGGAGATAATGTGTCTGCCATCAAGCCTGATACAGAGCTGTCAGGGCAAAAGGACAGCAATTCACATAGCTCAGTAAGAGCAGCCAACGCCGCAGAATCATCACCCTCTTGGCCTAAACTTGACAAGACCCTCTTAAACTTCCCGTGATCGTCCGATCGCATTCTCTGATAATCACGAAGGCTGTTGTGCCTATGTTCTCCATCTGAATCAGATGACTCATATGCAGAGTCCTTTTCACCTTCCCCTTCCGATCGGGTCGATACTGAAGCTGATGACGATGTGTCCATGTCGCCATCGTGGGCTTCAAGAGTTGAATTTTGGGGGTTAATTAGAGTTTGAACAGGTGAGTTGGATGAACTTGGTCTTAGCTCCAATGAACTACATGCTCGCTTGTCAGCAGGCAACTCATCATCCTTTTCGGCCCGTTTTTGGCCTCGAGTCTCCATTTATCAATGCAGATTACGTTATATACTCTCTCCTACATAGATAAATGGAGAATTTGAGTTATATGCACCCTATATTTCTATATAAAATTCATCTTAGAACTATTTTACCGACGTAAAATCAAAAGTGAAAGCAATTAGGAAACAACCAGATATGATCCAAAACGCGATCCACACAAAATAAAGCCAAGTTAACCACGATCAGTCTCTCAGCCGAAAATCAAACAATAAAAAAGGGTTTACTAAAAACCAAATCTGTGATTAAAACGAAAAAGCAAGACCATGTCATTGTAAGTAAACATACAACTGTAACGATATTGTTAACAATCAATGCAACCACACAAACACGCGCACAGACACAAAAAATAAAAATAATCAGCGATGAATAATTCCTTCTGTTTCTGAACTAGAAAGACACTCCATTTATCAATACCAAAGGGATGTCATCCTTCCCACATAGGCAAAGAACGATATTTGAGCTCAGCATGAACTACTTTATGAATCCAATAGATCAACATAGATTTCTAACACTTCAAAGTACCCACCAATAATCAAAACCAAAACAATTACACAACACGAGACGCGATTCAAAAGTCTATTCATTTAGAAATAGTACAAAAAAAACAAAAAACAAAATCAGCCAGCACAACAAAAGGCAAAAAATAAACATAAAAGGGAAAATCTCAACAATTTCATAGCTAAAAAGACACAAAACAACCACAATGATAGGAAGATATAAAACTATGAAATCCACCAAAATACAGCGAAAGAGTGATCAAACAATCACTACAGAGAAAATATATATATATTAGTCAACAGGGAAAATCTTCACCTATACAAAGGAGAAAAATAAATAAGGCAATAGTACAAGGAAAAGCTATGCACATACACTAAAATAAAGGAATAATAAACAACAGAAAGAATGATCTTTAGGTTTTCCAGGGTCATAAACCAGAAAACAGCCATTTTTATTGAACTTTTGTACCTAAAGAGTGGTGGTTTGCTAAGCGATCTTCGAGAGGTTCGAAGACCCGAAGAAATCTAGGGTTTTTCGTTTGCTTCTGTTCTTTGCTTTGTACTTATTGACCATACGTTCACATAGAAGTGGGGGCGGGGGGCGGGGGGGGGTGTGCGGTGGGGTGTGGGGATGATGATGATGGAAGCAAAGGGTCCGGAAAACTTGTTGAGTGTTTATGCAGAGAGAGAGAGAGAGATGAGAGAAGATATATATATATATACATAGGATATATACATATAGACGTACACATTTACATACACGTAAACGCATAAATGTGATTAGCGCTGCTGCGAACGAGCCGAGCTTGTTTCGAACTCAAATTCATTCACGAACCCTAACGAGCTAAAAATGGTTTTGTTTGGTTTTCATCTTTAGGTATTTTAATTTTAATAGTAGGTGGAGAGAGAAATAGGGTAATGATTAGTTGGAAGGGTAATGAGTATAGAGGGATAGATGAAGAAATGAAAGTAATAATCGAAGAAATATGGTAATGATTGAAGAAAAAAAAATAAGGTAATAATTAAAAATTAAAAAAAACAAAATTAAAATGGAAAACGAACAAAGCCATATTTATACTTGCATGCAGTTTAGAGCTGCAAATGAAATTTTTAATGTATATACATAAATAAGTTCACACATTTGCAGAATTATGAGAAATAGTATGAAATTACAAAGGAAAAACATTCCTATGTCTCAAAATAAGTGTTTGGTTCGCAAACGAGAACTTAAAAATAATACAGATTTTTTAAGAAAAATTTAAAAAAATTTATGAGATATCCAAGAGTTCTTTTAATTTATAAAAAAAAAATTGAAAATTTTTCTTGTAGAAAACATATTATTTTGGGATGAAGTCAGTAACAAATACGAGTAGAAGTTATGCGGTGCATGTTTTAAAACTAAAAACTTGATAGATATCCAAGTTATAAATTTTCCATTTCATGTGTATATATAAATTTATACATATACAAGTTACATTGGTTTATAAATGTTTAAGATTATACAAGAAATTTTTATTATATACAAAATACAATACTCTAAGTTGTGAGGTTTTTTTTTTCTTTTACCACTCGTTAATTCTTACACTACATTACACTATTGGGGGTTGGGGGAGGGGGCAGGGTTCGAACCCTGAATGAGCGTGGGATAATGGAATACCCTTTCACTTGGGCTAAGCCCTCAAGTTTGTGAGTTTAATTGAGTCAAACAGTAGTAGATTTAAGCTTGGCTCATTTACTAAACGAGTCTAAAATTGAGATTTATATTTAATGGACAAGGTTGTATACGGTATTTGAGAGTATTTCGCACACTTGTAACATTATTTCTGCACCCTCTTATTTGAGATAAATAAAATAGAAAGGCCTTTGGGAATATTCCTAAAGAATATTCTCTGTCAACGGTCCAGATTTCTTCATGACACCAATTTTATTTACCCATACAAACAAATCCAACGGTTCAGATTTCTCCACCCTTCAAATACAAACCAATGGTATCTTCGTAAATAACTTACATTGTTTGGCCAAATTACAAACAATGTAAGATTATCCCACAATTTGGGCTCCTATTTAGGCATTAGAAAAATATTTTCGGCTCCTTTTTTTTTGCCAAAGGAAACTTATAATGAATATACCTTTCTATTTAGGACTAAAGAACACCTAAAACTTTCAGCCTTTTATTGTTTCCCTGTGATTTTGGGATAAGATTTAAATCACATAAGATTTAAATTTTGAATATATCTTCTATTTAGAAAGTCCACAATTTTTTGGTTTGTTTGTCACATGCATAGGTTTTTCATGTCTTCCAACTTCTGAACGACCATTATCGATGGTGAGATAAGTTCGATTTTTTTCAGTTCTTATGCAAGTTTGATTTCTTTGTTGAACGATTTTAATCATATTGGGTTTTTTTTTTTTGCCAAAAGCGACTTCTGAATGACCATTATCGATAGTGATGTAAGTTCGATTATTTTTAGTTCTCATGCAAGTTCGATTTTTTTTTTTGGAACAATTTTTACTCATATTAGGTTCCTTTTGTTGAAAATTGGGAGTTTCTTGAACGATTTTTTTACCGGCAAGGGAAAATTGTTTTTCGACACCAGGGGTTAATCACATAATTTTTTTTCACAGTTGATTAAACTATAAAATTAATCTACGTAATTAAATTTGAAGTCTTAGGTTTTAAGGAACAAGTCACAAAGAATAAAAAAAGAACAAACACCACGTAAAAAGTAAATACCACGTAAGCACGGGTAATTCTCTTTCGTGTCACTAAGAAGAGAATCACATACTACACACTAATGAAGCCACCAGCTAGAAAGTGCGGTAGGCACGGACAATTTCAACCGGGGTGCGTAGTGCCGTAGGTACGGGCAATCACTAGTTTGAGATAAATGCTAAGCATCCTTACACATGTTTGGATAAAGTATACAAAACTGTTTTCTATTTGTGAAAACAAAATATAATTTGTTAACATATGCCAACAATTGTGAAATAGTAGAAATTTCTCGCTTAATGTTTGGATTCAAGTCTGTATATTCGTTAAGCGCTCAAAACAGGGGCGGAGCTATGTTTGGGGTTCGGGGTCCCGGCTCCCCCGGCCCCAGCTCCCCGTCCGAGTTTTAAATTTTTTATTCTGTATATACCTAATTTTAAATATTATTGATAATTATTCGTGTATAACTACTTATAATCTTGATTCGATATGATAAAAAATATGATTATTTTACATTCTTATTTCTCAACACGTGATAGTTAATGTAGCCTAAAGAATCATTTCAATATATAAATGTAATGAATTGAAAAACAAAAATCTTATGATATCATAAGTGTATGTTCCGATAAAAAATATATGTCTACTAAATCAGCCCCTTCCGGAATTCAAATTCTAGCTACGCCACTGACTCAAAGTACAGAATATAAGCTATGCTTAGACTCGTCAGTAGTCTCATGTAGATGGTTGTGTGGTATTGAGAACAATGGTTTTATGACGGGTGTGAAGCGTAGTCAATTTGCTTATTCAATTTGTCTACCAAAACAAACTACGAGCAATATCTCTCAGGTATCTTCTTTTGCAAAATTATAATCTTCCGTGAAAAAATTGAGGTTAAATTTTAGGAGAAAAAAAATTAGCCATAAGTACAGTAAAATAGTTTTCATTTAGGGAAAATACGTCAGCAAAATAGTTTTCATTTAGGAGAAAGACGTCATCAAAATAGTTTTCAGTAGAATTCCTTCAACTTTTTGAGTTTTTTAGCTATAAGGCCAAAATATGTTTAGACACTTTCATAGGGTTTTATGGCACTTTTTCTATTATAAGGTTTTAGTGGTTTAGGCACTTTCATAGGGTAGCCTAAGGTTTTAAGCATTTTCATATATAGGGTACCATAGGATTTTAGGCACTTTCATAAGCACATTTGTCCTCATGTTTGATTGCAAAAAGAACTCAAAAAATGTAAATACGAGAGATTTTTTGCTAAGTCTCTCAATTTAAGAGAGGTGCTATTGACATAGATTTTTTGTCACATGCATGTCGTGCACAGATTACGATGTAGGGCTCACTACAGATTCAAAAAACAATCCAAGTCGTTCATTAAATTTAACGTATGTTGTGGAAGGCTATTGACACAGATTTCATGTGCACATATAGTGCGTGGGGCTAACTACAGGTCCCACAAAAACAATCCGAGCTGTTCATTAAATTTAAAACATGTTTTTGAAGGTCTCTGCTATGAAATCAGCTCAATCCCATACCTATAGTTGCTCAATCTACTTATCTAATTTTTCATTTAGGTTATAGGATCATCTAACTTTTCATTTAGGTTTCAGGATTCTATAATTTAAATGAAAAGTTAGATGATTTCTTATAAGTATCGGATTGAACTGATTTTTCGTCAGGGTCTTCGAATAAATGTTTTTAATTTAATAAACTGTTCGAATGATTTTTGTGGGGCCCACATTACAAATTGTGCAAAAAAAAAATTGTGTGGCCAGACTTTTCGAGAACTTAGCTCCAATTTTCACTTTCTCTCCCCAAACTGAACCGTATAAATCGATGCGTTTATGTGTGGAGTATTAAAAAGCGGAGTTGTATTGCCAAATTATATTATTGGGCATCATATAATTTTGTCACCAACAACTCAGTCTCTATTAGTTCTATTATAAAATTGATAACTAACTTTCCTTCTACCATATTTTTTCCTATTTTTTTTTACCCCAATTCTCAACTACCATTCGGAGTGGAAATGGATGGGAGTTAGAGACAATCGGATCGATCTTGAGTCATGAGTCATGAACAAATAGGCATTACGTCTCCTAGGCTCTCCCCGTATATTCTATCTATATAATAAAACAGGACGGTGTGGGCCCCCACACAAACAAAACACATCCAATGGCTGTAATTGATTTCATCCAAGGGCTCCCTTTCACTTTTCAAATATGATACAATCTCTCCCTCTCACGTTTCAAAACCCCTCTCTCTCATACAGACGCCTGTCACGCCTCTGTCTCTCTCTCTCTCTCTCTTCCCCTTAGCCCCAAACGCCTCCTCTCTTCTTCTCCTCCTCTCCCCTCCCACCCTGACCCTAGCCACTCCGACACACCACCACCACCGCACCTCTTACCACCACCAACGGCGCCACTCCCACCACCAGCGCACCACCACGAGGTATCTCTCTCTCTTGATTTCTCAAAAAAGGGCTAAACCAAGTGTTCGAAAAAGGGCTCTGCGTTTGTGTGTGTATGAAGTGTTTGATAAAATGCCTGTGAGAAACTGCAGTTATAGCTTTCTAGATTTTGCCCGTGCAGTTATAGTTTTGCCCGTGCTGTACTATAATTTTCTTGAAACTGCAGTAATAGCATTCCGAAAATCTATCTTTTATTAATTGATAGCTACCTACACATTGATCGCTACCTGGCATTTCGTTAACTTTACTCCCTAATTTTCTCACCGAGAATTGATTTTCTTTACAGAAAAATATTGAGAGGTAAAGGAACAGCTTTTTGTTTTTTTAACACAAGGCAGTTGAGAGGAATTTAAGTGTTGAGAGGAGTTCAAATTCTAACCAGTGTATCACGAAAAGGGAAACAAAAAGAAGTTAAGTCAAGCTAAATGTTTGAGAAAATGGCTCAAAGGAAGATAATCAACAATTTCGGGGGTCAAGCTCCCATCCAGTGGGCTCTACTGTCCAATTTGGGCCAGTCGGCCATTTTCCGGCGAATGTGGGTTTCTTTCAATGATTGGAGATCCGTTCATATTTTTCTACATTTTTAGTTCATTATCGATTTATTAGGTTTGTGCTACACTTTTAGTTGAATAATTAGAGATTGGGGTCGTTTTTCGTGACTGGGTTTTGTGTAATGTCGAACTCGAACCGAGCTACATGGATGAATTTGTTGCTTTGTTGAAGGGCCAAAGGCTCAAGCGGTAGGGACTGCTCATTTCAACAGGGCAATGCATGTGCAACCTTCATTGTTTTTTTTTTTTTTTTCCTCTATGGACACCCTCAGTGCAAACACTCGATCACGGTAGAAAATTAGTTTTTTTCTCATCTTTTGTTGGGGCTCTAAGATCAAAAGCGTTGTGCTACGAAATAGTGGCTTTTGGGGTTTAACCTTTCAAAATCACTTTGGTTTCGCATTACTGCTATGCATTTGTGTCCCATTATTTTACAGTTGTTCTTGATTTCTCTGCTTTTGACAGGAGCAAGAGTATAATCGCCCTCTAATACTTTCATCATCATCAAGATTGGAAGCTTGCTTAGCGAGTGGCACTCTTTTTTATTTATTTATCTTTTTTGATTTCTCTGCTAACACTCCAATAACACTCCAATATGGTTTAAAATTAATTTGTAGGAGGGATTGGTTAGTTTTAAGGCATTTCGGCGGACTTTTAAGTTTTAGGGGACTTCGGCAGTGTGGGATTCATAGAGGTTTTTTTTTTTGGGTCAATCGGCAAACATTATGATGATCACAACTAGGTTAGAGCTAGCATCCTTCAACCCTTGAAGCATCTCAATATTCTCATCTCTATGAGTTTGTTTTTTTCCAATGGCTTGTGTTCCAGTGGAAACTCTGTTATCCTAATTGTCGCTTTGTGTTCCAGGAGCAATGGAACTTTCTAAAGGGAAAGGGAAGGCCATCTGTGTAGCCAAGGGAAAAAAATCTATGCTGGATGGTGATTTGGAGAAAACTGTAAGATAAACTTTAACTCTTCATTTTTCATTTTCTATTGATCACTGTTCTTCATTTTACTGTTGCATATATGTATGTATAGGTTACGTTTCTTCGAGAAAAGAAGGTTAGAGCTAGCACGGTTGATCTCTCTCAAATAATTTCTTTCATGAATCGTTTAGTGTTTGAGCTACTACGAAAATTCAAAAGGTAATTCCAATAGGATGGATAGTGCCGTAGGCACGGGCAATTCGCTAGTATATGTATATATCAAAAGATAGTTTGAAACTTTAAAATGTTACTTGTATATATTTTGTTGAACATATTCCATTTCAAATATGAATTAGTATCCAACAATGCTAAGTACACAATATTTAACTATAACATCATCCACAACATTCTCATATGGGGTGAAACTTACCCGTAGGCCCTACACTTATGTGAGAGTATTGTGATTGGTATTGTAATTGAATGTTGTGTGTGTGTGTATATACGGGACGGTTCAAGAAACAAAAAAAAAACACTCCAAATCTCAATCTTATAGTTCCCAATCAAATTTTTATGATCCGAACCGTTCAATGTGTGCAGAATGTGATTTTAAGGGTGCACGCAAGAAATTAGCAAAACATATGATCGGAAAGTGCTTATTTTGAGCAATTTTAATTGAACCGTTCATTAAATCTAAACTCTATATATATATACTTTGACCAACATACCATAGTTACATACAGGTGACTAGGAGAGATATGATGATGTACTATTGGAACATTGATCCTCTCAGTTATCATATGACACATGCCAGTTTAATTATTATTCAAATCATCTCATATCATATCATAAATAAAAAAAGTAATGGCCGGGTCCAAACTAATGAACATATCAAATACATTAATGCAACAGTGCACTTTGATGATAATGTTTGATGAGCATTGAATAATAATATTTCAACTTTTTGTTTCTTTGGGGGGCAAGGAATGCAACAGTTTTTTTTTTCTTCCAATATTATATACATCAAACGATATCCAATTGGCATGATTTTTCATGTCATTAATTTTCTCGACGAGATCGAAAAGTTTAACGGCTCCGAATATCAAAACAAATTTGGAAAGGGCTTGGAAACGACCCGAACAGGGACTGGAGGGAAATCTCAGGAATCTACTTTGGTTTTTTTTTTGCCAATATTGTATACATCAAGGAGTTAACGGAGTGTTAATATGTTAATTAATAAGCTGACTATAGTCCTGAACCCCAAATTCGCCTCCCGTGAGGCTCGAACCTCCGCCTCTACTGAATAGGAAGGGTGAGACAACCAACTTCTTTTTTTTTTTTTTTTTTGCCAATATTGTATAGTTAGCGGGAGTTAGAGCATTTGTAGTGGAATAATCAAAATCAAAAGTTTGCTAAGGTTAACAATTTTTGCTCAAAAAAGTGCTCACATTGAATAATCAAACTTAACAACAATTCATCAAATTTTGGTATTTGAATAATCAAAACTAGCAACATTTTGTCAATAACCAAATTTAATGGTCTCCATATTTTCTCAATCAAGACACTCATGATTACACAAAAATCCTCTCTCCCTCTCTCGCTCAATCATGTTTCTAAGAAAAATATTTTAAAAAATAGTTTTTATTTTTTTCAAAAACTGTTAATTTTTTAAAAAAACTGTGTTTTCAAAAATTGTTTTGATTTGAATTTTTTTTCAAAAACCGGTTTTAAAAAAAAGAGCTTTCAAAAAACTATTTTCTATTTCTAATAACCTGCTTTTACTAGTTTGAAAACTATTTAAAAAAAAAAGTATTTTCTATGTTCACACTTTTTTGGATTTTTATACTATGAAAATGTGATGTGACAAGTTTTGGTTATTCGATTTTGGTTATACCATTGTGGACCTCTACATTGCTAACCTTAATAACCCCTTAAATAAATAACTAAAAGATAATGTGGCAGTTTTTGATTACCCACTTTTGGTTCCACAACGGATGCTCTTAGTGGGATGTTAGTCAAACGATGGTCTGCTGTTTTGCTTTGATAACCTCGCAGCTTCTGTTTGCAACCTACAATTTACTGCATACAACATTTTGCTAAATAAAACACACACCCTTTTTTTAATCATAACAATTTAAATACTACCCCAAAAAAAGCCCTTGAAATTCCCAACTTACCCCTTCCTAGCTAACAAAAACCCCACATCTTCTTCCTCCTCCCGATTCCTGACCCGTTGCCATCATCGGCGACGCCACAAAATCGAGATCGAATTGAAGCCGAAAATCCAACTGGATTGTGGAGCAAAGATAGTAAGTTTAGCTTTCTGAAAACTCGATACAGTAAAGTTTAGCTTCCAAGGAACGGAGATGTGGGTTTGGGTTTGGTAAATCCAATCTAGAAAATCAACCATATCAAGGACAAATCTAAAATCAAATGAAAAATGAGGGATCCGATAGTCGGTACCAAAAACTACTGCCAAAATCGAAAGTTTGACTTCCAAATTTATCAAAGGAATTTAGATGTTGAGTTCCGATTCTTGTTCTGAAGTAAAGTTCTGAATCATAGGAAATTAATCGGAAGTTAACTTCTGAATTATTAAGTTTTACTCGGGAGTTATATTTATGAAATCATCTATTTTTTTTGGAACTGAATATCTGTCGAGAAAAAGATCTGAAACTTTATTTTGGTGCGAAATGATTTTCTTTAAATTTGTTTTTCAAATTGGATTTGTGGATTTCGATCTCGATGTTCAGAATGATTTTTAAGCAAATCAGGGAAGGGTATGGAAAGGTACAACTGACAGCGGCTCTGCTTTGGGATTCCACTTTATTTGTTAGTAGTAATTTTTTTCTCTTCGTTTTGGGCTTTATCCCCCAATATTTTTGGGCTTTTTATTTTAAAAAAAAATCGTGTTTTTTAGTTTTGCGTTCAACTTTTGTGGTTTTTCAATTTGTCTCGTCAAGATAAATTAGAAAAATAAAAAGGGCATATTTTCGTAGTCGTCCTTCTAGTTTTACGGTTGTCTCAATTTTATCCTTTAGTTTCAATTGTCTCAATTTCATCCCTGTAGTTTGTTTTACGTTTCACATTGGTAAAATCATTAACACCGTTAATGAAACTAACGGAAAAATATGATTAAAAAATGAAATGCTCCAATTTTCAATCCGGTTGAACCGATGCGAAAATCTTATGTTTTTGATCATTTTATCCCAGATGGTCGTAATGAATTTTTGGCTCTAAAAGCCTTTCAACGAGCATCCGAAAACTCCTTATTTAGTTTTAGGGCTCTTTTAGGGTGCTCATTGAAAGGCCTTAGAGCCAAAAATTCATTATGACCATTTAAGATAAAATGATCAAAAAATAAGATATTTGCACAAGTTTAAACGGATTGAAAATTGAAACACTTATTTTTTTACACCATTTATATATTAAACAATACAGTTAAAAAATTAAGTGTTCCAATTTTTAATCTGTTTGAATCGGTACGAAAATCTTATTTTTCTTATTATTTTATCTTAAATGGTCATAATGGATTTTTGGCTCTAACCTTTCAATGAGCACCCTAAGGGAGCCCTGAAACTAAATAAGAAGTATTCGAGTGCTCGTTGAAAGGTCTTAGAGCAAAAAATTTATTACAACTATCTAGGATAAAATGATCAAAAAAAATAAGATTTTCGCACCGGTTCAACCGGATTGAAAATTGGAACACTTAATTTTGTAATCATAATTTTCCGTTAGTTTCATTAACAGTATTAACGATTTTATCTATTTGGAACGTAAAACAAACTAGAGGGATGAAATTGAGACACTTGAAACTAGAGGGACGAAATTGAGACAATCGTAATATTATAGGGATGACTACGAAAATTTGCCTAAATAAAAATTATGACTTTTACCTAAATAATTTGTTAAATATCAAAGATAAAGCCCAAAACAAAGAGAAAACGCATAAGGTTTATTGATTTGTTGTTTGGCTTATTGCTTTGTTGTTTGACTTTTACCCAAAACAACAACTTGGGTGAAATAGGGTTCTACCGGGAAACCAGGCCATCGACCTATAAGCAGCCTGTTATCTGCTGATCAAATCTTCTTTAGCTCCTTAGAATACCTTGTCGGTGAAGTGGTTCTCCGGTGGGGTGGGGCGGGGCGTGCGGAAGAGTATGCTAACGGTGTGAGCTAGGGTGTTTTGGGCTTAGGCCGAGCCCAATAAAATAAAGGATTTGTTTGGAGAGGTTATTCAGCGTCACATGGTGCATCAAACTCCTAAATCGCCATAATTTGTATATAGTTGATCCTCGGCCCCACATCAATATATGATGCAGAAGGAGTCAAGGCACCATGTTCAATTCCTTAGGAGTTTGCTACAGTACCACCTAAGATTTTAGGTTCAATTTTTCTGGCCAATGATTCTTCGGGCCACTTTACCCACGCCCGTAAGCGTGTGAAACGACTAAGGAAGGAGCTGCAGGGATCGATTTGAGGTGCACGCAAGCTGTCCGAAACATCCCGTACCAAAAAAAAAATGGCACTACTTAGATATGGTACACTAGATGTCTCGCTAATGTCACCCTTGATTTTTGTCGGGTAAAATAGGCTTAATTTTAAAAACACCCTCTCAACTATTATGTTTTTGCAATATCACCCCCTTAACTAAAAAACTCACCAATATGACCCCCTCAACTATCAAAACTAAGTAACATCACCCCCTCAGTCCACATCTGTTAATATCTGTTCATATTTTTGACAGAAACATGTATAACTTGGATTGAAAATGAAATCAAACCCTAAAGGGTATATTTGTCTTTTCCCTTCTTTCCATCCTAAATTTTAACACAAGTGGGTCAATGGAGTGATGTTGCATAGTTTTGATAGTTGGTGGGGTCATATTGGTGAGTTTTTTAGTTAAGGTGTGATGTTGCAAAAACGTGATAGTTGAGAGGTATTTTTAGAATTAAGCCTGTGAAATATTATGCGATAAGATAAAAAATGTTTTACTTAGAATTTATGTATATGGATTCATATTCAATTGAAGTTACCCAAAAGATTCAAAATTAATTGTATTACTAAAATTAGGCCAATCATGCTAGTTGGTAGGACTGCAAACAATCCGATTTCTTGATGATAAAATAAAGAAAATAAACAATCCAAATTATCAAGGACATCATATCAAAATAATTCCATATGTTCTTCTGAGGTTTGAATTCATATAGATTGATTCTTTACAATAAACCAATTCAAGCTTACAAACCAAAAAAATTCAAGCTCAATTTAATCAGCATTTTCTCATTTGTAAAAAGAAGAAGAAGAAGAAGTAGTAGTAGAAGAAGTTGAGCTCAAGTAGTTTAAATTTTGCTGCTCGATTTGCACGTCTAAACTTGTCCCACGCCACTCAAGTACATGTGTGCAAATATGGACCGGGAGATTATCCAATAGTTATAGGGATTAGGGAGTAGATAAAAAAAAAGAAAAAGATCAAACAATAGTTGCATGGTTAGTAGTACCTTTGCTAGAAGAGAGGAAAATGAGAGGAATAAAACTACAAAAGTAAAAGGAGAGTAGTACCTATGCATGGTTAGTACGCAGTACCTTTGATTCACTTTTAATCGGGCTCCTTACAAATGAGCTAAAAGATTGAGCTTCAAAGGTTCATCGAGATGTGCGTAAACTTGCCCAAACACTTGAATTACCAAAAATAAGTGTAAAGATTAGGTTCCTCCCTAAGAGTTGTTGGAGGAAAATAAGAGGAAAACTACAAAGAATAAAAGGAGAGGGAGAAAGGTGTAATGATTAAAAGTTCCTCCCCAAGAGTTGTTGGAGGGCTCTCAGCCTCTCACAGGTTAATAACCAAAAAAGAGGTTTAAGAAAACAAGCACTCATCAATGGGTACTCGTGGATATGGCCACATGGGGCATGGCATCCCAGGTTCCATAAAAACTTACAAAATCATCTGGGGTTCATAATTAATGTTGAGTTTTTCCTATTCAATTAATTGATTAAAGCTTATGTTTTTATGTATTTCTAGACAATTCTTTTTACTTGACTATTCGTATACATCAACTAAAATACCATTTAGTGAAAATAGTTTGACCATTTCCACTAGTCTGAAGACAAAATATATATTTAAAAGAAATTTGTCCTTAGTATAAGGACCCAGTGGCGTAACCGGAATTAATATGAATCAGTGGGGGAACTGTACACAACCCAATAGAAAAGTTTTCTAGGTAACGATATTAAGGGAACAAGAACATTTTTCTATTGAAAATACTAACATAACTAGCCTATTGATCATAAAACTAAAAATTATGTGAGATTATATAGTATAGCAAGGCGAGTTTTCATATTTTGAAAGTTGTGCATGATAGTTTATTGTGAATGTTTTCAAAAGTATCTACTTTCATGTATGCAATCATGTTATCACTCATCCCGATGCATTCGATTGCATTACACTTTTTAAACATTATCCATGTTTGAAGACGCTCTCTCAATAGTCAATAGTAGTAGTTTTAAGAGGTACTCCAAATACTGAACAAATAAATTAATAGATAAATATAATCTCTTTCAATTTCCAATTTTGCTAAGTATTTAATAAAAATAAAGTATCATTTTAAAACTCAAACTCAAAAAAATAAAATAAAATAAAAGAAGGGAAAATTTTACAAATGGTCCCTTTATTTTGCATGAATTCTCATTTTCGTCCCTCTAGTACCAATTGCGTTAGTTTTAGCCCTATAGTTTATATTTTGCCTCAATTTTGCCCCTTTTGCTTACGGTGTCAATGAAACAAACGGAATTAAAGGGCAAAATTGTCATTTCTCCTCACAGAGGGACTAAATTGAGACTTCATACAAATTAGAAGAACTATTTCTAAAAATATTCTTTTTACTTTTGTTTTTGCAAATATAAAAAGACACCATACATAATATATTTATCATCTCAGTTTTTTTAATCAAAATATGTTGAAAATTTTAAAGCTTTTCTTATATTCCATATCACAAAAATATAAGAAAATTCGAAAAGTAACCCCTATGTTAAATGTCTATGTATCGTATTTTTTTCAATTGGATTTTTAATCTCGTTATGTTCTTTGTTACGTGATTAAAAAGAAAAATTGTTCAATAGTATTTAGGTGTCTTGTATTTTGTTTAATTAACCAATGAAATACTATTGCATTAAAACATGGGTATAGTGTATTTTTTGGGGACTTACTCATAAGACCACTCATATAACAAATAAATACATATTGAATATTAATAGCTACATAATCAGTTTATTTTAATCTTCAAATAATTTAACGACATATAGCTACATAATGAAATACGAAAATAACATCTTCATATCAATATAAGTTAACAATATTAAAGCTGTGAGTTGGCTTAAAATATCACCTCTAAGTCAAAAGTTCACTCGCTTATTTGTTATTCAATAGTGATCCACTTCTTAATCAATGATTCCAAGATTAACTAAATAATTTTGAACATTATTTTTGTAGACACCCCAATCTGAATTTCCTGATCGTTTTACGATTTCTTGTTTCCCTGATGATGAATTAGGTCGAAACAGACTTGAGTTTGCAATGGTTTGAGCTTGGAATGTTTGGAGCCCTTCTTGAACCTCTTGAACCTCAAAACCCTAGGTCAAAACCCTAAACTAAAGGTTTGACCATCGCGCGTGTCTTTGAAACCCTCGCGCGAGGGTTGTATTGCCAGGTGTGGGTCATAGTCAAACTGTTGACTGTTGACCATCGCGCGATGGTTATAGCCTGTTCCATCACATTTTTTCAGCTGGATTTTGTGATCATCAGGGGATCTATGGGGCTGTAGAACCCCGTTTTTCACCAGAACAGCTGTTGGTGACGGCATGGTTGGCACCTCCCAATGTAACCACCCCCCACCTTGTTGGCCACCTTCTCCACCAAGCTTGGCTGGCTAGCCTTGTTGGCTGGTGTTTGGGCCTAGTCTCTCACCACCCATTGGCTTTCCTTTAGCCTATAAATACCCCCCCTATGCTTCCAAAGCTAAGGGCTACCAAAAATCAAGCAAAAAAGGCTTACAAACCCTCAACCACACTTGTTATTTTCTCACTCTTGTGCTCTTGTAGACACCCCAATCCGGACCTCGAAGAGTCTTTGTCTGCCCCGATGATGAAATAGAGGAAACGGTACCTTTTGCGAGCTTGAACAGGGATCTCCCTAAGCCCACACGAACCCAAAAACCCAGGACAACCTAAAAGGCCCAGATAAAGCCCTGCATTTAAAGCCCAAAAGACTCGACCGAGGAAGGAGGTACGTGCGGAGTGGCCGTGGAGCGACGGCACCTTGAAACCCAAGGGACCGTGCGCAGCAAACCTTCACCGCCACGGCACCTTAACCAAAAAGGTCGATCGGCTCGAAGTCGCCGCCACGCCAGTTTGAGCCACAGCTGATGACTGGCTCAGCCGAAAATGCACTTCTGGCCCGCCCAGAAAATACCTCCACCATTTGAAATTCAAAATCCTTGGCCTTTACCTATAAATTGACCCCTCCACTCAAGGAGAAAGGGCCCTTCTTTTGAGTCTCTCCCTTGCCTTTCTCTTGGCTCTCCCTTTTACTCTCTCTCTCTCTAAGTTCTCACACCCACTTTCTTACTTCCATTTCCATTTCCAAGCCTTAAAGAATGTCATTCCCAAAAGACTTCCTTTAAGGGCTTTCACTCACTCCCCTCTCATCATTGAAGTTGATCTTTCGTTAACTTCAAAGTGTCATCATCCAAAATACCTAACCTTCATTCACACCCATACTCCTTTTGTCTCATTCAACCTCCTTCATCTACATCCGTGACGATCCATCCACGTCCTCACGTCCACGGTCCTTGATCAAGCTCGAAACTAAAGGTACAAACTTGTTTCCTCGGACTAGACTCCGTTCTGGTCCTGAGGGGACTTTTCTGTCAGTAGGTCTAAACCCTTTTGGTTAAGCCCTGACCAAAAACCCATTTTTCAGCAAATAAAACCAAAGATCGTGGAGGTTAGTAACCGCGCGGTCTGTTGATCAGACGCGCGGCACCCTGACCCTCAGCGCATGGCATGTAACATACTGATGCTATTGCAAGCAGGCTGCTTGGATCCTAGTTTTCCTCTATTGCGGTTATCTATATCTGCTGTTTACTGTTTCTGTTGCTCTTAAAATAAGACCATATCTACAAGCCATGTTCCGGCTCTTTTAAAAGCTTTTCAAGATCATCCCAAATGATCAAACGTGTTAAAAATCACTTTAAAACCATGTTTTAAAAAAAAGACAATGACATTTTTGGGATGATTTGACTGCCGTGAGGCTTCTAGTAAGTTTTCCAAAAGGTGTACAGAGAAAGCAGTGAGCTAGAGAATGTTTTGAAAGTGTGCAACAGTCTGACAGCAGAGCAGGTACCACGCACGGCGTGTTGAGGTGCCGCGTGCGGTATCTCAGTGTGCCGTGAACAGTTTGTCGAGGTCCAGACAGTCTGCTCAGTGTTGTTTGTTTCCTCTATTCACATCATTATATCACTACTGTACAAACAGCACCACCTGCACGTCAATGTGATATATTTCCCATGTCCCTTCCCCGTTATGTCCTTTTGTTAAAGAGCTTGATATTCCAAATGATACTAAAAAAATTCCCCCTTTTGAAGATATTAAGTAGAGACTGGGCGAGT
This sequence comes from Rhododendron molle, assembly GCA_025413875.1. Taxonomy (NCBI): domain Eukaryota; kingdom Viridiplantae; phylum Streptophyta; class Magnoliopsida; order Ericales; family Ericaceae; genus Rhododendron; species Rhododendron molle. The sequence continues at coordinate 49,010,465 of CM046391.1, forward strand.
GGGGTGCTTTTTAAAGAAAAACCTTCCCCATTCGTAACGTGACTCCCGAACCCAAAATCTCAACGTTTTCGCTAGACCAAAAGCCTTTTTCAAACTCGGATGATCCATCTCAAAAATCCGGGTGGCGACTCTTTCAAACGAGGGCGCGGGAGCCCACAGTGGCGACTCTGCTGGGGAGAGTTTTTATTCAATACTTTTTTTTAAAAAAAAAAAAGGAGAAGTGCACAAGAGTATTGGATGATCAAGAGGGCCAAGCTTGAAAGGTGTTTTCAAAAGGGGGACTTTTCAAATATCTTTCGGAAGATTAAGCTCTTTTATCCTGTACACTTTGCACTGCACAAGCCTCGCTAGCGTATTTTGGCTACCTTGCCCGGTTTACCGGTGACAAGCTCTCCCGAAATGCCTAGCAACCCTCGACAATGATGAGCCATCGTGCTGTTCGACCATTGTCTTGCAATACACTTGACATGGGGCAGTACATCTTGGCTCTAGTCGGGGAACCGTTCTGAGACCAAAACCAGCCTTTGCACTTGTACATAGCCATAGAACCATCCCAACTAAGACAGGAACCCATGGTTAGGACTTATGTGTTATATCCTGTTTATGTGCATTTTATTTCTATACACCCATCATTCATGCATCATTGCATTTTGCAGGCTAGAGGATTAGGCTCCCTTAGGATCCTTTAGGGCCCTCCAGTCGGTCTAGGAGACTTTAAATCCATGGAGATCGTGATACCTCCGGTGTTTGCCGTGCCCAAACGGCTCCCTTGGTTTGGGTCTAGCCTTAAGTGCGCGCGTATCTGGATTCCGGTAGTCACATTGCTCTGTCTCGGATGGTCACGATAAGGAGATTGGCTCTGGTTCCGATCCATTCGAAATTTAACCTGCCTGATGGCACCTACCCGGACTATCGGAAATCTTCTGTACGAACGTCTTAAGTGAGATTCGAACCACGGTAGGCCCTAGGCCTTGTTTCTAGGAGATGGGTAGAAGTAGGGCGAGTATTCGGATCGGTTACGAGTTGCTCCCTTTTGACTTGTTGCCAGTACTGCCAACATTGATCGCCTGCGAAGGAAAGAAGCTGTACCCAATTGGTTTCGTCTGTCCCAAAGACTAGTTCGCGTAGACACCCTGGAACGACCCCCGCTGTTTGAAGTCCAAGTTCAGAAGGAAGAAGAGCCTGTGGTAGAAGAACCCCTAGTCTCAATCCCGCCCGAAAATCTTTCATCCATGTCTGACCAAGGAGACGGAATGGAAGAACTTAGGCAGAACATGGCCAATATGGATGCTCATTTTAAACAGTCCCTCGCCGGTGTTGACGCGCAACTCAAAGCCGCCGTAGTCTCTAGGAAAAACGACATGAATATGATAATGGAAAGCATACAGGAAATCACCGACAAGCTCCTGATCAAGACTTCCCTGCAATCCGAGCAACCACCTAAAGTTGAGATACCAGCAGTTGACCCCAACCTGGCCGCTCTTATGGATAAGATTAGCAAATTAGAGGAATCCGTCTAAGAAACTAAACGACTTGGAAAATGAGAAATCGACATGAGCAAGCTATGTCTCTTTCCGAATGCCAAGCTGCAGGAAAAATTCAAAGGAATGGACTTTTCAAAGTTCGATGGAACCGGCGATCCAAGGGCCCATCTTCAAGGATATGTCGGGTCCCTCACAATGCGTGGCATCGAAAAAGAAGCTATGGCCCAACTTTTCCACGAGTCCTTGTTTGGTTCAGCCTTGCAATGGTTCCTCTCTCTCGAACCATCCAAGAAAAGGACTTGGGAAGACATCGGGACAGCTTTCGTGGCTCAGTATGACTTCAATGTCAACCTGAAGATGACCACGAGGGAATTGGAAAGCACTAAGATGAATGAGAAGGAGAGCTTTGCCGACTTTGTGAAGCGTTGGAGGGCCAAGGCTGCCCAGATGCAGAATAAGCCTGACCTGAAAGAACAAATACGGATAATAACCAAGAACTTGCCAAGCTCCTTTGCTCCGTACATGGTTCTTTCTCAGGCTGCTCCAAAATTTGAAACCTTTTATGACTCGGGATTGACTGTAGAGGAGGTTTTGCGAGATGGAACTCTGGAAAAGAAGGAGTCAGGATCCGGGTCGAAATCCAAAAGGGAATATTCGGGAAACAGCAGCTTTCTCTTCGGGAATACCAACCAAGCAGGAACCTCATCCACTAAGCCTGTAGAAGTTAACCAAATTTCTGAAAAACCAAAACCCCAGAACCGAACTTTCACCCAATTCAGCACTCCCAGATCCACTCTTCTTAAGAAACTCACAGAAATCGGAGTGTTGAAACCTCTTCCGCCACCACAAACCATTCCACCGAACCTCAACCAAAATGTCTACTGCGACTTTCTCCAAATGCCTTGCCATACTACCGATAACTGCATCCGCCTCCGCCATGAAATTCAAAACCTCATCGATAACAAAATTGTCGACGCTCCGCCCGCCGATAAACCAAATACCGTTTCCAACCCTCTACCTCAGCACAATGCTCCCTTCCGTATTAACCAAATCACCCTAGCCGAAGATCAAAACATCCCAGAATTCGACCCTACCCTGTTCATCATCCCTAATACCGAACCAATGCCTGTTGGTGAAATTCCCGGAGAAACTGCCTTTCGTTCCACATGGGAATGGGAAGATACATGGGGAGAACTGATTGCTGACTGGGAGGAATTTGAAGCTGCCAATTTCCAAAAAAATGACGAACCTTTATTTGAGGCCGGATGGGAGGTTGACTGGCAAAACATCCAGGCGAATCCTCTTGATGAATTCTCTTTGTATACACTATTCGAAAATCAAGGGGAAGAATACCAAGTCTTTCAAGATGCACCTGAATGGGAATGGGACCCGACCCCAGACGAGTACCAGCTTTTGGCCTGGAATGACCCTTTGGATACCTTCACCCTGCCAGCACTGTTCGGTGAAGAATACCAGTCTGGATATCCACCTGAGATGATGACACACAACTGGCCAGAGCCCGCCCCACTCCGTTCAGATTTCTCTCATTTTAATGATTTTGTCATCAACAACCTGTATAGCAATGTGAACCTCGCCCCGTACCCGAACTTCCCTAGATTTGAAGAAGAAGTCGCTAGTAATGGGTTTGACCCGATGGACTACCTTGTCGATGGGACTGGATCCGAATCATCGGTTACTTTTCCGAAAGATGCTCAAGTTGCTATGATGAACTTATGGGAAGATGAACCAGCGTCTGGAACAAACTTGTGGGCTAACACTGAGGTGGTTAACATTAAAGTAGGAAACGAGGAATGGACTGTTAACAAGACCGTAATGGAGGCCGAAAGGTGGAAATCCGAAGATCTGTGGGATGACTTGGTCATTGCTGATTTGGCTGCCAATCTGCGGGATACGACTATTGGAAACAAGCGTAAAGCCTTGACTGAATTATGGAGTGAAGAATCAAAATACCGTTAGATTGATCACCTGACCAGAAGTGGCCGTGTGTACCAACCTCCAAACCTTTCCTACCCTGCAACTGCAGAGCCCTCTGATCTATTTACCACCCCGGTCAAAAACACCTTCCGACCCTTTGATCCACCAGCCAAAGAGTCTTCCCGACTAGAAAAGAACCCCGAAGGAATGATCAAGCGCCAACTCGAGCAAACTCATGCCAAGATGTCTGTTTGGGATGTACTGGTCCATTCCACACGCCATCGTGAAGGGCTCATTCAAGCGCTCTCTCAACTGAAGGTTCCCTCTGCCATAACTCCCGATGAGCTTGTGGCCCTGATCAAAACCATACCTATCAAGCATGCCATCACCTTTACTGATCGAGACTTACCTGCCGAAGGAACTGACCACAATCGGCCATTGCACATCACTCTGAAATGCCATGGTAAATCGGTTCCGGTAATCCTGGTTGACAATGGTTCGGCAATTAATGTTTGCCCACTCCGTGTTGCCTATTACTTGGGGTACAAAAATAAGGACTTCTCTCCATCAGAAGTCAAAGTCCAAGCATACGACAACACTCGGAGAGACGTGGTAGGGACCTTCATGCTCCCTATGACCTTCGGACCATATCAGACAGAAGTAGAGTTCCATGTGGTGAATATCCCCGCCTCTTTTAACTTGCTACTAGGAAGACCTTGGCTGAATCGACCGGATATTATGGCTGTACCCTTTACGCTCCATCAGAAAATTCGGTTGGGACTGGAAACGGGAATGCTCACTATTCATGGAGACTCTGGGATCCATGCCCCTGTGGAAGACAACGCCCCGCTCTTAGAAATTCAACACGGAGAAGAAGACATTGCCTTAGGAGGCTTCTCTCTGGATACCTCCCGATCTGTCTATTCGGTCAGAATTGACGACGACTTTGTTGTCAGCAATGTCGCTATCGAGATAATGAAGAAGATGTCTTACATGCCAGGATTGGGGCTGGGGAAGAATCTTCAAGGCCCCGCAAAGTTTGAAGCCCAAGGCACTCTAATACGCACAGCTGGTCTGGGATATGCACCCCCCGGCGACAGCCAGATGAAAAAGGGAAATAGGCTAAAAGACTACTTTGTCAAGGAAAAAGCAAAACAGGTTTACCAAGGGCAGCCAGAATCGTTTTGGGTTGAATAAACCAACACCTTTTTGCCAGGATTTGAGATATTTGCGAATGACGTTTGGCCAGGGAGTGATGAAGAAGCTGAAGTTGTGAAAGAGCAGAAGGAACGGTATTTGGATTGAGGTTTTTATTTGTGGGAAGTCTCGCGACTCTGTTCAGGGAAGATGAACCAATGGGTACAGCTGTGGAGGTAGAAGTGCTGATGATGGGACAAGATATTCTTGAAGATCCAACTTCACTCATCATAGATGCTGCTGGAGAATATAAGAGCTGGACCTTCATACCGAATGTAACTCATTGTGGGTCTGAGTCTGAGTTCGAATCCATTGTGTCTTCTAAGTCTTCTGAATCTGTCGAATCTGGGTTGGTGCCTCTCGGCCCAAACTCTCAAAATCTGTATTTCGAATTCGAGTCCACCCGTGTGTATGGTGCCCCCGAGGCCTCCGTTAACAATGAAATGAATGAATCTGATTTCGCTTACTTCCCCGACTTTGAAATAAACTGTGTCGACCCTGATGATGAAGGGACTGATTTCGATGGGGGCGTCCCCAAAGAAATTAGATCCCTAATCGAAAGGGAAGATAAAAGACACGCTCAACCTGTAAAAGAAGAAATTGTTTTAATAAATCTGAGAGATGGAGAGAATCCCCGAATGACCCAAATCGGTTCCACGCTATCTGCCGAAAAACGCGAAACCCTCGTAAACTTACTCAAAGAGTTCGAAGACGTGTTTGCCTGGTCACATGCGGATATGCCTGGAATTGATCCTGAAATCGTGGAACATCGGATTCCCTTTATCCCTTAAGATAAAGGAAGAGGTCACTAAACAGATCAACGCCGGATTCTTGATGGTTACTGAATATCCGCAATGGGTCGCGAACATTGTCCCTGTGCCGAAGAAGGATGGTAAGATAAGAGTCCGTGTTGATTTTCGGGACCTTAACAAAGCTAGCCCTAAAGATGACTTCCGGTTACCACACATCGATGTGCTGGTTGACAACACCGCCGGGCATGCTCTACTCTCTTTCATGGATGAATTTTCAGGGTATAACCAAATCCTCATGGCCCCAGAAGATCGGGAAAAGACCACGTTTGTCACTGAATGGGGGACGTATTGTTACCGAGTTACGCCTTTTGGACTGAAGAACGCAGGGTCTACTTACCAGAGAGCCGCCACGGCACTGTTACACGACATGATTCACAAAGAGGTAGAAGTCTACGTTGATGACATGATCGTCAAGGCCAAAGAGCGAGAAGGACATCTCCCCGCACTCAGAAAGTTCTTCGAAAGGATCAGGAAGTACAAGATGCGCCTTAATCCGGCCAAATGCACATTTGGAGTCACTGCAGGGAAGATGCTTGGGTTCATGATTACTACCCGAGGTATCGAAGTCGATCCATCAAAGATTAAAGCCATCCTAGAAATGGAGCCGCCGCGATCTGAGAAGGATGTAAGGAGTTTCCTTGGAAAAGTACAGTTCATCAGCAGGTTCATTGCAAAGTTGACTTCGACTTGCGAACCCTTATTCCGCTTACTCAAGAAAAAAGTACCATTCACTTGGGATGATAGATGTCAGAAAGCTTTCGAAGCCATCAAGACCTACCTGCACAGGCCGCCAGTACTAACGCCGCCCGTAACAGGAATACCTTTGATCCCATACCTGTCGGTCACCCCGTCTTCAATGGGGTGCATGTTAGCACAGGAAGGAGATGATGGGGTTGAAAGGGCTGTTTACTACCTCAGCAAAAAGATGGTTGGACCCGAAGAGCGTTATACCCCCTTAGAAAAGACATGTTGGGCACTTGTATGGGCCTCCAAGAAATTGAGATACTATATGCTGGCCTACCTGGTAAAGCTGATATCCCGAATGGATCCCCTAAAATATCTATTTGAAAAACCGGCTCTCACAGGTAGGATGGTGCGATGGTTGCTAATGCTAGCCGAATTCGAGTTGAAGTACGTCACCCGAAAGTTAGTAAAAGGAAGGGCCGTCGTGGAATTCCTGGCCGATTGCCCAGTTGGGTGAGGGGAGGATGCCGAATTCAATTTCCCTGATGAAGACATAATGTCGATGGATGAGGATGTTTGGCAGTTGTATTTTGATGGAGCAGCCAATCAGAAGGGGTTCGGAATCGTTGTGTTGCTAATATCACCCGATGGATCGCACATCTCATTAGCGTTCAAACTCTACTTTGAGGTCACCAATAATCAAGCGGAATACGAAGCTTGCATCGTGGGCATGGAAGCAGCCATCGAGATCGGTATAGAAAAACTGGAGGTTATGGGAGATTCAAATTTAGTCGTGTCCCAGGCGAATGGCGACTGGAAGGTTAAGGAAGGAAAGCTGAAACCGTATCATCAGGACCTTGAAGATCTTATCCCCCACTTTAGCAAGGTGACATTCACTCATGTATCGAGGCTCAAAAATCAATTTGCAGATGCTTTAGCAACGTTGGCATCAATGGTTGAGATCCCCGTTGGCGTAAAGCTAAGGCCAACTGTGATTGAACAAAGGGATACACCAGCACGTCATGACAATTGACGAGCCCGATGATGGCCATCCGTGGTATTATGACATCTGAAGATATGTGGAAAGAGGAGAATACCCCACGGGAGCAAGCAAAAAGGACAGGATCGCTCTCCAAAGGATGGCTGCTCAATACATCATCTGCGGAGGAAACCTATACCGAAGATCGCACTGTGGCACACACAAGCTCTGCATCCACGAAGAAAATGCAAAAAGGGTGATGGAAGAAGTTCACGAAGGTGTATGCAGTCCCTACATGAATGGCATAATGCTCGCCAAGAAAATCCTCAGGCAGGGGTATTTCTGGACCACTATGGAAACAGAATGTGTAGAGTATGTGCGAAAGTGCCGAAAATGTCAGATTCACGCCAATCTCACGCATGTTCCACCGCACGAACTACAACAAATGACCTCACCATGGCCCTTCTCGACATGGGGAATTGACGTCATCGGAAGGATAGTGCCGGCAGCATCCAATGGTCACAAGTTCATTTTGGTAGCTGTCGATTATTTCACGAAATGGGTGGAAGCTGCTTCCTATGCCACTTTGACCGCAGTCCAAGTTGCACACTTCATCAAGCAAAATGTCGTTTATCGGTACGGGGTCCCCCAAGCCTTCGTGTCTGATAATGGGGTTCATTTCAAAGGGCGAGCTCGAGAAGTATTAGATGAGTTCCAAATCCAAGTGCACAAGTCAACAACTTACCGACCGCAGACTAACGGCGCTGTGGAAGCAGCTAACAAAACAATCAAAGCCATCCTGGAAAAGACTATTCAATCTGCAAGGGACTGGCATGAACAACTACCCCTAGCTTTGTGGGGATATCGCACATCTGTACGAACACCAACGAGAGCAACTCCCTGCTCCCTGGTTTACGGGATGGAAGCAGTGCTTCCCATCGAATTAGAAGTCCCATCTCTTCGAACTATGATTGAATGTGAAGTCCAAGAGGCGGAATGGTTGAGCAATCGATTCGAAAACTTATGCTGTTTGATGAACGCCGGTTAAGGGCTCTTTACCACATTCAAGGGTATCAGCGGAGGATCGCACGGGCATTCAACAAGAAAGTAAAACCCAGGGACTTGGCGGAAGGTGACATGGTTTTGAAGGAAATTCGGGCTCCAGTGTACGACCCACGAGGAAAGTTTCGGCCAAAATGGTCTGGACCATACATCATCAAAACTATTCTATCGGGAGGAGCTACGCAACTCATTGACCTGGACGGAAATGAATTCTCAACTTTGGTAAACTTGGACCAACTCAAGCGCTACTACCCTTGAGAGAAGCTCGCTGGGCTGAAAACCGCAAGGGCGGGCAGTCCCAGGCAAAAATTAGAGCAAGAGCCTGCTAGGAATGAAAACCCGTCAGAGCGTCCTAGGCAAAAGTTAAGGCATACAATAAATGAGCTCGCTAGACCGAAAATCCGAAAGAGCGGTTCTAGACAAAAGTTAGAGCACAAAAGGAGAGTGTTAAAACCAGAGCGAACCCTACCCCTGAACTACGTCATGACCTGATTCCTCCGCCAAAAGGATACGTAGGCAGTCTCACACTGAGACCCAGTCACTATCTATCAAAATAAAAATTCAAATTGAGAAGGCTCGAAGAACAGAGTTAAGGAGGGGGAAACCCTCCAAAACTCGTTTTATTAACACAATTACTTCTACTACATAAGGTTGAGCAGAGCTTTCGAAAACAAAAGAAGCACGACATGATAATAAAAGGGTCCTCAGTTTATTCAACGATCGGGGTGGTAAGGTCGAGTCAGTTTCCTTGAGCTCCGGCCCTTGCAGCAATGTCCCTCCTGAGCCACTTACGATAACTCTCACGTATCGCCACAGAAGGATAGGGATGGGCATTGGTCACTTCGCGTGTCCTCCAGAAGCGTTGGTAATGACAGAGAACCGAATGGTTGAAAAGAGGCATCACTACGTCCACAAGAACTTCTGCAGGGGCCTCCTGCCTCAAACCAAGCTGACGTTGGATACGGTAAAGGATGTAGAAGGTGAAGGCTCCCAAACCAGCAAGAACGACCCACTGAGGGCCCATGTAGTGCACTGTCATGGGCGAGAGATCCAGCCAGCGGCACCTCCAAGAAATGGTCTCAGCTCGCCGGCGCCTAAAAAAGTCAACCCACTCAGCCCTACTCCTGTCAACAAACTCAAAGCATCGCTGAGAGAGTAATCTCGCCTCATATGACCAGTTGCCAGGAGGAATGGTCAGCACATTCACTTTGTCGCAAAGCCAAATCTACGAAGAAGAGAGAAAAAAACAAGTAAGAAACCATAGAAAGCCCAGCTGAGTGTTGAGGTAAAATGAGAACGTGGGAGAAATCAGAAAAAGGAGAGCTGAGTGAGAAGCCAACCTGTAGGAGGAGAGGGCTGCCCCCGAAAGTCTCGGCCCCTCCAAAACGAACCTTATCCAAACCAATCAGTGTCTCAGCCAAAACCATCGGAATCACGTCTTTTCGAGCCTCAACTTGAGCGGCAATGTTAACCAATGCCGAACTAGCAGGACCAACAGAAGGGACCAAGAGGTAGGCCACAAGCAAGCATATGCAGAGGGCGGTCATGCGTCGAGTCTGATAAGTCATGTCTCCAAGGTCGTCATGAGGAGAAAACAGCTCAATAAGGTGCATGACATTGAGATGGCCATTCCTGACCAAGTACGAAAAACGGCATAACCTTGGCCCGGGGCGGTGTATCGTCACTAGGTATATCCCCTTGCTCCATTGTTCGTAATGTATGAGAGAGAGAGAGAGAGAGCGGTCGGGAGGGAAAGAGAGTGGTCGGGAGGGAGAGAGATGATCAAGAGAGAGAGAGGAAGAGCAGTCAAGAGAGAGAGAGTGATCGAGGAGAGAGAGAGAGCAGTTGAGGGAGAGAGATAGCCGTGAGAGAGAGTGAACAGTCAAGAGACAGGAGAGAGGGAAATTCGAGCGCGTGGGGTGTATTGTGTACACCCCGCGTATATATATAATCCCCCGAACCGGTTCACTCGGGAGCCAATTCTGGACCGGGTTCACAGCCAGCCAAGCCGCACGGCACCTTGGACGGATCGCACGGCACCCTGAATGAACATGCAGTGCCTCCAGTTTACGATACCGCGCGTCTCTAAATTGCCTGTTGTTTTGACTGCTCTGCTTTTTGAAGACAGTTTATGGCGGATTATGTTCGATTTGTTCTTATTCGTACGAGGTAAGAAGTTTGAATGCAAAAAGCGGAAGAAGAAATTGACTTTTCATTGAACAAAATAATAAAAAAAAAACATGGTCTCCCCCTGGGGATCTTGTCATTACATTGTTCAAAAAAAGAAAAAAAAAAGAAAGAAAAACAACAAAAACAGAAATTGGGCTTACTGCCCTTTCTTCTTCCTCTTCCTAGTCCTACTTTTTCTTCCTCCTCATCTCTTTTATTCCTCTTCAATCGCTGCCCCCGTCCGAGGCATCATTTGCCCGGTCCGAACGATTGTCTGAACCATTCGGGTTCCCTTCCGAATCCTCCGCAGACTCCTCCGGTTCGCGCCCAAGAACGGAATCCGGATCGTCTTTGTCGTCCAGTTGATCGAATGTGAAGTCCTGCAGGTTCGACACCGCACGACGAAGGGTCCGAATGGTGGAGATAAGCCTTGCGATTTGCTCGTTCAATTGTTCAATCTCCCCTCAGAAATAGGCCATCTCGGCCTCCAACGATTCCACACGGACCGCCAGGCGATTGTTGTCCATCCCAAAGTTCTAGAAAACAACCTGTCTTTTGGAGGAAGAGAAGAAGAATGTAGAGAGACTTGAGAATTTATTGGTGGTGCATGGAATGAGGCACCACCACGTTTATAAAGAAACCACGGCCGTCGAAAGGGCACGCTTGCATTAATGGGCACCCTCAAAGCTTTCAACTGTTCTCGGAAATCGAAAGGGTGCTTAGAAGGACGAGGTGCCGCGCGCCTCTAATCTTGCCCGCACGGCACCCTGGCTCCAAGAGGTTTAATGCTTCGCTCGAAAATTGATCCAATCAGCTACCAAAATCCTCTTGAAAACTCAATTCTCAGCCGTTTTGCAGTAAAGATCCCTTAGAATGTCGTGCATTGGTTATGGCACCATTTAATCCTCCGGGAATTCGCCGTATTCACCTTTTCCTCGATATTCGTCCTCCGGGACTCGCCGTGACTGGTTCACGGATTCGACATATTTTCCCCAGCAGGTCAAAAATTCGAAAATTCAAAATTCAATTTTCGCCTCCCGAGGGCTCGTCTCAAAAATTCAAAATTTGATTTTAGCCTCCCGATGGCTCGTCTCAAAAATTCAAAATTCGATTTTCGCCTCCCGAGAGCTCGTCTCAAAAATTCAAAATTCGATTTTCACCTCCCGAGGGCTCGTCTCAAAAATTCAAAATTCGATTTTCGCCTCCCGAGGGCTCGTCTCAAAAATTCAAAATTCGATTTTAGCCTCCCGAGGGCTCGTCTCAAAAATTCAAAATTCGATTTTCACCTCCCGAGGGCTCGTCTCAAAATTCAAAATTCGATTTTCGCCTCCCGAGGGCTCGTCTCAAAAATTCAAAATACAGTTTTCGCCTCCCGAGGGCTCGTCTCAAAAAAATTCAAAATACAATTTTCGCCTCCCGAGGGCTCGTCTCAAAAAAAAATTCAAAATACAGTTTTAGTCTCCCGAGGGCTCGTCTCAAAAATTCAAAATTCGATTTTCGCCTCCCGAGGGCCGTCTCAAAAATTCAAAATTCGATTTTCGCCTCCCGAGGGCTCGTCTTAAAAATTCAAAATACAGTTTTCGCCTCTCGAGGGCTCGTCTCAAAAAAATTCAAAATACAGTTTTAGCCTCCCGATGGCTCGTCTCAAAAATTCAAAATTCAATTTTCGCCTCCCGAGGGCTCGTCTTAAAAATTCAAAATTCAATTTTCGCCTCCCAAGGGCTCGAAATACAGTTTTCGCGTCCCGAGGGCTCGTCTCAAAAATTCAAAACACAGTTTTCGCCCCCCGAGGGCTTGTCTCGAATTCTTCGCAATGTTTGCGTAACACATGACACCACGAGCACTCTATTGTTTTTCTCTACGCGATTCTGTCCTCCGGAACTTGTTTTCTCGCATTGCATGGTCCCAGTCGAACTACGCTGGTCTGATCCCTACAACGGGGTACGTAGGCAGCTCCCCGAGCGCGACCACCATCGTATTTACTTGCATTTCTCGTTTTGTCTCTGGCCAAAGGCACTAGAGCAACGGATTGGGATGCCTATTCTTTAAGCCGCCACTGCACCAACCAATGGTATCCGGAAGTTACGTTAAAGAGGACTATGAGACACCCCAATCCGACCTCGAAGAGTCTTTGTTCCGCCCGATGATGAAATAGAGGAAACCGTACCTTTGCGAGTAAAAAGGATCTCCCTAAGCCCACACGAACCCAAAAACCTAGGACAACCTAAAAGGCCCAGATAAAGCCCAGACGAAAGCCCAAAAGACTCTGGACCGAGGAAGGAGGTACCATGCGGAGTGGCCGTGGAGCGCACGGCACCTTGAAACCCAAGGGACCGTGCACAGCAAACCTTCACCGTACGGCACCTTGAGCAAAAAGGCTGACTGGCTCAGAAAGCTGTCGGCCACGCCAGTTTGAGCAACAGCTGATGACTGGCTCAGCCGACAATGCACTTCTGGCCCGCCCAGAAAATACCTCCACCATTTGAAATTCAAAATCCTTGGCCTTTACCTATAAATTGACCCCTCCACTCAAGGAGAAAGGGCCCTTCTTTTGAGTCCCTCCATTGCCTTTCTCTTGGCTCTCCCTTTTACTCTCTCTCTCTCTAAGTTCTCACACCCACTTTCTTACTTCCACTTCCATTTTCAAGCCTTAAAGAATGTCATTCCTAAAAGACTTCCTTTAAGGGCTTTCACTCACTCCCCTCTCATCATTGAAGTTGATCTTTCATTAACTTCAAAGTGTCGTCACCCAAAATACCTAACCTTCACTCACACCCATACTCCTTTTGTCTTATTCAACCTCCTCCATCTACATCCATGACGATCCATCCACGTCCTCACGTCCACGGTCCTTGATCAAGCTCGAAACTAAAGGTACAAACTGGTTTCCTCGAACTAGACTCCGTTCTGGTCCCGAGGGGACTTTTCTGTCAGTAGGTCTAAACCCTTTTGGTTAAGCCCTGACCAAAAACCCATTTTTCAGAAAATAAAATCGATCTTGTCTTTGAGGTTGGGTAACCGCGCGGTCTATTGATCAGACGTGCGGCACCCTGACCCTCAGCGCACGGCATGTAACATACTGATGCTATTGCGAGCAGGCTGCTTGGATCCGAGTTTTCCTCTATTGCGGTTATCTATATCTGCTGTTTACTGTTTCTGTTGCTCTTAAAATAAGAACATATCTACAAGCCATGTTCCAGCTCTTCTAAAAGCTTTTCAAGATCATCCCAAATGATTAAATGTGTTAAAAACCACTTTAAAACTATGTTTTAAAAAAAAGACAATGACATTTTTGGGATGATCTGACTGCCGTGAGGCTTCTGGTAAGTTTTTCAAAAGGTATACAGAGAAAGCAGTGAGCTAGAGAATGTTTTGAAAGTGTGCAACAGTCTGACAGCAGAGCAGGTACCACGCACGGCGTGTTGAGGTGCCGCGCGCGGTATCTCAGTGTGCCGTGAACAGTTTGTCGAGGTCCAGACAGTCTGCTCACTGTTGTTTGTTTCCTTTATTCACATCATTATATCACTACTGTACAGACAGCACCACCTGCACGTCAATGTGATATATTTCCCATGTCCCTTCCTCGTTATATCCTTTTGTTAAAGAGCTTGATATTCCAAATGATACTAAAAAAATTCCCCCTTTTGAAGATATTAAGTAGAGACCGGGCGAGTGGGGTGCTTTTTAAAGAAAAACCTTCCCCATTCGTAACGTGGCTCCCGAACCCAAAATCTCAACGTTTTCGCTAGACCAAAAGCCTTTTTCAAACGACTCCTCGGTTTCTCGGATGATCCATCTCAAAAATCCGGGTGACGACTCTTTCAAACAAGGGCGCGAGAGCCCACAGCTCTACATACACTTATTCTCCAAGCTACACCACCTTGTTCAAATCATTTCAAAAACAACTCAAGTAAGGTATAAACATTTACCCGCTTTCTATTTTGATCCCTGAGGGGGGTTGGCAAGGCCAAGGCTGGTAATCAATATCAGTTCTGGCCCTAAAGTTAGCAGGGTTACAAGGAACTGTGGACCACAAACCCTCGCGTGATGGTCCCGAATGCTCGCGCGACATTTTTTTGCCTGTGTGAGAATGGATCACGTGGGGAAGGGAATGTTGGCCTTTGAGTTTCATTTAGCACTCCTACTGTTTTGAAGCATGTTTTCACTGTGTTGCATGTTAAAATCCATAGTTTAGTTTATTTTGCTGTATTACTTGGTTTGGAATGCCCTTGGGATATTTCTGAGTATGTTTCAGTACCCCAAACATGCAAAGCAATTCCTAGAAGTCCAGTCAGAATCCTCGCGCGACTGTTCTAAAATCTCGCGCGATGGTTCTCTGATTTCCAGTGGCTGCCCTTACAGGGCAACTAGGGCATAGCTCCCCCCTGTTTGTTTACCCCCACTGTTTAGGGGTTGTATTCTTAATTTAATTAATTCATTCTATTTGTAATATTATTTACATTCCAGTACATATAAAACAGCTTGGTTTGCCCCTAGGTGAGCATTGGTCCTTCCAGAGCCCAGAAGGAGATAAAATTCAACCTGTGGTGGGATACAAACACTCGCGCGAGTGTTTAAGAGTGTCGCGCGATGGTTCTTTGCATGTACGTAGATCCATACATGCAAAGTTGGCCATTGTGTACGGCATGCTTATGCCTTGTGCAGTTTTATTGTTTTGATCAGAGGGTTGAGTTTTATCCCATTTTCATAGTATTCCATCCATCCATGCTCAATACAAACACATCTTGCAAATCGTGTTACAATTTTAATCTCCGACTAACTGTTCTTCTGCCCTAATTGGCTCAAAATTGGTTAATAAAAGAAGAATCACAAAAGTTTTCACAAAATGCCTAAGTAGAGACCGATCTCCGGATTGGACGAGAGGGGTGCCTTAAAACCCTTTCTCTCTCGTAACCTGGCTCCTGACCCCAGATATGGTTATAACGGACTGGTTCCTTCACTTTTTCAAATCAAATAGCGCGGCAGGTGCTTCGAAATACGGTTCTTTGGGTGTCGGACCTTCAAACCCGAGTGGCGACTCTGTATTTACGAGCGCTTGCATCTCCGCTTGCGCTCCCTCGATTTCCGGGCCGCTTTGGCAAAACAAGGAACGAAATCCTCCTTTCCAAGAGCATGCTGCCCACAATTTTTTATTGGGCAAAAAAAAAGAACATTATAAAAACATAATACTAATGATACGGAATATTATGTATGGAATATAATGATTTTCAATTCCATACTAAATGATAAAAACAAAATTTTTTGTGATATGGAATATATTCAAAACATTATATTTCCATACTTAATGATATGGAATATCATTAAAAAAAATTTTGATATGGAATATAATAAAAGTAAAAGCTTTAAAATTGTTTATATATTCCAAAATTTTTTGTGATATGAAATATTAAGTACTCCTATTATGTAACGTCTCGATTTTTCGGAAGCAAAATAAAATGATTTCTTAAGAAAATTTGCTAAATAAATATGATTTTCTAAAATAAAGATTCTGCTATCACAATTTCAGGATAGATTTACTGAATCAAAATACATTAACTTCAGAGCGGACTCTAATCTTAATACGAATCCCAAGCATACTCGATCTCCGTTCCTGATATGCTTTCTGTGTCGAACTGCACTATCATTGAATCCTGCGCCCTCTGGCAAATTGATCGCCGAAACAAACGATTTGCCAGGATACAAACGTATCCATGAGTCAGTAGAATAATCTAACCCAACTACCCTTCTTACTTTACAATTAGCAAGCAGAAGCATGAATACAGTACGAAAAGTAAATTAGAAATTTTTCACATAAATTGATGTATTACTATCCATTATCCTATCGTATGATCTAAGAGATCTCATCCACGAGATCTTTCCTCCCCAACCGCTAGCCATGCTCGGTCCCATGAGCTCACTTCCCTTTGCTGTCGTAGATAACCTAAATTACATTAATTACAACAAGGGGATAACTTATAATGCCTGAATCACAATTAGGGTTCGCCTATCTTATACACCATATCACAATCATTTCACAATCATCACTAGACGCACGCTAGTCTATCAATTCATCACTGGACACACGCCAGTCTTTCAATTCATCACTGAATACACGCCAGTCTATCATCACAAAATATCGCTGGACCTCCGCCAAGTTTTATCATCAAACATTACTGGGCTACGCTAGGTTTTATCATCAAACATCACTGAGCTACCTGCCAGGTTTTATTATCACAAAATATCGCTGGACCTCTGCCAGGTTTTATCATCAAACATCACTGGACCTCCGCCAGGTTTTATCATCACAAAATATCGCTGGACCTCCGCCAGGTTTTATCATCACAAAATATCACTGGACCTCCGCCAGGTTTTAAATCATCACTGGACTACCCGTCAGTTTCAAATCACATCACTGGACTCCCGCCAGTCACAATCTCATCACATCTCAAAATCACGCCGCAGGCAATCTCTAGAAAAGAAAACTTCTCAATTTATTCATTACTTAACATCGTTTAGGTGATTTCTATTTCGCATACCATCCCATGTCTTTAGGGTCCAATCTAGCATTCAAACGAAGTATCGACGCAATATTATTCACAATAATAAATAAAAACGAATAACAAGCGGAACAAACGAATATTAGGCAATACAATCACACAACTTTTTATGACTGGACCGTTGCCCTTAATCTTGTATGGCTATGATATGAATAATAAGGTAAGAACTTTTATATAAGACTTTTAAAAATAATTTTCTAAGCTTTTATTAATTATTTTAAGTAATTAGATTGATTAAGAAACTAATTAAATACAATAATTAGGTAAAGATATTAGAATAATTATCATAATCTTAGTAAGAGTCCTAAAGGTCCTATGTAACATGTTTGAGTATCAAAAGTTGGGTTCGGAGGGTCGCGGAATTATTTTAGGAAATGTATTAATAAAATTTGGCCAAAAGTGAAATAAATGGTTAATAAATAATCTAGTAATTAAAAATATGTTGAGATTAGCAATGTTTTGTCTTCAGAATGTAAAGAGTCTAAATAAAATTGCTCCGATATTAATTACATGGTTTATATTGTCGTAAAGAAATTTTGGTTGAAAACATCGTAAAAATAATATTTAATGGTGAATTAAATAAAAAAATATTAAATTATCAAGATATCATCTTTGAGATGCGAGGAGTCTAAGAAAAATAGTTTAAGTGTTAAACAAAAAAAAAACTTTGTTCAGGAGGTCGCAAAGATTTTTCGGAAAAACTGAGTTTCGTTCATTCGATTCGAATTTCGATTCTTTTTGCTTTTAATCATAAAAACTAACATCTTAGCATATACTTAGGAAGAGATTGAGATAGCAATTAATCTACCTTTAATCTGGACAAAATGATTCGGTGGAGTCCGGTGGGTTTTCGTTTGGCGGCGAACGATCGGTATTCTATCAGCAACTTTGGACTGGAATAACTTGACCAAACCTCTGCCGTTTTGGACAATTCTTGTATCCAACGCGAAGATCTTGAAACGCTCTACAACTTTTGTGAAGAAGTCTAAACCCGAAAATCACTCTAAGTAGGAGAAAAATGGAGATTTAGAAGGGTCACTGAATCTGTCTGGAAATCAGAATCCGAGAATTTTACCAAATTTTGGACGGTGATAACTCTATCAATACTTGATCATTTTGGGTGATTCTTGAGTTGAAATCGAAGCCCTCGACGCCCTTTACAACATTCGTGAAGAAACTTAGGCCTAAAAACAACATTAACTAGGAAGAAACAAGTCGTGAACACAGGTAACGTGATATGGACGAGAATGGAGTTAGTTTGGTTTTTGTAATGGACGTGGAGAGTATTGTGGTGTGCCCTAGGTCGACGAGATGGGGTATTTATAGAAGAATTTTGAAATAGTAGTAGAATATGATTGAATTTCATGGGGTTGGGTTCATGAGATTTAGAATGGACGAATTGGGCTTGATTTTAGGATCAGGGAGGAAGTCGAGATTGAGTAGGAAAGGGAGCGATATAAAGAGTGTCTATGTATGCAAGTATTGTAGGAAAAATAAAAAGTATGCATGCATGTATTTAAATGCATGCATAATTGTATCTTAAAATAATAATAATAATAATAATTGTATTAGGAAAATAATTCTAATAACATTATTAAAAAAAAATTGGGTCAAAATTCCGGGTCGTTACATATTATATGTTGAAAATTTTTGCAAATTGTTTCCTCTTGCGTTTTTATATTCCATACTTAATATTCCGTTTCATTAAGTATGGAATATTAAGTATGGAACATCATTAATATCTTCACATATTTTGATTAAAAAAACTGAGATGAAAAATATATTATGTATGGTATCTTTTAATTATATTTGCAAAAACAAAAGTAAAAAGAATATTTTTAGAAATAGTCCCTATAGTTTGTGTGAAGTCTCAATTTAGTCCCTCTGTTAGGAGAAATGACAATTTTTCCCTTCAATTCCGTTTGCTTCATTGACACCGTAAGTAAGAGGGACGAAATCGAGGCAAAATATAAACTATAGGGCTAAAACTAACGCAATTAATACTTGGAGGACGAAAATGAGACTCGAATGAAACTAGGAGGACCATTTCTATAAATTTCCCATAACAGAATGCAGTGGGGGCCGTGCCCTTGGTAGACATGAGCTAGCTCCGCCATTATTAATGAACCCCACATAAATGCATAGTTATTATTTGGTATGTAAGTAATACTCGAACGTCATGTGTGATCCTGCTCCAGCACCTTGGGATCGCTGAATAATTACTATTTTTTAGGCTTTGATAAAAAGAACTTGCAAATAGAAAAAAACTTCTGACGAAAGATCATTCAATTTTTGCTTTAATATATTATTGAGCCGGCCAAAAATCCATAACTTGATACCCTCATGTACCAAGTGATCGATTTTCAGTCACGAGATCACGTGAAAATTTTGAGAATCTCTAAACAATCCTCTTGCACCAAAAAATGGCTAGAGAGGACTTTTTTTTTTCAACAAATCAGATCATTTCATATATTTATATTATATATAAGAAAAATACATTACAATGAAAGAGGACACTATCGGTTCGAAAATACAACAAACAAAAACAAAATACCAAAAAAGAAAGAAAGCAAAGAAGACCTTGATATGCACCAATGCCATTGGACAAGATGATCTTTCGAAGTTCACATGGCCTGACACTTTTAAATTAAACTACATACACATTAATAGCTAAAGTATTATCGTGAAATAGAACTGTGATGATTTCCGATTTATATCATACGAGCAATCATCACATGAGATGATCTTAATTTATATGAGATACTTCAAAGTAAATGGGATAACAAAAAACACATACTAAAAGCTTACGCACTTCCAAAGCTCGAAAAGGATCTTAATTTAATACTAGGTTACGCTTTCGAAAGCGAAGACGAGGTTTTTTTTTTTTTTTTTTAATCAACAGGAAATTGCTTAGTTCATTCAAAGCCTGAAGGCGAAGATTACATCACAATAATAGAAGTGAACCAAAAATACCAACATCTAAGACACGAGCACTGCTGAAAGCACTACAGGCGCTTTGACGCGTGCTGCCGAAGCAGACCAGCACGAGGTGTTGGTATAGGGTCCATCTTCGGCTTGGTAGTAGAGTATCCCGCGAAAAACCCAATTCAAACCATAGGCACGAAACACTGATGTAATCTAAGTAACCCCCACGGAATTGCTCTCTGAATACGTCGCCGGCCCCACGGAACTGCTCTCTGAATACGTCGCCGGCCAGTTCATGGCACGAAGACGAGTTCATAACTTATTTCTAGAAGCACGACTCGATTGAGGAACGGAATTTAAATTCTTTGGCATGAATGAGCTAAAAAACAAAGGAAAATGAGTAGACTTGCAGCTCAAAGAATTCAATTCCAATTGCGTTTTCTTTTCCTAAAGGAATGCTGGGTCCAAAACCTAGTCACTGGACAATTGCATTACAATTTCCAATCAATTACAACCATGTAAGAGATTAGCTTTTTTCTAAAGCACAAGGAGTTGAAAGGAGTAATCCAAAGACTGAAACAATAGCACATCTAAAGGCAGTAGAAAGGTGATTCAGGAGTAACTAGAAAGTAATTAGGGTTAATTTGGTGAGTTTGCTCCCACACAATTAATTAGGGTTCGATTTTTAGAGTCAGTTCACAAGAAAGTAATTTCTGGTAAATTCCTTAGTTCCGGTGTGAATGAACCTGTCTTTGATTGGACCAAAGAAGAATTAGTCTAAGTACATCTAAACTGATCCGGACATGCCTGACCGTCGAAAAAAAAAAAGAGAGAAAAAAAGAAGAAAGCTGATTGTTTAAATATAGTAAGTATTCATCTGCTGAGTCAACAAAACCACAATAGGAAAATGAGAGAAATATCATAAGCAGCTTCGCTCTCTTTCATAATGAGAAAAGTAGAAAAAAAGAGGAACAAAACTTTGGAGGAAACCCAAACGAAACAAATACTAGATTGGTATACCTAATTGCCAAAAGCAGCAAAGGAACAGAACAGGGGTTATAAGATGTGTCTTTGGTGCTTTTTTCCTTTGTTCCCCACAAAGACAAAGACAACGACTTCAACAGAACTGGAAAAAAAAAGAAGTGAAACTTGATTCAACCTTTTTCTGGTGAAAGTGGAGTGGGGGAAGAATTGGAAACCAGCAAATGACCATTCAAAACACGGCTGTCCCGAATTCACCACATAGACTCCGTCCAATTGTCACAAATGTTGCGTAAAATTATATTCTTAGACAAATGTTTTTTTTTTTTTTGGATGAAAAATAGTGTTGATTCAACAAGACACTATGAAGTTTTGTGAAAACGAGGATAGTGATTTGTATGATTTGGCAAGGAGTACGCGTATCAAGTTTGACAAGTATTTGGGTGATTTTGATAAGATTAATCAAATGATGATGTTTGCGGTTATTCTTGATTCTCGATGCAAAGTTGCATTTTTTTAGTATTGCTTGCAAAATATCTTGGGCTATGATAAGGCAATAGTTGGTGAGTTCATGGACAAGTTAAAAAGTGAAATTACCCGTTTATTTAGATGGTATGTGAAGCATAATGGGTACGCAAATGTGCGTAACAAAGAGGTTGGGGGATACCGTAGATTTGGATGGATTTGAAACGGACATTGGTAGTCATAAATTTTTAAAATATCAATTTAAGATGCACAAACGAAACGAGGGCAATATGGCAAGCAAAACGGAATTGGAAAGGTATCTTGTGGAAACTAGTGAGGATGATTGTGACAACTTTGATGTACTTCGTTGGTGGAAGTTAAACTCTAAGTATCCAATTGTCTCTCAAATGGCACGAGATGTGCTAGCAATTCCCGTGTCCACGGTTGCCTCCGAATCCGCTTTTAGTATGAGCGGACGTGTCATTGATCCTTATCGAAGTTCTCTCTCTTCGAAGACCGTGGAAGCACTAATTTGCACACAACAATGGATTAGAAAACCAACCAAGATCAATATAAGAGAACAACTTGATGAATTGGAGGTATTAGATTCGAGTACTACTCTTACTTTTAGTTTCTATTGACAAGTATTTTATGGTCCTTAAATATGTTTTATGTAGAATATCTTACTTGTATGTTTTCTTTATTTTTTTCTTTATGTTTTTAGTTGTCTTGGAATCAAGTGATAAGAACTAAGGGGTTGGTGCTTGGATTGAGGAGTTCAATCATGAGTACACAAATGTGTAATGTTCACATTTTTTTGGAATATGTATGTCATTGACTAGTTTTTAGTGGCTTACTTTTGTTGCTTTGAGACAATGTAGGGCTGTGGATAACTTTTTGCAAGGGTTGAAGGCTTTAAGTTGTCGTATGGAAGGGTGACTCTATCTTAACTTTTTTGGAACTCTCTGAACTTTGTTTTTTTTTTTTTTTTCCCTGAACTTTTAGTATTTGGGCATTTGGATGAATGTATTATCTGTTTTACTGAGGGGCTGCTAAAATGTAAAAGGGGCATTTGGTATTAACTGTTTTATTGAGGATTATTGTAGGTTTAACTGGTAGTTTGGTACTAAGTTATTGGTTCTGGACCTCTGATTGAAGGCTTTAAGCTCCTGTAAGGGTGACTGGAGCTTTCTAAACTTTGTTTTTTTTTTTTTCTTTCCTGAACTGTTAGTCGGTTGACCACTAGACTGTTTGATTTGGAAAATTTTCGTTTTCATGTATGTCAATAGGTGAACTGTTAGTAGGCGGTTCTAGTTCTGTATTTTTTTTCCCTTTACAAAGAAAATATTGGAGGAGCCTTGGTTTTTCGATCTCATGTATGTCAATAGGTGAACTGTTTGATTTGGAAAAAATAGCCCAAAACTAGGTGGAAAAAATGCCCAAAATGTCCCATATAAAAATAGGTGAAAATGGCCCAAAATTACTGGAAATGGCCTAAATAAGAGTGGGAAAAGGCCCAACAGTCATTGGAAATGGGCCCAAAAGGCCCATTAATCGGGGTGGACCGAAATCCCCGAACTCACCCCGAACCGAACCGAACCGAACCGAAATTAATACCGATCGGGATCGGTGCCGGCTAGGGCTGCACAAATATCGGGCCGGGCTGGGTTCGGGCCGGGCTTACACTATATAATAACGAGACTTGCTTATACCCAAGCCCGCCCAATTACTAATCGGGCTTCAATTTATGATCCCAAGCCCTGTCCAATTAAGATTTCATTTCCCAAACCCGTCCAATAAACCCATTAATTTTTCTAAAGCATTGTATCCCACAAATAAATTAATCAAAAATAACTATCAAAAATTTGAATTCACAACCGAAATAAATAGACTTCAAGTTGTAAGTCATCACACCAATATTAAAACAGACCCGTAAAAGTTCTAATAATATTTTTTTTTCCAAAAAAGCAATTAAAGTGCTCAAAAAGTTGAAACTCTCCAACATCAACAAACTATAATGTGCAGGAACTTCTCTCGGTGTCTCTTCAGTAGAATCACACTTGTTCATGGCATTTCCTGTCAAGCGCACAAAAAATAAGACAACTATGATCAGTTATTAGCTATTTTTATAAAATAGTAGATCAGATTAATATATATATATACTAGTACTAGTAGGCGGGGGTTTTGTAAATTTATTGTTATCGGGCCGGGCCGGGCCGGGCTTTAAAGGTATTTTTCAAACCCATCCCATTTACTAATTGGGCTCAAAATCTCAACCCAGCCCAAACCAATAAGCCTAAATATTTATCCCGAACCCTAAAAATAACGGGCTGGGTTGGGCGGGCTGGGCGGGCTACCGGGCCGGTGTGCACCCCTAGTGCCGGCCTTATATACCTCGAATGCGATCGATATTCGGCAAATCCCCGAACCGAACCGACCGAAAAACACCCTAGCTGTATTTGTTCTGTACCAAAGAATTTCACATAGAAACTAAAATTACTTCCCTTTTGCTCAACGTACTTTGCATGCAAGTAGTACTATTTTTTAGTAGCAAAGTTAAAAGTCATGGACCCCACAACTTTCGTACAGAGTAGTAACTAGACACTAAAAAATCACAAGAAATTTTTATTTTTTTCCATTCTTTGTCGGAAACGTTGCATTGTAATTGTATTCTCAAAAAAAAAAATTGAAGAAAGGAAGATTTTTTTTTTTTGGGGCGTGTGCCTATTGACAAAAGTTTCAAGAAGACAATAGCCTTATTCGTTTAGCACATCTGGGTATTTTAGTTTTGATAGTGAGTGGAGAGAGAAATAAGATAATGATTGAAGGGAGGGATAATGAGTTGAGAGAGATATAAATAAAATTAATAATTAGAGAAATAAAATAATGATTGGGAAAAAATATAAAGTAATGATTGAAAAACAAAGTTAAAACAAAGTAAATATGCTAAATGAACAAGGCCAAATTTTTTGCAAGACATACTTTGCAATAAAACCTTCCTCTAGAAAAGTGAAGTTGTAGTCCCACAACTTTCTTTTGCAACAGGAAATTCTCTCCTTTCATATTCATTTCCGTACAACTGAATTTGGGCTTGGTCACGAGTAAACGCATGAATTGAGGAGTTAACAAGAAAACATTGAAACTTTATGTGGTTCTTAGCTTTCAGACTCCAGAATTAGTTGAGATGTGCATAAGACCCGAACACCTTCTTTCCAAAAGAAAAAAGGATATTGAATCCTGCACCATTCAATAGTTCTCATATCTTCACATCAAAATAATTCAGATAACTGCTAAAACAGTGATGCCAAACAGGATAATGTTTCCGAAAATGAATGCGTTAAACGAAAACATCCTATGAAATGAATAGAAAACTAGCATACGATAGACGGAAGAAAACCCTTCCCTTCCCTACAAAGCGAGTGAATGGTTCACCTCTACCAGAAGTACCAGAACTATGGCCTCAAAATCCCGCAACATCATCTCAGCGAATCCAAAAATAAAAAAGAGAACGGCAACAAAGTGCAAAGGACAGACAAAGAATGCACAATTGACCTTCTCAATGAGTTCACGGCCAAAATATCAGGTCCTTGCCTAGCCACAAAAGGCATTCAATCACAATAAAGATTCTCAAATGACAACCAGTTTCACCACCAAACATCCGGTCCTTGCCTAACCTAAGAAAGTTTTTTCAATAAATCCAGCAAAGGTTATCAATATTCACCAAATAATCATTCTTCTTGAGAAGACACCTTAATATACAAACCATGCCAATACACAACACCGGCCACAAAGAACATAAAGAGCAACCCTAAAATATTACAGTGCTCAGATCAGAATATGTAACAAGAAATGAGCTTTAAAACATGATATCCTCAAAAGTCAAAAGGATATGGAAAGATCGAAACAGGTTCAGAAACCAGTCTACTCTGTGCCTTGGTAGGAGGCCATCATGTGTTGAGCTTGTGACTGCAAATTCAAGAAAGGAGTACAGTTATTTATCGCATCTGTGAGTGAAAAAGCAGCATGATTATCTCATTCCTCTAACCAGTGAAAGGAATAGCCCAGTTTATCAGAACTACAACCTGTAGTAGCTACAAAGCAGTAAGAAACAAGAATGTTGAACTACGATCCCATGCAAAGACATGAAATTAAAGCAAACAAGGAATTTCAAACATTAGCCTTTACCAACAATTGTTCGGGGAAAAAAAAAAAAGAAGGCTTTATGTTGTGTCAAGACCGAAACCAAACACACACACAAGAATCAAACACATCGAATTTTGAGAGAAAATTTTACTATTCACAACATAGTTACTCCCTCCGTCCATGTTAGTCCACAAACGTACTTTTTCGGGTCCCTCAATGTTTGTCCATGTTTGAAAGTCAATTAGAAAATTATGTCAACAGTCCATTGTACCCTTTTAAACTTGGAAAGACAAGAATTGTACAAAGCAATCATGATGTTCCCTAAAAAAGTTGGAAACTCCAAAATGGACTAACAAACAAGGACGGAGGGAATACAAAAACGCCTCACCGGAGGAGCACCATCTCGCCAGAGCTCTACTCTACTCCCTCTCTCACCTCTCTGGTTCTCTCTCACAGCATCTCCACACACAGCTCTCTCTCTCTCTCAGCTCTCACTCACTTGCCACACTTCCTTACACAGAGAACACATGAATTTATAGGCTCCAAATCTTTCCTGAGCCTTCCATCATTAAGTTAGGAGGTGGATGGCATTTATCAAGGTAGTTCGCTGTTAGGAGTTGAGGATTTGAACCAACAAAACAACACTTTACACCACCAGCAAGAACAAACTCTCGAACAACACAAGGGTATGTGCAATAGTCTAGTCAAATACAATATTAAGCTATTTTAGCTAGCCATAACTTCAAAAACACTCTCCAGCAGTCTCAACAGTCAACACACTACTCAGCAATTTATGTTTGCTGAAGTGTCTCACCAGATAGAACGAGGCACTGTAGACTCGGAAGTCGGAACTAATTACTTAGTATTTTAACACTGTACACTGCTATCAAACCACTCCGAGCAGAACACACCCACCACTAACTTTCCCTTTTTCCTTTCTGTCAATTTGTGGTGTATGTAGATAAACCAAAGGCATGGTGGCATCAGAAGTAATAAGGTTGCTGGTGGCAATAGGAGAGACACTGGTACGGTTTTCAAATAGCATTTGTGGGGAAAGAGAGGGAGAGATGTTTGATGAACTGTTTTTCGCCGTGCTCGACCAACGACCTGCAATTGCTTGATATTGATGTGGTGTCGACCGAAACACCTCCGATGTCTAAGATTGGAGGAAAGGAGAAAATAAAATTTTTGCAGCCACACATTGAAATTCTCTCTCGGGAATAGGAAGGGTCAAGGCGATTCCCCGCTCGGGGGGGGGGGAAATAAAGTTTTTGCAGCCACACATTAAAATTTCTCTCTCTAGAATAGGACTCTAGAATAGGAAGGGTCAAGGCGATTCCCAGCTCGGGGGAGGTCTCTTTCTCCTCCCCCCAGGCTCTCTCTCTACCGTTTTTCTTCTTTTCTCTCTAACATCACAGTTCTGCTCCTCCCCCGTTGTCGTCCTTCTTTCCTTCCTCCGTTGAGCCGCCGGAATCTACATCTGGGAGTTTTTGGTTCGGTGCCTAAGGTCTAGGTGCGGCAGTGGCTGGTGGTTGGGCGTCGAGTGGGTCCTCGCCGCTGGGAACCACATCGGGTTTTTTGGTTTTGTGCCTAATGGCTTGGCGTTTGTCCTCGCAATGGTCGTTGAAGCAAATCTGGTGGTGCTTTGGTTTTGTCGGCTATGGAGCTGGTGGCGGTTTGTAGCAAGGCGGCTGTTCTGTTTGTTTTGTGTTTTTGTTGTAGGCGGTGGCTGGTTCATCTCCGATGGTAATTGGGGTCTTGTTCGAAGGAAAGGTTGGTCCATGGTGGCGCCATCAAGGGGCGGCAGTGGCTTCTAGCTGTGGTGGGGTTTTCGGATCTGCAGGGAAGGTGTGGGTGGTGGTTGGGATGCAAGGTGTTTGCGGCTAGCGTCTCTCGGAGCGTTTTTGGGACCGGCAACATACGGCTGGTTCACGGCGGTGATTGCGGCGTTTCAGATCCTGACGGCTCTTACAGTGGTGGTTGGCTATTTTAGGGTTTTGTTATGGTTTGATTTGGGCTTAATTGTATTGGGTTTCTCCAATTATCTGGGCTTTTAGGCCTTTTAGGTGTTTGGATCTTTATTGTTTGGGCTTGTCCCATTTTATTTGGGCTTTTAGGCCTTTGAGGAGTTTGGGTTTTTCTTTGGTTGGCATCTCGTCAATCAAGGGATTGGGTCTCGGACTCAGCATATGTGTTGTTCTCCTTGTCCTATTAGTCTTTATATCTTATTCAAAGATTAATAAAAAAAAAAATTTGTCGTTCACAAAAAAAAAAAAGGAAAAGAGAAAATAAAGCAGAGGTAGAGGTGTTTGAAGAGTTTGGGAGTGTTTATCCGTCTGTCCCCATCTCTTGGATGAGGTGTTTGAAAAGCCGGTGAGGCTTGCCGAGAAAAATGGGGTTCAATATCCCAGGGGAGTCTCTGAACCGCTTGGAGCCGTTTGGCATTCAAATTTGAATTCGCCAGAGGGAGTAGGAGGTTTTCATCCCTTAATCATTTGGAGATAACATCAAGTAGTTGAGTTTTGAACTCCGGAGAGTTCTAGTTGATTATCCTCGATTACATGTAAGGTGGTTACAAACCGCATACTGATTAGGTTAGACAGGGTCAATGTCTATTTGCTCAGTGGAGCGCGGAGCTGCCGAGTAGAGCAGGATGGAATTGATGTTTGCAGAGTGTGGAGCTACCAAGCAGACCAATGGCCTTCCCGAGCAGGGAAGGTCAGTTCAGTCAAGTCCTGCTAAGGAGCCAATTCAGACCTATCAATGTTGATACTGATTTCTGACAAATTGAATAGGTGAATGGAAAGAGGAAGTACCCCTTTGGGCATTTGGTTTAGTGGCTTCGGGTTAGGATAAGTCTTGATGAAAAGAAGAAAGCACTGACACACTGACTAATTAAAACTCAGAAAGTGAAGAACCGGCTGGAGGAAAAATTGGGTTTATATGTGGAATTGTAAATATATGTATACATACTCTGCATGTGTAACAATTTGTGAATATTCCCTTCATCCAAAAATGGATGACCATTTTAGGGATTCCATAACATTTAGGACAAACAATATTTTTAAATTATAACTGTCTAAAAAGGCCCTCCTCCAAACATTTCTGAATTGGTCTTTAATTTTGATAGCTTAATTAATTAGAGAGGTCTAAATTGGAAAATCAATCTTTGGTCCTTTTTACTTTTCAACATGGACATAGAATTTGGGACAGCAAAAAGCATCCAAATGGTCATCCATCATTCATTTTGGGACAGTCGGAGTATTTAAGGGCTAATACTCGTTGCATCCAAATAGTGTCACAAAAAGCTACTCACCTTTTTGTTTCCCGGTGTCAGTGCACCCAGCATGACGAACATCAACATACAGGCATTAAGACTTGTCTTACTCTGAATTTGTTTGAAGCATTCTCTATTTAACAAAGTACCCATTTTGATTTGAGGCTTTTTTTGGAGCATCGTTTGTTCTAAAAGTAGTTTTGAATGCCTTACAACAAAAGAGCATCAAGGGGATGCAATCCTTTCAAAAAACTAAACCGCATTACACCCAAACAAAAATGGTCGAGAAACAAAAAGTCCTGTCAAGATTACAGACACATTGGATCTACTGGAACCTGTGGCACATTGCTTGGAGCGGATAATACTTGTTATAGGTCTAGGTAATGACCTCTAGCAGCCTTATTTCATGCAACGAGTATTAGCAAACAAACTCTAGCTCTAATGTTTTGATAGTCTACCATTTGATACTGGTACATAGTGTCATCTATAGGAGCATATCTCTGTGTTCCATAACATACCATATTTCATAGCACATGGCATGCTACGTTCTTGTTTCACATACCTAAATATCTGCATTCCAGAATGCAGCCCCTTAACACCTTCAATTAAATCGACAATTTTGCTTCAAGTTCTTTTACATTTACTTCTCAGGACACCTAAATATTCAAGCCGTAGTTGCCACTACCATTAACGTTTTGTTCTATCTCACCACAATAATATCGGGAACGCTTATGTGGGCAACGTTCATACAGAAAAATGTTGGCATCCATCCAAACAATTTTCACATATCGAATAAGGACATCAACCCAAACAAAAAGAAGAAGAAGAAGAAAAAAAAAAAGATGGTTGTGTAACAGTACTGCTACAAAGAGACAAAAAAAGGATAGTAAATAAGTAATAACCAAGGATTAAATATTATACATCATATAAGCCTCGCATGATGAATCAACTAGATAACACCGATGGAACAATTTCAGTTTAAGTTCTTCCATGAAAGAGATGAGAGCATGTGGTAAAAATTTAACACTGGTGCAGAATAAAAAGAGATGATAATGATACAACATCAAGGCATTTATAATTCTATATGACCAATAAAACCTAAGATTTACGTTAACTACCCAAATATCCCCGGAACTTCAATGGTGGGTTGGGTGTCTCAAGACATCTCTATAAGGCATTTCCATATTCTTTCTAAGTTGTTAGAGATGGTAATTTAGCTGGAAAAATCATACACCCACGCCATGCCCCTAGGGCTAGTCTGGACATTGTAGTGATCACATTATTTTCACCAAGATAAATTACAGACTGACTTGCTCTGACATGTGTGACTTGCGCACTACTACCACTGAGGTTCTGGAAATTACATTCAATCCAATCCCTGAGGAATATAACCTTGTGACAGATTGCACATTAGTCCTTCTTGAGAGAATTTCAGATTTTATTGGCAGCACTAACAATATTGCTGAATAAAACCCAGATATCACAGCTCCCTTCATCTCTCTGCCACGGGCGCCACCGCCACCGCATTGTTTGCCTCATCCATCTTACCATCTAGCTTTCTCCATTTCCCCCCTGCCATCTAGCACCATTCCCTCCCTCTCCCCAAACCAAAATAAAAAAGACTTTTTCCCTCTTCCCCCATCTCTCTTACTCCCCCTCTTTCCCCAATTCATCTCTATTCACCCTTAGCACTGGAGTCCTGATCTGTCTTCCCCCTACCTCCCTCTATCTTCGTCAAGCTTCACTCTCACCAACACCAGCTACAATCCAACCCATTGTTTCCACGTTCCACCCCTTCAATTCTCCACCAACTCCCACAATAACCCACACCTTTAGCTCCAAAACCATCACCCACCACCTTTGATGCTTCTGCATCACCAACACTCCACCCTCCACCATCTCCCCTCTTGCCACCGCACAGACTAAAAGAAAGTGAGATACTGAAAAGCCCAAATTGATTTTGCAGCTGAGCATGGCAACTTTGCCCCTTCCTATGAGCCACAATCCCTTTCTCAGAATTTCAGAATCCACTTGCCCTATAACAATTTATTTAGAAAGTAAAGAAGACTTGGCAATTGGTTTAATCGAGCAAACGTCATGTTGGTGCTATCAATTGGTAGCAGATAATGGAGAAGGAGACTGGGAGGGAGGGACACATTTCTAGGTTAACTTCAGTTGGTTGTGGCATTATGAATGACAACAACTTCACCCTCAATTCTCAGTTAAAGACTGTCCAAAGCTCTCTAACTAGACAAGCAGAGAGAATAAAAAAGAGATGTCGATTTGAATCACCATTTCTAATCACTTAAGTTTCATTTATGTTATCCGGAGCTCATCGTCGCTAGTAGGCTTACTGGAGACATAAAAGAGCCGTATTATATGTACGCATACAATATGGGAAATCTTCTCATGCATCTTGAAAGTTTAATGGAAGAGATATGAACATTTTATTATGCTTACTCAAGTATAACAGTTGATTATGTGCAAAGGGAAAGACAGAGTATACCTGAGAATTCCCGTAATTGATGCCTTGTGAAAATGAACTCTGATGAAGAAGCTGCATAACAATGAGGGAATGGTTGGCACGGTAAAACAGGACATGAATTTCAACTCAAGGCGGATCAAAAAAAAAGAATTTCAACTCAAGGAACAACATAATGCGTGAATCCACAAAAAGATAAGCTGAACCTTCTATAGATAGTCTATGATTGGTACCTGAGCATTTGGACCAGATTGAACCGCATCCTTTCTACCAGACCCTTCCCCACCCTTCGCTGATCCCTTAGTGTCACCCTAGCAAAATCCATCATTAGGAAAACTAAAAATTTGGCAGAAACTAGATAAACAAAACACAGAGACACACAAGCACAGACGTAAAATTGTAAACTATCAAATAACTTAAACGAAGACCATGACATACCTCCATCTGCAACATCCCGTTCAATCCATAACAGAAACAAACAAACAAAAAAATTGTTACTTCAACTGGTACTGAAAACTGGAATACCATAATACAAGAAACACCATAATCAAACTTAAAAACATAAAAAGTAAAAAAATTGCAGAAAACCACCTCTCTGTATCGAGTCAGGTACACCTTCAGCGGTTCAATATAATCTTCAAACCCTAAAGTCGCCATTGCCCATAGTAGATCGTCCCCATTAATTGTCTTCCTCTTCTCTCTTTGGCACTTATCACTCGCCCTTCACATTCAATCCCCAAAAAAACCTTAATTGATCAATTAAAGAACTTTTCTTATACAAGTCCTAATAAAAAAAAAAGTGATGCATTCATAAATTCATTTGATAACAATCGGTGAAGGCCTGAAGGGTGAACAAAAACATTCTGGAACAAGAAAGAGTATAACCAATTGGAGATAAATTGAGAGATTTTTTTTTTTTAATTATCAGAATTGAGAGAGGGTATGTTAAGGTGTTGTGCTTTCTGATGCTCCGGAGTCCGGACTATGAAGAAGGAAGCACGGTAATATGCACAAAAATTGATTTGGGTCTCTAGGCCGGCCTGCCCTCTCTAATGTCTTTCCGCTTTGATTTGGGGCATGGTTCCACAGCAAAACGTTATTTCAAAAATCCTCAATTCTTGGAGGTATAGGGGGCCCACTATGTCCGTGGTATTCTGAGAGCAGCCACTTTGTGCATATTTTCAAAAGTTAGGTCTGTCTCCAATCCTCTCCGCCCATACCCCAAATGATTGGGGATTAGATGAGTTCTGTAACTGTTGTTGTTGTGGAGAGTATTTTAAGGTAGTTTGGTCATGGACAACGCAGGTACACGCAGCAATTAAAAAAAGTGCGAAGATTATTATCAGAGAAAAGGCAACGATCGGAAATCGAAGTCATTTTTGAACTCCACTTTCTTACAAAAGCACTCCTAAATTATTTTTCTCAGCGCCCCTAAATACAATTTACAAAGCACAATTCATAAAGCAAACTAGAAGACAAATTTGGAGTGCATTAGTTTACTTCCGTTTGACAAGCACACTAGAAGACAAAAATGTAAGGATTTTAGCCAATCTCAATTAATTGCGAAGGCCTAGTTCCGTTTGATTTATACGAGTACCTCGACATATCCAGATATATACATACAAACACAAACAGGTATATTTCATACTCGCTAGTGACGAAACTGATGAACTCAGAAACGCATTCCTGAACGGTCTCCTTGGCGTCCTTGGCAATCTTTCCGTTGGAGGGGAGCGCCTTCTTCATGATCCGGCTGATGTTCGCGATGGGGAGGAACCTGTCCTGCTCGCGCACGTTGGAAGATCGAGGGCTCTGGTCCCCGCCGCTCTCGTGGCTCCCACCGCCGGGACTCGCCGGGGCACCGTCGGCCATCTCGAATTGAACCCTAGGTCAACAAACGGAATCAACAACCACATGACTCGATCGCGACGAAACCCTAACTCGCGTGTAGAGAGAGAGAGAGAGAAGCGTAGAGAGAGAGTGAGATGAATGAAATGAAAAGAAGTTGTGTGCTTACCGCGATTGCTTTTGTATTTGGGCGCGAGAATTTTAGATCGGTGGGCTATGGAGGAGGAGAGAGAGAGAGATCGGACGTTGGAGAAGAGGGGAGAGAGGAGACGACTGAGATGAGAGCTTTGTTTTATCAACACCGTTGGTTCAGCTGGGATTCCGTTTTTGTACTCTCTCTCTCTCCCCCTCTCTCTCGTCGCTTTTCTGTGTCCTGTTCTGGATAGGGTTTGTCGACCTGATTACACCACGTGTATCATATTTTTTTTTTTACAATTATTAGGGCTGCAAACGGACTCTGCTGATGAGTAGTTCGAGACTCGACTCATTAAGAATGGATATGTAGGATTCACTACTCCCTTTCAAAACTAATTTCTTATCGTTAAGAATGGATATTCTTATTTGTTGAAATGTTGCGTACACAACTCTCGATTACAACTATGTCCGAAGTCGTTCCACATATTTCACATGCATCAAATAACTCCGGACGCAATTGTATATATAAACTTTCTCTTAGCCTAATTATAGAAGTGTTCGACTATATTTACCATACACACTTGTAGACATGTCGCTCGTAAAGATACATAATTATTTCTAAGCTTCAACTTTTGTTGCATGACAATCCCTACCCAGTGCAGTTGGTATGTCATCTTTCCTCTATGAGGGAGGTCCTGGGTTCGACTCCTACTAGAGCAATACCCTTGGGGTCCCAAGCTATGGATAGCTTCTAGACCCGTGCTAATCCTAACACCCCCACTAACCCCCGCTGATGTATGACGATTGAAAAAAAAAAAAAAACTTTTGTTGCATGGTTGATTTGTAAATATTGATCTATAAAGTACTCCCTCCGTCCCCTTTTTAAAGTCCAGTTTTTCATTTTGGGTTGTTCCTTAATAAGTGTCCATTTTGTAAAGTTAGTAGGTAAAAATTGATACATTTTTCATTTTGTCCCTACAAGTAAATTCCATTTTGAAAAGTTAGTGAGTAAAAGTGTAATGATGATGTCTCCATAAAGGGTAAGTAGGAAAAGTGGAGGTAAAAGTTGATGTGAAAGGTATAATGACGATATTTTCTTAATAAGTTGAAATTATGAAGCGGGACACTTAAAAAGGGACAGCGGGAGTACTCATAAAAAATCTTTTGTCTAGGATTTTATGCTTATTTTTAGATATTTTTAGTTACAAAAAGTATGAATTATAAACTTTTGAAGTTAGTAAAATGTCACGACCCAAATCTAATGGGTAAAAATTCGTGACATGGCCAGTGATTTAGAAATCAACCCAGGCCTTGATATCATCAACCATAATTTTTTTTCGAAAAATTCCCAGGTCCGTAAATTAAAAATAACATATATTACATTCAGAGCTGTCTAGCGTGCACGCCAAATACAAACTTTGTCCAATAACGATAAAATTACAACAATGTGGCTCACACACACAAGCGCCACTTATTATCACAGTATTTTTTTTTATTTAGCCATAACAACTGAAGTCTTTCATACGCAATTGGTAAGTCTTCTTAACCCTGGTTTCCTGAAAAGGTTTTATGAAACACAAAACCAATTCGGTAAGTTACGATATACTAAGGTTACATAATAAACATGGGATTAAGCATGAAACATAACGTAATCAATAAATCAACAATAATCCACCAGTTTGCAATATCATAAGAGAGAACAATAATATAAGAGTTTGCAATCACTATGAGATAAAATAGAGATATATCCATCATCATCATTATCATTATCATCTTGACCATCATAGGCGGTAATCCGGTAGCCCGGGGAGCGACCCCAGCAAAACAATGAAAATGATATCAAATCCAAGGGATA
The DNA here is from genome assembly GCA_025413875.1 of Rhododendron molle. Classification (NCBI taxonomy): domain Eukaryota; kingdom Viridiplantae; phylum Streptophyta; class Magnoliopsida; order Ericales; family Ericaceae; genus Rhododendron; species Rhododendron molle. The sequence goes on from CM046391.1 coordinate 49,045,455, forward strand.
CCCGGCCGTATCCTTATCCATAATTCATAGGCGCCAAATCGAACATAGCTAATCATAGCTCTTCGCCCAGATGTTGCACCAATATAACCTTTAAATCTCCTTTTAAAATTAATCCCACGTCTTTTGTTTAAAATCTATTTTTTCCACGTTTTATACTAGTATTTTTAATTTTTATTCAACATAAAATTTTATAAAATCAACCACGAAACAAATTTGAAAACAATATGTAGCCAGAGTATATTCGTAACTCACCTCGACAGTGCAGCACAATTAACCACGCGTTACAATTGATTAATAATCGGAACCTGTTAGGCCACATAATTATGCGATAAAGTTAATTAGTTACTTCCCTTTTCAAAATGAATCTGATGGCATACCCGTGGGTGGTAAAAATTAGCGAATGCGAGTGTAATCCGAGCGGCCGCACCCAATAACTTTTACCACTAAAATGGAGTTCGGTGATGCCCAGTCAATTCCTATTAAAATCTCTTTTCTCTATTACTATATCATACTGTAATCTTTATACTATTATAATTATTATCTATACTATACTATGAAATAATGAGAAGAGTAAATAGTCAATAGAGAGAGAAAAGAAGCACGGGAAAGAGAGGCAGAGAGACTGAGTTACGAGGAGAGCGAGAGAGGTCACGGCAGTGCGAGAGAGAGCACTAGAAAGTTAGCGGGAGGTGCGGGGGTTGTCCGGAAGTGGGCCCGAGTGGCGACGGTTAATGTGGTGATCATGGTGATGCACGGTGGTGGTGGTGGTAGTAGTTCAGGTGACTAGAGGAAAGTGGTGGTGGTTCAAGGGGTGGCGAGAGGATAGAGACGAGAGAGAGGTTGGGCCGAGAACTATGGGAGTAAGAGGGAAACAGAGTAACTTTCGTGTGTGGGCGCAGCGGCGGCGGCTTTTGGTGCAAGCCGTGAAGTAAAAAGAAGGAAATGAAACGAAGGAGAAAAGAAAAGCAAGAAATGAAGATGGAATGGTGATGGCAGTAGCTGCCTTGGTATATATATATATGTATGTATGCATATAGTTTTCTTATCCATTACCATACCCTTTAATCCACTACTTCTCTTTTCTTTTACAGACGTGAGAGGGAGTGCTCACCAGAAGAAATGAATGTGTTGCCGGAGAGGTGTTTGTTTTGGCTGGAGTCGTGTCGGGATTGAGGGTGTTCGGCTGGGAGGGGAAGGGAAAGGTTTGTGTGGATGGGGAGGAGAGAGAGAGAGAAAGAGTGATGGCCGATGAAAGCTGTGAGCAACAAGTCTTTGGCATAGAAATTATTTATAGTGTGAGGAGGAGGCCATGATTTCCGACAGAATTGAATATGAGCATTTACTCATTTAACTAATCCTTGCTGATTCACCACATTTTTAGCCTTTCGTTCAGTCGGTTCAATAAATGAACTGAATCATTGCCATAAAATAATTTGCCTTAGAAGGGAAAAATCTGGCCGACACTGATTGTTCTGAAAAACTGATATTTTTCTCATAGTACATTTGGTCTTTGATCGGTTGCGTTGTCCGGACTTCGTTCTAAGAAAATTGTCTAAAATTTACCGTAGACTAGAAAAATTATTTCGGATCTAACCGCGGTGTCAATATTTCAAGAAAAATTTTCACTAATCGTATTTCTAATTTTTAAGGTAAAAACTGGGTTATCACATAAAACATGTCCCAATTTAGTATGATCTTAATGTGATTGACTAGGAAAATAAGTTTTTTATGATTATAATTAATAACGTGCCGCCACTAGGTTAGATTTTTGAACCCGTCCCTGCAACTTGTCATAGGCTCAACTCGGCTCGTTCAACATTCAAGCGGTGCTCGAACTCGAGTTTTAGGCTTGTGTAATAAATAAGCCGAGGTCAACACTCTAAAGTTCGGCTTAGCTCATATATATGCTCAGCTTGTTTAGTAAGTGAATCGGGCTCGGCACGTATAATACAAGCCAAGCTTGAGCTTGAGTTTTGACTCGTTTAATAAACTAACAAAGCTCAAATACTACAAAGTTCGGCTTGTTTACAACCTTAGAAGGCACGTCCAGTACGACAACACATTCAATATATATGCTTTTCCCTACCCCCAAAAAAATAGAAAAAGTCTAAAAACACAACAATATGCGCAACACGTCAACGTGACATTATTCCATTTGTACTAATTAGGTATAATAATAATAATAGAGTATTTCAATTTACAATACAGCAATGCCATGTTGACATGTTCTCCACAAGATTGTGCATATTTTTGTAATTATAGCATGCCTCTTTAACATACTCCTAATATATATATGCTTGCTTGGGGTTTAGTGGTTGCTACTAGGATCCACTGATATCACTCGATATTGGAAGAAGAAAAATCGAACAGTCCGACCAGAAAATCAAAATCCAAAATAAAATAAGAGTTACAAACAAGTGAGGTGATTCATGGTCCATTTTGTAATTATAAAATAAAATACGAGTACTTTTGTCTGTCTTAATTTTTTGAACTCCACTTTAATCAAGATTTATGATCAGCCGAATAACTTGATTTTGCCATATCTTGATCTTGATGTGCTTAAAAAGTAAAAGACCACATAAACAAGCTAAAAAGAGATGGTACTCGACATCTCGATTGACTTTTTAAGCTTCCGTGATTTCATCGTAAAAGATATTCAACTCAAACTAGGGATAACAAAAAGATAACAAGATTTCTCTCTCCCTCTCCCCGTGAGCAACATAGGAGTAATTTAGATCAAGATGAATAGCTCAACCACCAATGGTGGTAGCCTAGATGGCAAAAAGGTGCATGTAGGGCTTCAGTGCTTTCCCTCCCATGCATGATCCTGGATCGAATCCCGTCGCCCCTTCCCACCTTTTTACCGTTCAAAAAAAAGAAAAGAAAAAGAAAGATGAATAGCTCAACAATCATTACATATCAAATACGACTTACAACTTCATGACATCATAGCTCTTTCACTTTTTACATTATCGACTTCCAAAATCAAGAAATTCATACCCAATAACAGGAACAAAAAATAGAGCGCCAATATGGACGAGTAACTACCGAGGAGTTGGCCGAGCAATTGAGTCATCAATCGACAAGTAATGATCGCTTGCACCTAAATCCTGAGAGCCCATATACAAGGAAGAATGAACTGAATGCCTTGATATCTCATCCGAGTTACCTTCTCTCACCGCCTCTGCTCCCCGTTCGATTGATATAGCGTCTTGAATCTCCTTTATGACTTCTGACATGGACGGTCTCATGTTCCCATGGGGTTGGACACACATCAGAGCTTTCTCCGCTATCTTCCACATTGACTGGATGTCATATTCACCACGCAGCGAAGGGTCGATGATTCCTTGAATGTCCCCGTTTTCAATATGTAATTTTGCCTGCTTTTTAAAAGAGAGGCTGTTAACAGTTGTTCACACTCTAACAAAAACTATTAAAGGAAATCTCAAACTTATTCCGGCGAACCTAAAACTGCGCAAGGTTTTGGCCAACATCAATATCATTGGTGGCAGCATTTTGAGAAATTCAGATATTTGTTTATTTGGGAATTTTCTAGGGTATATTACACAATTTCATTTAAGTACGATTCTGAATCAGGTATGCATGCATCCATCAATGAATTCGGTTTTGATGGAAAGACCCACGAGTAGAAGTTGGGAAGTATTGACTCATGAAAACATGAGTACAGAGACTTATATGTAGCCCTTGAAAATTTTCCACGGACTTACCCATTGGACTATGTTACGGCAGTTAACACCAAAGCTTTCATTAGATATTGCTTCTTGACCAGATATCAGCTCGAGAAGGATGACTCCGAAACTGTAAACATCACTCTTGTCGGTTAACTGTTGAGAGATATAATACCTGCATGTCACATGTAAAACAAGATATTATAACGTAATTATCTGGCAAGGGGATGAAAACTGCGACAAAGCCATGTACATGCTGCAGCCCTTATGATGCTCCATACTCCGAAGTTGTCTGCTACATATTTACCCAAGCATGGCATGTGTGCTGAACAAACATTATTTTGAGTACTCAACTTTGGGGACACATTCCATTTTCTAGAGGAATCGGGGAAGGGGGAAAACAAAGGTGTCTCGGCTGTCGCCACAGGGCTACAAAATTGAATTGGATCCATTTCAAACGGTAGCTTCTTTTGAAATGCCAGGTGAAATGTCCAGAGAAACCAAATAATCAAATTTTAGATAACAGAAAATCTGTTCATGCAGCAAAAGTTAGAAATTACTAGACCTTAGTGGGGAAAAGAGAGCACAGAGTTAACCTTACAGGTGAAGAGGAGAGGTGAAGTGTATGTAGAGGTGCTTGGAACACAGCATAGATTTCTGAATCCAGTTACATTTTCATTGACTGCCCAAACTTAACGTAAATCTTACTTATCCATTCTTACTCATACGAGCACAAATATTTAAAATGAAAGCATTTCCAAACTGGAATTCTTGCAGGAAGGTTTCCATGTGGGGATGTAGAACCAAACCAAACCGAGCCTTATGTCCCAATCACTTGGGGTCGGCTACATGAATCATTTTCCTCCATTGAGCTCTGTCAAGGGCATGTGGGGATGTAGAAGTCGGTTTGAAAACCTTTATCCACAAAAAGGACACAAGCGTGTGATAAAAGCTCATGAAAAGCTTGATGGGAAGTGGAAACCCTTGTGTTAGGGTTACTAATAGAAAAACAAGGAGCTAAAAGTATATTTAAATGATGCTGGTGTCGACAATTAACAGCGAGATGCCCTCAAAAAGAAATGCATGAGACCAACCAAAACTGAGATTGAAGGACCAGATTAGATACACCAGCATGCACTCATGCATCTGCATATTTATAAACACATTGATAACTAAACGTCGGCGTTTGAATTTTATAACTTGCTGTCGAGTTGAGAATTATGAACACAAAATCTGATATGCCTGCAGAACTAAACCATAGAAATCCAAAGACAGTTTCATAAATCAGCAATACTGCTACCAGATTTTGAACATATGCCAAACATAGTATCCAACTTGTATCTCGAGAGAAAGAGAAGAAACTTGAAGATTTATGAAAAAAGCCTTACTCAGGATCCAAATACCCAACGGTGCCTCGAACTATGCTTGACACATGGGAAGCTCCATCCGCTGCAAGTTTTGAGAGACCAAAATCTGAAACCTTTGCACGCATGTTACTATCAAGAAGAATATTGCTGGTTTTCAAATCCCGGTGAATGATTGACGGAACACAGCCTGTATGAAGGTACTCTATCCCTAAAATAAGCAAAGAGAGCACAGGAATCCCATTAGTTCGTTTGAAGAACTTTTCAATTTAGTCAGTTGATGAGTTAGCAAGACAATTACACAGGGAAAGATCCCCCTTAGCTCACAGACCTTTTGCAGCATCTTCGGCAATCTCAAGGCGCTTGATCCAATTAATGCTTTGGTCAAGTGTTTGTGGGCCTAAGAAAATTTAGGGGTTGGTAAGGAAAGATAAAAGCATTTAGCTTCAATTTAGAATGAACAAGTAGGTTACCATAAAGATGTTCCTTGAGAGTTCCATTGTGCATGAATTCATAAACGAGGATACTTTTCCCATCTTCTTGGCAATACCCAAGAAACTGTACCAGGTTTCTGTGATGTATCCTTGAGAGAAGAATCACCTAAATCATTGGAAACATGGATCAGTTCGAAATGACCAGTTCGAAATGAGAACAAAAAAAATAAAAATTGCATCTGATACCCAGAAAAAAAAAAGATGAAGAAAAAGAAGTAAGCTACATTAATAAGAAAAAGGAACAAGTAGCACCAAACACTAACTGTCTGCTTGAGAGAAATGTTTAGCATCTTGCTCTGACATTTTATTTTTATTGTTTCTGAACAATGTGTCATAAAACTTCTAAGGCCATAACGACAAGAAAAAGGAAACCTACCTCATTGGAAAATTCTCGCTTCCCCTGGAATGAATTACTGGTCAAAACTTTGACCGCAATCTCCTTTCCATCATTCGTTTTCCCGTAGTATACAATTCCAAAGCCTCCTGAGCCAATTTTCCTCTCAAACTGCCTCGTGGCATCCTCAATTTCGGATAATGTGAAGCAATGTGCAGCTTCTTTAGCGGCATCACCCAATGATGAAACTAGTCTTTGACTAGGCATGGTACGTTCAATCTGGTCTGAAGCAACCATATAATATCATGTCAATTCATCAAATAAACACTGATATCTTATTATCAAATAGTTTCAAGGTTTGACCTTTCTTAGAATATTTCTTCTTTCCTTTCTGCATTAATATACAGGAGGCAATAGTTGCGATAAGCAGAGCAGCAGCTCCAACTGATGATCCAATGATAATTTTGTTGTTGCTCCCTTTGTTACCCCCTTTATGAAGATTAACATTCCCAGTGTAGCTGAGCACAATCAATACAAAAGGCGGTATGATTTTGAGTAACATGTGGAAAAGCAAGAATTGGGTTGAAAACATTATTGTAGGAGCCAAAACTGCTCAAAAAGCATACTGTAAGAGTACTTAACAAATCAACGTGTAGAAAATTTTTTCTCAGCATTCAACATTCTTGTTTTTTAAATAAACAAGAAGGATAAATTATTCCCAAAGATATGATATAAAACAAAGGTCTGAAGGTCACTTGGAAAGATCGGTGATCATGGACAGCATGATTGCATATGTGTCAAACGTACATTCTTTGTAATCCCGTAAAACTATATAAAGGCAAACATGAAAAAAGATCTAGATCCAACATCCCGTTCTTTAATCTAAATACGAATAGCAAAACAGAGACAAGCTCACATGTTTCCAACTTCTTCTTCTTTTTTCATTTTTTTGATAAGTAATTAAGTTTTATTGAAAAGGCATCAAGGGGATGATGCCACCATGTACAAGCGAGAAAAAATAAAAGAAAAGGTCAAAGAAAAAAGGGACCCAACTCATTTTGTGCTTGCAATGAACGAGCGAGCCCCAACTGTTCTGAACTAAGTCAGCTTCGATGACTTTTGATGCGAGGTCAACAACTAGAATCGACTTAAGTTTTTATACAAGTTTGACCTATTTGCAGAGTCAATCACGCCAGGAGTAGGCAAAATGCAGTTAAGGTTCTCTAATTTCAAATATTTCAAAATTTCATGGGTTAATTCTAAATCCCCCCTTAAATTATCATCCATTTTCACCTTGCACTCTTCATCCAAAAATTCCTACACCTTGCCCCATTAATATATCATTTAGTATCACTTAGCTCCCTGTGCCACTCTTTCGCCAGGTTTGAGCATTAGAATCCCATATAACATGCACATGTGAGTAATTTATGGCCAAAATAGCTCTTTTCCAATGAAGCGTTGCTATATCAATCCAGGGCCGACAGTGAGGTGAAGCCGGAGATGCGGTCGCTTTAGGCCCCGAAATTTTAGCGAAAAATAGGGCCCCTCTACCATATAAGCCTTATGGACATTAAATATTAACTAGTGCAAACTTGGACAAATATAATGTGTTGGCTGTAGTGGTTTGTGCGTGTGTCTTACTTCTAGGGTGGCCAGGTTCGAATCCTCTAATCTGTCTTTTGAGTAGAAGCTATTATTTTTTCCTTTCTTCATTGAAACTAATGTATGTAAAACATAATTCTTGTAACAAATGTACTATGTAGACGTGCTCAATGCCTTGTTCAGATGGGAATTTGGAAAAAAAATTCCAACTCCAAAAACACTCATTATCCCTACTTCCAATCATTACTCTCATTTCTCTCTCCACTCATTACCCTTATCGGCATTGCCAATCATTACTCTCATTTCTCTCTCTATCTCTCTCCACTCATTACCCTTATCTCCAATTATTACCCTAATTTCTCTCTCCACTTATTACACCTAAAACGAAACCCAAAAACTTTTGAGTTCCCATCTGAACAAGGCATTAGTTTTTTTCGTCAAAGTTTTATTATGTTTCATGTACCTTATATTTTGTTAAACTGGAGGAAATAGGAACAAAAGGGGCTAAGTGATATTAAATGACAGAAAAGGGGACAAGGTGTGGGGTTTTTAAGATGAAGGTTGTAAAGTGAAAAAGGGTGATACTTTAAGGGGGTAATTTGTAATTAACCCAAATTTCATGATGAAAATCTTATATTCACGCCAGTCACATCGTAACTATATGCTTATAGAAAATCCCCATCTCCGATGGATTGTTTATAAAGATAGGACAATTTTAAAACTAACTGGATAGAAGCACTTGTAAAATGTACTCGTCACAAGAAATCCTCTTACTTTTGTTTCTCAAACCGAGACATCCATGAATTGGGATCTTGATGCATATAGATACAAGTGGTCCAATGGGAGCAAGAATTTCCAGGAATATATTATGTTTCTGAGCTGAGGAGCCATTTTCAAGTAGTGTTCGAGCATTTGCATATTAATCAATACACACTTGATTGGTCTGAGGTTATCAACAAAAAGGATTTGCTTAAGACACTTCATTACTTTTGTACAAGTTTTTTTCCTTTTTGGTCTAAATCAGTTTCTTTTATCCTAGTGAGCTGCTGTAAATATCTTCATTCATAGTCCGAGATCTACATCTACGGATTGAAAGGTCTGAATGATCAACCCTAAAACAGTTGTTCATATACAAGTCTTCAAATCGTTCATTAGAAAGAAGTTGAAAGCCTTCTAGGAGGGATTTATTGAGGAAAGCCAAAGGTGAAGGAAAGATGATGAAGTGAAGAAGCTAACTGATTTCGGTGGTTTCCTATCTCTCTGTTCATCATTGGTAAATCCTCCGCAAATTCATGATCCAGACACTAACATAACATCCCATCTCATGTGTTCCAATTCTACAATTAAAGAAACGATACTTACTTCAAAACAAGATTCTTATCCAGAAGACCTGATGGCACTTTTCCAAATAACTTATTATTCTGCACGTACCTGCAACCAAAAGATTTGCCAAGGAAAAACATTCATTCATGGTAAGAGTACTAAGTGTGAGATGTCAAAACCAAAACAGCGGCAATCTTTTATTTTGCATCAAGAAACAAATGTCAGGCTGATGTCCAGCACCCATGGTGTTAAGTGGGTCTAAAATACGTATTATGTGCATCTACTTTAATGTTACGTGGTCGCTTCTAATTTCAAATGTATAAAGTAGATGTGTCAAACACTTACAACCGTAGAAGGGTACGCAATCCATGTCTCACATGTTTAGTTGGAGACATTCACCTAGCAAGCAATATTTTGCAATTCAAATTTACAATGAGCTATTATAGAAGTCCTATATTATGCAGAAAATTCCCCAAGGCACCTTGTAAACACCATTTAGCATATCAAATAGAACAAATGTCCTACAGAATATGCGAATGTTTACTAGCATATACAGTGTGCATAAAATATAGATGAACCTCATTTTTTCCTATATTTTTTTTGCTTTTGGCCAAGAGAAGAGGGAGTGCAATCTATTTAGCATTAAAGAAATGAGTTATCATTTTTAGGTGCATCACTACATTTCACTCCCAAAATAGTACGTTGTACTATTTGAAATTAAAGTTCTGCAAACTTACAATTCCCTTAGATTTGGTAGTTCTGCCAAAGAGGAAGGCATATCACCAGTTAATTGATTGTTCTCGAGATGACTACAAGAAACAATAACACAGGTTAGGAAAATTTTAATTAACAACAGAAAAGAATCAAATACTTTGATTTACATTATCTCCAAATCCTTGCATCCCAAAAAATCAGGTATTGGACCATCTAGAAAATTCCCATCAAGCCACCTGCAATCAGCAGTAAAAAGAACATGTATTAAGAATTCCGATTGACAAGGAAATTTGTGTCGCTCACTAGCAAAATGACAATCTGAAACTTACAGCTCAACTAAGCCACTCAACTTCGTCAAGTCCAGAGGGATATTGCCTGTCAAATTCTTCCCCGATAATTTACTAAGTACCAGGACCATAGAATATGAAAAAACAGTTAGATAATTCTTCCTGTTGGATAATTTATTGCACAATAAGCAGAAGCAAGGGCATATATGCAAAAAACACATCCATACATGCATATGTATCTATATATGCACATCTTTTAGCACTTAGGGAATGTTTAATTGGGGGAATTACAAATACGAAAGGATAAGATATCCTATGAGACCGCATTTTTCGGCCTCTAAATGCAACAATTGATGGAGGGGTTACATACCCTTCAGACAACGAACCAAGAAATCGTGGGATATAGAACCTCTGGGAGGTGCTATTGGCCCTTAGTCCGGTAGGATCACTCATTTTATACCCCTCTAGCCTTACACAATTGACGAACTGTGAAACTACAAGAGAGACGCAAATAAATTACCAACAAATGAAAGAACATTTACATTTTAGTTATCCTGGGTTGAGGATCTGAGTTACACTGCAACCAGGACAGCGGAACTGGAAGGCATGGGTCACCACCTTCTCGTGCCCAATCTGCTGATGAGTAGAGTGAGACCACACTAGCAATTACTGATCCTGCAACTCACAGAAGCAAAGTCAGATGTGCATTGTTAAGTCTTAGAAAACTTGAGTCACAGAAACCAAATCAAGAAGCAAAAAGTGCGACCTTTACCGTACAAACTACCAAGCTTAAGAAAAGATAAATAAAGGTTTTAAAGTATTATAACGTAAAAAACATCCTTCAAATTCAAGAAACCTGCAGTTGAAAAAAATACCACGAATATACAGAGCTGAGCATGCATGAAAGAAGCAAAATGATGCTTACCTTCTAGAGAACCATCATTTTTCTTAAGATATTTATTTATCTCCATTGCATTCAGGAGGGGCCCCATGGAAGAGTCGATTGTTTTCGCAAATTTAAAAGACAGAACAAAAGGGAGAGAAATGTTGGGGTATCCAGGCTCATACAGACGATCTTTTCCTTGAGCATTTTCTTGGATATTAACAACAGCTTTGCTGAGCTCAGGCATTCCTGGGAGCACAAGCCTAAATTTTCTACTTTCGTTTGGACCCAAATCTTCTATTTCTGCGAAGTAGGTGAAAGCCCAACCAAAACCCGGAAACCCATCTAAATTCAGGCGGTAAGTTAACGATCCATTTCTACCGACTACAGCTGTCTGCATCACTTTCTGGGGTGGTCTTTCATCACCGCTTACATCAATTGGCATTCGGGTTGATACTTTCTCAGTTCCCACGGCAACGTCAACAAGGTAATTTGCTTTCTTAAGAGAATCAGATTCCCATATTCTATCAAATGGATCGTCAGGATACCTGGATCAACAAAAAGAGAGAAATGATGTATACATAGTTAGATATTATGTGGTTAATCCAGGAACATTGAAACAACAAAATAGATGCCCACCAACTGAACCATCCATATGTGTCTCAGAATACCTACACTAATTTCATCTATTTTGATTTTCCAAGTCTTGTTGCCCAGTGTCATAAACTAGAAGCACAGCATGTACAAGTCTACCGGCCTCACTATGTTTGGGACATGGCACATTCAGACACACTCTGGATACACCCCGATGTGAGTTCGGATTTTTTACTATACTTTCATTCGGTTTTCTGGGGACACGTTGGTGACATGCTGCGGTCACCTTATACAGTGACTTTGGGCAGGGTCAAGAGTGTCATTGATGCTTGCTCACTACTTTTTTAGTGACTCTACTTTTATACATACGAAATCTTAGTTCATGCTTCAATGAGACTATTTGTATAATCATCGACATAGCATCTTTGTTTGTTACAGGTAACCCTAATGTTTACCTGTATTTTTTGTTTTCAATGCCCCCACGTGTCGGTGTTCAATCTTATTTACATCCATGTTGTGTCGTGTCAGTGTGCCTATCCTTGCTTCTTGTGTAACAAGCATTAGATCAATTTGGGGTCTGAAAGACCAAGCAACTCAAATTAGATATATAATGGCATACCTGACGGGAGCTTCACTCTCTGCACCAAAATTTATTCTTGCGGACACACTGAGATAGAACTGACTTTCATACTGTGTAAAGTAGACTGAACCATTGAATTGTCGGAGTTCAAGGGTAGAGATAAAAGGCTGCCCAGTTGTAGCATTGGATAAACACACACTTATGGTGGGATCCGAAGCCAGAATTATTAACTCTTGGACCTCAATCGTATCAGCATCCGAAATGACAATGGTAGCCCAGTGAGTTGCCCCAAGGGAGATGTCAAACTTTGGATAAACATTATTTTTGTCAAAATCACCATACAAGAAGGTTGCTCTTACAAGGTACCTAGTTCTACTTATGACTTTGAGTGTGTAACAGTACTTCCTGTTATCAGCAGGGAAGTATCTCAGGGTCTGATATTGCTTCCTCGTCTCGTTTGCAACAGATACGTTAGTTGTTTCTCCATACATAAGCTGATCATCAGGAGTCCACAAAATACCAAGCTCGTCAGAGAAATTGGCAGCACCACCGCAGTCTAAACTAATAAAACCTGCTTCACATGATAGAATTTGTCAGTGAAGAGGGAAAGGATATTAGTACGTTCTCTCTAATTTCAAGATTATTGCATGCCACTTTTACCAAGGCTTTAAAACTCAGCAATGCAAAGAACTAAAAAACCCTGTGGCTATTGCCTCTCAATTTAAGTTTTCAAACTTAAGTCTATGAGTATGAAGGCATGTGCCCATGGAAAAGCCTATGGCACCCTAACTTATCCCTTCATTCACCAAAACGACTACTTCCCCACACGCTAAAAAGGTAAAAACCGACATGGTAAGAGAAATGGTGCTGGTCCTAAAGACAACTGACAACATCAAAGAACTATTGGCAAATGTTGCAGTGCTAGCATTTGATGTGGTGGGCCTGGTGGCACATAATCAGGTGGGGGGTAGGAGAAAATGAAGAATCATCCACCACCTAACACTTTTCCTCATTTAACTTGACATCAAAGGAAATGAAAAATAAGTTAGGTGCTGTCTGCATAAAGCATTGCAAGAATCAAAGACATTTAAGCCAAAGCACAATCAATTGGCAGTTGGCACTAATGCCGTGAAGAAAAAGTAGAAAGGATGGAAGATCGGATTGGTTGGTGTTTTTTGAGCTCATTACATCTAAACCAAACAAGAGTCCTCACTTTTCAAAGAGTACCCCACAAAAGAAAAAAAAACCTGACAAAAATCTAGTAGACAAAACTTAGCCTCAGATGAAGAACTGTTGAGGAAGATTTCCCAGTGAAGCAGGACCGTCAAGGATAGAATCCGGGCCGGAAAAGGGACCTGGGTAACACGATCATTTTGTGAACTAGCTCTGAATTGGCCCAAATTTGGTGGGCATATGAGAAACAATCCACTGAAAAGTTGTCAACACACCATGTGTGACTTAGCACATATTTCAGGTAAGTTCCATCGTCTTGGGGTTCAAGTATGTGTTCCTTTCATTCAAGTGGAGTTTGGTTCATCAATTTCTTGGCCTAGAAGGCTCAGAATTTGGTTAGGTTCTTTCCAGAGTGATTCTTCAGTATTCTAGATTGTGAATTTGAGCCTTACTCGATTTTTCTATTTTCGGAAAATTTTCATATACCTCGAATTATTTTGTGTTTCATTGTAATAATGTTACTTCTGTTGTTTAGGAAGGATAGTTGTGTAGGGTGTTGAATAACCCTAACACATAACAATCTTATCTATATAGGCGACTCACATATTGAATAAGTAAACTAAGCAATGTGGGACTATTATTAATACTATATTCTAACACTCCCCCGCAAGCTGGAGACTCTCCAACTTGTTACATATCAACCAACGAAACAAGGGAAATGATATTGGCACTCCAAAAATTGATGCAGACACTCCAAAATCAGTGTAACTCCAAAGCCACTTTCCTTTGTTTTTTGGAGTGCCTACATCAATTTTTGAAGTGCTAATATCATTTCCCTAAAACAATTACCTCAACTACTAATAGCAATAATGAAAAAATTTGTTAAAACAATGGAACAACTTTCAATAGCAACGACCAACGAGTGACTTCAACCAACGAAACGACTTCAACGATTTCACGACTTCAATGAACGAAATGACTTCAACGATTTCAACGAAATAATTTCAACGACCAACAAATTAACGAACGAATTCAATGACTAACAAACAACGAATGAATTTAACGATCAACGAATGACTTCAACAACCAACTTTAACTACCATCAACCAACTACCAACGTCAACGAAATAGACGACAAAACAATATATGTTGCCACGCTCACCAAAAGCATGGCCAAAAACCCGACCACGATACCTAGAGTCACGGCTGCAACCATGACCATGGCTGAATGAAGAACCACACCCACCAGAGACAACGGAAGCAGAATCAAAATTAGATTTCATTGCAAATATGTCACCGTGCAATGAGAGGCAACCAACGGATCAACCACCAATATTCCACCAACTAAAAATAAGCATCAAACAAATACCAACAATACCAATACGAATATACCTTCGGCAACCAAAAGCAGAACCATAGAATAGATCTGACCAGCCATGAGTGATGGAACAGTACTAAACAGCGATGAACAGTAATAAGTGAATAGTACCAATGATGAATAGTAATTTGTGAACAGTGACGATGGTGAACAGTAATCGGTGAACAGTGGTTAATGGCTATGGATTTCAATTAAGTGTCCGATTTGGGATTTCAATGGGTGGAAGAGATTAGGGTTAAGATAAAGGCTAGGATTAGGGTTGTGATTTTAGGGTTTTGTGGTAAGATGATGATGGCGGTAGAGGGTGGCGGCTAGGGTTTTGTATATCTAAAGTGGATGGTGAACCCGCTCTGATACCATGTTGTTTAGGAAGGATAGGTGTGTAGGGTGTTGAATAACCCTAACATATAAAAATCTTATTTATATAGGTGACCCACATATTGAATAAGTAAACTAAGCAATGTGGGACTACTACTAATACTATATTCTAACAACTTCTACAGTAGAGCGTAAACAAGGATGTAACTGTCATTCAAAGTGTCTCTCCTCCTTTTGTTTCTAGGTGTTCTTGTGAATTCAAGAGACCCTCGTCGAGAATGAGATCTAGCCAAGTTCTATGCCAGAACGATATCTAGTCTCATTCTAACATCACCATAAGACTATTCATTTAGTCTCTGACTTGCAAATCATTGTCTATTCATCAACTAATAGTATTTAGTGGCTCCGATAAAAAAAGGGGGCATTTGCCAAGATTTCCTTACAAGTGGATTAGAGAGAATGGCGTCATAGCATTCTTAACCCATCTTCAAGGGTCCATAATAATTTTCGTATACATGAAATGAAAGTATTATGTTAGTCAAATTGCAGGAATTACCAAGAAGCGGGCGTTTAAAGCCAAAATGCCTAATTGTTAGTAAGGATGGAGAGAATGCGGATGGTAGAAAAACACATAGATTACAATTGGATCAAGTGGTGGAGAGATTCGGGAGTGTTGAGCCACCGCAGGATATCCACAAAGTTGAAGGGAAAATTCTTTCGTACTCCTATAAGACCGGTCATGTTATACTGCACTAAGTGTTGAGCTACTAAGAAACAACATATGAGTAAGATGAGTGTAGATGAAATGAGAATGTTGAGATGTATGTGTGATAAGACCCTGCAAGATAGAATTAGAAACAAAACCCTCTATGGATATGGGAGGAGTAGCATTGATAGAAGATAATATAGGCTAGAGCTGCTAGACTATCTTAGCAACAAGGAAACCCTTTATGTGTGTATAATATGTCTCCAAATATTTTGCGGAAAAACATCAATAGCAAGGTCAAGAGGAAATAGCTTAAGATGGTTTAGACATGACTGTCGTAGATCGATAGATGCAATCGTTAGAAGGAGTGATCTGGTTATGATAGATGGTAGAACTAAGGGTAGGGGTAAACTGAAATTAATTTAGATGTCATACTTCGAAAGGATCTAGGTTTGTTGGATATCAGAGAACACGATGCCATCGAAAACTCAATGGAGAAAAAGGATTCCTCTAGCCGACCCCAATTGATTGGAACTTGAGCCTCTCGGTTTAGTTTTGTTTCATTTGTTATGTTAAAGGCTCCAATGCAAAACTCATTAATCGTTCTTCAAAATTTCTATGGTGTCTAATACCTCAAAGCCATTGTGACAGAACATTAAAAATATAATAGCTTGAGTATTTTTTGCATGAATCATAACCTCTATCAAACAAGCCAAATGTAGTGTATTCAGAACTAAATAAGAAGAAGTAAGCACAGAAGAAGCACAAGATCCACTTGGTTCCATAATTGCCTATGCCCACAGGTAAAGTGAAATCAAATCCCCTATAAAATGATGGATTACAAGAGACCCTCTCAGCCAGGACTCTGACGTCCAGCGCTCCACCTCATGCTTACCCATGCATCTACCCACCATATTCACAAAAAGCAAAAAGCTATTCATATCTGTCATCCATGAGATAACACATCCCGAGGAATACACTCACATTTTCTTTGGAACGATGTACATAAAAACAAGACACCTGACAATAATCTCAACCTTCACTCTTTAGCAACAGATGAGATGAGTCTAAGTCCAAGCAGTACTTGAACTTGCACATTGCAGCTGGCCTAGTTAACATCACTGTTGCATTCACCTTGTATAATGTTTCAGACAGCACGTAGGCATCTAGTTGAGCTTCAAGCACGTCTTTTAATGAGTACACCAATGCATATGTAACATTCTACAAGTAGCAACCAGTAAATCTATTTCCAAATAAACTAGGTGAAGTGAATCAGGCAACAGAAGAGCTTATGGAACTTGCGTGATATTAAGTTGAATGAACAAATGTCACTCTCGGCTATGTTACACACTCACATCGACTCTCCTAAATATGTCGAAGTACCTGTGTCGGGTACTTGGCACTGGAGTGAAGGTACGGGATAATAGCCTACATGTGTAACTAACAGTCTCCCACAACCATATGCATAAAACTTCCATACAAAGCACGGACTGCTTAATGATACATTTTAAACACCTGTTATCTTATTTTAAACACCTGTTATCTTAGAACATAAAAGAATGCTATTACCAAAATGTGAATATTTTTTGGCGTGTCCATGTTTCCTTTGTAATAAGAATTAATGAATCAGATGCTTAGTCCTTGAATTATTTTGAACTTTACTGGGGGTCCTAATTCCTGGGTATATGGAGTACCCGGCCCCTGCATACTGCGCTCGGGTTGCAACTTGGCTAACTCTTGTGGTTAGGCATTAATATATTCCTAAGGTATGACCAGGCAAGTTGATTTTTTACTCCTCAAACAAACAACAGAAAATCTGAGTTGTCCGCTGCCAAGATGAGATCTGGACCATTGATTCTAGTTCGTCTGAGATGCCACACTACACCCTGTAGTGCACCTCCGGACGCACTACAGGATCCCCGTGTTCGAAAAATCGTGTCCTCTAGGGGCCTAGGGCTAATAAATGGCTTTCATTGTTGACCTCACACATGGGCAATGTTCCTTCAGTAAGTCATAGTACCCAATTAGACTCAAACAAACATGGAAGCAGATATGTACCCACAAGCACAATTAAAACTTCAATCCAGGTAAATGTAATACAGAGTAAATCAAAAAATGAATAAATACTAAGGAGAAGAAAGTAAACTTCTTGCAATTTATGAACAAAAGACATTGGGCACCCACTAGATTTCAATAAAAGAGTTGATTCAAATAGTGCTCAAATTAATTTAAACCAGCAATTGCAAATGATAAAAATGAGTATAATCAAGAACATATAGTACTCATCAGTTTCACAACTTAAAGTACTTAATTGCAGCAGCAATTGGGAAAAAAAAAATTCAAAATTACGCAGACAAATGTTACGTACACATATGCATACATACCAATATATCTACATATATACATGCAGACAAATACATATGGAGAGAGAGAGAGAGAGACCTGGCATCTGGGCTGTGGAGGCACCCATGAGAAGAAGAAGAGAGAGGATGAGAAGACTAGCCTTCATTTCTCCACTGGGGCGAAGTGAAGAGAGAGACAGGACGAGAACATAAAAATGTTGGGAAATAAGAGAGGGAGAGAGAGAACAAAGAACAGATTGTACTACAGCACAAAGAAATAAACAAATGAGGGTGGGGGGGCGGGGGGGGGGGGAAGTTGGATCAAAACCCAGAAAATTTTTGGAGTGTTTTGTTCCACTTTGATAATTTTAGAGAGAGAGATGGGTTTTCTTTGTTTGTTTGGGCAGTCAAGTGTGGAGAGACATTTCAAAGGGTCTGGCGATGGATTCCTACTTTTTGGGTGTTTGTTATAGACTGCGGTTGGATTCAAAAGTACGGATGGGTTCGTTTTATTTGTCTCTCATCAAACTTCAAAATAAAACTTGACGCAACAATTGCCACAATTTTTCAACAAAGAATCTATATTAATACCACAGACTAGAACACAAATATGAATACTAATGTGTTTAGAGTTGCTCGATGCGCAAAGTGAGTGGAGTACAGTTGGTGTCTCCCTTATACTTTTATGCACATGAACAGAATTCAATTCTCAATACAAATCCACCCGCAGAGTAGATTACAAATTCAATCTCGGCAAATCACGAACAAAATCCAAGTAAGATTTTTCTCTACCAAAGACCGGAGAAGATCATATCTTATTCATCTCTATATCCACCCGCCAACAGCCCGTAAGGGACAAAGTAACTACACAAGGAAAAACCTGTATACTGCAGTTATTGGTGACAGATTCTGTGATGGATTTACCTACTCGTAGAAGAACTAAAAATATTCTCTGTTTGAAAACGAATTATTTTGGGGTTCTGAACCCTGTGGTTGGGTTGTGGGAGTGTCCGCACTGAATAGTTTTTCTCCAAGCATGTGGAACCCAGAAAGCGTGAAGACGACTGACTTCTGACTTGGAGTGGGACGAGATTCGCCCACACTGGTCCCCTTCTTGGGTCCCACTATTTTATAGTCCAAACGGGCCCCACCTCATGCTCTTTCGCCCACCATCGATTCGTAAAACTACGCCCATCAAAATGGGGTATTCATCAATGGTGTATAGTATATATTTCTTCCATCCATATTCTTGTCTTTCGTCTTAAGTGGATAAAAAATTAAGGAAAATTTATATAAATGATTCTCTTATTTTTATTCGAGTATCATTTTTGTTCTTCAAGTATCAATGATAATTTTTTTGACTTTCAAGTTTGATTTTCGTATCAAATTGGTCCAATTGATAACTTTTGCCAAACAAATTAGACGAAAAAAATGAAATTGATAACAGTTTGGACGTTGTAGTTCGTACCGAGTTGGTTCAATTGATAATGTTTACTCTCAATTTGATTTTTTTCCGTCCAGTTTGGCTGACATATGTTATCAATTTGACTAACTTGGTACGAAAATCAAACTTGAATATCAAAAGAGTTGCAATTGATACTTGGAGACAAAAATGAGATTCGGGTGAAACTAAAAGGACCATTTTCTATAAATTTTCCAAAAATTAATTATAACTTTTAATTGATAATATCATTTATATGCGATATAAATCTTGTTTGATAGATCTCAATAAGCTCTTTTAAGCGATGTTTTTCAAAATAACCTAAAAATTATAGATTGCAAGATATAATCAATTGAAAAGTGGCACGAACTCCCAAAATAACTAAAGAATAGGGACGGAGGGAGTATCTCTTTTTTAGAGACCACAATTCTCTGTATTGACTATTGAGGAAAATTTTGTAATTTATTTCTTCTTTTTCTCCAATGGTTTGTACTTTCTTCATTTCAATTTAATAGTATATTGTTCTATTCTAACCGGATAAAAAAACTCTTTATAACTTAAAATTGGTAATGAATTTTATATCTTATATGAATCTTGTTTGACAGATCTCGATTAGTTCTATAATAGAAATAAAACATTATAAATTATAATATATAATCAATTAAAAAGTGACACGAACTCCCTAAATGAACCATTAAATTGGGACAGAGGAAGTGCTTTATTAGAAATCTTGGAGAGATTCATCGTCCATTTTAGAATTTTGGAGACCAAATTTATAAAAAGACGATGAATTCCTCTAAAATTTCCCCACAAAATACAAAAAGTTGAAGGAGGAGGGAGAAAATTAAAAATCTCCCCTTGATGTGGAGATTTGGTCTCCAAAATAGATGCACTTACTTTCAGAGCTCTAAAAATTCCGAAACAACCTTTCTTGAATTTTTTTCAGGAAATCATAAAAAAATATTTTAAGAATAATTTGTGGTTTGAATCTTCTTTGTAGGGCTCGTAATGGGCTCCACAAAATAAATAAAAAAATCATTAAGTTCTTGCCCATTTAATGGATACTAAACATGGCATAAAAGGGTAGAAGGAGAGTGGACGGTAAAACGGCGTTGTTTTAGGTCACTACACCTCTGCTGTGAGTTGGGTCTCCACAGCCCCTCGCTCCCCAGCCCACATAGGACTGAAAAAGAGTCAAACATACTCCTACACCTTTTATTTTATTTGAAGTCCAACGGGAGCAATGCTTGAAACGGCAATCCATATTGCCGAGGAAAAATGAGAATCAACGCTACTACGGAAATTGGTCGAGCACATTGACTGTGCATACCGACAGTACGTGGGGCCCATTTTAGGCCTTGCACGAAAGATTGGAGTCGTTTAATAATTTTAAAAAGAAATGTTCAGTAGAAAATTAGTTCAATCCGATATGTGGAGATGCTAAATTCAATCTTCCTATTTTTGTCAATTTTTCAAAAATCAAAAGATTAGATCGAGTACTACACATATTAGATTGAGCAGATTTTTTACAAGTCCCACTCAATTTTTTTTAGGAAAAAATTATTGAACAATTCAAATCATCCATGCGCATGCCCTCGGTACACATGAACGGTATGGCCCGGTCGGTTTCCATAGACTTTTCGAATGAGGACGGAGAGGACTATTCAACACTTCCCGCACGTTGGACATATTCCACGCGCATGGGAAGGAGATTTGTGACCGGCGGTGGTGGGGGCAAACATCCTCGTCCTTGCACGTGGAATAACCGTTGTGTGATGTGTAACAAATTTTAGCCGTCCAAATGTGTTTAAACGGTTTAGATTTTAAATAAACTATTCGTGTGAATAGTTTATTTATTCTCTCAGCGAATCTAGATCGTTCATATATTACTACAGTGGACGGGTAGAAATCGATTGTGTAAAGAATTTTGCACTGCAATGTAGCATTTTTTGATGCGGAATTTTGCCCCAAAACGGGAATTTTTTTCATAGTAGAGAAAAGTAAAAGTTATAAAAATTACACGGACCTCGCCTAAGGCTTCTGAAAATACCGGAACCTATCCTCTGGTTCTTTAAATTACACTATACTTCCATGTGTCTTGAGGGAATCCCTCTGTAAGATGCAAATTAAATAGTATTAGAGTTCCTAACAACACCCCTCGTAGTTTACGTCATGGTTAATGCTAATGTTTTGAACCGTTTATCTCGTACGAGTCTGAAAGACAGACAAGATTATAAAGAATGGAATCCGATATCGACCATCAATTGAATAAGTTGTAGGAGTATCTCGTTAAGGAATATCGACGGTTTAAATTAACGTAAAAATATATCTGTCTTCCATTCTACACAACTAAAATTGAACATTTTCAAGCGTCTATCAATGTCGAATCAAATCAATTTTCACATTTATGTTCTTCTTTGCAGGTTCTGTGACAAGAACGATTCATATGATTTTTGCAAGCAATCCTAAAGTGAGCTTGCAAAATAAAAGGGGAAAATGACGGTCAATGACGTGTTTTGATAATTCATACCCGTCAATGACATTTTTAGCTTTAGTAAATGTTCTTAGTTTGTCCTTGGCGGGTATTAATTATCAAAACACGTCCTGGACCGTCATTTTCCCAAATAAAAGTGATCAAGAGGGGTATAGATGGATGGGATATGGAGAGAAAACTAATCCCACCCCACCAAATAAGCAAAGGGCGCCGCTATTCGCAGCCCTCTATTTTTTCCCATAGCCCGTTAACGATTTTCATATGTTTCGACAGTTAGTTACCGAAATTGAGATACATTTTCGATAGTTAATTACTGAAATTGAGATACATTTTCAGCATCCAATTACCGAAATATATGTCTTTTGTCCATTTTCGACATGTAGTTACCGAAATATAATCTTGTTTTCAACAGCTATTTACCAAAATGTATGTTCGGTAGTTGTTTACTGAAGGTTGAACATATTTTCGACATATAATTACCGAAATATAATTTTCAAAAATTTTTAACGGGCTACAGAAGAAAATATAGGGCTGCGAATAACCGCCCCCATAAGCAAATAGTGAAGCGGCCATAGAAGCCCAATTCCAATTCGACGGAAATTATGATTCAACCCCTAACTATCATGAACATACTATTAACACACATTTGTACATTTACGAGTACAATGAGGTTATGGGTTCAACTCATATTGAGAAGATCTTCATACTCTTTATTGATGGATTGGGTTGGAGACGGTTGGAGTTAGAGTAATGTATTTTTATGTTAACCCATGGGGGAAAAAATTCACATAAGATGCGCAAGTCTTGCATATCCATGTTGGTATTCTATAAGGGGAGAGTTGTATACATTTAATTGTACAAGTGGGCATAAGTAAGGAGATGCCAAATGGATCCGGCTTCAGTGGCTGGACTAAAAAACTAGACCATCCTGTTTTTTCTTCTTTTAGGCACTTTTAGAGCTCGTCGAGAAATTTAAATAGATTTGAAACTGATAAAAACAATTTCGAAGCACATTCATTTAAAAAAAAAAAACAGAGACTGTACATTGAATCAAAATTCATTTATTTCACATTAATATGTTTTGACCAATAGCTTATGGTATTCGATTAACTTGATTTTTGACATGGTTGAACTTCTGGACGAACTTTACAAATTATATTTTTGGTTAAATTTCGTTAACACCCCCTCTATTCCATTAGAATCACACTGCACACACCTAATTTTTCGATTCATACGGCATACCCATATAAAAGCATGTGACAAGTTAGGAGATTACCTTTACCAAGTTAGGAACTGAGAGGACATTACATTCGTAAAATTGATCTTTCATTTGTATACTCTTTCTCACACTTAAAAGAACAACATGATAAATTCACATCACATGCAAGAGGATAAAAAAAGGAAGTGTGGTGATAAAAAAAAAAAAGGAGAGTATGAAACCACTATCCTTTTTTATCGGCAATAGGTATTGCATACATTATACATATATACATGCCATGCCCATAATTTATTAAGGCTTAGTTTTTTAAAAGTGCTAAAGGGGCTCTTATAAGTTCAATAACACTTTTGGAAAACTAAACCTTTTTTTTTTTTTTTGGGTAAATCAGCTTGAACATAAAAAAGACTAACCGGATATACAGCCTACAAGGGGCATACCCCAGGAGGAAAAAAAAAGGAAAAAAAGAAAAGGAAAAAAAAAACGTAACCTAGATACAGAGAAAACCTACGCCAATCGGCTACATAGGTCTAGAATAAAATGAAACATCCGTTTCCTAAACCTTAATTTGAAGGGAGTAGAAAATGGGACACAAAACGAACAAGTTAATCGCCTCAGTTTCAACACCCTCCATTGTTCTAAATCCCTCCACCTGAGAATTCAAGTACTTATGTGGCGTTTCCGCTATTTTATTAAACTACAGGTTAATGATGATAGTCAAGATATTTATGCTAAATGATATTTTAGTTGATGTACATAAGAAAAAAGATCTGCTAAAAAATCCGTAAAAACATGCGCTTTAATCCATTTAGTCTACCTGAGCAAAAAACGCTCCGTTATAAGTAAAATTGGTCATTCTTTATAGGATTGTTTATTGCATTCCCTTTATTAAAGCGTGTGATCTAACATTGTTTTCATGACTTTACAGAAAGATAACTCATTTCTTCTTTCTTTATGTATACCCCTTTGCCTTTTCTTTTCCTGTTGGAATTCTTAGTGTGTAAGTTATAAAGTAGGCCCCGTTCCAGAACGGATAATAAGTACTTATTTTTTAAGAAAGCAATTTCAAACTAAAAAATAATGTGTTCATGTAAATAATTTTTCTAGCACTATGGATCTTATTTGATAGATCTTATCGAGATCTTTTATACGGTGCAAAAAAAATAATAAAATAATTTTTTATTTACATCATTTTTTTGTTTAAAAATATAAAAAAGTACTTATTTTTTAAGAAGATGTTCTGAAACGGAGCATTACAGATACAACAATTTCTTTCCCAATCTTCACAAAAAATTAGGCTTGAGTCCTGCCAAGCATAAGACTGATACGAGTCAAGGACAAGTGGTGATAGTTGTCACCTTCAACTTTAAAAAACTTTTTTTAGAGGAATAATAATAGGGCAAATTTCACTGACCTCTCCTGAGGTTTCTGACATATGCAGAGACCTCCCTTGAGGTTTTTGAAATATCACTGACCTCCCCTACTTTTGCTGACAATATCAAGTCTCCCCCCTGTCATTAACTTGCATCAGATGGCGTTAACTATTGTGTTTAAAAGACCAAAATACCCCTAATAACAATACCTGAGTCATTTTGCAGGACATCTTTTCATGTCATCGTCCACAAATATTAGTTAGAGTAGTAATTATGAATCCATCATATCAAAAACTAAATGAACATCATAACAGGAGTAATTGGTCTTTTTTTTTTAGGAGAATTGAAGTAATTGCTTAACCCATTTGCCAACCCATTTCCCTTAAAGTTTTGGGTTTTTTTAAATAATGTTTTTTTCCTCTTTTTGAATTTGTATTAGATTCGATTAATCATCCTTCTTGGTGAGAGGAGTTTAAAAAATAATGTCATACCAAAGACCAAAAAAAAATTATTGAGACGGAAAAAAAAAAATCAAACAGCTGGTATTGTTATTTTTTTTTTTATTGTATTATATGAACTTTTTCAAATTTCAATTCACATTTTTTGCACTTTTCTTATTCTTCTTGTTGCGACAGACCATTAATCCTAAAAATTATGACGAAACCCTCAATAAAAATAACAAACAAAAAATTTAGGAAGCATGGTCCTACTAATGAACTTGATGAAGAAAACTGGCGTAGAAAAGAGAATCATAATACTTCTACGGGCCACTATCTACCATTTTTTTTATTATTACCACCATTTTTATAACTCAGGAATCTAGGTTAGCTTACGCATATCGCGACTAATTTTGGGGGTCCAATCCCACCTGAAAGGTTCCGAACGTGTGATCTTTGGAAGGAGTAATAAGCCTCTATGTCTCAAATCTTGCTTTGAAATCATTCAGATCAAAGCTCGTCGAATTCGAACACTGCTTTCAAATTTGAGACATGCTTCCATGAATTCCTGGTACTCCATCATTGATATCAAAGCTCAACATCACCAATTTTTAACTTTATGGTATTCTATTTTGATTCCCAAGCATAAATGTTGGGGACATCAATTTTTTTCAGAAACGGATTTCTCATGGACGAGTTGGTTTTTTTCTTTTTTTCGATTGGGTTAAAGGTAAGTAATAAGGGTCAGCTCAAAATTTGATTAAATTAGAGATATGGTGGTGGGAGATGCAATGTAGCTTTTCTGGAGTAGAAAAAAGAGAGAGATTTTGTTCTTAGGGGGTGTTTCAGTAGTGAAAAATCTATAAATTTTTATTTGTAGTCGAAAAATTGTTAGGTATTTCCAGTAATGAATAAATTATTTGAGAAATGTCAAGTTATTTTTCCAGCAGTGAATTTTATTTTGCTGGGTATATGAGTGAAAAAATTGTTGAGTTGGTAAAAACTTTTTTGTTAGTGAAAATCAATTGGTAAAATGTGTTAAATTTTTAGTATTTTTTATTAGTAGAAATGAGATACTAGTAAAATGCGTTAAGTTTTTTGTGATTTTTGTTAGTGGTAACGGGACCTTAATAAGACATTAATTGTGAGGTGGGAGAAAAAAAAGGGAAGAAAGCGTAAAAAATGTATCTTATTTGGTATAAAATGTTGATATCATCACACATCAGCAGTTTCTGCCCATTTTTGTAACGGAGAAGTAACGGAGGGGGCAATATTAGTATTGTCAGCAAAAGCAGGGGAGGTTAATGATATTTCAGAAACCTCAGGGGAGGTCTCTGCATGTGTCAGAAACCTTAGGGGAGGTCAGTGAAATTTGCCCATAATAATACCAAAACTGCTTTAACTTCATATCACTTCATGTTACGTAATTATTTGCTATCGAACTACATAAGCACTACGCCACACAGGGGTCAAAATCATGGTCACATCAGAGTCGTTGAGAAGTTGACATTTTATCACTCAAAATTATTGGAAATTGTTTTTTGGACTCAAGTAAGTACCACTATTTTAATCAACTAAGGTTAACTCAGTTAATCAGGATTCTTACATTTTATTTTGAGGTTTGGAGTTCGAACCTTTTCAGTTGCGTGTGGGTGTTCTTTACTTTGTATTTGTTGGGGTTATTTCTCCCGTTAATGGGGCTTGTAGTTAAGTAAGGTTTATAGTGATTGTGGTTCCTTTAATGAGATTATTTATCTCTTGGCTCAGTTGTTGGGTTTAGTTATCTCGTCGATTCTCACACAATAAATGTAATGCTCCGTGATTTGTACTTTGTACTTCATACATAATTTAATGATTTTCCCTATCAATTGACAAAAAATAAAAAATAGAAAGAAGAGGAAAAAATACTAGTACTACTGTACTACTTTTCAAAGGTAAATCTCATGTAACGACTGAGATGTTTCCCTTGGCCTTACGTAAATTTGTAAGGCAAACATCACTTTATGTCTCAGCATTGAAGTGACATATTTATGGAGCATTCGATCCATGCTAACCATAAGCAAGTGGAGTGGAATGCAATTGATTCCTTCTTTATACTTCTATGCACATGGACATGATTCAATTTCTGTAAGCACTCATCCCCTCCCTAAGACTCTTGAGATAGAGTAGATTAGGTTTAAAGAATTTAAAAAAAAATAAAAAAAACAACAACAAACAAACCATGCATGCTAACCAAGTTTTGTTAAACGCAGGCCATAGTGCCATACTATACAGGCCCAGCCCACTACATTTGGGCTCAATCCCAGCCCCCTAAACAAATTTGATTGTTTTCCACCAAAATTTCTTCAAGTAACATATTACCTGCGTTCGTCTTTTCTTATTGGGAAAGTCGGTAATATTAGAATAGTTAAATTAGCACTTTCAAAGTGGAATTGAGCAATTGCGTAGGTGAGTTTGGTAAGTGAAATTACCTTCTTGCCCTCCCTCAAAAAAAAAAAAGGAATTAAACTCTTGACCTCCTCCCTTCTGGCACCTAAGTAAACTACTGATGCCGCTGAACCAAAGACCTTTTGGCATATTACCCACATTCATGCATACATATATAAGGCCGACCTTACCAAGACTCAAAGGCAACTTTAAAAGACGCGATCCTCAATTTTTTTTTTTCCATTAACATGATGAAAGAATCAATCTAACTTCAAAGAGTTGAATTACGAGTATTCAACAAGATAAACTTTTGAAATTGTACAACATTTCAAAATTTACGACTACCCCTTAAAGATTATTCTAGCTTCTTGTATTTGCAATGACAAAAAAAACTTATAATTAATGAAGAGTACCCTTCGTTCACATTTGTTGATTTCTTTTGGAGATTTTAATTTATTATGGAATATAACAATCATTGCAGCTGTCATATTGTCATTCTCTCTTTGTACCCATCAAGTTTTTAAGAATATCCTCATTACATTTTCTTTTTGATGGTAATTAATTTTAAAAAGGAAAGGTAAAAGAGTAACACAATAATTTTGGGACATCAAAATTACCAAAAGGGACCAATATGGGGACAAAGAGAGTATTAGACAAGTTTTTGAAGATGCCAGGGGTTCACGGCAAATGCTTGTTCGCTTTTATTTTAGCAACACCCAAAAAGAAATAAAACAGCCAGTACTGTGTACAAACATACACACATTTCAAAAAATGCGCATATTTATACCATCATTTGCCTTATTCATAAAATTAAGGACGCAAGTGGAGTGGTAGTTCAATGATAAAAAAAAAAAAAAAAATTGTACTACCATGTGTAAGGATTGGGTTCAACCTTACTAACAACAACTAACTAACCCTTCTTAGTTCTTACCCTCCCATCAAAAAAATAAAAATAAATCAAGGACTGCCACCTTTCAACAACTTACTAGTAATCCAGGAGAAACCATGTTTATTTTGTAAAATGCTTTGTCTCAACTCTCAAACAACGAATAACAAGATAATTAACTAGGTTTGCCATGAGAAGGC
The DNA here is from genome assembly GCA_025413875.1 of Rhododendron molle. Classification (NCBI taxonomy): domain Eukaryota; kingdom Viridiplantae; phylum Streptophyta; class Magnoliopsida; order Ericales; family Ericaceae; genus Rhododendron; species Rhododendron molle. The sequence goes on from CM046391.1 coordinate 49,073,710, forward strand.
ATAAAATGCACATCAAAGTGAAAAAGGGAAGCAAAAGAATACAAGGAAATCAAAAACATTATTCCTCTCTCCCTTGCACTATTTGAGTTATTTCTCACTGACCTAAAAGGTGTGAGTTTTCCAGCTTAAACACTCTCATGGACTACAAGTCATATATAGTTTTTGGAGCAAGCTCTCCTCTTCTAAAAAGCACTGCCCAGAAATGCATCTCCCAACCAACAATTTTAATGGCCCAGGAACCAGCTTACACCATTTTTTTGGGGTACTGTTTTCAGAATGGAGATCAATCAGACACTTCAATTTAACTACTATGATACACAGTCGAAAAAGTAATTCAAGGCAAGACGCGAACTCATAGAAGTACAAGTGTACAACTCATAGACCTTTTATACGTATCGAGGTTATGGACATGTTATCGATTAATTACAAGGATTACAAAGCCAGATAACGTTGCAAATCAGATTTATACACATACATGCGTACGTCTAAATACTTATATTTCAGTAACTTATGCTAAACGAGGAGAAAGAACAGTCAGTGAACTCACTATCACCAACTTTAAAGCCAAGTTTACAGGGAGAAAACGCCAGAAGTAGGTGCAGACAGGCATGGACACCGAAAGATAGATAGCATCTCGAAAATAAATCTTTTCACCTGTGGCCATTTACTCAAGCATCCGCGAATCTACATTAAGTGGGGAACACATTAACATCAGAATTATTCAACCAGACGATGAACATTGAAATGCAATGAAAAAGATAGGAAAGAAGATGACAATCTTTACTAACCCAAGCTCCGAGAGCTTCAAATGAGCTTCAGCATAATCTGCAAGAAATGCATCCTCATCCTAAAGCAAAAATACCAGCAGTCAGCTAATCTTTGGCTAAGTTATCATTAAGAGTTTGCATTAATTTCAATCTGCAAAATAAATCAATAATAAACTGGAAAAACAGAACATAATACAGACCGCAGCATATTTCTCAACTAAAGGGCGGAAGACTGGATCCTCCAGAAGAGCTTTGTCCGCCGGCAGCTGGAGAAGACCTTCCTTCTCTCCACTAAGGAGCTCCCTATAAGAAAAAGGTGAAAAAGATGCGAAAAAGCATCGAATGCTAATCCAAGTAGAATTTTGTAAATTGATATATAGCAGCACAAGGTAAAGAAAAAGTAACACAGACCATAACATCAGAATGAACATGAACGCTATTTTCTATATAACAACGCTAATCCAATAGGGATACGTATAAGCATACTTGAAGTAGGAATTGTCGAAGATGAGAGGATTGGTGGTCCACGGCCCCTCAAATCCAGAGCGCTCTTTGTGACACCTCCCCTATTAGACATTGCACCGAAAAGAAAAACATTGTTCAGCATCCTACGTAACAAGTTTTAAAACTTTCAACCAGAGCAAAAATTCCATTGCACCCAAGTAAGCAAAATTTCATGAAAATGAGAACGAGAAAACTTGTGAATGAACCTACCAGGGTATGGCCACCAGATAGGGCGACAATGTCTTTGTCACTGAGACCCATGTGCCCGAATACATCTCTCAAATGGTCAGCGCCTGACATTAAGAAATCAAAAAACAAAATTAGAAAGACAACTGATAATCTTAGTCATGAGTGCTTAGAAACGTACACGCATATAAGAACAAGAGACTTACCTTTTTTGGCATCAGGCAAGCGGCCTTCCGGAGGTGGTTCAGATTTGTCCTGAGATCAATGAATATTTTTAGTTAATATGAACGCAATACCATCTCAAACCATGACACAAAAATTGCTACACGAAATTTTCTTAGTTCAAAGCTGTAGTCGAAGTTCTCGGACTGTACACAAGGACTAGGCAAGAGTGGGATGGTTTCATGAATCACAGTAATTAAGATTGTTGATACTCAAGTTCTTTTTCTCAGGCTGCCCAGCCACAAATGACATGCACGGTGCCTTTCGGCCATTGTAATACTAAGATGAAGTAGTGCATGCAAACTATTAACATAGCTGACATCAGAGCATTGGATCTCCGTCCCCAATCAAATAGGTCTAAATTAAGCTAACAAAAAATATCAGAAGCAACTAGATTCTGACTTACTAACCCAAAAGAAAAAAACACACCTAGACTCTAACTCTGGCTGTTATTTGTATCTTTCTTAGCTCTAAAGGATCAACCAAAGCCTACCACAAGAGTCTGCTGACATCGCTGAGTTACGTTTGGCTAGTTCTCTAGTTAAATAGAAATCTATGTGACATTTTTGCACCCGTGAACAACTTGTCAGAACCTCGTATCCCTAGTCCACACACGGATGCTGGCATTTTATCACATCCTTGAAGCACATATACAACACCAATGGTTCGTTGGATCAGATTCAAGTTGGACATCAAACGCCGACTAGTCAAACACGACCCTAAAGTTTCTGATTCAAAGAGGCCTAAACAATGTTGTTTAACTTCCAATAGTCGAAACTTTTAACGAAAAAAATCAAATTAGTGTCTGCCTACTTCCATTTCAGCCATTTATTATTGCATCATTACATCAGAATTTGGCACAGTTCCAGCCAATGGATCCCAAACTACCTCTGCGTGGAGGGCAAAGCCAGCATCGGCCCTGTTATATCCTTTCAATCACTCGGCCATAGTTGTAATTCTCATTTTCCTTTTTTCTTTCTTTATTTTTTTCCACCCTTGTAACAGAAAAAGGAAGAACCAAGTGAGTTTTACATATTACGATAAGAAGAAAAGAAAGAAGTAGTAAATCTCACTAACCGGTCTGCCTGGGTGGAAAGGAATCTCAGGGCCTCCTGTGACTTCAACAGCAACAATTCCAGCCAACTTCAATTGAGAATCACATAACAAAGAGGAACATGTCATCTTGGACGTTAGAGTACATAAAATATGGACTAATACACCAACAACATATGTTGAGCATAAAAATCAAATTGGTAACCATTATATCCTATCAACCGCAATAGGTTACCTGGTAGAAGTCTGCGTAAGACAGGATCGGAAACTGCTCCTTGATTGGCTCCAACAGCCTGACAGCTATTTCAAGGCCGTTGTTTGCTTCGTGAGCCAGCTCTGCTGGGTGCTTTATCGTCCCAAAAGGCCCTCCTGTTTTTGTTTTCACGTCGTAGGTCCCAGCAGAGTGCCATCTGATGCCAAGCAGTACAAATAACAACCAAGGCAAAAGTGAGATTCCAGCACAATACACAACAAAACCGAGTACTAATCAGCAATCTTGAATCCAACGATAACTATTACTCATGTAAGAGTCAATCATCAAATGGATGTATCAAACAAAAACATAATTATGCATTATTTATAAAGAATTAATCTCTCCGAGACAAGTACACTCATACTCCAACTCATCTCAGGGGTTTAAAACCACAAGCTCCATTTCTCCTCCCCTAGGCCAGGCTAGATTACACAAATAGAAAAGGAGAGTGAAAATGCTGCTAGCATGGAACGAGTCCGTAAAATAGAGCAACTAAACAAATACACAAAGATATACATGGCTCGGGTAAAAACCCAACTGCACAAGCGAAAGGCAACGGAAAAGTTTCACTATGAAAAGGAGAACACAGTTATTAGCGAAATTTGTGTCCAAATAGTCCTTGACTTGCTTGCATAACGGGTCGTCTCAAAATACCCAATACTTACAAAATTGGTCAAAAACCTCCCAATTTGATAGAAACTTTGTTGTATATCCTACCAAATCAAGGTTTTCAAGCTAAACTGGAAAACATTTTATAGCATATAGAAAGCTGACAATGTGGCCAGACAACCCATCATCACTTAACCAAATTGGGACTTTTCTGTCATCTCATTCTCCTTTAAATTTGTCACGAAAAAGTTCATAACATGGCCTCATAAGATTATTACCAGAGTGAATGATTAGTGCTTATTTTCGTACTCCTATATCACAAAACTTCTCAAGGTTAAATGATCATAGACTACACAACTTCTAACGTCACAAAATTTATTAGACTCAGAATATGAAGCTGGACTGCAGTCAAGGCTGAGAGAGAGAGAGAGAGAGACAGAGAGAGAGTACGCCAAACGGAGGATCAAAGGAGCACAGTGCTTCTCAGCGATGAATCCCCTGAGCTTCCTCTTGCATTTATCAACCGCCTTCTTGTACTCCTCGCTCACACTTGGATAACACTTTCCCATGCCAAAATCTCGCTGATCTATAGCCAAAAATAAAAATAAAAATCACCGAATGAAATCAAATCGTTCAAAAATCACCGTAACAGCCGTGAATCGAAATCAGACTGATGAAACAACTGACACGCATGCTATATCGGATTGTAACGGTATCGGAAGGTCGAAAAACCGTAATGTATCGACCGACTTTTAAATCCTTAGATAGGCAGAGAATTAAAATATACCTATGGAACAGAGAGCTAGAGTAAATTCTGGAAGTTTAACGCGATCAGACGAAAGGGAGCAGAAAGAATGTACGTATTTATAGGAGGGAGGGGCGCAAGAAGAACGAGAACGTTCTGGATGTGGGCCCGCGTGAGGCCATGATCGAGATCGTTGGTTCGGGGAGCCCGCAGGAAATGAGAGGGCCCGTGAGATGTTGACACGCGTAGGAAACGTTGTGGTGGGAAGCTTGACTTGGACTGTTGGAGTGACGTGGCTTCTTGTGTGGATTGTTCGAGGAGCAAAGTAAGAGCATTCCGACCATTGATTTTATATTGAAGATGCCAAATTTTTTTGAAAGCTTACGTGATATTTTGACATTTTTAATTTGACATTAAAACCTTTCTCTTCAATTCTTATGTCAAATTCAATTTATTTAAAATGAAAAAAAAATTTCAAAAGGCACATGTTCAAAATCATAACCGTTAATTTTTGAAATTTGGCACATATGATTATTATGTCAAAATTGGCATGCTTCCCTCCCCCTTCATCCATGTCAGCAGCCACGTAAGATTTGGCCTAAGAGAAAGCATGTGAGTTGGTTTGTCTTCCAATGTCAAATTTGAATGTTAAACCCTCCACATTACATTTGACATCTCCCATTGGAGATTCTTTAAGAGCATCCTCGCAACTTCGGGACAAGCCACTCCGTGTTTTGGAGTATGGGTTAGGGGGTGTTCCAGATTCTTAAAAAGTTCATTTTTTTCAAACGGAGGTAATTTCAAGCTCAAAAATTATGTGTTTACGTAAATAATTTTGCTACCAATATGGATCTCGTTTGATAGATTTCATTAAGATCTTTTATACGGTGCAAAAAAAATCAAAAAATTATTTTTCATTTTCATTATATTTGAGTTTGAAAATTGAAGAAAACTGAGGTTTAGAAAAAGAAGGGAAACTGGAACGGGGCCTTAGTATCCTACTTCTGAAGCTTAAATTTAATAATATTAATAAGTCTAGGGAGCATGATACCAATCTATGCTCTAAAACAAAATGATGAGATGGGCCCCACGTCAACAATTGAAAAAAAAAAACTAAATCTGATTCTCTCTCCTCCCTCCTCACCAATCCTCCCATGGATGCTCCTCCACCTTCCCTTGGACCCCCTCCACTCACCCACCCATAACCCATTCTCACACGCCGCCACTGCCGATTCCATCCAAACATCCTCTATTGATGACCCAATCACCCAAGGAAAAGTCTAAAGTTGGTGTTTGTGGGCAGTATGCCATTGGAAAAAAGATTTCGTTCCTTTTCAAAGCGGCCCAAAAATCGAGAGAGCGCGAGCGGAGAAGCAAGCGCTCGAAATACAGAGTCGTCACTTGGGTTTGAAGGTTTGACACCCAAGGAACCGTATTTCGAAGCACCTGCCGCGCTATTTGATTTGAAAAAGTGAAAGAACTAATCCGTCATAACCATATCTGGGTTCGGGAGCAAGGTTACGAGAGGAGAAGGGTTTTAAGGCACCACTCTCGCCCAATCCGGAGATTGGTCTCTACTTAGGCATTTTTGAAAACTTTTGTGATTTTTCTTTTATTAACCAACTTTTAGCTAATTAGGGCGGGGGAATAATTAATCGGGGATTAAAACCGTAACACGATTTGCAAGATGTGATATACATCGAAACATGGATGGATGGAGTACTATGAAAAATGGGATAAAACTGAACCCTCTGATCAGAAATGAACCAAGCTGATCATAAAATGAGTGTGCCATACACAATGGCCACCTTTGCATGCATGGATCTACGTACATGCAAAGGAACCATCGCGCGACACACTCACTCCCTCGCGCGAGTGTTCATGTCTCACCACAGGTTGAATTTTATCCCCTTCTGGGCTTTAGAAGGACCAGTGCTCACCCAGGGGGCAAACCAATCAATTTTATTTGTACTGTAATGTAAATAATTATTACAAACAGAGAGGATAGAATTAGAAATACAACCCCTAAACAGTAGGGGTGAATAAACAGGGGCCAAAGCCCTAGTTGCCATGCAAGGGCAGCCACTGGAAGTTAGAGAACCATCGCGCGAGACAATAGCACTGTCGCGCGAGGGTTCTGATTGGACTTCCAGGAATTCTTTTGGAGTTATTTCTGGGCCGATCCTATTTTTCAATTTCATAGCCCACTAGATCCTTTTTCTATAGAGTACAATTCTTAATAGATCATGTGGAGTGTATTTTACATTTTTACCTCCGTTTAAAAACAAATGAATCCATACAACCTCCTACACCACCACTACTACCACCACCACCATCACCATTCCACCACCATCACCACAACCAGCGCCACCACCACTGCCATTACGCCGCCACCACCACAACTCCGCCACCGGCCCACCACCACCACCGCCACCACAATGACAACCACCACCACTCCACCATCTTCATCATCCATCACCACCACCGTGCCGCCGACGCCACCACCACCATAATTACCACAACCACCACCACTCCACCACAACAAGCGCCACCACCGTCACGCCACTGCCACCACCACCACCACCACCGCCACCACCTCGCCGCCGCCGCCACCACCATCACAATTACCATCATAATTACCACCACCACCACTCCACCACCACCACCACCACAACCACAACCAGCGCGCCTTCACGCTACCACCACTATCACCGCCACCACAATGACCACCACCACCACTCCACCATCATCATCACCACCACCGCCGCCGCCACAATTAATAGTGTTAATCCGGGTATTAACATTATTAATCTTGGTATTAACACTATTAATTGGAATATGAATTTAGACAAAAATTAACACTGTTAATTCAGGTATTAACACTGTTAATTGGGGTGTAAATTTAGACAAAAACCACCACCACCACAACCAGCACCACCACCACCACTGCCGTCACGCTGCCACCACCACCATAACGCCGCCACCATAATGACCACCATCATCATCACCGCCGCCGCCGCCACCACCACCACAATTAACAGTGTTAATTCGGGTATTAACACTATTAATCCTGATATTAACACTGTTAATCCTGATATTAACACTGTTAACTGGGATGTAAATTTAGACAAAAATTAACACTGTTAATTGGAGTGTGAATTTAGATGAAAACCACAACCACCACCACAACCAGAGCCACCACCGCCACCACGCCGCCGCCACCATCACCGCCACCATAATGACCACCATCATCACCACCATGCCGCCGCCGCCGCCACCACCACCACCACCACCATTAACAGTGTTAATTCTGGTATTAACACTATTAACACTGTTAATTGGGATGTGAATTTAGACAAAAATTAACACTATTAATTTAGACAAAAATTAACACTGTTAATTGTCCTGGTAAAGTGGTGGTGGCGGTGACGATGGTGGTGTGGTGGTGGCGGCGGCGGCGTGGTGGTGGCGGCAGCGTTGTGGTGGTGATGGTGGCGGTGGGGGTGGTGGTGGCGGTGATGTGGTGGTGGTGGCGGCGGCGGCGTTGTGGTGGTGGTGGCATGGTGGTAGTGGTGGTGGCGGTGTGGTGGTGGTGGCGGTGGCGGTGGCGGTAGTGGAAGTGGCAGTGGAGTGGCAGTGGCGGTGGTGGTGGTGGTGACGTAGTGGTGGTGGTGGTGGTGGCGGCGGCGTTGTGGCGATGGTGGTGGTGGCAGAGGTGGGGTAGTGGTGGTGGCGACGTGGTGGTGGTGGTGATGGTGCCGGTGGCAGCGTGGTGGTGGCTGGATGTCTCTCTCAAATTGCCTTTTTTTGCGAAGGGTATTTTTGTCAACAAAACAATGAAGAGGACCTACTGGACTATGGGCTCTTTGGACAGGACCTAATGGGCTATACTTCACCCAGACAGGACCGGCCAGGAAGTTGCTCATTGTTTTGCAAGTTTGGGGCTCTGATACATATTCAGAAGCAACCCAAGGACAGTCCAAACCAAACAAAACAGCAAACTAAGCTAAAAGCATGAAACACAGTGATTCTATACTTAAACATGCTTCAAAACAGTAAAAACAATATATGAAACTCAAAGACCAGTATCCCCTTCCCCACGTGATCCATTCTCACACAGACAAAAGTGTCGCGTGAGTGTATGGGACCATCGCGCAGGGGTTGGTAGCCCACAGCTTCTTGTAACGTTGCTGACTTTAGGGCCAGGACTGGTATTGATTACCAGCCTTGGCCCTGCCAGCCCCCTTCAGAGATCAGAACAGGAAAACAGTATGTATGATATACCTTTGGTTGAGTGTGAAAGAGTGCTTGATTTTTGAGTTGAGGTTGAATGCTTTTGAGTGGTAGAAACAAGGTGTGAAAATTAGGTGTAAGATTTTGTAACCTTTTTTTCAACCCAAGGTGTATGAATTTCTAAGTCTCTATGTTTGAAATTTTTGAACCTTTTTTTATGAAAGACCCATGGAGGTATTTATATGGCAAGACCCTTCCATTAATGGAAACCCTCCATTAATGGAATTTATTCCATTAAAAGAAACCATTCTATTAATGGAAACCATCTATTAATGGAACACATCCCAATAATGGAAACTATTCCATTATTGGGAGCATTCTAGAAACCTTCCATTAATGGAAACATTCTAGAAACGTTCCATTAATGGAAACCTTCCAGAAATTGAAAGTTATAGGTCGGTTGCAAATTTAACCAGCGTGCGTGGGTCAAAAATCGGCGCGTGCCAGTAGGGTTTCGGAAATTTTAAAGAGTTTTTAAAACACTCAGAGCTCAAACATGCTATCACTCCTGGGGTGTTCTTGATCCATTTCATCATCAGGGAATTAAAAATCAAAAGTAAATGGAAGCCCAGATTGGGGTGTCTATAGTGTTTTGATTGTTCGATATGTGGACTGTGTTCAGTTGCTAGTTTAGTTTTAGTATTAGTTTTGTTTTCAATCATTATCATATATCTTTCTCCAATCATTATTCTATATCTTCAATTATTAATTTCATTTCTCTCTTTAATCATTACCCCTCTCTCCAATCATTACCTTATTTCTCTCTCCACCCATTACCAAAACTAAACTAAACTACCAACCAAACTGTTACCCAGACAACAACCTAGAATGGGGGGGGGGGGGGGTTGCTAATTAAGAATTACCAATTGAATAGGGTTGCTAATTAAGAATTACCAATTAAAAACTACAAAGGCAAATAACTAATTAGCAAATATATAGAGAGAGTTAAGAAGCGCAAAACCAGTTTATAGTGGTTCGGTCTGAATTTGTCCACGGTCCAGCTTACTCCACTTCTCTCCAAGTCAATCGCTTGAAAGTTTCACTAATAAAAATGGAATTACGCCAGTAAGCCTTGTGGCTGCTTACAATTACCGTCACTCATAGCTTTCCGGAGGAGCTAGACAACCGCAAGAATTTAAAGTACAAAATCCTCAAAAACCCCTTCCAAAAACAAAACCCTTGTTTTTGGAATTACAAAACCAGTGTTTGATTTCTCAAACACTTAATCTCTCAAAATATAATAGAATTTGTAGCTCACAATTACAACACTCCTTAAAGAGTAGGTAAAATAATTTTGCTCACAAATCTCTCAAAGTAATTGTATGAGAAAAATGAAGTGTAGGAGATGATGAATATTGCTCTGCGTTTTTTCTCTGGTGAAGCTTGGTGGTTCTGTCACTTGTAGCTACTGAACCTCTTCCATTTTATAGCTTGAATACCGTTGAAATTTTTCCGTTGAGATACAAATCTCATTTCTGCTGATTTTGATCTTCATTTATTGCATGTGAATGTTGAGCCATAAAATCTATACATGCAGAAATATTGTCTTTCCTTGGATGCAGAAGAGAAATGTTGAGCCATATTTTTTTTTCAACGTGCAGGAGTATTAGCTCCTATGCTCCCAAGTCAACAATGGTAGGAAGAAATGTGAAGCGGTCGAGCACCATGTGATGGGGCTTTGGTGCCTCTGACTGAGATTTGGTTGGACCGAAATGGATCTTTTAATGATAGAGCCAATAAATGTTAGGACCAAGTACTATATTACTAAGAAAAGAACTCATGGGCCAACAATGTGTGTACCAAGATTAGTTCGAAAGTGATTTACTAGATAACACTTTATTTTCCATGGGCTGTCAAAGATAAAATTCATTTTAATGAAATATGTTAACAGTGCTTTTCATAAATCAATTTTGTAATAAAAATTAATCAAAATCAATTATTGCTAACACAAACAAAGCCGTGGTGTTCCACTTTTCCTTCTTAAAAAATAAGTATTTATTTTTAATTTTCAAATTTAAAATTAATAAATTAATGAAAATAATTTTTTAATTTTTTTTACATCGTTCAAAAGATCTCGTAAAAATCTATCAAACCAGATTCATATTGCATATTTTTTGATTCAATAAACTCAATTATTTTTAAGCTTGAAAATAAATTCTTAAAAAATAAGTTCTTATTTTTAAATTGGAACGGGCTATAGTTATTGAGTGAAGCTGCATCCTTCTAATCTTACAAAAATGTTTTTAAAAACTATTTTTAAAAAATAAAAAAAATATTTTTTAAAACTTTCGTGCAGTAGACAGAGTATATTTTACATTTCGTAATGAACTAGTCCTTTTCAAACTAATACCAGTCCAGTATATTTTACATCTCATAGAATTTGTAGAATAATAAATAAAAAGATGAAAATTGAAAAAATTTCATGTAGCAAACAGAGTTAAGAAGAGAGCTTCCTTTTATTTTAAATAACTACATTTTTATATTATATAGTAGTACTAGCGGATGCCCGTGCCTAAAAGTACGTTCAAACGAAGGACATTGGTTGTTTGATTGTTCGGGAAATTACATATGTTTTGCTAAGAATATTGACATTTTATAAACGACCCCATGCATGCTACCAAATGTCTGGAGTCTCTACCACACCTCACGGTACTACGTTATTGTGGTATGAATACCAAGTGTGTATATATATATATATTGACAAAAAGAAGCAGAGACCTTACACGAAAGATGAGTGACAACGAAGAAATTGTCAAACCCTTAATGCTTTACCCTTAGCTGCTCTGTAATTTAATTAAACATTTTGAAATTGTACAGCAAAGTATTTTGGTAGAATACATTTGAAGTTAATACGTTGTATTGTGACTCGGATTGGCGAGGCTTTTGGAACTTTAATGTCTCGAAATAGAAAAACAATTTAGATATCTCTCTCCAATTGTCACGCCCTCGATTTTTAACATAAATAATAATCATTTTCAGTAAATAAAGTCCTCACTGAAGTATAGATAATACCCAAACATTATTTCTTTCCCCTGTTCTCAAGTTAAAACAAATATTACAATCCGGGTTCAAGTCCCAAGTTATACAAGTTACCAAATTAATATTACAGTTTACAAAGATCATCATTTGAATACATCTTACGAGGTAAAATGCATAAGTCGCCCCTGTTATACCGTTAAAAAACATGATCAACCAACACGAGATGCAAGCCATGCCAACTTCCTTGCTTTTTACCTGAAAATAATAGGTTGAGCTACACTAGCCCAGTAGAGAAATCTATACCCAAACTATATGAAAATGTGATGGATTATGCAACCAGAGTGAATGGATACAATATGATATCACAAGAGACAATAATCTTTCACCATGAATGAACACTCTATGACCCAAGGAACCAAAAATCCTATAAGAGTACCCTTAATAGTTCACACGTCTGTTAGGGTAGGGAACCAATTCGAATCAATCTAACTAAATTATAATATACTCTCAACCGTCGCTTGTCCTTCACTACGCAGATACAAAACTCATCACCTCTCACATGGACCCGATTTCAATTTATCGAATATCAAATCCTTTCTTTTCAAAACTTCGATAGAATCAATCATTTACCCTTCCTTTGTATCGCCCAACAATCCTTATATTTTCATTCCCTAGTTTCGCTAGGTTTCGCGCGTTGTTTGGCTTTCTCACCGAATGGTGATACCCGTTCATCTACCCCCCATACGTCCACAAAAAAAAACCTTTCATTTACGTCCGGGCGTTCGGGACCCCGTGCGTCCACAAGAAACCATTTATTCATGTCCGGGCATTCGGGACCCCGTGCGTCCACAAGGAGCCATTTATTCATGTCCGGGCATTCGGGACCCCGTGCGTCCACAAGGAGCCATTTATTCATGTCCGGGCATTCGGGACCCCATGCGTTCCATTTCCGGCATCGCACCCATCGGTGGATCCATGGCTTTCTTCCTATTGTCCCTTCGTACTCATTCATGTTAATCATTTCTCAATCAATCGTTACTAGCCTCAAGCTCAACATATATCAACTTATACATACACATACGCGCTACCAATCCACATATAAGAACACAACGTTCCCAATGTCACATTCTTTCATTCATCATCACACAAAGTATAACAAACTCATAGACACGTCCCCTTGTACATAAATAAATACCTTAAGCTCACGTTACTCCTCTAAGTCTATCACAACATCCCACGTCATGCATCAAACCCACTAATGACTTTACAACGCACCACCCATCGGGTTTTATACAAAAAATTCCGTAGAACGAGCAGCAAAAGAAGTTTGAAAGATCAATAAGACGAATGAGGAGGATATGAATTACTCTATTACCATTTAGACTATTTAACAAGCCCCTTATCAACCAACCACGCAACCTACGATGTACTTTACAGTCTACGATATTCGATAACTACTCCATAGTACGTTTCTCAATTCACCAACCATCTCGTTATGTTATCGCGTTTAGCAACGCTACATCGTTCATCATATCATGCTTCAATGTCTCTATACTCATTCTATTATATAGGCGACGATTAGATACCGCCCTCGTGGGATTTGACATGTTCCTCTTATACAACGAGAGTCAAAGAGATAGATTTATCAACGAATCATTTGAAGTACGAACAATCTAGTTTAGAAGTGATTTGGATGTAATTCAAGAGTGTTAAAAGTGATTGAGGTCCAAAACATGGAAAGAGGAACATTGCTGAAAATTTTCAGGTAGTACGTGTACCTGTACAAACCGAAGTACATATACTAACTGAACAGACCCGAAATTTATTTGACAGTACATGTACCAATGCAAACCGTGGTACATGTACTAGCTGGGTTTCTCAGGACGATTTTTCAGATTTCGAAAGGTATCGATCCAACAACAAACAACGAACCAATACACGATCTAAGCATACAATCAACTCATAAACACATAATAAGAGTAAGAAATCCCTACCTCATGGGTTTTGAGCAAAACCCGAACCTTTGACCAAGTCAACCGAGCTCCAACGAGGTCCGATCATGAATTTTCTTGGATATTCGGAAAGCCCGCGCTCCGTAGGACAACTTTAATTCTTGGACTTCATCCGGAATCACGCTCTAAGGTGTGAGATCGGAGAGAGAAGTTGAGGGGGAGTTGAGAGGGTTTCGGATGAGAGGAAAAGAGAGAGAGAGTGAGCCGTGGGGTGAGAGAGAGAAATGGGAGAATTAGTCTCCTGGGGAAAAGTTATTGAGGTAGGGGAGCAATCCCCTACTTCTCCCACCACACCCTCACACATGCACCTCTCACATAATTACGCCAATATCTTTCCACGAACACGCCACACCATATATCCGCACCGTCTATCTCGACGGACCGTATGTTTACCAAAAAAAAAAAATACGACCTCAAAAATACAGACCTCTACACCAATGTTCAAGTAACGTCTCCGAAAATCAAGGGGTTACAATAAACTTTCCATTTTACCCTTTCCTTATCTTTTGGGCACAAAATTTCATATCCAAATCTTCAAGTACTAGTCAAAGTGCACTAGAAGGGATTGGACACTCGGTGTTTGCACAATACTACAGTATTATATTTCCTCCTTAAAAGTTAAAACTGTCAAAAGTGCATATCAAAATATTTTGGGACGGAGAAGATTTAAAAAAAAAAACATTTCAGGACGGATGGAGTAATGTACCAAGGACATTTTTGTATATAGTACTAATCATTGATTCATTGCTTCCTCTTCCAAGTGGATCATCCACCAATTACACACACAACACATTACACATTGTTTATTCAAGTCACTTGGATTTAGGAGTAGTAAACAAGAAGACAAAATACACCCTGAACACAGAGTCACCAAGTTGCAAGCCAAAGTTACACGGAGAGTCGCGGAGAAACGAAAACAGAAAACTCAGAGAAATCTTGTAGCATCCAAATGTTGTTCATTCCAGGCGGCCCCTTTTAATCAGCATTAGCAAATTTAATGCGATTCCTTGTACCACCCAAGCTCAGAGAGATTCAAATGAGCATCAGCATAGTCTGCGAAAAACGCATCCTCGTCCTGTCGAAGAATATCAACACGTAAGATAATGATCGGTTTAATCATTGTCAAGAAAGTAAGATTTGAATCTACCGAATTCCAATTACGGGAAACAGAAGATGATACGCACCGCAGCATATTTTTCAACTAGAGGATGGAAGACGGGATCGATCAAAAGAGCTTTGTCGGATGGCAGCTGGATGAGACCTTCCTTCTCTCCGCTAAGGAGTTCCCTGTAAATGAAAGGGGGAAGGGGAAAAAAAAAATGGTACTGAATCTAGGCCATCAATCTAGAAACAAGCCAGCTAGTAGAATTCGCGAGTTTATTTATGGACGCGCATTGCAGAGAAACGTAAATACGTGCTGTTAATAGGATGTCATGATCTCCAAGAATTGAAATATCTATGGGGGACAAGCCAAAGACATACTTGAAGTAGTTATTGTCGAAAATGAGAGGATTGTTGGTCCAAGGTCCCTCGAATCCGGTTCGCTCCCTGTGAGCCCTTCCCTGTACCGTAAATGCCAATCAAAACCCATACCAATTTTCGCCATCAAGAAGTGAAATTTTTTTGAAGGTGACAACAAGGCCATAACAAAATACACTAGTGTTCGAGCAACGAATCCCAGAAAAGGAGGAGGAAACTCTTTATTCCGAAAACTTACCAAGGTATGAGCTCCAGATAGAATGACAATTTCTTTGTCGCTGAGCCCCATACGATGAAATACGTCTCTCAGATGGCTAGGCTCTCCTGGGAAATAAAAGAAGATGAAACATTCAAGAAACACAATTCAGTCGTACATGCTTAGAAATGCCAGATGAATAGTTGATATTTTGTGAGTAAAGATGAATGAAAAAAAGATTTAACCTCTTCTGCCGTCGGGCAAACGACCATTTGGAGGTACTTCAGATTTGTCCTGAGATCAATGAGTTCATCCAAATATATAAAAGCGATAATACCAGTTTCCCAAACGTAACAAACCACGTATATATCTCCATTACCAGATCAAACAGGTCTAGCTAGATCAAAATTAAAGTGAATTTTATCAACTAGTACAACGTAATTCTAACATCACTATATCGTAACTCAAATGGATCAATCAAAGCCTGGAACGTTTAAACTTAAGATCGCAGCATGAGTTGAGATTGACAAGTTCAAGATTATTTTCTATTTGAACTGCAGTCTGCATAGCATTGACCAACGTTAGATGGACTCGGGAGTATCATCCGATTCATCCTCTACTGTTCATTTTGAGGATACAGAGATAGACCTAAATATTTAAAATTGTTAATATGCAATTTTTATTTTTTTTTCCGGCTTAAACAGGTTCTACTATTTGTGTGCATACTGATGCTCTGAACTATCAATGAAGTATGGTAATGTGCACATAAATTGATTTGGGTCTTTAGGCTTGCCCTCTCTGATGCCATTTGGCTTTGATTTAGGGGTATGGTTCTACAACAAAACGTCCATGTATCTCCTCGGTTCTTGGAGGTTTAGGGGGGCCACCGTTTCAGTGGTATTCTGAGAGCAGCCACTTTGTGCATATATTGCCAAATGTTAAATTTGTCACCAATCATCCTCGCCCATATCCCCAATGATTGGGGACTAGATGGGTTATGTTATGTTGTTATTGTTGTTAAACAGGTTCTACTAGCTAAGTTTTTTTTTTTTTTTTTGACATATACTAGCTAAGTTGTCTTAGACGTTTTGATGCACATTGGAGGAGATCTATTCATAGTTCATGAGAAATTGGAGTTCAATAATATGTTTGCTAAGTTAGTTATCGTCAAACTAAACATGTCTAACATACTAGACCGAAGCTGGCCGGTTCCTTGTTCTTCGATTTGAATGTGGTAAGCATGTGTAGTGAGTACTCTTGTTCGTGTCGAGTGTCCGATACGGGTACATTATACATTTTGAAGGATCCATTGACTAGAACTGTTTTTTTTTTTAATTTATTTCTTTGTTATTCTAAAGTTTTGGTATTTGTTTTGCCAAAAAAAAAATAGAGAAAGAAATAAGCAACAACAAGAACTTAACATTTTTTTTTCACAAAAACTGAAAAAGGAATTCAAGTCACTAACCGGTCTTCCAGGGTGAAAAAGGATCTCAGGCCCCCCTGTGACTTCTACAGAAACAACTCCAGCCAACTTCATTTGACAATTCACAAAACAATCAAAAGATCACCTCATGAGTATAGAAGAGTATTCAAAATGTAGACTAATCCTATGATCCACCAACAAGATGGGGAAATTATGGTATCAAAACAAGAACGTAGCAAATGCTAGATTAAATTAGGATACGGGGCAAGGCGGCTCTAGGATTTTAGTTCAGCAATTGACAAAAACATAAAGAAAATCTTTGTATACAAAGCTCTATATAAGTTGAAAGTGAATTAACCAAACTTATTTTGTTTTATTGAGTTATATTATCTACATACTCACGAATGTAAGTGAAGTTTATTTTACTTTGGCTACATATGAACAATTGCCGACAGTATGAAACAAAAATCAATTTCTATGTGAAACTCAAATATAGGTGCAGCCGCCTCTGATATGATACAACATTCCAATGAAGTGGACACGGTGTTGAATTTTTGCAAATAAGCCACAATTGCACCTCGACCGTCCATCTCAACAATCGATGGTTCAGATGATAAAAAAGTCTCTTTTCGGAAGTAGTCTATTCTTCCCGGGAAGAATAATTCTAATAAACATGAACCATTAAAATACTCTTTAAGACCGGACAGAGAAACGGATTGCTTGCTGCAGTCCAAACTCTGAACCGCAGAGAAGCCAGATTCTAATGAAATAGGCCAGGCACCTGGTAGAAGTCTGCATAAGACAGGATGGGAAACTGCTCCTTGATTGGCTCCAGCAGCGCGACTCCGATTTCGATGCCGTTGTTCGCTCCATCAGCGAGCTCCGCAGGGTTCCTTATGGTCCCAAACGGCCCTCCTGTTTTTGTTCTCACGTCGTAAGTCCCAGCAGAGTGAAATCTGCAAAGCAAAACAATACACAAGAAAAATCCTATGAGAAAAAAATAAACACTTTAATTTCCCAAAATAGCTCAAATTTATGCATAATGACAGTTTTTTGCCGGAAATTGATTTTGGCGCTCCACTTTTGTACGCAAAGGCTTCACTTTGTACATGAAGTTATTAGTAAGCAACTTTACGTTAAAAGTGGAGTTTCTGCGTACAAAAGTAGAGCGCCAAAATAAAAACCCTTTTTTAAAACATTTTTAGCAATAAATGAATTAAGTAATGTATTTTCAGAATTTGGGGGCTGATTCTAGAAAGTTTATTTTAGCTCCAAATTGGGAGAAATCTTTTGAGGAATCATTGTCTGAAAATTTCGATCACGAAAATTTTAAATTGCAAGCTTGTATGGTTGAGGTGACGAAAGACGTTAACGGTGGAAGCAACTAAAAAGTTGCCGCACATGATGAGATGTGGGTTCTTTCCTTCTCAGCTTCAATGCGCACGTGAAATCGTAGAAAATGCAACAATGGCCTTATAGCAAGGTGAGTTTGTTTGCCTCACTCGACACCATTACCCCGATACGTATGTGTTTTTGGCTCCGCAACCTAATGCTATTTGCATCATTTGACATCATTACCGATAAGTGCCAAAATATTGATATTTTGGCCCTCCAAACTACACTCGTTAGTCACTTATATTTGTTACTCGATATTTATTTTGCTTCTATTTTGTTTATAGGTTGCTTGAGCTCGTTGTCCAAGATATTGGATAAAAAGAAGAGTTTAATGAAGTTTGGGGTTAAAGCGCAGAATGCTACAAAGTTGGATTATTAATTTGTTATAGCACAAAGTTCAAGGACCTATTGTGTAATTAATGACTAAAAAATTCCTATATAAACAATGGAAACTCACTGCCTTCCGCAGTCAGTTTTGGACGGAAAAAATAGGGCTCTTGACCGTGGACGAAATTTCATCACAGAGCAAGACTTCAGAGCCCATGGCCGGCTAACTCCACTCTCTAGGGGGAACATGAAGCCCTGTGCCGAGTAACTTTGTATTTGCATAGATTAGGGTTTTTATTCGAATCGGATTATGCGTTCAAGAACTCCATATCAATGGAATCGTTTTAATTCTTGTTATCCGTTGAGTAATTGTTTCCTAAATTTTCAAATACTATTCACATAATAGTTTTCATTGTTCTCAATCTTGGTGACTGAAATGAGTTATGCTCGTGAGACGGACCGTACTGTTAGGCAGCTGGACCGCGCTAGTGAGACGGTCTGTGCCGTGAGATAGTCCATGCCGGTTGGCGGATTGTAGAAATTTACTTGGCCACTATCGGTAGGGATTGCAAGCCCTACTGATTGTGATTTGTGATTCGAGTGTTAATCCAATTTATGCGATACATGGTTATGCGATTGGGGTGAATTCTAAACCCTAGACCTTTCCAACATCATTTTCAAACCTTTCAATTAATTGCTCTAGTTCAATTAGCTTACTCAAAGCAATCCAAATCAATCAATCTTTTCCCTTTTGAATTAATCTAAAAGTGAATCGAATTTTTAGTACCTTAGCCAATCTGTTCCTGCGGATCGATACTCGGTCTTCACAACTATTCTATGAAGTAGTAGTTAACTCTAAAGTTTTATAAATATATTTTTGACACGGTACGACGCGATCAGTTACCCTGATATACCAGTGATATGAAAATCACACATTCCTACTATATATTGGCTTTTCATTTCTGATTCATGGACCGGTTAACGGCCGTCGAAGAGCCGATACGCGTCCTCTATGACTGATTTTGGCACAATTATATAAACTTTATTTTTACAAAAAATAATATTTAAAAGTTCACGATATTACGACAACGAATTCCCGCTATGTGACGTCTGGTTTGATACTCAAAACCGGTACACTACGACCGCTATCATTAAATAAATTAGTGTATATATATATATATATAGAGAGAGAGAGAGAGAGAGAGAGAGAGAGAGAGAGAATATACGCCAAACGGAGGATCAACGGAGCAACGTGCTTCTCAGCGATGAAACCCCTTAGCTTCCTCTTGCATTTGTCAACAGCCTTCTTGTACTCCTCGCTCACACTTGGATAGCACCTCCCCATGGCAACAATTTTCCTGATCTGTATAGTCTAAAAAAGAAGAGAAAATAACGGTCAACGAAATCAAATCATTACCCATCATATATATACCCACACTCAATCAGCTCCTTAAATAAACTTCCACATTTTCACAGAGAGAGAGAGAGAGAATTATAAGTACGTACCTAAGGAGCAGAGAGTGATGAGGGTAGCGCAAATGTTGTGACGAGTAGATGAGACATTATATAGTGGGGGGCGGCAGGGGGTAATAATATTAATGAAGGAGAGGAGAATAGGGGCGTAGCTAGCTACATTGGGCCTGGGGTCGACCTCCTGACCGGCTTTTCGAGCTTTCGAATTTTAAAATTTTTATTTCTTATATACCTAATTTTGAACATTGGAGATAATTATTTATGTGTGGCTATTTATAATCTTAATAATTTTAATTTAATTTGATAAAAGTCGGTTATTTTATATTTTTATAAAAAAAATAAGCACTTAATAATTGAAGTAGTCTAAAGAAAAAAAATGATTAGTATATTTTAACTGTATTAGATTAGAATCATTTTAATGTACAAATATATATAATAATAAACATGTGACAGTTGATTAAAAAATAAAACTTGTTGATATAAGAGGATAATGTTTGAGTATTGCTATCTGCACAGAAGCCGTCCATACCGAATTCGTACCGACGGCCTCGGTCGGCCGTCTCCGGCCACCGGACGGTCGATCCGAGCCGTCCAAAAATTTTAAAAAAAAAAACCGAGGGGCCCCACGCGCACCCATTTTTTTCGTGTATATACATATACACGAAAAAAATGGGTGCTTGATCCAACCACCTTACACGCATCGAATGCCGTTAATTCACGCGTGGGGCCCCTCGGTTTTTTTTTTTAAAATTTTTGAACGGCTCAGATCGGCCGTCTGGTGGCCGAAAACGGCCGACCAGGATCGTCGGTACGATTTCGGTAAGGACGGCTTCTGTCCTCATATCTTTACTGATAATGTTGAACACAAGGGTAGGCGTAGGCACCATTGCGACGGCTCAGAACCCAAAATGAGACCCAAAATGAGACGGAAAGAAAGAAAGCAGATGGGGTTCACGTGCTTGGACTTTTCTAGTGGGCGGCTTTTGATTTAATATTTTCTTGTCCTCTATCGTGGGCGCCTTGTGATTCTTCCTAGCAAAGTTATCCTCCAGAGACCCGTTATTCTTTTTTTTTTTTTTTGAACAGACCGCGTTATTCATTTTGGAATCTCAAAATTATTGGGTACTGTTTTTAATGATTTTTTAAATCTATTTCTCTTCGTTTATTATTTTTAAAAAACCTTTCCCAAAGTTCAAATCGAACAAGACAGTTTTGCTACATCTACACACTTACAAAAATAAACACACAAACTACTATCTCGTATCAAGTGTGGGATCCGCACACAGTGTGCGTGAGACTCACACTTAATATGAGAGAGTTTGTACGTTTAAATGTTTGTGATGCAAAAATCTATTACGTACTCTTACAATTTGTTTATATTTTGTAGGTATTTTCTCTTGTCTTATATTGCTGGTCCTCTATTTTATTATGAAATGTCTCAAAATAATAATATTAGTTTCTCATTTAGAGAAGTCAACTGAAAAAGTTGTCTTTGATTTTCAAAATTTTTACTCATCTGAAAAAATTAGTAGAAATTACTACTTTATTTGTGGGATTCAAAAATAGTGTTGGAAATTTTGTCATCTCGTCAATTAAAGTTGTGGTTGACACAAACCGAACATCGGAATTACAGAATTTTCCAAGAGAATATAAATCCAAGCCAATCCATTGCATTCTTTTCTTTTCTCTTTTTTGAAAAGTCAGTGGTAGGCCTTCTTTTTTAGACCAATTTTGGCAATTTCTATGAAGCTGGGCCCACCCCGGACTTGACTAGAGCTCCCACCACCCACAGTAATTAACTTCTCTTTTCTCACACAAATGTTATTAACTTTAGTGGTTGATGTCAAAATGACAGTGCCGATTAGCATCTTCGATTCATTACTTTAAATTGGAGATGTTGAATTTTTTTTTTAAGCTTATGTGGCATTTTATCAATCCAAATTTGACATTACAAAAACCATCATCTCCAACCTCGATGTCAAATTTAAACCAACTGGGATTAGTTTAATTGCCCAAGACTCTTGCATCTCATTAAGAGGTTAGAAGTTCGAATCTTTCCACCTGACTGTGTGTGGGTGTTCTTACGTTGGATTTATTTCTCCTCCTATTCCAGGCTTGTAATTGGGTTAGGATTATAGTTGTTGAGTTGTTGGGCTTATTATAGCATCGACTTGATGTAATGTTTCGTAATTTGTACTTTGTAATTCATAGTGATCTCTCATTTTGATTGACAAAAAGAAAAACCTCGATGTCAAATTCTAAGTATTAAAGTTCAAAACAACATAATTTTTACAAAAAAAAAAAAGTACAAAACACCCACTTTTAAAATTCCAAAATACCAAAAATGAATTTGGGATGAGTAGTCAAATTTGAAGCAAATGGTGTAGAGGCAAATCCCTCCATTTGATATCAGAGTTGGATCATACAAGGACAAGGATGTCAAAAGTTACCATTTCAACACCACGCAGAGAAGGATTTGATTTTTTCTTGTTTTCTATCCTCGGCACCTTTTGATTCTTCCTAGCAAAATTAACCCCCAGATGGCCTTATTCGTTTTGGAGTCTCAAAATTATTGGTACGGCTTTCAATAATTTTTTTTTTTATCTATTTCTCTCTGCTTATTATTATTTTAAAAAAAACTCCTCTTAAAGTCCAAATCGAACAAGGCAGTTTTGCTACATCTACATACTGACAAAAACAAACACACAAACTCTCTCATATCAAGTGTGGGATCCGCACACATAAACACAAAACGGATGAAAATATTATCGTGTGTGAAAATATTATCGTGTATGAAAATATGGGAATCAGAGGGAAAAATTAACTACTGCGAATCCACCCAAGACAGATTTCGGGTGTGGAAATATAGCGATAACGGTTGACGATGATGACAATCAGTGGGAAGCCAAGAGGCTAATTGTTGTGGAAAAATAGCAGTCGATCAAAATTGAAGTATAGTTGATTGGTTTGGAGAGAGAATGAAGCTTGCGATGCCGAAGGGTTCGATTTGGCCATGTGCGTTCAATGATGATTTTGCAGCTGTTATTTTTCCATGTGGGCCTAGGCAGAAGAGAACTTTGATGCTGGGTGTTGAGAAGTTTATGGTGTGGAGATTAAGGCCCCGTTTGATAACAGTGATAGATGGATGGGATTCGTAAGGAGATGGGATTAGGATTGGGATTCGTAAGGAGATGGGATTGGTAAGGAGATGGGATTAATAATGAGTATGTTTGTTTGGGATGAGATTAGATGATGGGATTATTAATATCATGTTTGTTTGAGATGGGATTAGATGATGGGATTGGATTGTTAGAAGAAATTGGTAATGAAAAGGGATTGATAATGTGAAGGAGTTGGGATTGGATTATTAATACCCGTAATCTGTCACGCAGTAAGACCCCCTAATACCCCCTCAATTAATCCCATCGGACTACTAGTCCGAACCATTTTTGGTTACCAAACAAGGTATTACTAATACCATCACCTTCATAATCCAATCCCAACCTCCAATCCATTTATCAAACGGGGCCTAACGGAAAGGGGTGCGTAGGTTCGTGTCCAACTAATTTACAAGCTATTTAATATTCCGAAGTACCAAAAAAAAAATTACAAGCTATTTCTGAAATTGGATATTGGTATAGAGAACAATGATACGGGTACAAATATCTTGTCTCGAGACGTCCGATGAACGTGGGTATCATCACGTGACGTAGTGCATCGAGTCCCTACAAGCCACACAATGGACGGCTTAGGAGGCTCCGTTCCAAAAATCTTCTTAAAAAATAAGCAGTTTATTTCACATTTTCAAACTCAAAAATAATGTAAATGAAAAATTATTTTATTATTTTTTTTGCACCGTATTAAAGATCTCGATAAGATCTATCAAATAAGATCCATAGTGGTAGGAAAATTATTTGCATAAGCACATGATTTTTGAACTTGAAATTGCCTTCTTAAAAAATAAGTACTTATTTTCGTTTCCGGAACGGGGCCTAATTTCCTTTGTTTTTCTTGTTTGGTTGGTTGTTTGTCTTCTTCTTGAAGTAGGCTTGTACCGGTACTAGGGAAAGAGCAGCACCAATGGTAATTCACTTCCCTTGGAAATTAGAGCTAAGGGGGTGTTTTTGTTGCAATTTCTTGGGCACTTGTTTTCGAAAAAGATCAATCTCTCTCTCTCTCTCTCTCTCCGCCAACTCTATAAAGCAATCTTGGATTAAGTAGTTGAAAACATTTTCGTTTACAGCTCCAAATAAGGGGGGAAGATTACAAATAATCTCATTTTTTTATCCCCAACTTTATTTTACCAATTTTTTATCCACAAATTCGGACAAATCAGTTACTGTAATATCCCAAATTTTTTATTAAATAAAAATTTCGTAATATTATTTCAAAAAAATTATTTTCGTTATTATCTGTTTTTTAGATAGTTAATTTGATTAAATAGTTAATGTGCTTTTTATTCAATTCGGGTGTATCAATCTTTGCGTAGAAATTATTTCTAATTGAACGGAAAACCGAGACCTCGGTTGGTCTCAAAATATTTTTGTTAGCCTATGGTAATATTTTCAAAATTTTCCAAACTCGAAAACCAAACCGTTGAACACCGCGTGACACGTTTTCGCGTACTTGTCAAAACAACATGAAGGTAAGAAACCTAGGGTAGGGGCTTTTTTTTTTAAATCTTCGATTAGTGTGTTCCAGAACTCAAAATAATGTATTTACGCAAATAATTTTTTTAGCAATATGGATCTTGTTTGATAGATCTCATTGAGATCATTTGAACGGTGCAAAACAAAATCGAAAGATTATTTTTCATTTGCATTATTTTTGAGTTTGAAAATGTGAAATAAGCTGCTTATTTTTTAAGAAGACTTGTGGAATGGGAGCATCTCCAGCCCTGACCCAAATTTTTACCCAAAATTGGGTCAAATTTTGGGTAAAAACCCATTTTGGATAGGCACATCTCCAATCATCAAACCCAAATTTTACACAAATATATGTATAT
Source organism: Rhododendron molle (assembly GCA_025413875.1). NCBI lineage: Eukaryota > Viridiplantae > Streptophyta > Magnoliopsida > Ericales > Ericaceae > Rhododendron > Rhododendron molle. The sequence goes on from CM046391.1 coordinate 49,098,631, forward strand.
TTTTTTATTCTTAATGGCATAATGGTAAATAAAGTAGAGCAATCAAAATCAAATTCACTCCCCCTCTTCACTCAGACTGTCTCTCTCTCAACCCTGTCTCTCTTCCCCCTCTAACCCACCACCACCGATCCACTGCACCCCTCTCTCTCCCTCCGAACCACCACCACTACCAACCCAGCACCACTAGACTGCCTTTCCTCTCCACCAGGCATCTCTCACTTTTCTTTACGGATCTACAACTATGGCTACGAGAAGCCATCCGCCATCCAGCAGCCCTCTGCCATTGCTTAGGCCCAGTCCGGCACTAGCAAGACCTCCAACAAGGTTGTCGACACCCAGTCCAGAGAGTATGCTTCGGCTAGGTCTCTCTCTCTCTCTCTCTAACTAGCCGTTGGAAAAATGGGTCAAGCCTTTTCTTGCCCTAGATTTGGGTAAAAGAAATTGGTAAAATGCAAAATGAGGAATGGTATCAGTAAAGGATTGGAAAGAGATTTTTGTGGTTTTTGCCCTGTAGACACCCCAATCTGGACCTCCGAATAATCTTTAAGTTTCCTCGATGATAAAATAAGGAAAAATATACCTTTAAGGCTTGGATTGTTGTTCCTTTGCTTCTCCTTTGCTACTCCTTCTTTAACCTTAAGAAAATCCCTTTTCAACAATGTAAGGTGACCCCCGGTTCAATTGCAAAAGAAAAAGATGCGTTTACTTTGTCAAAAACAACTTTTTCCATGACACACTGATAGTAAAATAGACACACATTTCAATGTATAAAATGACTTTGTGTGACACCAATTGGGTTAGAAAGAGGACTCGACAAACTTTCCAATGCTTCACACCGCGTCCAAATCTGAGTTCGGGAGTGTCCGGGGCGCCCCCGCGAAGTTCAGTGAGCTGAGCTATCTCGGCAAACCGCGCGGCACTTCAAAGGGGCGCACGACACCTCAGAAAATTCAAGAAATCACTCTGCCGCTTGGGACTTCACTATGTCGCACAACACCTTAAGAAAAAGTTCTGACAGTCGCAGAAAGTTGTCGGCCACGCCTGCAGGAGGAGCGTCTGTGCCTGAAAATGAGTTTTATTCGGCCCAGAAGTCATCTCTCCTCTTTTAGTGATCATCCTTGGTTCTTTTGCCTATAAATACACCCCCTCTCTAGTTGATAAGTACCCCCCTTCAACTCCAAGTAAAGTTACTATGCCATTTTTTTGGCTCTCACTCTCTCTCTCTCTAAAAATACTCCCTTTTGATTCTCTCTCTACAACTTCTTACACCCATCACCACTATACACATCTCTCTCTCTACGCCCATTTGCTCTCAAGTCTCTCAATCTCAATCCAAATCAACTTTCATTCATCCACCTTCAAGCACATCCAAAGTTTGATCAAAAGGTATAAATCCATTTCCTTGGGCTAAACCCCGTTTTGGCCTTGAGGGGAGCCGATCGAGGCCCTTCTCGGTCTTTCTATACCGAGTTTGAGTCTCAAACGAGCTTTACATTCAAAGTCTTTCTTTTCTTTTCTCTTTTTTTTTTTCTCTTTTTTTGCTTTTACTTTTCATATTTCGGCTAATATTGCTTAAAGATCGTGCGGGTACATTCTAGATTCAAGTTAAATGTTAAAAGTCTTTTTTTTTTTGTTTTTAAACTTCATGAGATCTTTCAACATTCCAAAAAGCTTTTGACATTATTTTACATGATAAGATGAGCAAATGGGTCTCATAAATCATTTTTCAAAAATTAGGAAAATATAACAAACTATTTTGCGGACCTATGGTTTGTTTTGTCATGTAAAAGCAAACTGATTCTAGAATGTGTAGACAGGTGTACCGCACGGTGTGTTGGTTGCACCGTGCGATGCATCCGGGCATCGCTTGGCGTATCATGTTTAAGCGCACGTCATTTCATTAGCTATTGTTTTCTTGCTCAAACTGTCTGGATCATGGTTACCCTTCATCGGGTTTGCTTTTGTAGTTATGATATCTATCATTAGCATTATCAGAACAGGAACGCATCTATGAGCCATATTATATCTCATAAACAAGGTTTTCTTGATCATCCCGAGTGATCGAATGCCTAAAAAAAGTTATTTTATGCTCTTGGCTTGAAGAAATAGTATTGTTTTAAGATGATCCGGTCACTGTGCATTTTTTGATGTTTCTGAATAACGTCGCACGTGATACACAATGTGCCAAGCAATGTTCTGAATGCTGATGACAGTCAGGTAGTGTAGACACCCTATTCTGGACTGTCCAGGCTAGTTTATATACGGTCTTTGATTCCTCAATGATGATTAAGGTCAAGAACAGTCCGGGATTGTTGGTGTGTTTGAGCTTCGAGCTTTCCTAAACCCCTTCAAACCATTGTCAAACCTGTTTCAAACCCTTCGAGCCAGAACCAAATGGCCTCAGCAAAACCCTGCTTCGGCACGCCAGTGATTGACTGACGCACGCTGGTTCATTGCCACGCGTCAGTCATCGAGCATAAAACCATCATCCACTGGCGCACGCCACCCATTTCCAGTCAAATCACCTTTTCGGGACCACTTGCCCGAGACTTTTGTGCCACCCTGACGTGAGCCACAGTTCTGCTGATGATTGTTTCGTCCAGAAGTGTTCCCTGCACTCCCACACCCTCCATCAAGGCAAGTCCCATGCATTTAATGCATGGGAGGCTCCCCCACTCTTGGAACCCAAACAACCCTTAAGGGCTCAACTGATCAGCCCCCTCACTCAGTCTATAAATACACCCTTGCATTTATTTGCAAGGGGTTGCACTCATCAATACCTCTCAAGCTCTCTCCCTCACTTTCTCTCTCTTGTTCTCCTTGTTTTTCTTTCATCCCTTGAAAGAGCAAGCAAGGAGGATCAGTCCTAACAACCCACATTGTCATCTTCCTCCTTCATCCATCCACCCATCCCAAGTTCAAGCTCAATCATCCATCAAACCTCATTTTAAAGGTATACCACCTTTGTCTCTGGTAACTGTTCAGACCCCTGAGGGGCGCTGGCTGGGTCGAGGCTGGTAATCAATACCAGTCCTGGCCCAAAGCTGGCAAAGATTCAATGATCGTGCTCAGTAGGATGTGGCGCACGCCAGTCATCCTATGCCGTGCGCCACTTGTGGTTGCGTGGCAGGGCTGGTGTGGGGATCACAGTCTACTCTTTTCTGTTTTGTGTATATGATCTGATCACCTTCTAGCATGCTAAAACCAGTTTACTGCTTTTCCATATTTTAGAACTGTGTAGCTAGTTATCTGCTTTAGCTGCGTAGTAAGGCCTCTGGGATCCTTCTGGTCCTGTTCCAGAACCCAGATGAAGCAAAGCCAAGCACTGGACCAAAAGAACAAGTGGCGCACGGTCACTATTGACCTGCGTGCGCCAGTTGTTCCGAAGTCCCAGTGGCTGGCCCTTGCTTCCTAGCCTAGTTCTGGCCTTTGCTTGATCCCCCACTCTGTTTATGGGGTTTTCAATCTGTTTACTTCTGTTTGATTTATTGCTGTACCCTATAACTGTATATAGCCTGTGATATTCAACTGCGTGGTTTGTCCTGGGTGTGCACTGGTCCATTCCAGAGCCCAGAGGGTTGAGAACAGAGTTTGTGAGCTTGAGCTCACTGCAGTGCGCCAGCAATGGGTGGCGTGGCGATGGTCTCGGCATGCACTTTAGTCAAACTAGTGCATGCCGATACGCTGTATGCGCATGTTACCCGTGGCGGCACTCTAGTTTGTTCAAGGCACTCACAGAAGTGCTTGTTCTCAATCTATTATACATTGTTCATAAATCATTCACCTTCCATCACATTTTGCCATGTAAATGCAACTTGCCATTTGTTAATCCCCATTAACTGCTCCCCCACCCTAACTGGCTAATAAATGATCAAAGAGAGAAAAATACAAATGTTTTACAAAATGCCTGAGTAGAGACCGATCTTCGGATTGGGCGAGAGGGGTGCCATAAAACCCTTTCCCTCTCGTAACCTGGCTCCCGAACCTCAGATATCGAAGGGGACGACGGTCCAGTCTACAAGCCTTTTCAAATCAAATCAAACAAAACGTGAACAAAAACGTTTTCCAAACCGGTTTCTTGGGTGTTTTCCGCAAAACCCGGGTGGCGACTCTCTCAAAACAGCATTTCGTCATGCTTTCAAACAAAAGGGCGCAAACCAAACTTTTCGCAAACCAAAAACGCGGGATTTTTAGGGGCGTGTGCCCACAGTGGCGACTCTGCCGGGGATCATTACATTAATTAAAATTTGGAAATTAATACATACTTGAAACAATTTTCAAAAGTCTGTCAAAACAGTACGCTCCGCGCTGCTGAAGAACGGAATGGTAACGTAACAGGATTCTACATCCGACCAATCCGAACTGGGGCTTTTACTATTGTTCACTTGTGTAGTTTTCTCCAAGTTTTGATTAATAAAAGTGAGCCAAGCTTGAAAAAGGCATTTTTCTAAAAAACGTTGCATTTCTCTCTCTTAAAATCATTCGTTGGCACTTTCCATTTGCATCGGTGTTACTTAGCCCCGTTGAGGTGTTTTGGGTAACCAGCACAGTTTACTGGAGCCCGGGGTCCTCGAACGCCCAACAACCTTGGACGATGATGAGTCGTAATACCGTTCGACCGATGCTCTGCTTTACGCAGGTATACCGCGGCTCTAGTCGGAGGAACCCCTTTAAACCAAAACCGGCCTCTCCATGCGTACAAAGCAATAGAACCTTTCAAACTAAGACAGGAACCTACAGGGTAGGATTACTTGCATCTAACACCCATAAACTGTCTACGTGTTATTGCTTTCCATATCGCATGTCTGTACATACATCCATACCGTTTTGCGTAGGAGCATGCTAGGGCGGCTTTTAGGTCTGTCTGTCTGGCAAGTCTATCTCGTCCCTATTAGGACGCCGTTTGGACCAATGACGAGTCGTGCATTTTGATGATGTACGTTATCAACCTTTCAAATTCCTTGAATCAATAAACATTTCGAGAAATCGAGACCTTCTAAGTCCTTGTCTAAATCTAATCAAAGTTTCAAACAGAAATCTGGGAACTACGAAGAGCATGCCGTGATACTTACACCGCTCCGGTCACAAGTGTTAAACACTTACACCATTCAAGGCTCTGGCACGGTGCTGCTTACGCCACTTTGGTCATGGTATCACGACATCTGTATCAAGTTGTTCCATTTCAAATTTTGAAACTTTGAGAAAGGAGTAGCCAAAGACTTAGGCTGTTTTGACATCTCTTAGTTTTAGTCGATTCAAACAAGGATACATTGTCGAAAAGAGATCCGAGGATCACAGCGCCGTCCTAAAGCGTCGTGAGATGGACTTGCTTGCTAGTTGTAGAGTCTAGGAGGACACTGACGACGAGCATTTCCCATTTCTTCCATCTCTTTTTAATAAACTGCTGCAGGCTGTCACTGAGCTCTTCTACTTTACTGTCTAGCCTGTGCACTGTCAAATCAAGGTTCTAAGGTCAAGAGCCAAACCTACTTGGGTCCGTCCGCTGTGTCCGTCTGAAGGAAGATTTGGGTGGGTTGTTCCTCAGTCAGTCACAACGGAAGCTCAGGGTTGCACATTGTCAAAGGAGGATTCGCCGCTGTCCACTCCGCACGAAACCTCCTCATCTTCACCGTCTCCACCATCATCTCCGAAACTTGTCAAGACTGAAGTTATAGTCATGGCCGAAACCCCGAATCTTGCTACTGTTTTGGCCGACATCCAACGAAACATGGTTGCCATGCAACGGAGGGCTGATCAGACCGATGCCTCCATGACTGATCTTCGCACTCTAATCGAGGAGTGCCTTCCTTTAGTGGCTGCAGCTGGCGGCGGCGGAGAAAGGCAAAATCCTGAAGCTGAGGCTGAGGACATTCCCCGAGTTGAAAACCCTATTCAAAATCCTGAGATTGCTGCTCTGGTTGCCAAGATGGCAAAGCTCGAGGAATCCGTCACTAAATCCGAGAGACTAGGCGCAGGTGGCCTAGACATGGACCGTCTCTGCCCTTTCCCGAATGCTCGCCTGCCTGAGCGGTTTAAGATGCCGGACTTTGCGAAGTTCGATGGAACCGGTGATCCTAAGACCCACCTGCTGGCCTATCACAGCGCCATGAAGCTCCATGGAGTGGAGGAGGATGCCATGGCTCAATTGTTCCCTCAGACTCTGGTTGGTCCTCCATTTCAGTGGTTTTTATCCCTCGACATTTCCAAAAGAAGAACCTGGGAAGACATTGGTGCCGCCTTTAACTCCCAGTATAGCTACAATGCTCAACTCAATATGACTACTCGCGAGCTTGAGTCAACCAAGATGACTGCAAAGGAGTCCTTTGCGGATTTTATCAAGAGGTGGAGGACCAAGGCGCCTCATGACCGATCAGACAATGAAGGACTGTATCCGCATCATCTCCTCGTGAATCGCCGCCTGACTTTGCTTAAAACCTTGTCTTTGTACAAGGCACCAACTGGGAGACCTTCTTTGATTCTGGTCTAGCTGTTGAGGAGGCTCTCCAAACTGGGGTTCTGACAAGAACGGAAGCACCTGCCTCTGCCGCAGCTTCGAAAGCCAAACCTCGTGCCTACACTGGGAACAACACTGCTCTTTTCGGTGCCAACAATTATGCCAGCGCAGCAACTGCCAGCAGCAACACCGCCACACAGGGGTCCTCCAACCACATTGCCGACATCAACAAAGTCCAAACCCCTCAAAGGACCCGAAACCGCAGCCAGCCTCGTGTTTTCACCAATTTCGAGGCTCCACTTTCCTCGGCCTTGGAGAAACTGGTCAAGTCTGGTCATCTCCGACCCTTGACGCCAACCCCACTTCCTCCAAATCTACCCCCTAGCCACAACCCTAACGTCTTCTGTGCTTACCACCAACAGCCTGGCCATCACACTGATTTCTGTTATCGCCTCCGCCATGCGATACAGGATCTGGTCGAAAACGGCACTCTTCCAACCCCACCTGCTAAACCCAATGTCATCTCCAACTCCCTACCACAACACAACCAACAGATAAACCACATATCCCTCAGCTCCACTATATCTCCCAGCTCCACCATATTCAACCCCACTGACCATATAACCGCAGAGCACCACCCTAAACCCGTTGTCTTGGCCCCTGTGGAACCCGAAGTTAATATGCTGGCTGTAGGCTGGGAAATGGAAGACAAGATGGCGGATTGGATGGAACTCAGTAGCGATTGGACTGAGCGCTATCATTTGGGATTTCCTGCAGCACCGCAAATCGATCAAGCCTGGATCGACCAGTTGGAAGCAGAATGGGAAGCAGCGCGAGTAGACCTTCTGGATGGTCTCTCTTTATTTATGCTCTTTTATCAGCCCGAGCCTGCTGTCCCCGAGGAAGAGGAGTACGTTTGGGATCCACAACCTACCGATGCCCAATTAGCATGGGATCAGAACTTTCACTTGGAGCCGGCCGAGGCCAAAAATGACGTAGATGAGGCATACTTGGCATTTTATGTTGACGGGGAGGTCATCCCCAATGAACACCGCCAACTTGGGTCCTTCAGCCCTCTAGTAGACAAGCTTTCAGAAGTGGTTCGCAAGTTCCATCACGAAAGCGATCCCACCGACAACATTGTGCCTATTAAGGAGCCACGTCCTCGTGCTACACTTGAAGATGATTGCCTCGTCATGGCTATAGATGAAGTCCCAGCTGACTTGTGGGATGTCGATGACATTGTTGTCCTTAACTCGAAGCCGCTGCCCGAGGATCTCTGGGACGTAGACAAGGTTGTGGATATACAGATGGGGAATGAGGTATGGACTGTGAACTCTGCCTTGGTGGATGCTGGTTTCTGGGACTCGCCGTTTGTCACGAATCCGGGGGTCCCTTTCGAAGAAGCTGCTGCTCAAGACCCCGCCTTCTGGGAAGGGCTGGTATTGCGAGACTTGGAAACCGCACTGAGACAAGATTCTCCTGCAACGGTGGCATCTGTCGATAAAGGAAAGCACAAGATGGCGGAAATCCCTACTGACTTCTGGGATTTTGATGATAAAACGACCTCCTGGTGGGATATAGCGAACGTCACGAGGAGCGGCCGGGTTTTTCAGCCGCCTAACCTGCAGGTTGGAAGCTCGTCCAATCCTCCGGTTCCAAAACCCGTTGTTCCTGTTGTTCAAAGGAGTGTCCCGCCTGTGCATAACGAGGTTCCCGCGGAGAATGCTATCCAGCGACAACTCGAGAAGATTCCGGCTGCTGTGTCCGTCTGGGGTTTGATTGCGTCATCAAAGGAGCATCGTGAAGGTTTGTCCTTAGCATTGTCCCGTATCACCGTGCCTACTGACATTACCCCTGAGGCAATGGTCGCCCTCGTCCTGCCTCTGCTTTCTAAGCACTCTGTTACCTTTACTGAGAAGGACCTGCCGATTGAGGGGACTGTTCACAATCGTCCGCTACACATTACTGTCAAGTGCAAAGGACTCTGGATCCCGACTGTGCTCATCGACAATGGCTCCGCCATCAATGTCTGCCCACTGAGGGTCGCATACCGCCTAGAACTTGCAAAGAAGGATTTTGAGCCGTCTAACTTGGCAGTCAAAGCCTACGATAGCACACGTCGTGTGGTGGAAGGGACCATAACTCTTTTGCTCGACGCTGAGGGGTTTGAGATAAGTGTTGAGTTTCATGTGGTGGACATCCCTGCTACCTTCAACTTGCTGTTGGGCAGACCTTGGATGCATAGGCCAGACATCATGGCGGTACCTTCGACGCTACATCAGAAAGTAATGCTGGGGCTTCCAACTGGAACTCTAACGATCTGTGGGGACTCTGGGATCCGCCCACTCAAGGAGGATGAGCCTGTGCTGGGGATCATGCATGGAGAGGAAGACTCAGACTTTGGGGGTTTTTCGTTCGACACTTCGGGATCAGTTCTTGCCATTGCTGTAGCAGACGATTTTGTTATCAGCTCTGCCGCCTTCGAGATCATGAGGAGGATGGCGTTCATGCCTGGCTTTGGGCTCGGAATCAACCAACAAGGGATCACTGAGTTCCCTGTCTTTCCCTTCACCGAAGGTCAGTTTGGTTTGGGATACATTCCCCCTGCCAAAAAGGCCAAGATTGGGAAAGGCGCGGGAAAACTTTGAACCCTCTATGGTAATCCTGACAGCTACTTCGTCCGTAGGGGAGGAGGTCATGCTTATATGGGGCAGATTGAGCCATTTTGGGATCCAGAGACTCGTGCTTGGCTTCCGGGGTTTGAGATCTTTGCTGGTGACACTTGGGCTGACACCAAAGAAGAAATCGCCAGAGATGAGCTGGCTGAGGCAGAATTTAAGAAGCAGCTGGCTAAGATCAAGGAAAAGATGGATTGGTTGAAGACTTTCGATCAGGGGAGCTTGGAGGTGCTGTTCTCCCAAGTAGGTTTGGTTGGCGAGGAAGAAGAGGCTGAAGTGCTGATGCTTGGGCCCGACTCCTCAGATGCTCTCCAGGATCCAACCGCTCTCATTGTCAATGCCAAGGGCAGTATTAATAACTGTATTTTCACTCCACGCTTAACATGCATTGACGATGAGTCTGAGTCTGACACGGGGTCTGTCGAGTCTAAGTCTAGCTCAGAGTCGGAGCTTGTGCCTCTTGGCCCTCCACGCCATAGCTTCTATTTTGAGTTTGATTCTACTACTTGGCAACCCGTCTGGGTTTTATGAAATGCATGATCCGGCTTCTGATTATTTTGTTGCTTTTATATAAACTGTGTCGATCCCGACGATGAAGGAACAGACTTTGACGGAAATATTCCGGCTCGTTCCTTCATCGAAGGGAAGACGAAAGGCATGCTCAACCTTCTAAAAGAAGAAGTAATTTCAGTAAACTTGAAAGCGAAAGTGACCCTCGTATGATGCAAATTGGTTCAACTTTGTCCCCGGAGGATCATGCTGCGTTGATCGATCTACTCAAGGAATACTTTCGAGGTCTTCGTGATGGTCGCATCAGACATGCCCTGTATTGATCCCAAATTGTACAAAGACCGAATTCCGTTAGCACTTGGGGCTGTACCGGTCAAGCAGAAACTCCGCAGGATGAGGCCGGATTGGGTTGAGAAGATCAAGGAAGAGGTCACTAAGCAGATAGACGCAGGCTTTCTGAGGGTTGCCGAGTATCCAAAATGGGTTGCCAACATTGTGCCAGTTCCCAAGAAGGATGGGAGGATCCGAGTCTGTGTCGACTTTAGGGACTTGAACAAAGCAAGCCCCAAAGACAGTTTTCCCTCGCCTTACATCGATGTGCTTGTGGACAACACGGCGGGGTATGCCTTGCTCTCCTTTGTCGACGGATTCTCGGGATACAATCAGATCTTTGTAGCACCGGAGGGTCAGGAGAAGACAACGTTTGTCACTGAATGGGGAACGTACTGCTATGTGATGATGCCTTTCGGGCTCAAGAATGCTGGGTGTACTTTTCAGCGGGCACAGACAACCCTGCTGCATGATTTCATCCACAAGACAGTCGAGGTCTACGTGGACGATATGATTGTCAAGGCAAAAAATAAGGAGGATTTCATCCCGGCACTCCGGCAGTTTCTGGAAATGCTTCGGAAGTATAATGTGCGTCTCAACCCGCAGAAGTGCACCTTTGGGGTCACAACAGGCAAGATGTTGGGATTCCTAATCACAGCAAGAGGGATTGAAGTGGACCCGTCTAAAATCAAGGCTATTCTCGAGATAGAGCCACCGCGGTCAGAAAAGGGAGTGCGAAGCTTTCTGGGGAAGGTTCAGTTTATCAGCCGGTTCATTGCTAAGTTGACTTTGACTTGTGAGCCGCTGTTCCGTTTGCTTAAAAAGGATGTTCGCTTCGAGTGGATGATAAATGTCAAGCTGCTTTTGAGTCAATAAAGGAGTACTTACGAAATCCACCTGAGTTGATGCCGCCTACGCCGGGTCGACCGCTGATTCTGTATTTGTCAGTCACCTCGACAGCTATGGGATGTCTGCTGGCACAAGAAGGAGATAATGGGGTCGAGAAGGCTATTTACTATCTGAGCAAGAAGATGGTGGGAAGCGAGGAGCGCTATACCTCTCTGGAGAAGACATGTTGGGCACTAGTTTGGGCTACCAAAAAGCTTAGACACTACATGCTAGCCTATTCAGTGAAGCTGATTTCTCGAATGGATCCTCTTAAGTATCTGTTCGAAAAGCCGGCACTCACTCACAAGCTAGCACGTTGGTTGCTTCTGCTAGCTGAATTCGATCTCCAATATGTTACAAGGAAGTCTGTGAAGGGCCGTGCTGTGGCTGAATTTTTGGCAGATCACCCGATTAATGGATCGGAGGATGTAGACTTTACTTTCCCTGATGAGGATGTGCTAACGGTCGTCGAAGAAGTGTGGACGCTCTATTTTGATGGGGCTGCGAATCAGAAAGGTTTTGGGATCGGAGTGTTACTGATCACGCCTGCCGGTGCTCATATTCCGCTTGCTTTCAAATTAAACTTCGATGTCACTAACAACCAAGCTGAGTATGAGGCCTGTATCGTCGGGATGGAGGCTGCTATTGCTCTTGGGGTCGAGAAGCTAGAAGTAATCGGGGATTCAAACCTGGTGGTGTCTCAAGCCAAGGGAGACTGGAAGGTGCGTGAGGAAAAGCTGAAGCCTTACCACCAAGAGTTGGAGGAGCTGAATCCTCGCTTCAATAAGGTGACTTTCACCCATATTCCACGCTTGAGGAATCAGTTCGCCGACGCCTCGGCGACTTTGGCTTCAATGATCGAACTTCCAATTGGGGTCCGGCTGCGACCGATTGTAATTGAACAGAGGGACTTGCCCACCTACGAGTATGTCAACGCCGTTGATGATGTCAATGATGGCCTGCCCTGGTACCATGACATTTGGAATTTCGTGGAGCGTGGGGAATTTCCTGCTGGGTCTACTAGGAAAGATCGAGTTGCTTTGCAGCGGTTGGCTGCCCAATACATCATTTGTGGAGGGAAACTGTATCGAAGGTCTCACTGTGGGATGCACAAGCTGTGTGTCAACGGAGCCGAAGCAACAAGGATCATGGAAGAGATTCACGAAGGAGTTTGCGGTCCCCATATGAGCGGTGTTACGCTTGCAAGAAAAATCCTCCGGCAGGGTTATTATTGGTCAACCATGGAGTCTCAATGCATCGACTATGTGCGCCGCTGTTACAAGTGTCAAATCCACGCCAACCTGCAGCACGTCCCTGCATCCAAGTTGTATGGCATGACCTCGCCATGGCCTTTCTCTGTGTGGGGCATTGACGTTATTGGCATGATCACACCGTCTGCTTCGAATGGTCACAAGTTAATACTGGTGGCGATAGATTATTTCACTAAATGGGTCGAGGCTGAATCCTACAAGACTTTGACAACGGTTCAGGTCGCTCAGTTCATCAGAAAGAACATCATTTACCGGTACGGTGTTCCCCAAGCTTTCGTGTCTGATAACGGAAGTCATTTCAAGGGAAGGGTACTGGAGCTTTTTGAGGAGTTCGGTATCGAGATCCACCATTCTACAACCTATCGTCCACAGACAAATGGAGCAGTCGAGGCCGCCAACAAGAATGTCGAGACAATTATCAAGAAGACTGCTGAATCTGCGAGGGATTAGCATGAACAGTTACCGCTGGCTCTTTGGGCATATCGAACGTCGATCCGCACTTCAACTGGTGCAACTCCGTTTTCTTTGGTCTATGGGATGGAGGCGGTACTTCCCATCGAGCTTGAGGTTCCATCTTTGCGGGTCATGACTGAGAGTGGTCTCGAGGAATCTGAATGGCTGAGCGGGAGGTTTGTAGAGCTGCTGCTGTTTGATGAAAGAAGGCTCCGGGCCCTGTATCATGTTCAAGGGTATCAACGTCGAATCGCCCGTGCATTCGACAAGAAGGTGAAATCCAGGGGCTTAGTCGAAGGAGATATGGTTACAAAGGAGATCCGAGCCCCGGTGTTCGATGTCCGCGGGAAGTTCCGACCCAAGCGTTCAGGGCCTTACATTATCAAGACCATCTTGTCTGGAGGAGCTGCCAAGCTCATCGACCTCGACGGTAACGAATTCTGTACTTTGGTCAACCTGGATCAACTCAAGCGCTTCTACCCCTGAGAGATGCTCGTTGGACCAAAAACCACAAGGGTGGGCGGTGCCAAGCAAAAGTTAGAGCAAGCCTGCTAGACCGAAAACCTAAGGAGGCGGCTAGGCAAAAATAAATAGGCAAAAGTCGAAAGCTCGCTAGGCCGAAAACCCGAAAGGGCGGTTCTAGACAAAAGTTAGAGCGTAAAAGGAGAGGTAAAATACACGAGCGAACCTTGGCCTGAACTACGTTCTGACCTGATTCCCTAAAAAGGGATACGTAGGCAGTCTCACCTTGAGACCCGGTCACACTCTATCAACTTGATCCATGGTTGCACATTTTGGCGTCAACATCAAAGGTCGAGCGGAAGTCGGGGACAAGTCGAGGCGTTATCAGAGAAATCAAAAGGGGGAAACCCTCCGTCTTTCACTTTTATTGCGGATTACTATTTCTAATACATGGGCTGAGCATGAATCCTTAAAAACAGTTAAGCATGAAAAACTGAACAAAATGCTTGAGAAGCCTAAACGGCTCACAGCTTATTCTAAGCACAGCAAAGTAGTCTGAGTCAGTCAATGTTTTCTCTTGCATACACTTCTGCTCTCAGCCATTGTTTATAACTGTTCTGTAGTCTTGTGGTGAAATCCGGCATTTCTCCTTGAAATACTCTGAAACCCCAGCGCCTTTTGTAGCCATTGAGAGTCTGAGCAGTGAAATTAGGAACACGGAAGCTGTCAGTGCTGACACGGTTGTTCTCCTGCGAAGCGCCCAGCTGGCGGAGGATACGGCCGGGAATGTAGAAAGTGAAGGCCGTCAACCCTGCTATCACCACCCTGTCGAAACCCTCAGAAAGGAGAGTCATGTTGGGGAGCTCCAGCCAAGGGCACCTCCAGACGACTTCATCAGGTTGTACTTGCTGCAAGAAGGCATACCATTCCTCCAGATCCATCTCGGGATATCTCATCTCCCGCTGGTGGATCCGCTTTGGAAACAGATTCCAGCCGTCCATCGGAGGGTGCAGCAGACCCAGCTTGTCGCATAACCATAACTACATGAGCGAAAAGACAAGTAAGAATCCAGATAAGGCCTGAGCGGGAAAACAAGTAAGAAACCCAGAAATAGCCTGAAAGCCGAGAGTCGAGGTAAAAAGAGAATGTGCGAAAATCGGGAAAAGGTGAGCTGAGTGAGTTTATCTGAAGCAGAAGTGGACTCCCGCTGAAAGTGTTGGACTGGCCAGTATACACCAAATCTAAACCTAAGAGAGTTTCCGAAAGAACCAAAGGGATCACATTCTTCCGGTCCGCCATCTGAGTGGCCACGCTCACCAGCGAAGGGCTGACCCTTCCGTCGGCAGGAACAAGCAAGTAGGCAGCCAGCAGGCAGATCACTAGTGCAAAACGGCGTCGGGCCTACACAGCGTCATCCTCCAAATCGCCCTCCGGGCTGTATCGAGCGATCAACTGCATAATGTTAATTTGACCGCCCTCCAAAATGGTGTTGGCCAAACCTCGAGAGATATCGAGCGAGGATGCCAGCAGGGCCGGCATGCTCACTTGGTAAGGGGGAACCACGAGCGTGGGAGACGCGTAGGTTTGGAGGAATGCATGGAACTCCTCGATTGTGGGGCATATTTCGTCATCACCAAAGCGAAAGACGTGGACGTCCGGGTCCCAAAACCGGAGAGCGGCTCTCAAAAGCGCCGGACGAAGCGGCACGTGTCGAAGATAGCGAAACGAAGCGAGGCCGTGGTACCGGAAATTTAGCCAATCCATGCTCAAAAATTCGGTTAACCAAGGCCTGATCAAAGTGGGAATTGGGTTCTCCATCTGGGCGTAGTGGGAAAAGCTGAATGAAGAAATTATACTGGGGCAATGTAATGGGGTGGTATAAATTCAGTAGTGCGTGTTCTGCCTTTTATAGACCAACATAGTACATCTCATTCTCATATTACCGTTCAAAGTAGCCGTTGGCCTCCATAAGCCTTTGCAGAGAAGGACACTGCCCCTGAGATACACAGAAAACCGTGTCTGCAGCGTGTGTGGATAAAGACAAGGGAATACCTGGGAAAAGGACAGTTGGCCAAACAAGTGGGTCTGGAGCACGCCTGGCTGGCGCACGCCACTAACCCAATGGCGCACGCCAGTATGTCATTCCACTGGCGTACTCAGCCTACTCACTGGTGCACGCCAGTGAGACCTATGCCAGAACCACCTTACAGCAGCCACTGCCATCAAACGTTCACTTTCAATACCGGGGCTTATTTCGCTGCATGGATGGCTCGTACAAGTCAGGAATGGTATTTGGGACTATGTCGAAACATTGAGCTCCAAATGTCGCGCTCAACGAAGGTTTTGGACGTCCAATGGCCCGTATCCTACTAGAATGGGAGATACGGAGGGTCAAAAATCCGTTTCGGGAACTTTTGCCAAGTTTTCTCATGCCATATAGCTTACATGGACCTTATGTGACTGTGTGGGGGTGTCGGTTTCAGTCCGGGCCTATAATCGAGTCGTCTTTGGCATTTTATACCCGTTTTTGTGATATTTTTCCCTGTTTTTGGTGTTTCGGCCGTATCCTGGCGTTTTTCTCGAATCCGTCGATTCGTGCAAGTCATAGAGTGTTATTCTGGCTCTACAGAAGTGTCAGTTTCCTTCGTCTCAGAGAATTTTGAATTTTGGCACGTTAACGCCCGAAATGCTAGTATCTTCCCGTATCCTCGTATCCTGGGGGACACAGAGCGTATCCTGGGACTTCCCTATCCATTTCTTTTGAGCTAAGTCAGTCCTGTGCACATATTAGCCCTATTAGTCAGTTCAGGTCAATTGTCAATGCATGTTAGGTATTAGTGGATGGTTTATTCTCTTCATTTGCCACTTGTTATCAAAAGGAGATTAATAAACAGAAAACGCAGTTATCATATCACCGTACGGCATAATGTCTCAAGTATCAAAGCAGCACCAACGTATAAAGCGGTACAACGGCCCAAGCAAGTAAATCAGCGTATGATTGGGCACATTCGCCCTCCAAAACCAAGGCACGCAGGCCTCCTCCCAAAATCAAAGTGCTAATGTATCCAAATGCTGAAGTGTCAAAAGTACCAATGTCAAAAGGCAGGCTAGGCAGTAAAATAACTAAGGCTCAGTGATAGCCCTCAGTCGCTAAAATCCTCGGGGTCGACGCCGTCGTTCTCGCTGTCCTCCTCACTCACCCCCGCCGCAGCCAGGTCCCCCGGAGTGAACCGAAACCTCGGGTCACTGGCAGAGTCAGAGCCGCTGCTGAGAGAAGGCTGCTCATCCCTCTCCTCTTCTTCTTCGTCTCTCTCTCCTTGCCACCTCTTCTTCGAGGGTCCCTCGGGCAGCTTCTTATCTCCGGTCCTCTTCCTCAGGACCCTGCGGAACTGCTCCGGCTCGCTAGCTGAGGCAATAACCACTCCTCTGGACTCAGGCTGTGTAGCGCTAGTCTGGCGCTGGACCGCCGCTGGTGCCTTGCCCTTGCCCTTCTGTGGGGCAGCTCTCACAGTCTTCCTCCTAGAAGCCGCCCTAGCGCGTCCCTGCATTGTCAATTCATTTCAAATATTTCAGTGTACATATTGTGCATATGTTGTATCTTGAATATTGAAGCAGGTATCAAGAGCAGGTATATCCAACAGGCATTGTATCAAACATGCTGGGCCCACCAGAGTGCATTGTATCAAACATGCTCGAACTATCTACGTATCAAGGCAATAAATGTGTGAGATTATACCTGTGGCTGAACAGCAGGAGATGGGATAGCTGGAGGGTAGTGCAACTGCAAAGGAGTGCTGGCTACTATCCTGTGAAATGCTTTCTCCATGGCAAGCATCAGGCGAACAGCCTCCTGGGCCCACTCGACTGGCACCTGCACATGTTTTGGACTCAAGATCAAAATGCAAATGGGATACAATACAGATACAATACAAGGGAACAAGGAAAGAAAGTATTGGATACCGGTCCTGTGATCTCTGCTTGCTCAGTCCTGGAAGGCTCAAAGTGAATCTCAGCGGCCTCTCCCTGTGCATCCCTCACTGGCAGCTTCCATGAAAGCTGAGGAAGTCCAGTCGCCTGAGCATACACGTTTCTCTCCCTCGAGCGTGATGACCTACCTCTCTGCCCCTGTCTCTCCTGTCTTGCTCTCGCAGCCTCCTTCCGCACAGCCATCACCTCTATCACCCCAAGAGGATTCATCAAATGCTGCCTCCGGTACACGGCATAGTCCTGCCTGGGCCTCGTAAAGGTAGAAGCCGCCTGCGGCACCGTGAAACGCTGAAGCTCAGCCAGTGTATACCTGCTCGTGTGCGAAGCATGCCTGGGAAGCGGTCTAGGAACCAGAAACTCCTCCAAAACAAGTGACTGGCGTGTCACCCAGTCACCTAGGTACAACTGCCACCCAAAAGCCGACTCCAGCAATACTTGGCTCGCCGTCACCGCTCTGCTCATCTCTACGTACTCAGGCTCTGGCTCTGTGCTAGTCCAAGGATCCCAATCCACCTGTGGCACGAGTCAGACAGTCGAAATAAAGGACGTCAGTGACAGCATTAAAGCAGTTGAAGGGAAGACAATTTGAGGGATTGTTTTAATACCTGTATACTCGACAGCTCGTCAAGGTAAAGCCGGAAGTCCATCAGCGTCTTCTTCGATTTCCTGGTGCTGCCACGAAGAGGCCCCCAGATCATCGCACGAGGGAACATCTTCAGATTAGGGCATTTGTTCTCTAGAGGGAACATCCTCAGCACCTCGTAGGCCCACAACTGCAATGTCAAATCAAGCAAGAATTCAAAATACAGCATGCATGGCATAATCCAAAGGAAAGTGCAAGTATGAAATGCAAGTTGTTTGTTACCTCCCATATCCTCCAGTATCCGGCAGGCGCCGCTGCCTCTCGTGAGAACTCTCCCATGAATGCATAGCAGGTCCCCAAAGCTGCCCCTCCCCAGTTAAACCGAGAAGCTGTACGTAGGTCTCGGAGAGCCGGTAAGTAAGACAAGTGCACCGTGGACCGTTTGTTCGGGTACAGAGTAGCCTCGAACAAGTACAACAGGTAAGCTCTGGCCATCTGCGCCTCCTCCAACTCATAAGCAGGAACTCTCCCCTCTAAATACCTCGCAAACTGCTCGTGGGGGACCATCTCCGCACTACCAGTGGGCACCCGGCCCAGAAACCACTCCAGCGCCGCTGTATCACTATGAATCCCAGAGTCAAAAGGGATTGGGTCTCCTCCTACCCTCAGGCCCGTAATCGTTGAAAAGTCTATCGGAGTCATTGTCATCTCCCTAATCGGGAAGTGGAAGGAGTTGGACGTGTCCCACCACCTCTCTGCTAGGGCTGTCAATAGAGCGTGGTCACTCCTCACTGGTGCCAGCGTCCGTATAAATGGACCGAACCCAGCAGCATCCACCAGTACCCTCACTCTCTCAGGCAAATTGATGTACAACTCATACGAAGCTGCTGGTCTGCCGTGTCCTCGAGAGCTAGCAACTCCTCTCTGCATGTAACAAACAACCACAGGCATGGAAAATCTATCAGTCGAATCAAACAGAGTGGTATTCTATCGGTCGTATAAACAAGCAGTTTACCAAGCATGTTACTATCAGTCAAACTAAGCTACAAGTTAAATGGTATTCTATCAATCGAATCAAGCTACTCCAAACCTTTTATACGAATCAATCTACCAGTATTCTATCAGTCGAATCAAGTATTCTATCAGTCGAATCATTCTACCAGTTATTCGATCCGTCGAATCAAGCTGTGTCGAGTGTCCTATCAATCAAGCAGGGGCAATCTACAGTCAATTACTACTTTCAGACATTTTTATGGTCAAGTTGAGTTAGTCTACGATCGAGGGCATATTCAACTAAGTCGAGGCTCTACAATAGTCAAGTCAAGTTCTATGGTACCAGCAACATGCTTTACAGGATAATCCATTCAAAGTTAAGGAGCAAGTAACTACAAGTTCAAAGTGCAGAATGAAGCAGTTTAAAGAAGTTATACCTGTTCCCAGCCGACAGAGATGTGATGCCGTGGGTCTCTCAGTACCAACTCGTCATCATAGCTATCCTGCGAAGGCACGTAACCGTCTATTCCAGAGGGCACAAATAGATGCGCCTCAGGAGGAGTGTATGTCCCCGGTGTGAAGGTGGCTCTAGTCCTCCCCAGCAAAGTCTTGGCCTGTGCCACAGCGCGCTCAGTCACCCACACCACCTCCTCCTGCTCTCTCTCTGCCGCCTCAGTCTCTCGTACCAGATCATCCTGAACACCCTCAGCCGGCTCCACGTCTCTCGCAGCAGCCTCTTGCTCTCGTATCAACCTCTCCTGCTCGTTCCAGCGAGCTATCTCCGCCAATCTCTCCTCGCGGGCTGTCATAACCGCCACAACCACTCCGGGGGCCTCTCTCATGAGCCGGGCTAGCCTGTCCCGGCCTACAAACTCTACCATGTCGCTACTCATAGTGGGCTCTTGACTCGACGACCCCACAGGCGGCACGAACTCCACCCGCTCCGCGTGGTCTGATCTCTCTGCGTGTATGCTCTCGTCTTCAACCATCGGCGCTTTCCCGCTCGCTGGATCCCTCGGTGGCTGCCCCGAATCATCATTACCGCCTGCACCACCGCTGCTGCTGGCGCCGGCCCCAGCCGAGCCCACACCGGTCACCACCACACCCATCACACCACTTCGCGGGTCCATCTGACTTACCCGCGGACTCTCTGGTTCAGGATCAACCGGCGTACGCCCCAGATCAACTGGCGCACGCCGCTGACAACCGCCTCCTCTGCATGGCCACCGCCGCTGCCAGAAATCTCTGCACCAAGCCCCGAGGAAGCCCCGAGCATCGTTTGATCGTCAATTTGGCTGCTTTTCGTTTCGATTTCTCCCACCCTTGGCCGATCATCACCATTGCCGCCGCCACTGCCCTTGCCGCCACTGCCGCCGCCTGTTTCCGCCATTGGAGAGTGGAGAGGTGCAGGTTATGGAGGAAGTTAATGGGATTGAGCGAGATTTTGAGGTTTGAGAGGAGTTGGGAAGAGTTCAGAGCCTTTCAAAACTGAAGAATGGCGGTTACATACGCCTACAGGAGCTTATACGTCGTATGGGGCCACTGGGCTGGATCTGGGCCGGGTTTGGGCTCGGGTCTTGAAATCGGCCGGCGCACGCATGAAGTTAACCGGCGCACGCCCGTAGTTTGTGGGCCTGAGGCCCAAATTGCATCTCTTGATCAGAAGTCATTCAAGTCGAGGCCCCGGGTTTATGTTATTTCTCTCATGAATAGTGGTTTCCCAAGCAGAATCCGTCCAATTTCAATCAACGACGATCCGTTCGTCCAATTTCAAATCAACGACGGTCCATCCGTCCAATCTCAAATCAACGACGATCCGTTCGTCCAATTTCAATCAACGACGATCCGCTCGTCCAATCTCAAATCAACGACGATCCGCTCGTCCCATCTCAAATCAACGACGATCCGCTCGTCCAATCTCAAATCAACGACGGTCCATCCGTCCAATCTCAAATCAACGACGGTCCATCCGTCCAATCTCAAATCAACGACAATCCGCTCGTCCCATCTCAAATCAACGACGGTCCATCCGTCCAATCTCAAATCAACGACGGTCCATCCGTCCAATCTCAAATCAACGACGGTCCATCCGTCCAATCTCAAATCAACGACGATCCGCTCGTCCCATCTCAAATCAACGACGATCCGCTCGTCCAATCTCAAATCAACGACGATCCGTTCGTCCAGTTTCAAATCAACGACGATCCGCTCGTCCAATCTCAAGTCAATGACGATCTATCCGTCCACTTTCGAGTCAATCAACCTCAAGATCAAGTTCTCCCCAGCAGGTAGTCCCTCCTTGTTCTCCAGGAGAGTCAGCCACATTCCACAATCATGCAGCGATCCACGTTTCCCGTATCGTTCTCGGCAAGCGACGATCTATCCGTCCACCCAAAAACAGCCAGGTTCTTTAAGATTACGCGTCTTTCATTGGCTCGTGTGTTCTGTTCTGAATAGCCCTGAAAGGGGGTGTCTGGAAAACCTTTGACATTACTTGTACCAAAACGATGGTCCCAAGTGCTGTCAAAGGGGGGCTACTGTAGACACCCTATTCTGGATTGTCCAGGCTAGTTTATATACGGTCTTTGATTCCTCAATGATGATTAAGGTCAAGAACAGTCCGGGATTGTTGGTGTGTTTGAGCTTCGAGCTTTCCTAACCCCCTTCAAACCATTGTCGAACCTGTTTCAAACCCTTCGAGCCAGAACCAAATGGCCTCAACAAAACCCTACTGGCATACGCCGGTTTGACTGACGCACGCTGGTTCATTGCCACGCGTCAGTCATCGAGCATAAAACCATCATCCACTGGCGCACGCCACCCATTTCCAGTCAAATCACCTTTTCGGGACCACTTGCCCGAGACTTTTGTGCCACCCTGACGTGAGCCACAGTTCTGCTGATGATTGTTTTGTCCAGAAGTGTTCCCTGCACTCCCACACCCTCTATCAAGGCAAGTCCCATGCATTTAATGCATGGGAGGCTCCCCCACTCTTGGAACCCAAACAACCCCTAAGGGCTCAACTGATCAGCCCCCTCACTCAGTCTATAAATACACCCTTGCATTTATTTGCAAGGGGTTGCAATCATCAATACCTCTCAAGCTCTCTCCCTCACTTTCTCTCTCTTGTTCTCCTTGTTTTTCTTTCATCCCTTGAAAGAGCAAGCAAGGAGGATCAGTCCTAACAACCCACATTGTCATCTTCCTCCTTCATCCATCCACCCATCCTAAGTTCAAGCTCAACCATCCATCAAACCTCATTTTAAAGGTATACCACCTTTGTCTCTGGTAACTGTTCAGACCCCTGAGGGGCGCTGGCTGGGTTGAGGCTGGTAATCAATACCAGTCCTGGCCCAAAGCTGGCAAAGATTCAATGATCGTGCTCAGTAGGATATGGCGCACGCCCGTCATCCTATGCCGTGCGCCACTTGTGGTTGCGTGGCAGGGCTGGTGTGGGGATCACAGTCTACTCTTTTCTGTTTTGTGTATATGATCTGATCACCTTCTAGCATGCTAAAACCGGTTTACTGCTTTTCCATATTTTAGAACTGTGTAGCTAGTTATCTGCTTTAGCTGTGTAGTAAGGCCTCTGGGATCCTTCTGGTCCTGTTCCAGAGCCCAGATGAAGCAAAGCCAAGCACTGGACCAAAAGAACAAGTGGCGCACGGTCACTATTGACCTGCGTGCGCCAGTCGTTCCGAAGTCCCAGTGGCTGGCCCTTGCTTCCTAGCCTAGTTCTGGCCTTTGTTTGATCCCCTACTCTGTTTATGGGGTTTTCAGCTCACTAGTTGAATTTGTACTTATCGCATCTTATAACCGTGTATAGCCTGTGATATTCAATCGCGTGGTTTGTCCTGGGTGCACACTAGTCCGATCCCAGAGGGTTGAGAACAGAGTTTGTGAGCTTGAGCTCACCGCAGGCGCCAAAGAATGGGTGGCGTATGCGCGCCTCGGCATGCACTGGTCAAACCAGTGCATGCTGATACGTTGCATGCGCATGTTACCTCGTGGCAGTGCACTCCAGTTTGTTCAAGGCACTCACAGAAGTGCTTGTTCTCAATCTATTATACATTGTTCATAAATCATTCACCTTCCATCACATTTTGCCATGTAAATGCAACTTGCCATTTGTTAATCCCCATTAACTACTCCCCCGCCTTAACTGGCTAATAAATGATCAAAGAGAGAAAAATGCAAATGTTTTACAAAATGCCTGAGTAGAGACCGATCTTCGGAATGGGCGAGAGGGGTGCCATAAAACCCTTTCCCTCTCGTAACCTGGCTCCCGAACCTCAGATATCGAAGGTGACGACGGTCCAGTCTACAAGCCTTTTCAAATCAAATCAAACAAAACGTGAACAAAAACGTTTTCCAAACCGGTTTCTTGGGTGTTTTCCGCAAAACCCGGGCGGCGACTCTCTCAAAACAGCATTTCGTCATGCTTTCAAACAAAAGGGCGCAAACCAAACTTTTCGCAAACCAAAAACGCGGGATTTTTAGGGGCGTGTGCCCACAGGTAGCAAGACAGGTACCCCGCGCGGCATACCATAAGGCCGTGCGCGGCATTATGGCATGCCGTGATGGAGATGGTCGTAGTCCAGACAGTTTGCATAGCTTTTCTTTTACTGCATCATCTTTATCGTCTCTGTACAGTTCGCACCACAAACACGTCAATGTGTTATATTTAATTCCGTGTCCATTTCCCGTAAATGTTTTAAAATTAAGTTTTTCAAATGGTATTAAATCCCCCATTTAAAATGTTTAGTAGAGACCGGTTTTTACCGGGTGAGCGGGGTGCTTTTTAACAAAACCTTCCCCGTTCATAACGTGGCTCCCAGATCCAAAATTTCAACGTTTTTGCTAGACCGAAAGCCTTTCTTTTTCAAATCAAGCACTCGGTTTCTCGAATCATCTATCTCAAAAATACGGGTGGCGACTCTTCGAGTTAGCGCTTTCCGGCGCGGGAGCCCACAGTGGCGACTCTGCTGGGGACTTTTATTCAATACTTTACTTGTGCTTTTTTTTTTTTGTAAAAAAAAGAATAAAAAGTATTGAATAATCAAGAGGGCCAAGGTTGAAAAGCATTTTTCTTGAGGGATTTAAAATCATTTGAAAATCTTAACTTTTTTTTACACTATGCACCGCATAAGCGTCGTTAGTGTGTTTCGGCTATCTTGCCCGGTTTACCGGTGACAAGCTCTCCCGGGATGGCTAGCAACCCTCGACTATGATGGGCCATCGTGCTGGTCGACTATTGTCTTGCAATATATACTTGACATGGGGTAGTACATCTTGACTCTAGTCCGGGGAACCCTTCTGAGACCAAAATTGGCCTTCTGCACTTGTATATAGCTATAGAACCTTACCAACTAGGACAGGAATCCATGGTTAGGATTTATGTGATATATCCTGTTTATGTGCATTTTTTTTCTGTACATGCATATCATTCATACATCACGCACTCATGCAGGCTAGAGGACAAGCCCCACACAAACCGGTAGGCTAATCCGCCTTTTAGAATAATTCTAGGTTCCACGGTCTTTAAAAAGTTGCTAACCCCCGATGAAGAGTCGTGCCCCATGAGACGCACGTTGCTTAATACTAATTAGTCCTTAAAATGACGCGTTTGAGGAAAATCAATTCTTACTAAGTCTTCGATACATTTTTTAATCAAATGTTCAAATACCAAAAAAATGGAATGACTAAAGTATTAATGATGTGGTACTTACACCATTTAGGCTAATAGCGCCATGTCGCTCACGCCACCTGGTTATAATACCGTGTCATTTTTACCACGTCATTTCAAAAACAGAAATTGAACCTTTAAAAAAAAAGAAAAAGAAAACTTAGTTTGTTTTGACATCTCTTAAGTTTCGTTGTTTATAAATAATACATTGTCAAAAGAAACTCTGGGGATCGAGGCACTTTTTGAAGCCGTTTTCTGTGAGTCTAGGAGACTTAAAATCTATAGAGTTTGAGATACCTCCGGTGTTCGCCGTGCCCGAGCGGCCCCTCTGGTCTGGATCTAGCCTTAGGGTGTGCTTATATATAGGTTTCGGCAACCTTATTGCTTTGTCTCGGATGGTCAAGATAAGGAGATTGGCTCTGATTCCGAAACATTCGGAATTTAACCTGCCTGACACGACTTACCCGTGGCTGTTGAAACCCTTGGTACAGTCATATCCTGATTGAGATTTGGAGCTGAGGTAAGTCTGCTGGAAATTAGGACGGTGACAACAACGATGACTTATGTGCATAGAACCTTCCAAAGTTGAGACAATGACTCTTTATATCTAGCTTGATGCATTTTCGTGCCGTATCGTATCATCGCATTGCAATGCACATGGTTTGCCCACTAGACACTCGTCTACTTGTCTTCTGGGACTCGCACTTACTCTCGCTTCCTCCTCCGCCCTTCTCTCCTTCCCTCCCCGTGGTCTGAAAAGATTGCCAAGACCCTATGAAGAGCTGTGCATCTACACGATTTCTAAATCAAATGATCATTGGAACGATAAAGCTTTGGGGATGTCAAAATTTGTTAAGTCGTTAATACATTCTGCAATAAAAAATTCAATGGAGATTAAGGAAACAATTGGGCTACAATGCCGTGATACTCACACCATCCAGGTTACTGTGCCACGTCAATTACACCACTTAGGCTAATGGCGCCATGTCGCCTACGCTGCCACGGTTACAGTATCATCTCATTTACGCCAAATGATTTTTAAAACCAAAATCGAAACTTCGAATGAAAAATATTAGAGACTTAATTTGTTTTTCTATCTCCCAAGTCTTGTCATCCCTAATCAAAGGATACTGAGGATCGAGGCAATTTTTAGGGATCGCGCTGTCGGTCCAGGAGACCTTAAATCCATGGAGTTTGCGATACCTCCAGCGTTTGCCATGCCTATACGGCTCTCCTGGTTCAGTCTAGCCTTAAGGAACATTGGTATCTGGATTTCGGCAGTCATATTGCTCTGTCTCGGATGGTCAAGATAAGGAGATTGGCTCTGATCCAGAAGCATTTGAATTTAACCTACCTGACATGACCTACCCGGATTGTTAGAAGTCATCTGTGCCATGTCTTAAGTGAGATTTGAACCACGGTAGGTCCATTAAGATAGTCTAGGAGACTTTAAATCCATGTAGTTTTCGATACATTCGGTGTTTGCCATGCCTAAAA
Organism: Rhododendron molle; assembly: GCA_025413875.1. NCBI lineage: Eukaryota > Viridiplantae > Streptophyta > Magnoliopsida > Ericales > Ericaceae > Rhododendron > Rhododendron molle. The sequence goes on from CM046391.1 coordinate 49,124,426, forward strand.
GGCCTTTGATATGGGCTAGCCTTAAGAACACTAGTATCTGGGTTACAACAATCTTATTACTTTGATGGTCATGATAAAGGCATTGGGTCTATCCCTGCTAAACAACCTACCCGTGATTGTTGGAAGCCATTTGTGCAGTGTCTTAAGTGAGACCAGGCTAGGTTATACCTTAGGGCAACATCAAGATCGACGACACGTACATGACATGTTCTTTCTTTTTCAGAAAAGCGTCTGGGACTCATCTAAAATTCAATTTTTGCTTTACTGTCAGTATTGAGCCACCCATCGTACATAAAACCACACCGCATTCTCCGATCACCTCAATGGCAGGGCAAACAGAATTGAATGAGCTGAAAAAGTCTGTGGAGGAAATGAGTCAGAAAATGGACAAGATGCTAACTCTGATCCAAGGGCTGGTTAACCTTTTCACCTCCGTAATCCCGAACACAAATGTGGGACTTAATGATGATGTTGGGAACCTAGGGGCCGACAGGGCTGACAAACTTTTCTCCAAAGTGAAGCTCTCAGAAATGTTCAAGGACCTGGCTGAAATTCATGATCCTAGGGCTCACTCGAAGGAAGATACTGGACCCTTGATCGAAACCAGTGCTGACATGCATATTGTCTCAGCAGAAGTACATGAAATCAATCCCAGAGGCAAAAGGGTTTGTCCCGTTGATAGCAGAAGACTATTCAGTTGCAAAGCAAGTAGGGGCACCATGGGCGCCACCGTGAACCCTCAACTTAGTCACAGAACCAAACCAAGGGCCTTCTCCCATTTCTCTGAACCTCAATCCCTGGTTTATGAAAAACTCCTTAAAATTGGTCTCATCAAGCCACTCCCCCAAACTCCTTTACCTCAAAAGCTTTCAGCAAATCACAACCCAAATGCCTTCTGCACCTTCTATCAAATGTTCGGTCATGTTACCGATGAATGCAATCGTCCCCGCCATGAGATTCAAAACCTCATCGATGACAGAATCATCCCTCCACCACAGCCAGACATTATGACCAAGTGCAATCCTTGTATCAACTCCGCCTTTTTCAGCAAAAAAGGGTAAACCATCAAGAGTCATGCAACGGTCCAACCTTCCACGAGTTTGGGAGTTTTCAAGCTTTGAGTCCTTGTCCTCTAAATAACCATCTTCATGTTTGAGTCAGTTTGTACCACGAGTCTTTCATGCTTTCACTATTGTGTCTGTGTGTTTTCAATTTCAAGTCTGTAAGAGTCAAAAAAAATAAAGTGTCAGTTTCGTGTGCCTGAACTACGTTGTGACCTGATTCCTCTATAGGATACGTAGACAGCCTCATCCTGAGGCCCGGTCACGAGCATTCGAGTCAATCCCAAGGTTCGGTCACTGTTTTTTAGTCAGCCCCTGGTGGTTCGGTCGCTGTCTTTTGAACGTCACATCTCCGTAATAAACTCAGGATTTTGAAATTGTTTTCTACCATCAGTTGAAAATCATGATAATCACTTCAAAACACGAAATTATTTTGATTGAACCCTCACCTTAGGAAAGAAGAAGAATTTCAAGGGACCACTTCCCGATGCCATATCCATTCTAAGAAGCAATGTCGCGACTCTGAAAAGGCTCGTTAGGTCAAAACTTCAAAATTCGACCTAGGCAAAAGTTAGAGCATGCAAACAAAAGCCTCTCAATGGAGCATCTAAGATTCAGTTGTTAGGTTGCGCAATCCAAAATGAAGAAAGACCATCGTTTCTTTCATCCTACGCATAAAGATATATCTTTTGATAGCCCATTTTGAGCCTCAATCAAATTCTTTGAACCCCAACTAGCCAGCTATCCCCCGCATCGGGGTGAATTGAAGTTAAAAATGCCAGAAGAAACATTGAAATTCAAAACATCAAAAGGGTGAAAGTGCCAAACACACTGAAAGGCATTGAAAACACATCAAGATTCAAAGCATTAGAAGAGTGAAAGTGTCAAATACATCGAGATTCAAAGCATCAACAGAATGAAAGTGTCAAACACACTGAAAGGTCTTGAAGGCAAGAGAAATCAAGAGAAAATGCCCACCAAAGCAAAAGGCATAAAAAGTTCAAAGATGGCTGCTAGCTTTGAAAACCCAAAAGAAAGTAAAATTTTTGAGCCAACTGTTCTTTCTTTGTTAAGTCCAAACCATGGCCCACATTACAACCCAAAAAGTCCTTTCAGATTGAAAAGCGCAACTTGATAGCAAGAACCCTAGGCGTTAAGAGGCATGATCGAAAATCAATGCATGGAGAAAAAGTCAAAGCATTGCTCAAAGCAAAAATTCAAATTGGGGTCATCGTCAGCAACCTGGGGCACGGTTCATGATAAAAACTCTCGTGTTTTGACAAATCAAAAGATTTGAATGAAAATCAATTGATGGAGTGAAATAATTTCGAAATTCCAAAAGTAGAATTCCAAGAACCTGGGCGTGTCTGCCATTTCAAATAGTCAAACTCTTCGTCCAATCAGGGACTCCATTCGAAAGTCGCTTCGTCTTTCTATCCTTCATTTGCGTCAACATGGTCTTGTCAAAATCCACTCATTTTACCAAAAGTCAAAAGAGTCATCTCGGTTTTTGTGAACTCTCGACTCGTGGAAGTCACTTCAACGCATGGAAAAATACACCCCTGAGAGAAGCTCGTTGGGCTGAAAACCGCAAGGGCGGGCAGACCCAAGCAAAAATTAGAGCAAAAGCCTACTAGGTTGAAAACCCGCAAGGGCGGCCTAGGCAAAAGTTGAGGCAGTTAATCAAAAGAGCTCGCTAGACCGAAAATCCGATAGGGCGGTACCAGGCAAAATTTAGAGCGCAAAAGGAGAGTGTTAATACCAGAGTGAAACCATAGCCTAGACTGCGCTTGGACGATTGCTTGTCAAAACCATCAGAACAGGGGTTCGTCATTCACTGGGGCACCACAGCTCGATGTCATCTACCGCGGCTAGCGTATGCCTAACATTAAAACTTGGGCACAAACTTCACCCCAAAGCTCAAGCCTTGATCTAAGGAAAGTTTCAGCCTAAAGCTCAAGCCCTGACAAAAAGCAAACTCCAACTCAAGTTCAAGCCCTCACCGTAGGCGAATTCTAGCTCAAAATCTAAGATACCAGTCCACTAGCCAAAGATAGTTAAAGCAAAAAGGGTACTTAGATGTGTCCCTATTTTTTCAACAAAAAAAACAAAAAAACAAAAAAAGGAATGTTGTACACATCGTTCCCGAGTACCAACTCGTAAATCTTAAATGTTGTCTAAAAGTCATTCGACCAAGCTATGGTCCAAAAGACCTAACGCTTCTTAGTCTCTCGAGCGACGGTCCAAAAGACCTAAGCTTCTCATTTAATCGAGCGACGGTCCAAAAGACCTAAGCTTCTCGTTTAATCAAGCGACGGTCCAAAAGACCTAAGCTTCTCATTCAATCGACGATGGTCAAAAAGGCTTAAGCTTCTCAGTCAATTCGCAACGGCCAAAAGGGCCTAAGCTTCTCATTCAATCGGCGACGGTCAAAAGGACCTAAGCTTATCATTCAATCGGCGATGGTTAAAAGGACATAAGCTTCTTTGTTTATCAAGCAATGGTCAAAAGGACCTAAAGTCTCCTAGTCTCTCGTGCTACGATCTAATCGACCTAAAAGCCTCTTAGTCTCTCGGGCTACGGTCTAATTGACCTAAAAGCCTCTTAGTTTCTCGGGCTACGGTCTAATTGACCTAAAAGCCTCTTAATTTCTCGGGCTACGGTCTAACCGACCAAAAAGCCTCTTCGTTTCTCGAGCTACGATCTAACCAACCTAAAGTCTCTTCGTCTCTCGGGCTGCAGTCTAATTGACCTAAAAGCCTCTTAGTCTCTCGAGCTATGGTCTAATTGACCTAAAAGGCTCTTAATTTCTCGGGCTACGGTCTAACCAACCTAAAAGCCTCTTCGTTTCTCGGGCTGCGGTCTAACCGACCTAAAGTCTCTTCGTCTTTCGGGCTACGGTCTAATTGACCTAAAAGCCTCTTAGTCTCTCGGGTTACGGTCTAATTGACCTAAAAGCCTCTTAGTTTCTCGGGCTACGGTTTAATTGACCTAAAAGCCTCTTAATTTCTCGGGCTATGGTCTAACCGACCTCAAAGCCTCTTCGTTTCTCGGGCTACGGTCTAATTGACCTAAAAGCCTCTTAGTCTCTCGGGCTACGGTCTAATTGACCTAAAAGCCTCTTAGTTTCTCGGGCTACGGTCTAATTGACCTAAAACCCTCTTAATTTCCCGGGCTACGGTCTAACCGACCAAAAAGCCTCTTCCTTTCTCGAGCTACGGTCTAACCAACCTAAAGGCTCTTCGTCTCTTGGGCTACGGTCTAACCGACCTAAAAGCCTCTTCGTTTCTCGAGCTACGGTCTAATTATTAGACCTAAAAGCCTCTTAGTTTCTCGCGCTACGGTCTAATTGACCTAAAAGCCTCTTAATTTCTCGGGCTATGGTCTAACCGACCTAAAAGCCTCTTCGTTTCTCGAGCTACGGTCTAACCAACCTAAAGCCTCTTCGTTTCTCGAGCTACCGTCTAACCGACCTAAAGTCTCTTCGTCTCTCGGGCTACAGTCTAACCGACCTAAAAGCCTCTTCGTTTCTCGAGCTATGGTCTAACCGACCTAAAGTCTCTTCGTCTCTCGAGCTACGGTCAACCGACCTAAAGCCTCTTCGTTTCTGGAGCTACAGTCTAACCGACCTAAAAGCCTCTTCGTTTCTCGAGCTATGGTCTAACCGACCTAAAGTCTCTTCGTCTCTCGAGCTACGGTCAACCGACCTAAAAGCCTCTTCGTTTCTCGGGCTACAGTCTAACCGACCTAAAAGCCTCTTCGTTTCTCGAGCTATGGTCTAACCGACCTAAAGTCTCTTCGTCTCTCGAGCTACGGTCAACTGACCTAAAAGCCTCTTCGTTTCTGGAGCTACAGTCTAACCGATCTAAAGTCTCTTCGTCTCTCGGGCTACGATCTAACCGACCTAAAAGCCTCTTCGTTTCTCGAGCTACGGTCTAACCGACCTAAACTCTCTTTGTCTCTCGGGCTACGGTATAACCGACCTAAAAGCCTCTTAGTTTCTCGGGCTACGGTCTAATTGACCTAAAAGCCTCTTACTTTCTCGGGCTACGGTCTAACCGACCTAAAAGCCTCTTCGTTTCTCGAGCTATGGTCTAACTAACCTAAAGCCTTTTCGTTTCTCGAGCTATGGTCTAACCGACCTAAAGTCTCTGCGTCTTTCGGGCTACGGTCTAATCGACCTAAAAGCCTCTTCGTGTCTCGAGCTACGGTTTAACCGACCTAAAGTCTCTTCGTCTCTCGGCCTACGGTCTAACCGACCTAAAAGCCTCTTCGTTTCTCGAGCTATGGTCTAACCGACCTAAAGTCTCTTCGTCTCTCGGGCTACGGTCTAACCGACCTAAAGTCTCTTCGTCTCTCGGGCTACGGTCTAACCGACCTAAAAGCCTCTTAGTTGCTTGACCTACGGTCTAACCGACCTAAAGTCTCTTCGTCTATCGAGCCACGGTCTAACCGACCTAAAAACCTCTTAGTGTCTCGAGCTACAGTCTAACCGACCTAAAGTATCTTCGTCTCTCGAGCTACGGTCTAACCGACCTAAACTCTCTTCGTCTCTCAGGCCACGGTCTAACCGACCTAAAAGCCTCTTAATTTCTCGAGCTACGGTCTAACCGACCCAAAGTCTCTTCGTCTCTCGGGCTATAGTCTAACCGACCTAAAAGCCTCTTTGTTTCTCGAGCTATGGTCTAACCGACCTAAAGTCTCTTCGTCTCTCGGGCTACGGTATAACCGACCTAGAAGCCTTTTAGTCTCTCGAGTAGTGGTTCGTCCTCCAGGACTTGTACTCTATTTGCACTTCGTCATCTGGGACTGCACTTTGTCTCACACTTTGTCCTCCGGGACTCGTAGCATTTTAGTCCCCCGAGACTTGTCTCATTTTAGTCCCTCGGGACTCGTCTCATTTTAGTCCTTCAGGGACTTGTCTCATTTTAGTCCTTCGGGACTTGTCTTGCTTTAGTCCTTCAGGGACTCGTCTCAAGGAATTTCACAACACTCGGCAATTCAAGCACTCATTCTTAGTTTACTTTCGCAATTTGCCCTCCGGGACTCGCTTTACTTGCATTGTCCCAATCGAACTACGCTGGTCTGATCCCTACAACAGGGTACGTAAGCAGCTCCATGAGGGCGACCACCTTTATTGCATTCTTGCATTTAACTTAAAGACTTTGGAGCGATGAATTGGGATGTCTAATCTTTAACGTCACTTACACCAAGCAATGGTACATAAGTTCCGTTAAAGAGGGACTACTGTAGACACCCCAATCTGGACCTCCGAATAATCTTTAAGTTTCCCCGATGATGAAATAAGGAAAAATGTACCTTCGAGGCTTGGATTGTTGCTCCTTTGCTTCTTCTTTGCTACTCCTTCTTAACCTCAAGAAAATCCCTTTTCAACAATGTAGGGTGACCCCCGATTCAATTGCAAAAGAGAAAGATGCTTTTGCTTTGTCAAAAACAACTTTTTCCATGACACACTGATGGTAAAATAGACACACATTTCAATGTATAAAATGACTTTGTGTGAAACCAATTGAGTTAGAAATAGAACTCGACAAGCTTTCCAACGCTTCACACCGCGTCCAAATCCGAGTTCGAGAGTGTCCGGGGCACCCCCGCGAAGTTCAGTGAGCTGAGCTGTCTCGGCAAACCGCGCGGCACTTCAAAGGGGTGCACGACACCTCAGAAAATTCAAGAAATCACTCTGCCGCTCGGGACTGCGCTATGTCGCACGACACCTTAAGAAAAAGTTCTGACAGTCACAGAAAGTTGTCGGCCACGCCTGCAGGAGGAGCGTTTGTGCCCGAAAATGAGTTTTATTCGGCCCAGAAGTCACCTCCCCTCTTTTAGTGATTATCCTTGGCTCTTTTGCCTATAAATACACCCCCTCTCTAGTTGAGAAGTACCCCCCTTCAACTCCAAGTAAAGTTACTTTGCCATTTTTTTGGCTCTCATTCTCTCTCTCTCTAAAAATACTCCCTTTTGATTCTCTCTCTTCAACTTCTTACACCCATCACCACTATACACATCTCCTCTCTCTACACCCATTTGCTCTCAAGTCTCTCAAGCTCAATCCAAATCAACTTTCATTCATCCATCTTCAAGCACATCTAAGCTTTGATCAAAAGGTATAAATCCATTTCCTTGGGCTAAACCCCGTTTTGGCCTTGAGGGGAGCCGATCGAGGCCCTTCTCGGTCTTTCTATACCGAGTTTGGGTCTCAAACGAACTTTACATTCAAAGTCTTTCTTTTCTTTTCTCTTTTTTTTTTTTCCTTTTTTTGCTTTTTCTTTTCATATTTCGTTTAATATTGCTTAAAGATCGTGTGGGTACATTCTAGATTCAAGTTTCATGTTAAAAGTCTTTTTTTTACTTCATGAGATCTTTCAACATTCCAAAAGGCTTTTAACATTATTTTACATGATAAGATGAGCAAATGGGTCTCATAAATCATTTTTCAAAGATTAGGAAAATATAACAAACTATTTTGCGGACCTATGGTTTGTTTGGTCATGTAAAAGCAAACTGATTCTAGAATGTGTAGACAGGTGTACCGCACGGTGTGTTGGTTGCACCGTGCGATGCATCCGGGCATCGCACGGCGTATCATGTTTAAGCGCACGACATTTCATTAGCTATTGTTTTCTTGCTCAAACTGTCTGGATCATGGTTACCCTTCATCGGATTTGCTTTTGTAGTTATGATATCTGTCATTAGCATTATCAGAACAGGAACGCATCTACGAGCCATATTATATCTCATAAACAAGGTTTTCTTGATCATCCCGAGTGATCGAATGCCTAAAAAAAGTTATTTTATGCTCTTGGCTTGAAGAAATAGTATTGTTTTAAGATGATCTGGTCACTGTGCATTTTTTGATGTTTCTGAATAACATCGCACGTGATACACAATGTGCCAAGCAATGTTCTGAATGCTGATGACAGTTAGGTAGCAAGACAGGTACCCCGCGCGGCATACCATAAGGCCGTGCGTGGCATTATGGTATGCCGTGATGGAGACGGTCGTAGTCCAGACAGTTTGCATAGCTTTTCTTTTACTGCATCATCTTTATCATCTTTGTACAGTTCGCACCACAAGCACGCCAATGTGTTATATTTAATCCCGTGTCCCTTTCCCGTACATGTTTTAAAGTTAAGTTTTTCAAATAGTATTAAATCCCCCATTTAAAATGTTTAGTAGAGACCGGTTTTTACCGGGCGAGCAGGGTGCTTTTTAACAAAACCTTCCCCGTTCGTAACATGGCTCCCGGATCCAAAATCTCAACGTTTTTGCTAGACCGAAAGCCTTTCTTTTTCAAATCAAGCACTCGGTTTCTTGGATCATCCATCTCAAAAATCTGGGTGGCGACTCTTCAAGTTAGCGCTTTCGGGCGCGGGAGCCCACATGCCCAAATTTGAATTTGGGAAAGATAACTCAGTTGGTCAGGACTCTTGCATCTCACTAGAAGGTGAGAAGTTTGAGTCTTTCCACTTGTGTGTGGGTGTTCTTACGTTGACTTTTTTTTTCTCCTCCTAATGGAGGCTTGTAGTTGGGTTGGGTTTATAGTAGTTGAGTTATTGAGCGTCGTTGACTTAATGTAGTGTCCCGTGATTTGTACTTTGTAATAATTCATATATGATATAATGATCTCTACTATCGATTGACAAAAAAAACCTCGATATATAAAACAACATGATTTTTATATAATAAAAAAAAAGAGTACAAAACACCCACTTTTAAAATTCCAAAATACCAAAATTAAATTCGGGACAAATTTGAAGCAAATGGTGTAGAGCCAAATCCCCTCCATTTGATATCAGAGTTGGATCAAAGAAAGATGTCAAAAGTTACTGTTTCTACACCACGCGGAGAAGGATTTGTGTTAAAACTGGATAATTCTCAACTTTAAATCAGATTTAGCAAAAGATTTGTCAAACTCGGGCTTGCTTTCCAGGCCAGCAAGGCCTATTGGTCCAGAAAATAGATGGGCTGAGCTGTGGTTATGGGCCGACCCCCCATTCCAGAACAACTTTTAAGTCACTATTTTTTAAGAAAGCAATTTCAAGTTTAAAAATCATGGGTTTATTGAAATCTAAAAATATGCAATATAGATCTTGTTTGAAGGATCTCGATGAGATCTTTTATACGATGCAAAAAAAATTGAAAATTTATTTTTCATTTACATTATTTTTTAATTTGAAAATGTGCAATAAACTGCTTATTTTTTAAGAAGATTTCTGGAACGGAGCCTAAAAATTGTACAGAAATTTACCGGCCGGTCTTCAAAACTTGTACAAAATTCCCATTAAGGATTAATTAGGTTTTAATTTACGTCTAAGTCTAGTTAGCTCTAGAAAGTTACAATAATACCCTTCGCTCATCAACAAACAAACGAACTTCGCTCAAACTTCGCACAAACTTCGGTCATCTCATTCAAACTCTCTCTTTCTCTCTCTCTCTCTCTCTGCGCGCGAACTTCGCTTTGTCTGCTTGCTGGCGATTTCCTAGGGTTTGCTGGCGATTTCCTAGGCTTGCTCGTGATTTAGGTAAACTATCTCTCTCTCTCTCAATCGATTGCTTATTGCATGACATTGATTTTTTTTGGAATCGATTTTTGGAAGCTTATTATGCTCTCTCTCTCTCTCTCTCTCTCTCGATTGCTTATTGCATGACATTGATTTTTTTTGGAAACGATCTCTGTCTCTCTCTCTCCCTCTCTCGATTGCTTATTGCATGGCATTGATTTTTTTTGGAAACGATTCTTGAAAGCTAATACAAAAAAGTTTATTCTGATTCGGCTTTGATTGTTCTGTTTTGTTGTCCACTTGTTATTGCTGCAATGTAATCTCTGATCTGTATTCCAGGAGAGTTAATTGCGCCCCTGTGTTGATGATCTACTAGTCTTTGATTCAATCTGGCTAATACACCATTTAACTTGTGCCTCTGAAGCTAATAGTCAAGAAAATTGAATTTCTATACAAAAAAGTTCATCCAAAACACTATCAATTCTATCATGTTCACATTAGGCCTTACTCGTTCACTCTTGAAGGGACTGGTGGTAATACTGATGACAATTGTCAATAAAATCCCAGGGAGTTGAAGAGAGTGATTCTTCCAATCTCCTTTCCTTTTTTTTTTCCTCTCCCTTTTAGTTTCTTTTCAGGTATGTTTGTGGTGAAGTATTGAATCTCACGTCAACTCCAACTCTACAATCAAAAGCCTAGACAAACTAAATTTGTTTTTTTATATACGTAGAAAAATGAGCCCAACTTATGTGCTATTTGAAAGATTAAACGAAACCAGGTGCTTTAGTGATCTTTTAGATTTAGTATTGGCTTTGTCTTGCCGAAGATAGGTTGCTCCGAGAACAGGGGTACAAGGATGAAGAACATATTAGCCTATCATGCAAAAATGCTAGTGAGACACAGAAGTGCTCACGGACACTTGCTCTGGTACTCTATTGTCGTTTTGTGCTTGACATCCTTGGCCTTGAATCTCAGCACAGTAAATGTGAGCGTGTGCACTTGTGTGTGTGGACTAATTGTTGCACATGATATTACGTGGAGGAAGATTAAGAAAAGGGAGAGAAGATAAGCTGGAGAAAATAAAAGATGACTTTTGAGCTATGTGTGAGGAACTTCGTGTTTGTTTCCAAGTTATCTCGTTTCTTCTTAATCTATACGGGCATTGCTGATGCTATCGTGGACCTTGTTAGTTGCGAAACCACATTGCGAGAGAATGATTTAAAAGAAATTGAATGTGGAGTAACATTGGAAAGTCAGGTGAACTCTCTTTTGACTAAACCAAGCATGTAAAACAAATCCTTAAGAATTTATACAAAATTGGGTCTTTGTTCTATCAAGTTGAAATTGTCTGTACGTTTTCTTACCTTGTCTTCAGGTTGTCCTTGTTGCTAGCAGGAATTCCTTGACCCAACGCAAAGGTGTATTAGAGATCACATCCCACATGAAATGCTTGAAAGATTGGAGGAACATTTGAGGGCAGCTGGCCAGTTTACAGTTTGCAGAATTTGATTCTTATGTTATGGTCGTAGTTTCCTTTCTTTATTGTCTCACTCTATTCATTTTAGGTTACTGCAAACATGTGGGGAACTGGGAACCAGTGCGGAGGAGGTGACCCTAGTGAGTACTGAGCCAAACATCATTGTCAGGCTTGCAGGTGAATCTCTCTCTCTCTCTCTCTCTCTCTCTCTGTGTGTGTGTGTGTGTGTGTTTAAGTGGTTTGGAGATTAGCTGGTGGATCTCTCTCCCTGTTTAAGCGGTTTGGAGATTAGCTGGTGGACCGACACTGCTTGTTGGATAACAAAGTTAAAAATTAGGTAGTGTGTTTGGATGACCCCTTGAATTGAATGGCCCTGTACACTTTTGATGCATTTGAATGGGATGAAATGGGGTCCAAACCAAACCGAGCCTTTTGTCCCAATCACTTGGGGTCACTGAAGGAAATTGGTGATTTCTATCGTGTTTATTACTTATTAGTACATGAGATTATTTTAAGCTCCATGTGTTAGAAACGCTGCCAGAAGAGACAGGCAAACATTTTTCAAATGTAGGTTCTTGAACACTTCACTTGACGATCTCGTCAATCACATAAAAGGAAGAGTTTTCAGCCCAATAACGTCATGTCAGGAACAAAACCCTGTACTTGGATTTGAGTTTCCCTTATGATTTTGGAGTGAGGTGAGGGAGGCTACAACTGAAGTGATCGATATTTCTTTGAGACTAGATAGTTGGATTGAATTCCTAAGAAAATGAATTCAAGCAGCTAATAATAGGGACTTTAAGCCTTTTGGCTTTGTCAACCAAGCTATGTACGTTATTGTTAAGTGTTGATGTAGATCTTCTCCTTTTTAACCCTTTCATGTTTATACATGCCGGGACCCACTGCAAGTCAAGTTTCTTGCAAACGTGATGGGAAAGTAGTAGCAGATTACTATGCAATGCATACCAAAAATCTGCTTTATAAATCTGTCGAACAACTGTGAGCAGTGAGATAATTTTCTCTTTACTATGTCATGGTTTCAAGCGATGTAGTATTATGTGAAGTCCCCTAGGGCCCATCCCCGCAGCTTCAATAACATTTTACACAAAAATGCAAGTTTGAGTCTCTTCCACCCTTGTAAAATGAAGGGCATCAGATTTTTCTGAGTCGATGAAGCCTCAAAAATGTGATTTTAAAATCACTAAAGATATTTTGGCTCAGTGGGCCTACTGTTTCGCTGATTCTCAGCTTGTCGCTGCTTTTCCAACAAAAAACATGAATCAGGCAAAAAATGCCTGGAAATTGGAAAATGATTAGTTTTGGCTGAGCTGATTGTTATTAGTTCTATGTCGTTTTTCTTGACTTTGTCATTTTTTCTTGATCTTTGTTAAAATTTGGAAATTTCATAATGGCTTTCTGGAACTCATTGCTCAACTATTTTGTAATGCAGATTGGAGGCAGTGAAGTTCGTTTTTCTCCTCTGACCTACAGTTTTTATGAAGAACCCCCTCGATGGTGTGAACTCCTTTCAAAACTTGTCATGTAGTAGTCTTTTGGGAATGCATTGGACGGTTTTTGCATTCTATCGCATTAGCGTGTCGAAGAACTCCTGGTGCTTCTGTTAGAATAGAATTCAGGTCAAAAAGTTGTGCCTTAAATCTATTTAGTGTATTGTTATATTCTAAATTGACCTCCATAGTACTTGCTTTCAATTTTTCCTGGTTCAAATCTCTGAGCATTGTCCCTGTCCCTCATGTGGCTTCTCCTGTTGTAATCTTATCACTTTATTCTGAAATAATTTTTCATAAATTGGACTCTGTTGTAATCTTATCACTTTATTTCCAAACAATCTCTGAGCATTTTATTTCCAAACACTGTCAATTTTATCAACTTTAAAATAGCTAACAATGTTATGCGTCTAAATGACAGTGTTGACAAAAAAATGATAGTGTTTGAAATGTAAAATTAACGTTGTTTGGAGTAGATTTTATTTACAATTCACAGTGTTGGCATAACAAAAAAAATTACAGTGTTTGAAATGTAAAATGACAGTGTTTAAAACACTGTCAATTTTCTAAAATTCACAATGTTTGCATAACAACAAAATGACAGTGTTTGAAATATAATATTAGCATTGTTTGGAGTTGATTTTATTAATAACAGTGTTTCAAATATAAAATTGACATTCTTTGGAGTTGATTTTATTAGTTTCATTTTCAAACACTGTCAATTTTATAATTCCAAGCACTGTCAATTTTGTCAAAACTTTAAAATAGCCAACAATGTTATGCGTAAAAATGACAGTGTTTGCATAACAAAAAATAAATTGACAGTGTTTAGAAATAGAATTAATAAAATTAACATTGTAGTAAATTCTACAGTCAATTTTGTTAAACTTTAAACACAATTAATATTTACAGTGTTAAATTAACAATGGTGGCAAAAGAAAAAATGACAGTGCATGAGTAATTTAAAACTCAGTGTTTGTGTGGTATAAAATTGACACTGTTTGCATGACCAAAAATTGACAGTGTATGCGTAGTTTCTACACTAAATCATGTCCTAAATAACAATATGAAATTTTTGTTTGGAGTTGATTTTATTCATTTTATTTCCAAACACTGTCAATTTTGTCAACTTTAAAATAGCTAACAATGTTATGCATCTAAATGACAGTGTTGACAAGAAAATGACAGTGTTTAAAATATAAAATTAACGTTGTTTGGAGTAGATTTTATTTACAATTCACAATGTTGGCATAACAAAAAAAATTACAGTGTTTGAAATGTAAAATGACAGTCAATTTTCTAAAATTCACAATGTTTGCATAACAACAAAATGACAGTGTTTGAAATATAATATTAGCATTGTTTGGAGTTGATTTTATTAATGACAGTGTTTGAAATATAATATTAGCAATGTTTGGAGTTGATTTTATTAATGACAGTGTTTCAAATATAAAATTGACATTCTTTGGAGTTGATTTTATTAGTTTCATTTCCAAACACTGTCAATTTTATAATTCCAAGCACTGTCAATTTTGTCAAAACTTTAAAATAGCCAACAATGTTATGCGTAAAAATGACAGTGTTTGCATAACAAAAAATAAATTGACAGTGTTTAGAAATAGAATTAATAAAATTAACATTGTAGTAAATTCTACACTGTCAATTTTGTTAAACTTTAAACACAATTAATATTTACAGTGTTAAATTAACAATGGTGGCATAAGAAAAAATGACAGTGTATGAGTAATTTAAAACTCAGTGTTTGTGTGGTATAAAATTGACACTGTTTGCATAACCCAAAATTGACAGTGTATGCATAGTTTCTACACTAAATCATGTCCTAAATAACAATATGAATTTTTTTTTTAATTTTTTCAAGGACTGTCAATTTTGGGCGAGGGAAGTCCAGGTGTATTCCGTGTAGGGAAGTCCAGGGGTAAAATGACAGTGTTTTAAACACTGTCAATTTTCTAAAATTCACAATGTTCGCATAACAACAAAATGACAGTGTTTAAAATATAAAATTAACATTGTTTGGAAGATTTTATTAATTTCATTTCCAAACACTGTCAATTTGGTAAACTTTAAAATAGCTAACAATGTTATGCATCAAAATGATAGTGTTGACCAAAAAAATGACAGTGTTTGAAATGTAAAATTAACATTGTTTGAAGAGAATCTGTTAGGGCCCTGACATCCTTGTCTCTGTCGTGGTTCATAAGTTTCAACAAATTCCAATCGCTTCCCTTAATCAAAAGATAGATGGTGGTAGTTGGTAGTGGAGGAGAGTGTTGTATGTTACAGAATCGGGCTCCATCCCTAATGACAGCTGGTTACACAAAACCATAGCAAACGAATTGAGGTGATGACTAGAGCAAAGCATCATAAACAGGCCACAGAGCAAAACAAATAACCAAAACTGCTACTAGCAAGTGATAGCAGCAGTGACTACCAAACAGCATTAAAAAACACTAAACAGTAGGTAACAACAGCTGGGCTAGCAGAACTACAGCAGCAGGTGGATCATACGTAACTGATAAGATGTACAGCAATTGGATAGCAGTAGCAGCTAAGTAGTAACATAAAAACAAGGTATTAAACGGTAATAGTTTGTAGCTGTCAGGACAGCTCATTTACAAGTGGATTAAGCATCAGCAGTAGGAGCTAATTTCTGCCATTGCAGCAGTCAATAGCAGCAGCAACAGTAACAAAATCCTTCCAACATAGTAAACAAAATTTACTTATTTCTACAGCTAGAACCGTAGTGTTGAAAAAACCTGAGTATAGTAGTCATCACAGTTGCATCATTCCAACACTTAAATTCAGAAAATTCATCTCATTTTCCAAAGAGGAAGGAAACATACCCATTGAATAGTAGCTGGAATAACTACATTATGCATCACATTGCTGGTGGCTACATACCTTCTGGGTGCGTCTCAGGAAGGTTAGTGTGTAGAACGGAGGAGAAACAATTCAACAATCTATGAAGTTAGCCAAATATCCTTTATTAATTTGTCACAGCACACTCAACAACCTTTACAATAGGAGGAGAAGACTCCCAAATATCCTTTATTAATTTGTCATTGGCAAAACCAAAAAGAAAACCAACCACACAAGGGGAGTTACTGGCTAACATGCTTAAGAGAGTTGGCCTTCTCTTGCAGACTATCAAGCAAGCTGTCAAAGCTCTTCTTGAAAGAATCCACTCCCTCAAGTTCAAGCTGAGAGCCGACGTATCCCCAGTCAATCCCCAACTTCTCTAGGGCACTGTATATGCCTTCAGCTTCAGACACGTTTGAATCGATTGTCCTTGAGACCGCGCCATGGTCAATAAATGCTTGGAGAGCTTGGTCGGGCATGGTTGAAACCTACACGAGAAAAAGGCGACAACCAAAATTAGATTCAATTGAGATAGATGTGGTAAGTTTTGGCATCGAGAAATGCACATATTCCAGGTATGACAACCCTTTAATTCTAGAAGCCATGGCTGCCCAGGAAGGTTCAAGTTTGGGTGATGAAAACCCCAGTTCAATGTTATATTGCAGCAGTGGTGGAGAATATTTGGGGGATGCAAAACAATTTTAGGATTTGAAAGCTTAGTTGTGCTTGTAGAAATACTAATAGAGCTGCTCATTGCTTGGCAAAGATTGGTGTAGGCTCTGGGACTTGGGAGGCCAACTATCCTTAGTGGCTATTCTCTTCTTTGCAGAAGGATGGCTGCTTTCTCATGTCTCGCTTAAATTTTATCAAACCACCACACCACTTGGTCCACACGACCACCACACTCAACTAGCAAACCACCACACACGGCCACTGTTGCTGCCACCACCCACCACCATCTCTAGTTGAATGAGTCTAGCCTCTACCATAGCCACAACGCCATCATTTTTAGGTTTAACAACCAGACCCAAGAAACCATTCTTCATGGAAAATGTCTCTCTCAGAAAATGAGGAAATATTTTAAATGAAACAGAGAGAGGCAGATAGCTTTCAAAGCCTCTAGAACATGCATTAACCAGCAGAAGAGTAAAGGTGTTATAAAAATATTGCTCACCGTGTCAGGTCCAATAAGAGGGGCGACATATAGACTGTCAGAATAAGCGAGGTTCTTCACACTGGTGGATGCCCACAACAGCCTCTGCTGCTTGGCACCTTTCTTCACCAAGGCCTCCCATCTGGAACCAGAGAATTTCTTCTGGTAGAGCTTGTATGCCAAAGCAGCTTGAGCATTTGCAGCCTAAAACAGGAAAATGTCCCATCACAAATGAGTATATTCAAGTTCCATGTTTTCAATTCTTCTGGAGTCTGGAAAAGGCAAGGTTTTTGGGTATTTAATTACCTTTCCTCGGAGATCAAGGGCCTCTGGAGTTCCAATCTTCTCAAGCATCTTGTCGACAAGTGTGTCTACTCGACTAACAAAGAAGGAAGCAACACTTGTAACTCTAGAGAGGTCACTTAACCCAGAAGCCTCGAGGCCATCCAAGTAAGCATCAATTACTGCCTCATATCTAGCGAGGGAGAATATGAGCTGCGGATATACAACAAAAAATATTACAACTAGAATACACCAAAAAAAAAAGGACTAGATCATTTTTTCATACTTCTCAAACACAAAAAAGATACAGACACAAGCACATAACCAACCATACAGCTAATTGATTATAATGAACTCCAAAATCACCACCAAAAAAAGAAGACAACACTACTCGTTTGACTAATCTCATGAAACTTACCTAACAGGCTCTGGTATCATGGACCAAGCATGCTAGTTCAGCTTAGCTATGTTGATAGATGAGATTAACAAGAACATATTCACCCAACACACAATGTAGTGCACGTTCACAACCCTTTTCAACTTGCATCACCATCAAGGCTTTCTTCAGTACTAGACCACATCCTTTTCAACTTGCAGCACCATCAAGGCTTCTTTTTTCAACCAAAAATAGATATGTATAAAAATCATGGAGTCACCATTATTTTATGCACATGATCAAACCAAAACCTAGCAATAAACTGCTTAACTAGCCATTCTACAGAAATGTTAGCTTATCGGATGGAATATTGAAGTGTTTTGGCAACAAAAAGTCTGTAGCAAAAACCTAATAAATCTGAAAGCAACCAATTTCATTCTAATAACCGAGTAAATCTCTAGCAAAATCAGTGCTAAACCACAGCTCATACAGTAACACACACAAAGTCCTTGACAATTCCTCAATTTAAACATGTAATGGAGCCAAAGGCTGCTGGCACGGAACAACAATGGAAG
The DNA here is from genome assembly GCA_025413875.1 of Rhododendron molle. Taxonomy (NCBI): domain Eukaryota; kingdom Viridiplantae; phylum Streptophyta; class Magnoliopsida; order Ericales; family Ericaceae; genus Rhododendron; species Rhododendron molle. The sequence goes on from CM046391.1 coordinate 49,142,260, forward strand.
GCAAACTAATTTTCAAACGTCAAATTACAATCAAATTGCATATAAACAAACTAATTTGCAAACTATACAAAATTGAAAACACATACCTTTTCGCCCCATTACAAGACCATGAAGACGTATTTGGAGTCGGAGGACGAGTCGAATGGATGAGTCTGAGGAGAAGTCGGAGGAAGCGAAGATGGTGACGGAAGGAGGAGTCAAACGGAGGGAGGAGTCGGATGGAGGGAGGAGTCGGACGGCGACACACGAAAGACCCGCTGGCCTCGACGACGTCGGAATTGCAGAACACGCACCAGAGTCGGTTAAGGGAGGCGAAGAGGGGAGAACTTGAAGATGGTGACGGAAGGAGGAGTCGGACGGAGGGAGGAGTCGGACGGTGACACGCGAAAGAGCTGCTGGCCTCGACGACGTCGGAATCGCAGAACACGCACCAGAGGCGGTTAAGGGAGGCGTAGAGGGGAGAACTTATTTCTTTTTTTTTTTTATCAGCGGGGTTTCAAAAGGGGTATTTCAGGTAGGGAAATAAGGGCCATCCTTATTGGTTCTTTTTGTGATTGGGCTGGAGTGCGAGGGAAGTCCACCAAAAAATCTAGACCGGCCCGTAATTTGTAGAAAATTGTAGTAGTACTTAGGTGAGAGAGGGTCAATCTGGCCCAGAGGCCCAACCCACACTGTGGACTCTAATGTGAATAACTACGCCTAGACATGTTTATCAGGATTTTGAAAGGAAAAATCCAAAATCCAACTGTTATTTTTTTTTTAATCAGATAGTGAAAATCAAAATATTTATTGGGTTTAGTTTTCTGTTATGGCGTATGGGGTCCGCGAAATGACCATCATCTTTCTCTTTAAAAAAAAAAATCCGATTCATCATAAGGATAAAAAATAAGTAACTCTGAACTCGTGTTCGTTCGTTAAAAGCTTATTTAAGATTGGTTTGTTACAGAATAAAACAAAGGTTGAACATTTTTTTGAAACTCGTTAAGATTTCAAGTCAAGCTTGAACAAGCTACTACTCGGTTTATTCGGCTTATTATGTATAAAATATTCAAGTTACTTGAGATCAGCTCATGTTTGACTTGATTAAAAATCGTTTGAGATCAGCTCGTCTCATAAATAAGCTGAGCTTAAACATATTATTGGTGCTTATTAAGTTATCAGACCAAACTTGATTAGTTACCTGTTTGGCTCGTTTATGACCCCTAGCTTCACTACTTTCACTCATCAAGTAAGTTTCAAGTATGTATATGTATGTGTGTGTCTATATATATATATAAAGTAAGTTTCAAGTAAGGGCGTCCTCATTTTAAATAAAATGCGGACATCCCATTTTCTTCCCTTTTTCGAGCAAATTTTGATGATCGAAGCCGCTCAATGTGTTAAGAACGTGATTTAAGGGTACCCGTGGGAAATTAGCAAAAAAAAATGACTGAAAGGGCTTGATTTAAGCAGTTTTTATTTGAACTGTTCGATAAAATACAAACAAAAACTGCTCGGATCAAGCACTTTTCGGTCAATTTTTTGTTGTTGATTTCTCGTGGGTACCCTTAAAATCACATTCTGAACATATTGAGCAGCTCGAATCATCGCAAATTGGTCGGGAAAGGGGACATCCTTAACAAGTTAAGAGCGCCCTTACCTGGAGTTTTTTTTTTTTTTTTGTATATATATATATACTGTTAATCGATAGAAGAGATCATTTTTACATCAGATATGAAGTACGTAGTACAAATTCGGGACACTACATCAATTGTGAGAGTCCACGAGACAACCAAGCTCAACAACTCAACCAATACAAGAAATAAGCCGATTACAGGGTAGAAAAAAAGAAAGAAAGGAAAATCCCAGTAGAGACCCGTATTTATTTTATCAATGTTAATGCTTTACAAGTGTATTATTGAGAAAGAAAAGTGAAATAATAGTGCTTATGTGATTTGGAACTAAAGTGATAGGATTGAATGTGAAATGGTGCAAAGTGTAGTTTGCATATATGTGAGTATATATAGAAGGGTGAGAAAGTAGAGAATTATTTTCTCCTCTCATTTCTCTCTCTCTCTCTCATCCAAAATTCCATCCAATCACTCAAGAACCCACACAAGACAACCTAGCTTCAATCTTTCATCTTTGCGCGTATTGGAGCTTGTACCTCGTTGGATTGAGCTCGTTGAGGCGTATTTTTGCTTGGTGTGAACTTTGGAGATTAGGGCTCGGTCTTTCTCTCTCTCTTAAAAATCGTTCTTTGACCCTGAGGTAGGGATTTTATCTCTCAATATATGAACAAGGAGTGTTTTCTTGCCTTGAATCGAGTCCATGGTTGTTGTAGTTGTTGTTGTTGAACCCTTGAAATCTACAGAAAAATCTGTTCGAACTGATCTGGTGTCGATACCATTTTGCATGGTATCGATACTATTTTGACTGGTATCGATACCAATTGTTTAGGGATAGTTTTGCCGCATTTGTTCCAAATTTTATCGTTTTGACCCCCGATCAATTCTAACTCATTCTAAACACCTCCAAATCACCTCATAACATGATCAATCACACTCGCTGAGTTTGTGGATTATCCTTGCATCTCTTACCCTTATTTGGTAAAATTTTACTTTGAATACCTCATGAACCACGATTGAATTGGAATGACAAATTATGAGAGTATGAGACACTTGAACACTTATTGACACAACGAGAACATTCAAGACCCATCAACGGGTGGATGCTTGGCAGGGGGTATCAGGATCCCTTAATTGGCCTGGCAGGAGCAAAAGTTCGTATTGATTACATTCAGGACCTATCGATGAGTAAGGTGCCTAGCAGGGGGGTAATAGGATCCCTTAATTGACCTAGCAGGAGTTTCGGCTCATGACACTTACGATGAAAAGACGTTGGACACATGAAAAATGAAAATGGTTCTAGTTTGAGTTGTATGACATTCGTTAAGTTGATGAATCGAGATTATTGAGTCAAGATTGTTGATTATCCCATGGTCCTTATTCTTGTATCTACCTAGAGATCATCCTAGTATTTCATTTGCATATAATATTAATGTAGAGTTTCCTATGGGGCTAGTGTAGCTCAAAGTATCATTTTCAGGTTCTAACCCAGAACAGTAGCTTGCATGCTTGGATGTTGAAAATACCTTTTGAAAGCTAACATAAAGGAGTTACTTGGTCATCTTTGTAAATCTCTTTTGGAAGATGTATTTGTAACTTTATTTTATATTTCTTTAGACTTAAGAATATTGTAAATCTTTAACTTTTTCGATACTCTGTACTTGTATTAATTTGGGCTGTAACCTTTTGAAAACTCTTGGATGTGGAGGTACAATTATGGATTCTTTTGAGGTATCGTATGGTTTATTGTAAGATTTTAATTATGGAAATCATTTATATTTATGCTGAAAATCGAGGAAGTGACAATCTCTCTAAGGAAAGAGCACCCACACGCAGGTGGGGAAATTCGAACTTTTGACCTCCTAGTGAGATGCAAGAGTATTGACCAACTGAACTAGCTTCAGTTAGTTACCATGTATATGTTCTTGGGGTCTTTTTTTGACATTTCTTAACACATAGGAGTAGTCAATCAAATTCTATATACGTTTAGGCTTTTGGTTATTAATTAGAAAGGCAGGACTATCAACTTCCAATTAATAGCAAGGACTTCTCATTATGTGCATTGGAAATTATGTTCGATTACGGTCAACACCAGATTTTTTCGTTTTAGAAAACAAAAACCACATCTAAAACCTAAGAAAATAGAAAAATTTATGAAAATATGGTCCTTCTAGTTTCACCCGAGTTTTATTTTTGTCTTGTAAATATCTATTGTAACTCTTTTGACCTTCAAATTTAGTTTTTGTACCAAGTTGGTCCAATTGATAACATCTGTCGGCGAAACTGGATAGCAAAATCAGATTGAGGGCAGACATCATCAACTGGACCAACTTGGTACGAACTGCAATGTCCAATCTGCCATCAATCTTATTTTTTTCGTCTAGTTTGGATGACAAAAGTTATCAATTGGACCAATTTGGTACGAAAACTAAACTTGAAAGTCAAAAGAGTTATAATTGATACTTGGAGGACGAAAATAAGACTCGAATGAAATTAGAAGGACCGTTTATATAAATTTCTCAAAAAATATAGACTGAAATAAATATTCTGCTGCTATCCTCTACAGATTGCCCCTGTTGTTGGATTTCTGGATCCTCCGCCGCAAACAAGTGTGTGTCCACATGATAGCTACTATCCTCTACAGATTGAAAAATACATTTCTTATCAGTGGATTTGAAATTACGAGAAATTGAATATTTTTAAGCTGAGCTTGTTTGTTTTTGTTGATTGACACCAGGATCCGGTGCACAAAGCCGTCGATTTCATTAATCAACGGTTCACATTAAAAATCAATTATGATCGATAATAAATGATTCTTATCGGTCATAATTGAAAATCATATCTCAACCATTCATATTGTCAAGATCAATGACCCATGTGCGACTTACAGGATGCCTTGTAGGGTCTTAAACCACAGGATTTCCCAATCTGTGCATATGTCGGGCACAAAGATTATAAAAAAAAAAATGTAGCATTCACAAAACATGACGTGGGACGTTACTCTTTTGGTATTGTGAGGGGCTTGCTACCAAATATGGTGAATGTGTGCATGCAATGTAATTTTTATTTGATTGGAATACTTACCATGTGACTTGAACACATTTTACACTTGGCTTAGAGCAAATCTTACAAAAAGTAACCACAACAAGAGTTTGTATTTATCGATCTATAGAGAGCCCCATATTGTCCTTAAGAGCATCTGTAGTAGGCTCTTTACTTGGCTCTTTATGCTACTTTAACGAGCTAATTCCTTAAAATACAGGTTTATCAGTCTCGTCATTGATTGGGTCAGTTTAATGTTTGCTACAGTGCCTCGTTAGGAGAAGCGTGGTACTGTTCACTCGTTTCTGAATAAAAATATTAGTTTTAGCAACGAACCCCCTCCAGCAACAGTAAAATGTGTACTATTCATCCAATGTTAATATTTATTTGGACCCATTACGGACCTATAAAGATGATTCAAACTGCAGGTCATTCTTAAAATATTTTTTTATGGGTTCCTAAAAAAATTAGCTCAATCCGATATCGGTAGGGCTCTCATATGAGTTAGGGCTCTCTTAGGGTGCTCATTGAAAGGCCTCAGAGCAAAAAATTTATTATGACCATTTCGGATAAAATAATCAGAAAAATAAGATCTTTGCATAGGTTCAAACAGATTGAAAATTGGAGCACTTAATTTTTAATCATATGGTTAAAAAATTAAGTCCTTTTGTTGGCACATAAATTTCAACCAAAGATTGGTGAATATTATTAATGTATCATATGTTGGGCTTGCGAACTAAAAGGCATGTAAGAGCCTAAAAGCATGTTGACCCAGCGAGCCCGCGAATCAATAAATTCATGTTGGCCCGACAAGCCTAACAAGTCTATGAGCCCGCGGAAGAATGCATGTTGGCCCGACAAGCCTAACAAGTCTATGAGCCTGCGGAAGAATGCATGTTGGCCCGACAAGCCTAGCGAGTATATGAGCCTGCGGAAATTAATGTATCATATGTTGGGCTTGCGAACTAAAAGGCATATAAAGAGCCTAAAAGGATGTTGACCCAGTGAGCCCACGAATCAACAAATACATGTTAGCCCGACAAGCCTAGCGAGTATATGAGCCTGCGGAAGAAGTAACATGACTACAAATCAATTGAACCATGTAAAGCCATATCTCGCAGGGCCTACAAATCAAATATTCAGTTGAACCATGTAGGCCCGCAGGCCCTACAAACCAAATTCGGGTTCACGTAGTCTCAAATTGGTACGTAGAACCCAAGAAACACTTCTGTGGAAGCAGAAGAATATTCCAAGATGGATGTCATCTGATGCAACCAATATTCGAAATTTAAAGAGACGGAGAAGATATGATATCATCCTATCATCTGGCAACAACTATTCAAATTCAAATGAATTATTTGGCGGCCAAGCATTTGATGAAGGAAGCCCCTATAAATATGAGGTCCATCATCAAAGGAAGGGACCGCTCTCTCTACATCTATCTCTGATTGGACTCTCATCTATCACTCATCTATATCTCATCTACCTGAAGATCTCAGATCTAAAATCTCAAGACCTCAAACCTCAATTGTCAACTCTTCACCATTACACTCTTCATCCAAACACAGAAGCCATACACATCTCCCCCCCTCAACGTAGAAAATATACAGTGAGGGAGAAGATATACTCCATTCAAGCTTAACCACTACCATCTACAACCACCAAGCAACTTACTCGCGCGCTACTACCTGCAATCTTCAACAAACTTCGAAGATCAGTAAGACTAAGCATATCAAATGATAGGTAAAGGGTTCCAATCCCTCTAAATGTATCAAGTATTCTCTGTTTTGATGTAAACAAGGGTTTTAAACCCCAATCATCAATGAAATTAAATTATTATAGTCTGTTTCTTGTTATTTATTCTTCATTAATCGGAGGTTTTACTATTATAGTATGTAATTAACGATTTGAAATCCAAATCGGAAATAAGAGCCTACATATAAATATTCAACACTATTCGCTTGAACAGTGGATATTTGAGATATAGATTTCAAATTGTGGGTATATTCTATGGTTCAAAATTTATGTCTACAAATTTCTGGCACGCCCAGTGGGACCTATTTCTCCTCCCATCTTTTGAAGAATAAAACAAACTATAAAACTTATTATCCTAACAGTGTCCCTTGCTTCAATAGATTCGAATATGGAAGTTGCAATCATGAAGGGCAACAACGGACTTGCTGTGAAGACACCGATGAATCCTACGACGGGGATTCAAAAATCTTGGAGGGATGTGTTAGTCTCTCCGGCACCTACTTACTGGAAGGCTCCAAAGCGCAAGCTCTTGGCTGTCTCACCAGAAGTTTCTGCTTACTGGAAGGCTTCAGAGCGCAAGCTCTTGGCTGTCTCGCCAGAAGTGTCTGCTCATCAAGAGGCTCCAGAGCGAAAGCTCTTAGCTGTCTTACCGCGAGCTCAAACAAACAATAGCACTTCGCTACTCCAAAAGGCTGAAAGCCTCAAAGGAGTGGCCGAAGACCTACTAAAAGCTGCCAAACAATATAGGTAGTAAGAGCAACAAGGTGCTCGTGGGACTTCCTTGGAAAAGCGAAGGATGCTAAAGAAGCAATAGCAGTCGCTGTTACCCTGGCCAAGGCCCGCACAACTCAAAGTACACTGGGTCTTTTGATTACAAAGGCGGAGCACTCCATTATGATTGTGGAGAAAGCTCAAAAGAGGGCATCTGTGGAAAACTGTTCCATCATCAAGAACATTGGCAAGGAGATGATTAGCTAAACTCGAAATCACGTTGATTCGTTAGCCCAATCGAAAGTGGTGGATTCGTTGGCTCAACGAAAGACCAACAATTCGTTAGCCCAATCGAAAGTGGTGGATTCGTTGGCTCAACGAAAGACCAACAATTCGACGGCTTTGTATAATTCATCCATGCCGAGTCGTCGACTCATGAGTCCAATCGTGAGAAACGCTGCGTCAATCATAAAAATCTAAGAGATAGAAGTTCTCTCCTCCATGCCTGTAGGGGTTCGGCCAAAAACTCCCACTAAAGCCTCAAACCCAAAGAGACAGAGGCAGAGAAGGAACAAAACCCTCAAAAAGGGAGAACAGGAGTCTGTAGCAGCCAATGTTATGGGAACAATTGAAAAGGCTCTTGGTAGTTATAATGACGACCTTGAGTATTCGACAGAATCAAGTGATTCATTGAACTCTTCCGAAGATGGGAGGGATTCTGTTTCCACCACGGAGGAACAATTTGCTAAGTTGGTTGAACAAGCAAAGAGAACTGCTTCCTCGATGCCTACGCCAAGGACAGTAACAAGGTCTATGGCCAAGCAAGAACAACCAAAGGGATTAACTATAAGCGAAAGAGATGACTCTGTCTCAATGTACTCGTCATCCCCTGCGAGCAGTAATTCATCTTCCTCCATGAGTAAGAAATCCAGAAGTGTTACAAAAGCCGTTTCGGTGATGGTGACGGAAGTGGGTGATGAAGAAAGTTCAAACCCTCAATTGTTGGAAGAGAAAGTAGCTTCGCTGCAAGAACAGCTAGCGAAAAGGGATCAAGAAATGTCTCACTTGATAGAGCAGATCAAAAGTTTGCAAGCCCAAGTAACAGGGGAGAAACAGAAAAAATCTGCCTTTGAGGAGGAATCATTCGAAGTCCCGAAAACAAAGTTTACTGGGGGCAACGGACATTTCTTCGTTGACCCAATGAGCAGTAATGCAAACCCGATGCTCATGGCCATGATTGATGACATGGTGAAGAAGCAAGTAAAGAAGGCTAAAGAAAAGGATGACGAGGGCTTTCGGATGATCACAAAGCCCTATCCAGCATGGGTGGATACCGTTCCATTCCCACATGGCTTCTCTCAGCCTGATTTCAAAATGTTTGGAGGAACGGGAGATCCTAGACAACATATTGCCCATTTCCTCTCACGATGCGGGCCAATGGCACAGAATGAAGTGTTGTGCTTACAACTTTTTGTGCAATCTCTTGAAGGTTCTGCATTTTCCTGGTATTCGAATCTCCCTGAAGGATCAATCCAAAGTTGGGATTTTATGGTTAAAGAATTTCTCAAACAGTTTTGCAATACCCAAAGACGTGTTGGGGTACCTAAACTCATTGAAACCAAACAACGAGATAATGAACCAGTCACCGACTTCATTGCAAGATGGTGAGCTTTGACGTTTGCATGCCCACAAAAGTTCACGCAATTGGAACTCATTCGCATGTGTCTCAACAATTTTTGACATGAGCTTTCTACAGCACTCATGGCTCAGACCTTTGAAGGGTTCAATGACTTATGTACCAAAGCACATGACATGGAACTACACTTGGGCAAACGAAGAAGCCAAGGGTTGTAGATAGGCTTGAAACCTCAGCGGCTGCAACAGTTGAAACCAAGAAAAGAATTCTAGTTGTGGTTGGGGCGCAAAGACCGAAGGAAAATAAAAAGGCCACCATGAAGGAAAGATTGGAAAAGAAGTATTCCTTTACAGATGACTTGGTGGAAGATATGTTCGAAGACCTCTTAGAGCAAAAGTTGATTATGCTCCCCGATGTGAAAAGGCCGCATGAAGAAGGCAAGAAAAATGATCCAAAGTATTGTCCATATCATCGCCTTATCAGCCATCCGTTAAGGGATTGCTTTGTCTTGAAAGACAGGATTCAAGAACTCTTTGACTCGAGGGTTATTGAGCTTCCCTCCCCTGAGAAAGTGACAGCGAACCCAATTACAGCCGACGACGATGAAGAGGGTGAATGGGTTGTATATCAATCAAAAGGAATGAAGAAAAGACGAAGTTTCTCATCTAGAGCCAAGGCGCCCTTTGTTTCGAAAAGAGCACGAAAGTCAAAAACATCCAAAAAGGTAAAAAGGACCAAAGTGAGTAAAAGCGCGAGGAATAAGAAGAGGAGCCAAAAGAAAGCAAAGGAAGAAAAGCTTGTCCCCGATGAGCCTTTGAAACAATCTCCTCGCGTTACCATCACACTTGAAGAATTTTTGCCTGAAAAACTTCAATCTCCAGAGCTGAAAGCTTATTTTAAGAAGAAGAGAGACGATGCAATAACCCAAGTCCCATGCCTTAACATCATTGTGATAAGTGACGATGAAGAAGAAGAAGAAAGCAGTGTTTCAAGTCCAATTCACATACTGGATTCCCCTATTGTAATAAGTGACGATGAAGAAGAAGGAAGCAATGCTTCATGTCCGATTCATATATCTGATTTTCCTACTTCACTAAATCTCTCTGTGGGAAAGTTCATGGTAACCCCTGAGGCTCATGTAACTCCTGAAAGGACAATGGCTTCACCAAAGTACTCCCCTGTACCTCCTATGTTCTACATGAACACTCCAGAGTATGTAGTAAATTCATCTCAAAGAAACATGGGATACGGATCAGATACAGAACTTGTGAGAACTTCTCGAAAGCGGCTTCGTTTTGAAGATCAGAAATTGAACCTCAGGGGTCAATCGGATGACGAGATGTGGAAACATTCTGCTCAATCCCCACATATCCTCGAGTCATCCGTAGACTCAGATTTCTCTCCCAGGTACCCTTCGCCAGTGAGAACATATGATGGAGAAAGTGTGTCCAGTGACCATTTTGATTTTTCATGCAACGTAATTTCGGTGGATGTGAATTTTCAAGATGCGGATATACAAATCAGAAGTTGTCCAGAAGATGATGAAAAAGCAAGAGTTTTTGCCCGGAGGAAGGGAACAAATCAAGCAAGGGTAATTGTAGTTTTGAAAGAGGAAAAGTCTAGAATTCCCCAAAACTATGCGATTGGTGGAGAACACATTTCAAATCACCCATATCCTGAATGGGTTGAAATGGTCTTATTCCCAAGGGGATACTCCATACCACATTTTCCCTTGTATAATGGAGTTGGATGTCCAAGCCGCCATTTAGTGCATTTCCTAGCACTATGTGGAAACACAATACGAAGTCAAGCACTACTTCTGCGGCAATTTGTACTCTTGTTAGGAGGATGGGCAGCTGATTGGTATTTTAGCCTTCCTCCCAATTCAATCCCTGATTGGGACACAATGGCAGAACGGTTTTATAGGAGGTTCTATACACCATGGCCAATGGAACTTGAAATGTGGGAGCCATTACAGGATGAAAGTGTTTCATTTCAAACATATGAGTTGTTAGAGGGAACCGCAGAGCAGAAGCTCGAACCCGTGTTGGACCAACGAGACATGGGAAGTATGAGACCTAGAGATTTGTTCCCTTTATGGGTTCAGCAAACATTGTTCCCCGTAGGATATGAGCTCCCAAATTTCTCTATCTATGAAGGGTACGGTGATCCTGAAAAGCATATAAAGCTCTTTTTGAGACAATGTGGGGAAACTGCTCAAAATCAAGCGTTATACCTACGACAATTTCCTCTTTCTCTAGATGGGATTGCATTTGATTGGTATTGTTCTCTTGCTGGGTTTATTGTACCTAGTTGGGAGGTCATGAAAAGTGCGTTCATACAATCCCAATACTTTTATAGATGGGACTCACGATATCTGAGAAATGCAAAGGAAAGGCATCCCCAAGGAGGAGAAGTGATCACAGATGACGAAAATTCATCCGTTGGATCAGTGAACATGGTGCAAATACGTGATGAGCCTAAAGAAGGGGATGGGAAGGAGGTTGTCCACGTGTGCAAGACATTTCTGACTTATAAAAGACAGCCGCGCAATCAGCCAAGCCAAAATTTGCAAGTGCCAGATGAAGTCCCAAAAGAAGAAGAGCAAGTGAAGTATGATGTTCTTGCTCATCTAAAGAAGATCTCAACTCTGTTAAGCATATATGATGCCTTGATGATGTCTCCAGAACTTCGAAAGTCATTGATTTATGCCTTGTCCAATCCGGATGATTTTCGCAAGGAGGTCCAAGAAAAGGGGCAAAAAAGCACAACTACATGCCTGTCCACAGTAGTATTTGGCAATGAGGATATGTATGTAGAAACACTAGATCACAATCGACCCTTGTTCATCACTGGTCTTGTTCTTAACACCAAAATCTCTCGGGTTTTGGTTAATGGTGGGTTTGCAGTAAATTTACTACCGAAAAGGGCTTTGGGCATATTAGGGGTTCGATTATCCCAACTACGGCCATGTCATCTGGTAATCCAAGGGTTCAATTAGAATGAACAACGCCCCATGGGGAAAATCAAATTGCGAACTAAATTTGGTGGCATCGAGGAAGATACCGAGTTTCTGGTGATTGATGTAGACACTTCCTACAATGCCTTGCTTGGGAGACCATGGTCACATAATCATATGGCGATGCCCTCTACCTATCATCAGTGCATCAAATATCCATTGCCTCCACCTATAAACGAAGGGATAATTGTTGCGGATAATGATCCCTTTAATGGGGTTGAAGCTTACTATGCGGATGCTCGTTTCTACACAAAGGGTTTGCAAAATGGAGCGAAGGGCTCAACAAAAACAGATGCCAAAACCGTGAAAGCTCTGACAAAGAAGGCATTTCGCTACGTTCCGAAGTCTCAAGGAAGCCGGGGGCAAGTGCTTTAGCTCTGATAGACCCAACTTTAGAGTTAAAAGATGCATTTGTCTTGCCATTAGAAAAGGCAGAATGCACATATGTGGAAAACTATCGTAAATTCGTAGTCCCTGCGAAAGCAAAAGGCATGAAGCCTACAGTGTTCCATGCACTTGGTGACATGGAAAAGAAAGTTCAGGATGATAATCTCAAAACTGTGGAGATATCAAGTCCAATAAGACCAAGTTACACTGCAAACATTACAAAAATGTTAGTAAAAGCTGGTCTTGATCCTGAAAAGTATCCACACAAACAGTAGCACCTTTTGACTCTGTGCTAACTCATGCACAAGCCGAATCCCTTCAACAAGGAAGTCCTATTGTAGTCACAAGGGAAGGATTGGGCTATCAAACCACAGAAGAAAGGCACTCTATAAATATGATTACAGTGGAAAAGGCATCGGATGATGGGATTGAAGATGAGACATATCCCATACCCACACAATCTGAAGAAAGAGGTTAGGCTACAATTGACGAGCTTCGCGAAGTCAATCTCGGTGATGAAGGAGAGAATAAACCAACTTTCGTAAGTGCAAACTTGGCAGAGGAAGAGGCTCAAAGGTACATCTCTTTTCTGAAAGAGCATCGCGATGTTTTTGCATGGACCTACAACGAGATGCCTGGACTTGATGCTGGAGTTGCAGTTCATAGGCTCGCAATCCATCCTGAAAAACGGCCTGTTAAACAAGCACCAAGAAGGACACGGCCAGAATTGACGTCCCAAATCGAGGCTGAAGTCGATAAACTCCTGATAGCTGGATTCATCAGAGAGGTTAAATACCCGACTTGGTTGGTAAACATAGTCCCAGTCCCGAAAAAGAATGGGAAAATGCGGATTTGCATTGATTTCCGCGATCTCAATGAAGCTTGTCCTAAAGACGATTTTCCTTTACCCATCACTGAACTTCTGGTTGATGCAACCACAGGTTATGAAACCTTGTCATTCATGGATGGATATTCGGGTTATAATCAAATCCGAATGGCCCCCGAAGATGAAGAATTGACAGCTTTTAGATCTCCAAAAGGGATCTTTTGCTACACGGTGATGCCTTTTGGTCTAAAAAATGTAGGGGCAACATACCAAAGAGCAATGACGGTGATATTTGGTGATATGTTGCATAACATTGTTGAGTGCTATGTTGATGATCTTGTTGCTAAGACTAGAATAAGGAAGATCATTTGGATGACCTGAAGCATATTTTTGAACGCTTAAGGCAGTACAGCTCAAGATGAACCCGTTAAAGTGCGCTTTTGGGGTTTGTTCGGGTAAATTCCTTGGGTTTGTAGTTCGAAGCAGAGGAATCGAAATTGATCCTGCGAAAATCAAGGCTATCCTTGAAATGCCTCCCCCTAAAAATTTGAAGGAGTTGAAAGATTACAAGGAAGATTAGCCTATATAAGAAGGTTCATCTCTAACTTAGCAGGGCGATGCTTGCCGTTCTCAAGGCTAATGAAAAAGGGTGTACCCTTCGAATGGGATCAATCATGCCAAAATGCGTTTGACAGTATCAAGGCATATCTCATGAAACCCCCAGTACTGATGAGCCCAACCAAGGGAAAACCATTGTTACTTTACATTGCTGCTCTTGACTGCTCATTGGGAGCCCTTTTGGCCCAACATAATGAACAAGGGAAAGAACAGGCCTTGTATTATCTAAGTCGTACTTTGGTTGGTGCAGAACTCAACTACTCTCCGATTGAGAAAACATGTCTCGCTTTGGTGTTCGCCTTGCAAAAGTTAAGACATTACGTCTTGGAGCACGAAGTCAAATTGATATCAAAGGCTGACCCTTTGAAGTATATACTGTCAAGGCCAATACTCTCTGGGAAAATTGCAAAGTGGGTTGTAATCCTCCAACAATTTGCAATTGAATATGTTTCCCAAAAAGCAATAAAAGGTCAAGCCTTGGCAGATTTTTTAGCAGTGCACCCTATCCCTGATGATTCACCTCTAGCCACTGATCTACCAGATGAAGAGGTCATGCAAGTTGAAGTTCAAAAAGCATGGGGATGTACTTCGATGGGGCAACAAGGAGTCCGAATGGCCAAAAGCAAGAAGATTTAAAGAATAACAAATCTGGAATCGGTGTTGTGTTCGTCACACCAAATAATGCCATAATCCCTCATTCCTTTGCCTTAACAGAAGGATGTTCAAATAATGAGGCAGAATATGAAGCTGTAATTGCTGGATTGGAATTGGCATTGCAAATACCGATCGAAGAGCTCTTAGTCTATGGAGATTCTGAGTTGGTGATAAAACAGTTGCGTCAAAAAAGTGAACATTTTTCATGTTAAAAGAAGGATAAATGCTCAAGCAGACTCCTTGGCAAGTTTGGCCGCCTCGCTCTCCCTACTTGATAGGGGGACAATAACTGTTACAGTTGGAGAAAGAAGAGTTCTACAGCCCTTAACTGAAATCTCAGAAATACTACTAGTTTTTGCAGCCACAACAAAAGAAGGTAATGAAGATTGGCGCGAGCCCTTTATAAATTACCTCAAACATGGAAGGCTCCCAGATGATAAAGCAAAAAGGGCAGAGGTAAGACGTCGAGCAACAAAATTCATCATGTGGAAGGATGCATTATACAAAAGATCCTTCGATGGAATGTATATGCGTTGCATAGCCAATGAACAGACTCATGAAGTTATGGCGGAAGTTCATAGTGGTGTATGTGGAGCACACCAAAGTGGTCCAAAGTTACATATGCAATTGAAATGCCTTGGATACTATTGGCCAACTATGATTTATGATTGCATTAATTATGCAAAAAGATGCCAAGTTTGCCAATATCATGGAAATTTTATTCATCAGCCTCCAGAGCCTTTACATGTGACAACATGCTCTTGGCCATTTGCAGCATGGGGCATTGATGTTATTGGGCCTATCAAGCCATCATCCTCTACGGGTGATAAATACATCATAGCTGCCACCGATTATTCCTCAAAATGGGCCGAAGCAATTGCTTTGAAAGAAATGAAGAGTGGGAATGTCTCAGATTTCATCCGAACCCATATCATCTGTAGGTTTGGGATCCCAGATAGTATCATAACTGATAATGGGCAACCCTTCAGAAGTGGTCCATTATACAAGTTATATTCCAAGTACAGCATAAAGATCAACCATTCTTCGAGATACCATGCGCCTGCTAATGGCTTAGCAGAGGCTTTCAAGAAGACTCTATGCAAAATTATTAAAAAGATGGTTGAGCGAAATAAAAGAACTTGGCATGAGAAGTTACAAGAAGCATTATGGGCCTATCAAACTTCGTATAGAACTCCAACTCAAGCGACACCCTATTCTTTGGTGTTTGGGGGGAAGCTGTATTGCCACTGGAAGTACAAATACCTTCTTTAAGGGTTGTAATACAGGAATCCATAACGGAAGAGGAAAGTGCGCAAATAAGGATGATCGAGCTTGAAGCCATGGATGAAAGGAGACTATGTGCTCAACAAAACTTGGAGATATATCAACAAAGAATGGCAACGCTTTCAATAAGCGAGTCCGGCTTCATTCTTTTAAGAAAGGGGATTTGGTGTTAATGGTTAGAAGACCAATAGTCATACCTCGAAGGACTAAAGGAAAGCTTGAGCCTAAGTGGGATGGGCCCTATGTCATTGAGAAGGTTTATTCTAATGGGGCTTATTTGTTGATCACAATGGATGGCGAGCGGATCGTCCCTCCCACCAATGCAAGGTTCTTGAAAAGGTATTTTCCTTAAATAAAAGCCCGCTAGGTTGAAAACCCGCAAGGGCGGCCTAGACAAAAGTTAGGGCATTAAAAAAAGAAAAAAGAAAAAAAAAAGGACCCGCTAGGTTGAAAACCCGCGAGGGCGGCCTAGGCAAAAGTTATGGCATAATGAAAAAATAAAAAGTCCCGCTAGGTCAAAAACCCGACTTAGGCAAAAATTAGGGCAAACAAAATAAAATGGGTGGTTTTAGGAATGCACATGATTGGCTGGGGTATCCTAGTTGGGATATACATCGTTAGTAATGATGCAATTAATCCTAGATCCTTCATAAAAAATATATATAATAAACAAACCACCAATGGTGCAGTATGTGGCTAAACTGCTAAAACACCTCACCGAAATCCAATGTGATAAATCTAAGTACACTCCTGGCCCGCAAGAGTCTAAACTGTGAACGACAAAACAACTTTAATAAATACTCCTGGCCCGCAAGAGTCTAAACTGTGAACGGCAAAACAACCCCAGAAACCAAACAAACCATACTACTGGCCCGCAATAGTCTAAATTGTGAACGGCAAAACAACTTCAATAAATACTCCTGGCCTGCAAGAGTTTAAACTGTGAACGGCAAAACAACCCAACAAACCAAACGAACCATGCTCCTGGCCCGCAAGAGTTTAAACTGTGTACGGGTCAACAAAGTCTAAAACAAATCCGAAAATACCATAGTGACATTATTCAAAGATTCAAAACTATACTAGTGATACGCTTTGTGAGCTTGGACGTGAGTTTGGACACAAAGGAGAAGATCTCGTCATAAGAGTTGACGCTCGAGCATTTTTTAGGAGAAATTTATGATGCTGGAACTGGAAGAAAAAAAAATAGAATCAATTCAATTTGCATAATCAACATGAAGATGCTCACACCAAAAGACAAATAAAGATGAATATCCTCAAAAGACTTTCAACAAGGAGAACAAAATAGGATAGAAACCCTCAAAAGCCCTAAATGTAATTGGATCTCAACAAAAACCCCTGTGAAGAAGCAGATGTCAGGTATAGCTTCAAACCCATAGAAAGGGGATCAACACAAGTCTTTGGGAGCCAAAACGAAAAGGAAGCTCCTTTGAGAGCCTCTAAAGACAAATGAAGAATATTCTCTCTGACAAAATCTTGGCAATGCAAAGATAAAGCCATTAAGAGAAATATCAAAAGTTTGAAAGACAAATAAAGGAAAATTCTCTTTTAGCAAAGCCTTCTTCAAGACAGATGTTGAACCCTTTCACAGAGGAATCTTCTGCAAAACCTTTGAAAGAGAACAAGTCAGCAGAATCCTCAAATTCAATAACATGATTGAACCTCTCAAAGGCCTTAACAAACACAAATGAGAGGATAATCTGTTAGAAAATCTAAGGACCAGTTGACAAAATTCTCGACAACAAGGGGATCAGAGAAGAATCCGAATGGGTTTGGAGATGAGCTTGACAAAAGTCTCTTACAAGAGACTAAAGCCAAAAAGAAGAGGCCATATAAAAAGCCTATGAAAAAAAAAAAAGGTCAGCACAAAAAAAAAATAAAATAAAAAAATAAAGTGCTAAAAAAAAATGCCTGTTGCAAAAAAAAAAAAAAAAAAGTGCAAGCCTTGCGAAGTCAAAAGACCAGGCCACCAAAAGCTCGAGTTTAAGTAAATAAGGACTCGCAAAAAATGAAGCACATTCGAGATATGAAGAAGTGCCAAGAAATCGTGACTCGTGCAAGTCAAAACTTACTTGCACGACTCACGAGTGGCATTTGTTGGCACATAAATTTCAACCAAAGATTGGTGAATATTATTAATGTATCATATGTTGGGCTTGCGAACTAAAAGGCATATAAGAGCCTAAAAGCATGTTGACCCAGCGAGCCCGCGAATCAATAAATTCATGTTGGCCCGACAAGCCTAACAAGTCTATGAGCCTGCGGAAGAATGCATGTTGGCCCGACAAGCCCGACAAGCCTAACAAGTCTATGAGCCTGCGGAAGAATGCATGTTGGCCCGACAAGCCTAGCAAGTATATGAGCTTGCGGAATTAATGTATAATGTTGGGCTTGCGAACTAAAAGGCATATAAAGAGCCTAAAAGGATGTTGACTCAGTGAGCCCACGAATCAACAAATACATGTTGGCCCGACAAGCCTATCGAGTATATGAGCCTGCGGAAGAATGCATGTTGGCTCGACAAGCCTAGCGAGTATATGAGCCTGCGGAAGAAGTAACATGACTACAAATCAATTGAACCATGTAAGCCCATATCTCGCAGGGCCTACAAATCAAATATTCAGTTGAACCATGTAGGCCCGCAGGCCTTACAAACCAAATACGGGTTCACGTAGTCTCAAATTGGTACGTAGAACCCAAGAAACACTTCTGTGGAAGCAGAAGAATATTCCAAGATGGATGTCATCTGATGCAACCAATATTCGAAATTTAAAGAGACGGAGAAGATATGATATCATCCTATCATCTGGCAACAACTATTCAAATTCAAATGAATTATTTGGCGGCCAAGCATTTGATGAAGGAAGCCCCTATAAATATGAGGTCCATCATCAAAGGAAGGGACCGCTCTCTCTACATCTATCTCTGATTGGACTCTCATCTATCACTCATCTATATCTCATCTACCTGAAGATCTCAGATCTAAAATCTCAAGACCTCAAACCTCAATTGTCAACTCTTCACCATTACACTCTCCATCCAAACACAGAAGCCATACACATCTCCCCCCCTCAACGTAGAAAATATACAGTGAGGGAGAAGATATACTCCATTCAAGCTTAACCACTACCATCTACAACCACCAAGCAACTTACTCGCTCGCTACTACCTGCAATCTTCAACAAACTTCGAAGATCAATAAGACTAAGCATATCAAGTGATAGGTAAAGGGTTCCAATCCCTCTAAATGTATCAAGTATTCTCTGTTTTGATGTAAACAAGGGTTTTAAACCCCAATCATCAATGAAATTAAATTATTATAGTCTGTTTCTTGTTATTTATTCTTCATTAATCGGAGGTTTTACTTTTATAGTATGTAATTAACGATTTGAAATCCAAATCGGAAATAGGAGCCTACATATAAATAATCAACACTGTTCGCTTGAACAGTGGATATTTGAGATATAGATTTCGAATTGTGGGTATATTCTATGGTTCAAAATTTATGTCTACACCTTTATTTTTCAATTCATTTGAACCGGTGCGAAAATCTTATTTTTCTAATCATTGAATTTTAAATACAAATATTTAATTAAGAAGAGAGTGAAAGTAAAGAGTCTGATGCAGTGGACATTGTAAAAATTACTAGCTAAAGTAATAAAGTGGGTTTTTAAGGTGTAATTTGGTCCAAAATTTAAAGAATCTGATGCGGATGCTCTTAGCATCCTTGAAGCAAGACAAGATATGAGTTTTAGGCTAATTCAGCGAGTGGAAGGCAAGGCACAAAGTGGCCTCAAAATCAGCCTCAATACCCTTACTTGCTAGTCTACAAAATTTTACAATTGCTACGGTTCCTCATCAAGGTTGGCAAGACACTGTTCACTCGCTACTGAGTATTTACTATATCTCCCAAAGCCAGGTTGTTTCTCACGCATCCCAAGTGCTAGTTGCTCTTTGCTATTGCATTGAATTAGGGAGACTAACAATTCTAACCAAAAACAAAAAAAAAAAGAGTAAAAAATGATATTTTAATGAAAATTTAACTTGTACAGCGAGACCGATGCGGGGGTGTCATAAAATTTACTAGCTAAACTAAAAAAAGAAAGGATTTTTGAGGTTAATTTAACTCAGATTTTGCCTTGCCTGATAAGGATGCTCATACATTTGCGCGAAATGGATTAATTGTGGATTACTCTGTTTAATCTAATTACTTCAAATGAAAACTTAAAAAACTGTTCTAGTTTCTGTGGGGGCACGACTTTTACCGAGCTCTGCATTTGTATTGATGGAGCTATGAAGGCAACGGGTCCACACAAATTCGTGCATGGTCGGTACAGGAGGCCATCTGTACCCATAGCAAAGTTTGGGCTTCCACATGGGCCCATGGCCCTAGGACTTGAATGAAGTGAAATTTCAAAAAAAAAAAAAAAATCAGCAATATTTCACTGCTGTCCCCATTCTCTCTAAATATTTGGTACTATTTTTGTTCTTCTTTTATGAATTTTTATTAAATTCACGTATATTTTTTGGATTAATAATTCGTCTGAACAAGAGGAATCTTAAAAACAAAAAATTATGACCAAAAGTCTAGATGATAAGATACCAAATAACTGGTATTTTTTTTGTAATTTTGTCGTCATATATGAGTTTTTTTCAACTTCGGACCATATTTTTATACTTTTCTGATTCCGCTCGTCCAGACGTATGCTAATCTCCAAAATCACGATAAAAATAGGGAATTAATTTTAGCACGTCCCTTTTATCCATTAAATGACCCTGCATATGGGAAAAATAACTCAAGAGGCAAGGGTACTTTAGTAATTTCACATGACTGAAAAGACAAAAAAAAGAAAAAGAAAGAAAGAGTGGCAATGGATAAAAAAAAAGGTGTGAAAATCATTTACCAACAGAAAAACAGACAAAATTGAGAGAGGATGAGGCCTCAATCAGAATGAGATCGATTAGCCTTATCTGACAGCAGCTACAAGTACAACTGCATTAATATTTAGGAGTAGTCAAGCATAATAGGGGAGGCCCAAGGTTTCAGTGAGTAGTCAAACCAGCAAGCAGGAAACCATGTTATAAGATGCAAGACAAGATGGATGGATGGTAGGGGTCCAAACCAATCTCTCCCAAGAGTTTGGGTTAAAACCCAGCTTCGTGGAGTAAATTTTAGTGCACCTTCAGAAGCTGCATCTGTGTCTGTCTGCACCTCACAGGCACATCTACAACCATACAAAACAGCTTTATAGATGGTGACTTTTAAGATATAGGAGTACCAAAAGAGAAACAAGCCCACAACCAGGTCATATATGGTTATAGAGTAGGCAACAACAGCTCAGTCTCACACTTCATTTTCTGATTGCCCTTCATTGTGAGAAAGTGAATCAAGGATTTTATCTATCGGATTTTTTAGCTTCCCACAATGAAAACAACCAAATACCAATTAGTAGGAGAGGAGAAAGATACGAACGATAATGTTTTGGTGATCATATTCGATGGGATAGTTTGGTACCGGACAATTTGAGTACCATGTAATGGAACCGGAGGGCCTACTGTGAGTTGGGTCAAGCGTATTGATGTGACATTCATACGGGTCATATTCTGGGCTCCAAAATATGACCTGAACCATTAATAATTTTATTCAACTCGTTGAGTAAGTAAAGCCCGCATAACATTAGATTGATTGGGCATTGGTAGCAACATGAATAAAACACCTCTGTTGTGAAAAAAAAAAAATTAACGGCTAGTATGATTTTGAGAATAAAGTTCCACACAAACATGTTTTCGTTTGTATGGGTTCTAACACCCAATCAACTTAATTTTTCATAAGCATTACTCAACGACACAAACAAAATAATAGTTGATCAGATCATTTTTTTAAGCCCAGATAGAACCTATATTGAGGTCATAGCAGGCCATGTCATGATTCTGTGATTGAACTCGTCCCACATTCCCGTATAGTGATTTGTGCACTTCACTTTCAATCATTCACTCTCTTTTCTATTCTTTTTATACAAATTTACAAGAACAAGAACAAAAAAATACGAATAGTGAGAGTATATACAAATCAATTGCCTAAAGTACTCGTAAATGGAGAGGTATGCAGTGCATAAGCATTAATAGGGGTTTTCACGCTACTCATTCCTCCACCCGCTTCCGCGAACACTGACATCATAGCTGGACGACTTTCCTTATGTTTTGTTTTGTTGTAATATGATTTTGTTTAATATAACGGGATGATCTTTATGCTCAAACAAATAAGTAAATAATACTCCTACTATTACCCACAAAACCTGTTCTCCATGTCTTTTGCAGGTTTACCAACGTTGAAAGCAAAGCCGAGGATTGCGGTAATCTTATCACGACTTCAGCCAATAGAAAAGGAGAAAGGGGCAAATTGACAATAGTACAAGAATACTTCTTTCTGCCAGCTTATCTCAGCACAAGTTCTTATGGATTCTGTATTATAGACAACTCACAACTAGAAGGCATAAGATAAGAAGTGATTTTTCATGCCAATAGGGGAAATATAAGCACAATTAGGGCATTTTCCACAAGCAATTAGGGCATTTTCCACAAGAGAAAAGATGATGATAAATCTGGATCCTCTGTTATGAGTGTGGCACCTGAGCATTTCAAATCAATTACAATATCCTAGTATAAATGCTTCTTCCGTTTTTTGATCAAATAGTAGTGTGCTTCCTTTACCAGTCGTTTCTTCCTCGAAACAAAGAATAGCTGGCTTGTAGTTCGGTTCTAGAGTTTTCAGCTCCTGCAGAGGTATTGAGATACGTTGTTGGAATTGGCGATTGATGGTGGGTATTGATTGTGGGGGTTTGTTGAACTAAGAAAGCGAGGTTGATATGCAGAAGCCGATGAAGCAGTGATGGGTGTTGAAGTAGAGAATCCTGATGATGCTGCAGCAGAGAAAAGCGGAAGTGGAGCTGCCGCCGTACCAAATGGGCCTTGGATTTGCCATGCCCTGTTTGGTGAAGAATCAAATTCCACGCTCTTCTCCATTGCTCTTCCCTGATGACAGCAAAGAGGGTATCCTCCATAAAGTTGAGCAAAATGCAATTTTTTCAGCTTGGCTTATTGAAGCCAAACTAAAGAATCTATATCCAAGTCAAAATGAGTAAAAATGTAACCCAGTGTTGAGGGTAAGAACCCAGAGACGGGCTTCAGTTACAGAGAAATTTGTTGCTTACCTCATAGATAGGGAAGACATTGGAACTAGTACCTCTCCAGGGAGGAGGGTGCTCAGACAACAATATGGGGCCATGAGGTGGTTTAGCTCCCATTCTTGTATCCTGCAAGAGGAAAAGATGAATCTGCTAACAAACTTCTCTAAGACTGTCCAATATTAAAACATCGCATCAGCAGGGAGAGAAAATGATTCTGAAACATCTATTTCACTTTCAGAGCAGAATGGAACTAAATAAAATCATGAGGTAAAATAATAAGATTACCCTTGTGTTCTCGTGCATGGCTTTCGAGCTACAGTGGAACTGTAAACCACTAGTCAAGTCATTGTTTCCACCTTGGCCGTCAGCATAATAACGGGTAGCAATACCCAAGTTGAGGTCTAGGTTATGGCTGCTTCCTGCGTCTAAGAGATTAGGAAAGTAATCATTCCTCAAGAATTATGGAGAAGTATAGCCGTATAGGTGAATATGGGAAAAAGAGAAAATGAAGAAAAGTTTCAAGAAAGATGAATCAGCACTACAGGCTAAACACATGAACATATAAAAAGGTGATACCCCCATTCCCAGCCTCAAAGCTTAAATCCCCCTCATATGTGCTTGGCTCAAAATTGGTGACTGCTTCCTTTCCATTGCATTTTATTGCTGCCTTGTCATAAGCCCTGATAACATAATAGATGAAGTAAGACTCCCACATAGAACGAGAAAATCCAAAAAAACACATAGGTTAAGGAGAAGTGAGATATGATCATGTACGTAACCTGGCAGCTTCTAACTCGCTGTCGAAAAGCCCAAGATACATATACCTGCCAAATTGTGAGTTAATAAACTTGAGACAACATATTGGACATCACGAAGAAGTTGGTGTTACATGTGACATTCTGACCAGAAAATGTTCCATAAAGTCATAAATTAAGTTTCATTTATCTCACTTCTTGCCAAGGAACTGCCCCATTCGAGCTTCCCAACGTCCGCATTTGTGAAGTGTAACACCCCTGAATTTCGAACTTCCCCTAGAGAATCCGGTGCTCTGGCGACGAAGTATATGCACAAATTCTTCCTTCGTCAAATTCTCCATCTGCATAAAGATCAAAACTATATGAGAGTACAATTACATCCCCGGCAGAATGAAAACTTGTCATTCCAACTAGATATTTATCAACTCCCACCACCTGTTTAAAATCTTCATCATAGTCACTGATATTAAAATTGATATCTGCATCAGGCCCACGAAACTTAATTGCAGCCCGATCATACACCCTGAAATCGCAAAGCATTTATGAGATAAACTTCCTCATATCATATCAACAAAACTAGCTTAAACTAGTGCCGTTTGAACTTTCAAAACCACCAAGATTATTACCTAGCCGCAGCATGTGCAGTATCAAATCCACCTACATGAAGAAATGTTGACGTTCACAATATTTAGCAACAAAGCAGTAACGATATGAGGTTTCTAACGAGAGTGAAGAAGGAAGCCCAATAAAAAAAAAACGTCAAAGCTGCTTACCTAGGTACACTTGTTTTCCACAATCCCTGTTCAAAGCAAAAGAAAACAAACCATTTATCAATATAAAGAGAGCAAAGACTTCAAGATGGTATATAGTATCATTGGAGCAATACAAGAGGAAAAATAGGATGCAGAATCATGAGGGCATCTCAAGCCCTTACTCAAATATTGGCTCAATACTAGACTTGAGTAAAAAAACTCCCAAATCCTTCTCCGATAATTTA
This sequence comes from Rhododendron molle, assembly GCA_025413875.1. Classification (NCBI taxonomy): domain Eukaryota; kingdom Viridiplantae; phylum Streptophyta; class Magnoliopsida; order Ericales; family Ericaceae; genus Rhododendron; species Rhododendron molle. The sequence goes on from CM046391.1 coordinate 49,166,756, forward strand.
CTCAAAAATAGTCAAAACAAGTTTTACTCTTTTTTTCTTAAATCCAATCACGAGAAACTCTTTCTTTCACTCAAATTTGAAGGCCTTTGCCACTCTGCCATTAATCAGGTCTTCCCACGACCTTATGCTTAAATCCTGGTTGCCGATTAAAGTGTGTCCCATTAGATATAGCAATCACTGATACTAATGTAAAGGTATTAAGATTGTTCAACAAAATGAGCAACCACCATGATCAACAGGTCCAATATAAGAAGAATATACAAGAAATGCAAGTTCAGCATGACAAATCTATCAAGTATCAACAATTCTGGGTTTTTACAGATTGCCAGAGCTACAACCTCTCCACGAATTGTGAGGATACACCTGTAAAATCTTACTCCTGATAAAAGAGAACCCTATCTCCACCATAACAAAAATTTCGTCCAACAAACTATGCTAACCAGATACACTATGCTAGAAAGGTATAAAAAAGCTACACAAACACTATAATCTACTAACCATGAGTGCGATTCCTATCTCCCCATAAGATAATGAGATAAACCCAATAATCAATATCTTCTATTCTTGCACATGCGAGAAATGAAAGTTCAGCATGACAAATTAAATTAGCAACTCAAGAGGGCTACTATAAATAACACAAATCATAAGTTCATATCTATGCCTACATGGAAAAAAACATACAAAATGAGAGACTGCCCTCCATATCTTCCAAATTTCTTTCCCAACAAATTACAGTAATCAAATACGCTACGCTACAAATATATATGCATCTCTGTAGACATACAATTTGATGCAATATACAAAATATATTTGTAGAACCGCAACAACCACGATCAACATTTCCAATAAAAGGCAGCATGACAATACAGATTCCCATAGCAGCAATCTCTCCACAAACCACAAAAACCAAACAAAACGAGAGACCTCCATCAACTCCAATACACAACAAATTCAACCAAATTGTACTTACCAAATATACAATTCCTATCACCCAGTTCTCTTATAGAACCCCTACGGTTCGACCCTGTTTGCTTGCCTGGAATTGAGCATCAGATTGTACAATATATCTTACGGTCGGAAATATTGCCGGGACTAAATATCCATTGTGTTAGACTTTACTCCATATCCCTCACGTAAGCCACCCAAGCTTGGTGATATAATCTAGTACAACCAATTAATTTTTGGTTGGAACCCTCTAAAGAAATCCAACGCGTTGGATATCACATCCCACAAACGCATGTGGTAGTGCATACCATGAATCCATGGGGTGAGAGATTATCCATCCATTCACAATGAGGGGGTCATTCTCCTCACATATATCTACAATACTACAACTCGAGTACTGTCATCAGCCTAAAGCCAAATATATATATATATATATATATATATATATATATATATATATATATATCGGAAACTGCATAAACAACCCCGACATATGCAATGCTATAACTTTTAATATTACAGATAGCATAGTGATCAATTTATAATATACCAAATGTGTGATTCCCATCTCCCAGTCCTCCGATAAAACGTGACTCCGCGATACTGCGAGCTCCGAGACCTAGGTCCCCTCCTGCTACTCTTCTTCACCGGCGCCGAATTCCCCGCCCTAACCGAAAGATCCAACCACTGCCTCCTCGAACTCGCCGCCGCCTCTACTAATACGCCTCCTCCGGCGTTAACCGGAAAGAGCTTTTTCGTGACCAATTGATTGCTACTATTATTGTCGATATCCTCGCATTTGGTGGGTTTTAGTATACCGAAGCTATAACCGAAGGTGCTGTGAGTCGCGGTGGTGGTGGTGGAGGAGGAGTCTTCGTCGACGGCGGCGTTGCTGGTGGTGTTGGAACTGATGAGGGAGGAATTTGAGGTGGCTGGATCGTCCATTTGTACCGTGGAGAGGTCTAGAAGCTTCTCCGAATTGGTCGGGAAGGTGGTGAGGTTCAGGTCAAACATCACTCTTGCTACCCGAATTCGTCACTAGAGAGAGAGAGAGAGAGAGAGAGAGAGAGAGATTTTCTCTCTTATGGAAATGGAGACGATGGAGTGGAAGTAATCATGGCGCGGGGCTGTCTCTCCTGGAGGTTTGGGGGGGTGGGGGGATAGGAGTGTTTTTTTTCTCTTTTTATCCGCAGAGATGTTGGCGAGGAGAGAACAAATAGTGTGAAAGAGCCGCGAAGTTAGACCTTCGGCTAAATAGGTTAATTGATTTATTTTTTTATTTTTATTCAATTTTTCTTTTGTATTTGTTAGTTTATTGTTAATTTTTTGGAGATTATTGTATCATCATCATGATAAGAGAAATCTAAAAAGTAAAAATTTACGATCGAAATCTAATTTTTTTAACAAAGACAAAAATAACCTAGTTGGCTTATTTTTTTTATCCTTATTCAAATTTTTTTTTGTATTTGTTAGTTTTTGTCAATTTTTTGAAAATTATTGCATCGTCATGACGGGAGAAATCTAAAAAGTAAAAAATATGATCAAAACCTTTTTTTAGATAAAGACAAAAAATAAGCCAATAAACCAATTTTTTCGTCTTTATTCAAAAAAAATTAGATTTCGATCATGATTTTTTTCTTTTAGATTCCTCTCGTCATGACGATACAATAATTCTCAAAAAATTGACAAAAAACTAACAAATACGAAAAAAAATTCGAATAATGACAAAAAAATAAGCCAATTGGCTTATTTAGCTGAACGGGACCTTACTATGATTGGTTGGTGGGTTAGCTTTCTACGCAATTAATCATGTTTGAATTTGGGTTAGACCGCAACAAAGTAGTAAGATTTTGTGAATTCTCTAGTTAAGATATGAGTAACATCTCTTTGGCCGGACTAGTAAAAGGAGTTCAGGTATATACAAGCTGAACCGAACATTGCTGACCATAGAAACATACACACACACAAAAAAAAAGGCAAATAGGGAGAGTGCATTGCAGACGGGAATTCGAAATTGAGGAAACAGTCTAGAACTGGTGTTTACATCCTAAAATATGCCACCCAATGAGAAAATTACACGTGGCGTCAAATAATGCTTTGGCCTATCAGAACATATCTCATTTTGGCCCGAGATACATAGAATCATAATGGCGATATTATTTTAGTACTAAACGGTATCGTTTTGATGGGAAACGGCAGCGTTTGGGCCTCAATTAAGGGTAATTTAATGGTAATTAAGTTTAGCCGTTGATTACTTATTAAAACTCATCCAATGATGATTAATCCCTCTACTCATGAGAAGTTAAGCAGGGAATCATTTACAAAGCCAGGCGTGGTGCAATTACCCACATTGCACAAAAACAGGAAGCCCACAACCAAGAAAAACAGCCATGATCGGCATTAGCAAACGTGGAGAGAGAAGAATTTTGAGGAAGCGGATCCAAGTAACCGTTCGAAAGCTCCACTCAACCATTTTTCAAGGAGTCATGGGCAGTTCAAAGTAGAACGTGGCTATTAATTGAAGACGTGGAATTCGAAAGCAGGCTCGGCGTCTATAAATAAGAGAAGAAGATGAAGGAAAAGCCCCCGACAAAATCTCATCCACTGACAACTCATACTCAATATGATTGCTCAGGGATTTATCTTAGTTTAGGACTTAGTTAGTTTACTTTGTAAGTTGAAGGCTTGTTTGCATGTAAGACTACTTTCGATTAAATTCAAGTTTCTTATTTCTTCTAGTCTTTCTCTTACCAAAAATTAATCGTTTATAAGCTCTCTTTGATTAAATTCAGTGTGCTTATATTTCTGCTTAGTCTTAGAAAAATCCAAGAGTATTTGTGCACAAATTTGCCTTCGATTTAATTCAGGTTTGTTTGTGTTCGATCGTCTCGATTGGTTATAAGTGCTCTTTGATTAAATTCAGCGTGCTCATATTTGTTTCGTTGGTTTTAGTGAGGTCTTAAGAGTGTTTGTATACAAACTTACCTTTGATTAGATTCAGGTTCGTTTGTGTTCAATCATCTTTTTTGATCTGAAGCCAGTCCTTAGTCTTGGTTTGACATTTTAAGGGAAAATCCTCTTAGTTGAGGTAATTGAACCGATAACACAGTTGCCTGATATAAATTAGTTATTTCAAATCACATTGAAAAGAATAATTTCATTCGTGAAGTTAATTCTTTTCTGGCACGCCCGCACACAATCTTTTTCCTTTGATTGAACTAATTCACCCCCAAACAATTTTTTGGCACGCCCGGTGGGACACGAAAGTGTCAAAATGCCGAGGCTTAGAAAGCCAATAGGGACACCTATTAGTGCTTTGGAGCCAGGGGAACAAATTGAGCCAGAGCAGGTTATAGAACCAGGTACGCCTGCTAGCTTAGCTTTTCAGCCATTGGCTTTAGAAATGGAGGACCCTATACAGGAGGAGCCTTTTTATGAGATGCCTCCCTATCAAGGGCCTGCGACTTTCCCTTCGAATGTCCAAGAGGGGCAGGCTAGTGGTAAAGACCGCGATAGGGATGAGATGTTCAGAGAAATGATGATGGCTTTTAGAGAGATGGCTCAAACTCAAAGAGCCATGATCAAAAGCATAAAAACTAGATTACCTAACCCAGAGGTAGCAAGGAACAGTCCAGTGAATATTGGACTAAACAACCAAGCCAACTCTAGCACTCACCAAAGTCCCTTCGAAGGAAGGCTTGGAGAGGATGTTGGACAGGGTAAGATAAAGTCTAGACCAGGGAAAGAGAAAATGTTTCCTGAGGACATACCACAATCTTGGTATGAGCCAGTGAAACCAACAAAGCCATTGGAGGTCCCTAGACAGTCTCATGGTATTACTAGTGGAGCCCCAAGAAATACTGGGAATAGGCAAAGTGTTAATCCTCTCTTCGAACCTGTTCTGGGGAGATGGGGGGACGACGTGGAGCTCGAACAAGGGTATAGGTCAGAAAGAAGGGATATCAATCTATCAGACTCTCGTCAAGAGTTGCCGATTGCTAGGGACCCTTTCCCCACCGTTCGAGAGAAAAATCCTAGGTATACACAGCTTCATGTTGCGCCTGAAAGGATGCAACAGCCACCATATGGGAGGCTCCCTAGGGAAAACCAAGGGGATTTCAGTGGGGTTCATGAAGATGATTTGGAAAGGCAAGATCAGCCTGTAGCAAATCAAGGACAGAACCTCCTCGTAGATAACCCAGTGTTAAGAGACCAAGTTATGGGTCTCATACAAGAGGTTTGTGGACCTCGAACTCGGGGGGTGCAACCTCAGATCTATCGAAAGCCATATCCAGAATGGATAGACGCAACATTTCAAATCCCTAGGGAATTCAAGATCCCAGATTTTACTTTGTTTTATGGGGATGGAAGACAGTCTTCCGTAAAGCACATTGCTAGGTTTTCTGCCCAATGTAAGAACTTGGCTCAGAATGGCTTCATGAAGTTGAAGTTGTTCCCAAATTCTTTGTCTGGGCCAGCTTTTGTTTGGTACACTAATCTACCGCCAGGATCAATAACCAATTGGTTTCAGATGGAGGAGGTGTTTCATGCACAATTCTTCCATGCAAAACCTGAAGTCTCAATGGCAGACTTGGCTAGATTAAGGCAGAAACCAGAAGAAAAGGTAGCAGACTTCATATCTAGGTTTAAAAGGGCCAGAACCAAGTGCAAACTCCAACTGCCAGAGGCAGAATTTGTGAGGTTGGCACAAGATGGTTTAGAAAGGGAACTTCGAAAGAGGTTCGATTCCACTGAGTTTAGAGACTTTGCAAACCTAACCTACAAAGTCACTAGATATGAGTCATTGTTGGAAGAAGATACCGATAGGCATAATTCTTCTTACTCTACGTATTATAGAGATCCAAACTATGAAATAGATGCTGCAGAAATCATAGAACATGATCCTTGTGTCTGTGAGCCTCTAGTCCAGAAAAATGTTACTATAGGATAAAAATTCAAGCAGAAAGAAATTAATAAAGTCTATTCTTTCGATGTGACCAAAGCTGATGAAATCTTCGATTACCTGTTAAGGAAAAAGATCATCAAACTGCCATCAGAAGTTAAACTACCAACTGCAGAAGAAAAGCATGGGAAAACATACTGTAAATGGCATGATTCTTGGTCTCATTCAACTAAGTCTTGCAATGTTTTTCGTGACAGAATTCAGGAACAAATCAAGAAAGGAAGGATCAAGTTCCCTGAAAAGGCCATGGGAATGGATACCACACCTTTTCCAAAGATCGAAGAAGTGAATACCCGCGTGCCAACTTCATTGGCTCGCACTGTCAAAAAGTATTGGCAAGGCAAGGAAGCACCGGTGAATATGACCTCAGTCCAACCCACAAGGTGGAAGCCATATGCCAGTCATCCTCGAGGCACGGGGTTGAGACAAAGTCATTACAAATCAAGCAATGCTGACTTTTCTTCACAAAATCTAGGGACAAATCATCTACCCATGCTCGAAGCCTCGTTTTTGGAGTGTTTATGCGTGGGATGCAGAGCCAACTATTTGGTCTTCAAGGATTTGGACAGAAAGAAGGTCAGTTTCTTCCCTAAAGGGCAGGGGATGAAGCGAATTGCTCCAGTATCGGCAAAACCAAATGAGAGTAAGGCTTGGATGGCTTCGAAGAGGAATATGCCCTCAGATGCAGTCCCTTATGCTCAGAAAAGGGAAGCACCTCCTCTAAAGAAGGCCAATATTGGCCAGATTCCAGAGGCACAGGAAGAAGTTAGGCAAGACGAGTTTACTCTGGTAAAAGGCGTCCCTGATTGGTTTCTGAAGCAGGTTAAGCCTGATCTGTTTCAGGGATACAAGAACCCAGCCAAAGGGGGAAACAAGACCTTTAAGCCACCAAGCTCAAACTCTGGAAATTGGGTGTTGGTACGAGACCCCAAGTCAAAAATCCCACAGATGGTTCCTTTGCTCTCAAGAACACAGAAAAGGAAGCTCCAAAGGAAGTATTCGCTCTTCCAAATGGGAGACTCCTCAACGGGAGAGGAATCCGGAAGAGGAGCAAGGCCTAATCCGAGGTTCAACAGGGCTCAAAGGGACCCAGAGGAGTTTCGAGGTCAGTATCAAGAAGCTGAAGCTGAAACTCTACAGAAAGTGGCTTCAGCAATGCTCGGAGAGGACTTCGATATGCCTTCCCCCCACTCGTTGGCTAGTTACCAGTCTGGGTTGTTAGAAGCCATGTTGGTGGGACAGGAGGGGGCAGAAGGGAACTCTTCTCCCATGGAAGTCTCAGCACAAGAGTCTGAATCCAAGGGAGAAGTGAAAGAAGAAGCAACTAACCAAACCAAAGGAGCAGCAAGCATTCAGTTTGGAAGCCAGCCAGAGATTCACGTTAACATGGTTTACCCGTGTTCGATGGACTCCTTCAAAGTTGGCCAGGCGTCCAAAGATGAAAGCAATGCTTGGTTGGTCAAAGCCAATTCCTCTGAGGGGATGCACAGTGATGAAGAACTGAACATCATATGCAATGATTGTGACCTGGAGGAAGTGGCCCAGATCGAGATGGATGAAAATCTGGTGGATGAAATTGAGCAGAATCAAGAGAGTTTGGAGGTAAGCTCCAAAGAAAGTGCTTGTTTTGTACCAGATTCAATGTCCGACATTGAATACCCATTGGTAATAGATTTAAATTATGTTGAGCTTTCATATCCATTTAAATTACCTACCAATGCTATGCGACAGTATTTACGACCACTATATATTACTGCACACTTCGATGGAATCCCACTTAACAGAATTCTGGTGGATAATGGGGCTGCAGTGAACATTTTGCCTTTTCAAATCTTGAAAAAGTTGGGTAAAGGAAAAACAAAGTTGATTCCAACCAGCACATCCATTACAGGATTCACAGGGGAAAGTCAACATGCAAGGGGTATAATTTCCATTAGATTGGCAGTAGGCGGGATAGAAACAGACACTGCTTTCTTCGTAGTGGATACATATGCTAAATATAATGCTTTGTTAGGAAGAGATTGGATTCACGTTAATGGGTGTATTCCTTCTTCTCTCCATCAGGAATTGATGATTGTCAAGTATGATAAAGGCAAAGAAGTGGGTGTTGAAGGAGTCAAAGCTGATCCACATCCATTTAGTGCCACAGCAAATTTTGCTGAAGCAGAAATGTACAAGTCAGATGTAGTTCCCTTGAGTGAACTACTCCAGGCAGCCACTTACCCAACCAACGAGATGGAATTGGGAGAATTGGCAGAGCTAAAATCCAAGCTGAAGCAAGCTGTTGATTATGAATCAGACACCCCAAAAGATGATGCTACTTGGATGTAAATCCAAGAGAGAGGTGGAAGAAGAGGCCAACTCATTGGCTTTAATAAGATATGTTGCTTTGGGGATTGAGCAGAAGATACAGGAGGACAACATGTGGGAAGACGTCCTGCAGGATCACAAGCCTCATAAGGAGGAAGACAGTCCAACGTCTCAAGAACGGTTAGAAGCCCAAGATCTGCTGGAGGAAATAAATTTGGGAGACGAGGGAAGTCCCAATCTAGTGTTTATCAACAAACAGCTCGAATCAGGGATGAAGGCTAAGTTAATAGCACTGCTGAAAGCAAATAAAGAATGTTTTGCATGGAGTTATAAGGAACTACCTGGATTGGACAGGAAATTGGTGGAGCATAGGCTGCCTATCAAGCCATAATTTAAACCTGTAAAGCAGCCAACCAGGAAGATGAGTCCAGAAACTATTGCAGGAGTCAAAAAAGAAATTAGAGACTTCTAGATGCTGGATTCATTAGGACAGCCAAGTATGTCGAATGGTTGTCTAACGTAGTGCCAGTTCCTAAAAAGAATGGGAGTATTAGGATCTGTATTGATTTTCGAAATCTAAATACTGCCACTCCCAAGGATGAATATCCTATGCCTAATGTGGACATGCTTGTGGACGGTTCAGCTGGACATAAGATATTGTCCATCCTAGATGGGCACTCAGGATACAACCAAATCTGCATAGCAGAAGAGGATGTCCACAAAACAGCATTTGCTTGCCCTGGTAATATTGGCATTTTTGAATGGGTCAAGATGCCATTTGGGTTAAAGAATGCTGGTGCCACCTACCAAAGGGCTATGAATACCATTTTCCATGATTTGGTAGGAGGTTTTCTGGAATGTTATATAGATGATATCATTGTGAAGTCAGATTCTGATGATGATCATTTGCAACATCTAGAAAGGACATTTCAACAGATGAAACTGTACCAACTGAAGTTAAACCCAGAAAAATGTGCTTTTGGAGTATCAGCTGGTAAATTTCTGGGTTACTTAGTTCACAAAAGGGGAATACAGGTTGATAAGAACAAAGCAAAGGCCATTATTGAGGCCAAGCCCCCTTCGAACAAGAAGGAATTGCAAAGGTTTCTTGGTCAATTAAATTTCCTTCGTAAATTTATATCCAATACTGCAGGAAAAACTAAAATTTTCTCTCCTTTGTTGAAGTTGAAGGAGGGAGAGGAGTTCAAGTGGTCTAGAGAGCATAATGATGCCTTCGAAGCCATCAAGCGGTATTTAGCCAACCCACCAGTGTTGATGCCACCTATTGAAGGGAAACCAGTGAAGCTGTACCTGGCAGCAACTCACGACTCAATAGGAGCATTGTTAGCACAAGATAATGAGGATGGCAAAGAGCAAGCAGTCTATTATCTTAGTAGGTTTTTTAATTCCTGTGAATGTAGATATGCTGCAGTAGAAAAACTACGTTTAGCTTTATTTTATGCTTCCAAGAAGCTCAGGCATTATATGTTACCTAGAGTAACTTATGTTATTTCTCAAACTGATGTAATTAAGCACATGCTTTCGAAGCCGGTGCTTAGTGGGAAGATTGGGAAATGGATAGTATCTTTAATTGAGTTTTACCTCGAGTATATACCTCAGAAATCAGTAAAGGGACAAGCATTGGCCAACTTTTTGGCTAACCACCCTAACGGAATCAAAGTGCCTGAAATGCTAGAAGCAAATCTGATTGATATCAAACCATGGAAGCTATGGTTTGACGGATCGAAGACTGCCCAAATGGCTGGAGTAGGCATAATTTTAGAGTCCTCTCAAGGTTTGAAAACCAAATATGGATTTCGACTCAATGAGGGACAGTGTTCAAATAATCAAGCAGAATACGAAGCTTTAATCATAGGATTAGAGATCTTACTCAGTTTAAGAGTTAATGCTGCTGAGGTCTTTGGAGATTCTCAGTTAGTAATCAATCAGCTGAATGGGCAATTTCGATGTACCAGCCCAGCTTTAGCACTTCATTACCAACGTGCTAAAGTACTAATGGGTCGATTTTCTATGATCACTTTAACTTATGTCCCTAGATTCTTCAATGAAGAAGCTGATGAGGTGGCTCAAAGGGCATTAGGATATAAAGTTGTGTCAGAAGATGAAAAAGAATTCTGTCAGCTAACTCTGAGGAAATCTTTACCTATGTTAAGCAGTAGGTTGACTGATTTCGAGGTGTTAGAGGTGAATCTCCCTCCCAATCAGAACGAGGATTGGAGGCAAGTGCTCATCGATTACTTAACCAAACCAGATGCTAGGACAGACAAAGCAACTAGGCTGAAGGCCATAAACTACATTATGTACAACAATGAGTTGTTTAAAAGAGGGATGGATGGTCTCCTCTTGAAATGCCTGAACAAGGTAAATGCTTTTAAATTAATGGCCGAAGTCCATGAAGGCATTTGTGGAGCGCATCAAGCTGGCATAAAAATGAGGTGGTTGATAAGAAGATATGGGTATTATTGGCCCACTATCCTCAAAGATTGCATTGACTACGCCAAAGGGTGCCAAGCATGTCAGCGAATAGGGCCACTTAAACATTTGCCAGTTACGGACTTACAATATGTCATAAAACCATGGCCTTTTAGAGGATGGGCTATGGACATGATTGGAATGATTCATCCCCCCTCGTCAGAAAATCACAAGTTCATTTTAGTTGCAACTGATTATTTCACTAAGTGGGTAGAAGCTCAGGCTTACGAGGAAGTCAAGCAAACTCATGTTATTGATTTCATGAAAGGGATCATTTATAGATTTGGAAACCCTCAAACCATAACGGTGGATAACGGTTCAATATTCGAAGGAAAATTGGTTAAAGCTTTTGCTAATAACCATGGAATTTCTTTAATATACACCAGCACTTATTACGCCCAATCAAATGGCCAAGTGGAATCAACCAACAAGATTATCAAGAGGGGAATTCAAAGAATGGTGGGTAACAACCCTGAGACTTGGCACGGGTTGTTATTGGATACATTGTGGGGTTATAGAAATACAAAAAGGACTAGTACTGGTACTACTCCATTTGCTTTGACCTATAGGCATGATACCGTTTTACTCATGGAGATCACTGTGAGGTCTCAGAGGGTAGCATCCCAAAATGATTTGGACACCCAATCATATCATCAGGCCATGAATATGGAACTTGAGGATATTGATGAAGCGAGAGTAAAGGCTTTAAATCAAATCATGCTACAAAAGGCCAGAGTGGCCAGAAGCTACAACAAAAGAGTAGCTCTTCGAAGCTTCGATGAGGGTGACCTTGTGTGGAAAGTCATTCTACCCATTAGGGATCGAAGAGTTAGAACAGATAGATTAGGAAAATGGGCTCCAACTTGGGAAGGACCTTTCCAAATTCACAGGGTCCTAAAGGGCGGAGCTTATCATTTAAGGAATTTAAACGGCTACGTCCATCGAAGGAAAATAAATGGAAGGCACTTAAAGCTCTATATTCCTTCCATATGGGAGTCGTTCCATAGAAGACAGCTGTCTTCGAAGAGGTGAGCCTAGCTCGGGGATATCTCTCTCCAAAGGCTTGTCTTAATGTAATCACGATAGAAGGGAAGGTGGTAAGGAGGCAAGAGTTTCGATCATGGGTATCTATTCGATCACCCATTGAACCTTGACCCTCGGTTGCTTCAAGATGTTCGTGAGTAGCTAAGAAGAGTACGTTACAACATTCTGATGGCAAAAGCTGTTATTTATTTATAGTGGCACCCAAATAGGTGCGAGTACAAGAGAAAACCCCAAGGGGGTTTTAAAAAAAAAAAAAAAACAGATCCAAGCGAGCCTGAAAATAAAAAAAAACAGACCCAAGCGAGTCTGAAAATAAAAAGAAAAAAAAACGGCCAGTCCCACGGCCCAGAAACCAAAATGAGGGTTTTGGCACCCTCATAGTCCCAAAGGTGAGTCCTTATGAGGACCCACCCTCCGGAGGACTTTTGGCCTCATGAGCCAACAGGACATTGATAAGATCGTCCCAGGTCTGGGCCAAGCAAAGACGTGAAGATGTCGCCACGTCCACCAACTGAGCCCGAAGCTGGCAGATCTCGCTTCGAAGGGCTCGAAGCTTGGTTTGTTGCTCCATCTTGAGTTCTTCTATGAGTCTTGCCATCTTGGCAAGCTCCCCCATGATTTCAGCGGGCTGAGGGACTTGTGGATTTGCGGCCATGGAGAACTCAAAGTAGCACTGGTGTGGGAATAAAGAAATAAGAAGGGATGAGTATGGACAAGCTTCGGTTGTTTATTTATACCCCAAAGGCATTGGTGCAATCCCCTATAATTATTACAGGTATTAAATTAGGGGCAGGTGTAAAGCCCTCGAAGAACGAAGCGCTTAAGGGAAGTAGCCGCCAACAGTTGTAGTAATGAGGTATACAGCCAACGAGGAGACTGTTGGGGATTTGCTAAGAGCGAATCGTACACGAAATCCAACGTTATGACGCCTCGAAGCATCGTTCGGATTCTTAAGGCCAGTCACTAAGTGTAACCCATAACGTAGGAAGAGCTTCCCTGTTCAAAATGGTGAATTTGTGATTGGAATGCCAATCGGTGCACCAAAATAAATATGACAGCAGAGAGAGTACTTTTTAGGAAGGTTTCTGTTTGTCACAATCAATCGTAAATTCAGTTGATAGCATTTGGTCTTAGAACATACAGACTTCGAGACCAATAAAGTAAATAAATGCATGAATGGCCCAATCGGCATGCCATGAAAACTAGAACAGGGTTACAATAATAAGAATTTTCTCTGATCAATACATTCATGAGGAAAATTACATTCATTGTGTCCATCTGAGGAATAAAAGAAAAAAAAACCCTAATTAAGCAAAGAAGTATCCCAGTCCCAGAGTGGGTCTCCACGGGCTGAGATACAAAAACTTGACCCAAAGCTCCATCGGTAGGTAGACATGCTCCGAGACCGTCTCGTTAGATTCTTTGGTCTTCGAAGTCATAGCTCGACGAGAAAACGTCATGAGAGCTGATGTGTCTATACCTAGGAGCCATAGCCCAAGAGAGAGGCGTCATGAGAACTGATGTGGCTATATTTCGAAGCCATATTTCACCAGATCTGGTGGGCGTATCATGATTTCCACTCTTGGGGTTGAAGCGGTGAGATCTCAACCAAATAAATCAAGCTGGAGAAATTTTGGGGATCGAGAAAAAAGACAGCAGAAATTGAGAAAGTTTGTGATTTCCCCTGCCTAATAGCCCCTGTTTATAATGGTAAAAGGGGGAGTTGATCATTTAATGATCTCAGGGGAGGTAGATAAGAAGTCTAATCAAGTTATCCCAAGTTAATGCATTGTGATACTTATCTATTGATGCATTGATAATTATCCAGTGAAGGTTGGAGAGTTACTGTATGGGAATAATTACGCAAAAAAATTGTATTACAAATATGGAGTAATCACAAGACTCATGCTAGACATTAGATCTCGAAGGGAATGCACATTAGTGTCTAATAGTGAGGCTTGTACAGCTTTTTTCTGTTGCTCGACTCGAAGCGAAGGAATGAGCTGTGGCAATGTCTGTACACCCTTCGAAGCTTCACTTTCTAGTGATTGGGATTCAGCAGCAGTCTCGTGGAGCTCGTCTGTGACCCTTTGCAGTTCTGCTTCTAGCCATGCCTTTCTCTTGTTAAGTTCTGCAAGCTTGTCTTTTCGAGCCTGATGTAGTGAAAGCTGAGAGGCAATTTTAGAGGCTGTAGCTTCCAATTTTTCCACATTTGCAGTAGTGTCTTTAAAACCTTCAGACAAGAATTGGTTGTGTGTAACCAATTTACCAAGGTAATTGAGGTTTTCTTGAAGAATGGGTCTGATGGACGAAGGGAGTTCATTCGAAAGAAACAAAGCTTGGTAGCACACTTCAAAATGGTGAATTAAGCCATGTCCGAGGAGAGTAGGGAGTTCTAGGTGGTGTAAAGCTTTCAAGTAGTGCTTTAACATTCGAACCCCATCTCCCGTGGGAACATGTTTAATTCTGAAGGTTGGAGGATTAGGAAGTGTGGACGGATTCAGAAGTTGCTTAAGGCTTTCCAATGGATTAGAAGAAATGGGGGGAGCTGGGTCAACAATGCTGTCACAGAACAATCCCAATTGGTATTTGAAAAAGCGGATGTCAAAAGTTACTATTGGAAGGTCCCTCGAAGGGAAGAATTGTTCATCAGAAGACAGTGATGAACTGAGTTCCAAATGGGCAGTCTCTTCCATGTCAACAGTAGTATTATCCACCTGAGTCACAACAGGAAAAGGGATAAATAACTCGAGCAGCTGAGATACTCAAAGGGGTGTCTAGATTGAAGAACTACCTGATCCTTCGAAGTCGTTGGAGTATTAGGGCCTTGTTCCTCGAAACAGATCGACAACGTAGGAGTGGAGAGAGGTAAAGAAGAACCTTGTTCCAAAACTTGTAAGGGATATGGCAAGGGATCTCGAACTCCCAATGGCTCAGCAACATTCAACTGGCTGGCCATATCACTCCTAGGCCTAGGTAGTGTAACGGAAATCAGAAATTCCTATAGGATTCCAATGTCAGCATTAGGCTCAATGTAACTTTCAATGTATGATTACATTAATAAGACCATTCTTACCTGGAAAGGATAATGGGGTATGGACTCAGCAAGGGATAATAGCAAAGTTGTTATGTCAAAACTCACTTCGATGGAGTCTTGATGAGTGTTGGTCTCTTGAGCAGGCATGTCGTCAGGAGACTTTTGGTGAGGAATGATAGACAATTCGGAGGAAGACCCTTGTAGCTGTGAGGAATGATAATTATCCTACCCATACAAAATTAAGATATACAGTAAACGCATGAAAGTATACCTGATCGGGAAGAGTAAGCTCGACCAATGTCTTACTCTTCTTAACAGTTTTTTCCTTTCTTTCGTATACAAGGTCTTTCGACGCATCTTTTCTTTGACCTGAAAGGATTACAGGTTAGGTCAATAAGGCCTTCTTGGAAGATTTTTATGGAAGGAACGGATTGTACCTCTAGGTACTAAACTCTCCGTATTATCCTCAGCTTCTTCATCATTCGAGGAAGGTGAAGGCTCGGGCAGTTTGCCGGCCCTGGTCCTTTGTGAAGCTACAGAACAGGGAGGATACGATACATTGTTTTCGTGAGCAAAAGACTTATAGACATAAAAGACAAATTGTTGAGAAGAGGCAAACCTGGTGGTGTGCTCGAAGAGGCAAGATAATGCTTGGAAGGAATGACAGGCTGAGAAGTCATTTTGCCCCTCTTCGAAACCATTGGAGGAGGAGAGGAAGTACCTGCATGAGTTGATCTCCACTAGAAGTGTTTGTTTCTTAAAAGCAGAAGTAAAGACAGCAAAGAGAGTTACCTCTTTTTTGGGGTATTCTTGAGGAGTGTCTCCTTGGGGGAGGAGAAGGGATAATCATCGTTATTGGAGAAGCTTCGAGGGGGACTGCCTGTTGGTCAACTTCACCTCCAGAGGTGTCTTCGATGCCTCCAGCTATCCCAAACCCACCATCCGAAGAAATGAAGGACGAGTCATCATCATTCTTGTGTCCAAACTCAGACTTAGCAAAATTGATGTGCTCAAGGAATTTCTTGAAAGGGGGAAGTCCCATAAGGAAGGAGCAATTGGTGTGCCACCAGTTGTCGAATTCAGGGGTGGTGTGCACCTCTGGTTCTTGAAAGTTTTGAACAGTTACTCGTCTTATCAGATCCCTGGATTTGGTGAACCATGTTTTGAAATGCTCAGTGGAGATGCTTGAGCGCTCAGACATGGAAATGTTAAGAAAACCACAATAAGGGATAGGTATGCCCTGGACCAAGCCAAGTTGTCTAGCGAATTGTGCAGGGCAGTATACCTCTGCGTGGGCCACAGACTTAGAAGGGTTCGATGAGGAGATAAAGATCTCTCTGCCTGTAAGTATGTTACTCCATGCTTGTAGGGCTTGAGAGGATTTGCCTTGTTTATCTGTCAAGATGTTGAATAACCATGATGGTTCAATTGGAGCTCGAAATGGATTATACCATTCCCTGTCTGAGGCGAGGCCAGAAAAGAAGCAGAGGTAATACACCAAGGTATGGGTGTCATTGATCTCCGGTCGAACGTAGTTGTCTCCATGGACATTAGGCGCTTCGGGGGCATCAGCAGTCGTCATGGGTGCCTTGAACGGACCTAACTCAGGGAAATAGGCATGGAGCCAGAGCTGTATGAACTATTGAGGGCCCCCTTGGGAGTAGTTTGGGCCTTTTTGGCGGAAATCAGAGCCAACCTTATACACATGACCAAGGAAGTAAGAGGCGAAATCGAACTCCTCACCCTTGGATAGCGCTGAAGCCAATGGGATGAATTCGCTCATCACTCTTTTCCCAGAGTGACACAGGATGTGTTTGCAGAGGGTGTAAAGTATATAGGAGAAGTACTCTGTCTCAGACACTTCTCCTCTCAGTTTCCCTTCCCTGGAGTAGAATTGGGAAAAGGCCCCATTGGAAGCGGTCAAGCGGGTGAAACCCTCAGGAGGGTTGTGTTCCTTAGTAGGGTTGAATTGAGAGCCATAAGGATGGAGTCCCAATATTTGAGATACATCTAACACTGTGGGCGCCATCATACCACAGTTGAATCTAAAGAAATTGAAAGAGGAGTCCCAAAAGGCTAGGGCAGCTTGAATTAAAGGTGGATTCTGGGGAATCCCCCTTCGAAGGAGAACAATGATGTTCTTCAAGCCTACTCTTTCCAGATCATCTGATTTTGCAGCCAGCATTCGAGTAGTCCAAATTTTCCAATCTTGATCTAGGGTTGGCCAGCAAGGAAATGATCTCTTTGGAAAATTTTGCCAGTTCAGGGGCAAACAGGCTTTGATATCGGCATCCCCTAATCGAGGATAGTAGAGGGAGAGGAAAGCAGGAATTTCCCCTACGAATTGAGGCCCCAAAATAAATGTACTTTCTTCTTTAGGGTTTGGGATGAAAACTCGATTGTCGAAGCAGGAATTTTCAGTTGGTTTCTGATCTTTCTGTTCGACGAACCTTCTGAGAGCAAGCGAAGGGGTTGGATGTTCTACGACGACGGGTCGACTAGATGATGCCATTGATTCGGTCTGGTTCGACGGTTTCGCAGAGAAGCGAGGAAGAGAGAAGGTTCAGTTCGGAAAAGCTTGAGTATTTTAGGCGTAGGGGGTCAGTTTGAATGGGTTTTGCTTTTATACCCCCACAGTTGGGCCCAAGTGTTTAGTAAGCCCAAGTCAGGGGATGGCTGGTTTTGGGTTCATTATTTCCCGGAATTAGAAATAACTAAAAATTAGGTGCACATTGTCGCGAAAAGAAATTTCATTTAATCTGCCAGGATTACATGAATATAATTTGCATAATTACAAGAGAGGGGGAAAAGAAAAACAACAAAAGGGAAATACTAATTCCTACTGGCAGTTGATCGAGAGCAAATTAGGCCTTCGAAGGGCCTGGGTACTAAGTAGCAGCCTTCTTGTTCTCGAAATAATGTGGGAAGGACCAAGTGACAAGGCTGTGGAACTTGTTCCAAGCAAATTGGAGAAACTTCAGCTCCATCTTCCTCATGTCTTCCTTGGCATCAGATTCCAGTTTCTTCTCCAGAAGTGGCCTAAAACTAAGCACCAGAGCCTTGGCTTTCTTTTGAAGCTTAGCTTCTTTGGCAGGGCGCTTCATTTGTCTTCGTTTGAAGCACCTTCGAAGCTTCTTGTCAGCATGGGCGGGCACCACTTCGAAAGACTCAGATTGGAAGCTTTGGATCTGGTGGTTAAGTTTCTCAATCCTGTCTTTGACCAAAGCATAGTCCTGCAGATCTTGGTCAAAGCAGTAGGCTGCTGCATTTGCTTCGAGCCATGCTCTGATCACTGGCAGGAAGTCCAAGAAGCAGTGGACCTGATAGGATACCGTGGAGGGGATAGTGCACATGAGGATTGTTTCACAAGCCCATTTAAAATTGGTCAATGGGACTTGTTCTTCCAGGATAGAGATATCCAGGAAGGAGAAAGCAGCAAGGAGTTGAAGGGCTTTGCCTTTATCAGATGGATAAATGGGAAAGCCATAATACCATTGGAAATGAGGAGGGTTGATGGCAAGGTTGGATACCTCATTAAACCAATCAGTTTCTTCTGGAAGAGGAGCCAATTTGGTTGACTCTTCGAAGCCGTCAGGAAAGTGAGGGGTTTTCACCTCGTTAAGCCAGAGGGCTCTCTGAGATTGGGCCATGCGTTTGAAGTCACAATAGGGGGCTGGCCCAAGGTAGTTTTCCTCTTGTTTCAAGTAGGGAGCGTACTTGAGAGAGGAGTAGATGGATTCTAGCATGCCCATGTGAATGGTGTCATTACTAGTCAGGGGTAAGAATTGACTTGCGAACAGAGTTCGAAAGTGGTGAAACCTGTTAGGAGTCGGGTCAGGCTGGTCGAACTTGACCAGAATAGTATCCTGACAGGTATGGATAGGTTTGTCCTCCCAGGCACCCCAGTTAGAGCCATTGGTCGAGTTCGAACGGGTCAGGGCAGATTCCCAACCCGTAGGTGAAGGGACAGGAGTGCAGAAGGTTCGGTCAGAAAGAATTTTTCCTGCCAACAATTGATGAGAGTTTGGAGGAGATGTGTGAGACGAAAGAGATTGTTGGTCAAGGGTATCAAGAACGAGATTGATTTCTGGGAGAGAGTCCATGACTGGAAGGACTTTTAAACAAAAATAGATTATGCTTCGAAGAGGGTTAAGGGGTTTTGTGGTTCGTTAAACCCTAACTCTGATCACTATTTATGGAAGAATTAATGCAGCTTTCTTCGAGAAGCGCAAGGGACGTGCCATGAAAGCAGACTCTTCCCATGACTCCATGCATCCGTGTTCTCAGGAGACGTGGGCAGATACATGCACCATTAACACTTATTTAATTACCTTAAATAAGATGTTAATGCGGGGGGTGTGTTTACATCCTAAAATATGCCACCCAATGAGAAAATTACACGTGGCGTCAAACAATGCTTTGGCCTATCAGAACATATCCCATTTTGGCCCGAGATACATGGAATCATAGGGTTAATGGCGATATTATTTTAGTACTAAACGGTGTCGTTTTGATGGGAAACGGCAGCGTTTGGGCCTCAATTAAGTGTAATTTAATGGTAATTAAGTTTAGCCGTTGATTACTTATTAAAACTCATCCAATGATGATTAATCCCTCTACTCATGAGAAGTTAAGCAGGGAATCATTTACAAAGCCAGGCGTGGTGCAATTACCCACGTTGCACAAAAACAGGAAGCCCACAACCAAGAAAAACAGCCATGATCGGCATTAGCAAACGTGGAGAGAGAAGAATTTTGAGGAAGCGGATCCAAGTAACCGTTCGAAGGCTCTACTCAACCATTTTTCAAAGAGTCATGGGCAGTTCGAAGTAGAACGTGGCTATTAATTGAAGACGTGGAATTCGAAAGCAGGCTCGGCGTCTATAAATAAGAGAAGAAGATGAAGGAAAAGCCCCCGACAAAATCTCATCCACTGACAACTCATACTCAATATGATTGCTCAGGGATTTATCTTAGTTTAGGACTTAGTTAGTTTACTTTGTAAGTTGAAGATTTGTTTGCATGTAAGACTACTTTCGATTAAATTCAAATTTCTTATTTCTTCCAGTCTTTCTCTTACCAAAGATTAATCGTTTATAAGCCCTCTTTGATTAAATTCAGTGTGCTTATATTTCTGCTTAGTCTTAGAAAAATCCAAGAATATTTGTGTACAAATTTGCCTTCGATTTAATTCAGGTTTGTTTGTGTTCGATCGTCTCGATTGGTTATAAGTGCTCTTTGATTAAATTCAGCATGCTCATATTTGTTTCGTTGGTTTTAGTGAGGTCTTAAGAGTGTTTGTATACAAACTTACCTTTGATTAGATTCAGGTTCGTTTGTGTTCAATCATCTTTTTTGATCTGAAGCCAGTCCTTAGTCTTGGTTTGACATTTTAAGGGAAAATCCTCTTAGTTGAGGTAATTGAACCGATAACACAGTTGCCTGATATAAATTAGTTATTTCAAATCACATTGAAAAGAATAATTTCATTCGTGAAGTTAATTCTTTTCTGGCACGCCCGTACACAATCTTTTTCCTTTGATTGAACTAATTCACCCCCAAACAACTGGATCATACATTGAAAAAATTAATTGTGATGAATCAAAATTTTCCTTGTCATACCAAAAATAAAGGGAAGTCCTATGGTACATACTCCTTATTAAGGGGGTTTCATATACACCATGATTTTAAACCCTCGAATTTAAAAGTGAATGATCCGAACCGTCCATTTATTAAATCAATTAATAAAATGAAAGACGGTTGAGCAGGTAACCGGTTGTTCTCTCCTCCCTCACTCTCCCTCCCTCCCCAAAAAATGACCACAAATTATATAACATAACCATAACTTTTATGATGACACCCAAAATTGGCATTTTTTACCACAACGTATCGTACCAAAAGAAATTAATCCAAATATTCAGTAGCAAGACTAAAATATGTGGCTTATTAACCTTTTTGGTCCTCAAAGTATTCAGAAAATCTCAATTTAGTCATCAATCTACAAATAAGAGACATTTAATCCCCATGGTATTAATTTTTATACCAATCAAGTCTCCAGGTCTAACACCATTACACAATACCGTCAAAACAAGGGGCATTCATGTCATTTCTCACCCAATATGATTTCTGCTGGGATTTCTTCCTCCGCCATCGAATCCGATTCCGACCCACGTGACCGCCCTTCTCTCTTCCTCCTCTCCTTTCTTCTTTCTCAATCACCATCCCATCTCCATCAATTCCAATTCATACTGCCGTCCACGTTTCCAATAGAAAATCTTGTTAACTTGACAGATTTCCATCCCACATTCGTTTTGTTAAGTTAATCAAAAAATCTACTTTCCTTCTTGTTGTTTATTTACAGTAAAAGGATGCAAATAAACAATAAAAAAGGGAAGTGGGGAGGCGAAGGAGAAAGATGAGATGCCACAACAGCTCCAACAGCAACAGCAACGTGCACAGTAGCCGCGTCGCGGCGACGGCCGGTCCATAGTAATCTTTTCCAAGAAGGAAAACAGAGAGAAGAAGGAGGGAGTGAAGGGTAGGAAAGGGCGATCAGAGAAGAGAAGAGAAAGAGGTGAGGAAGAGAGAAATGGGCAGTTGGGCGGCCGACGGCTATGGCTACCGCTGGAACTTTTTTTTATTTGCCATCGAAATACTGTGAGGAATCTTTGTCCGGTGAATATATTGGAGGATGGGGGAAAGACGATAAGGGGAAGAGAAAGAAGAAAGGAGAGGACGAGAATGGTGGGGGCAGCCGGCAACCATGGCAGCGGCCGCCATGGCTGCGGCACCAACTTTTCACTTTTCACTTTTTTTTTTCCTTCTTTTTTTGGTTTATATTTTGACTGAAATTTGGTGTTGGTGAAATGAATTGAATGCCCCTCGTTTTGACGGTATTGTGTAACGACATTAGACCTGGGGACTTGATTGGTACAAAAATTGATACTATGGGGGCTAAATGTCTCCTATTTATAGATTGGGGACTAAATTGAGAATTTCTGAATACTTTGAAGATCAAAAAGGTTAATAAGCCAAAATATGTCGTACCATAATTAACGATTGACTTTAATGCATTCGGGCGCATTAAATGTCGTTTGGTTACATATTTGTCGATATCACATGATTTCTAATTTTGGTGACACTGTTAAATATTATAGGACTTCACATTCTAATGATTCTGATCGATTATTTTATAAATATACTCGGTAACAATATTTAGAATTATCCTTAAACAAAATAACATTTAGAATTTGTACATTCAATATACTTTATATGAAACTAATTTCTTTATTATAACTGAATGTACGGTAGCCTTGTGACCGTGACACAATAATAACGATCAAAATAATTGATTTCGTTATGCTTGTTGATTTAATAATTCACGTAAATTTTTTGCTCGATCAGGTTTTGGAAGCTCCATCATTGGCACTCAAATTTAATAATAGAATGATATTTTCCATCCGATTAAGTGTCTAGCTATGAGTGATCAAATTCGTTTTTGGTACGAATAATTCAACAGATATTGTATAAAAGATAGATGGTTCTAATAAAAAAAAATGCATTAGATGGGGCTCGAATGGTGCATTAATATATTTTAATGTTATATTGAACTTGAACAATTGTATTTGCCAAAGCATGATTCAATGATTAACTATGTAATTTATACTAAAAAAATCTATAAAAAATAGAAATAAATAAAGACAAACGATCAAATTAGAGACATATTACACATCAAACAAGACACATACTACCAAGCTCTATCTTTCTTGTTTAACATTTTAATGAAATATATTTTATTTGACAAATAAAATATTAGGAGCCTATTATATGTCTAGGGTCAGTCTTATACTTTTGGAAGCCCTAAGCGTATAAGCTACACGAAGCTTTTCTATTATAATTATTAAATCTGAAGCCAAATCATGAATAATTCTTGTTAGTTTTAGCTAATCAAATATTGTGAAAATCTTAAATGAAACATAAGGGTAAAATATTTACAAAATGGATGGAATAAAAATACATCTGTATTTGTGTGACAAGTATAGGTATTAACTTGTATACCATGTACTGATTCGAATCTCAATAGGTGAAATTTTATGATGAGGTAGTTTTTAAAAAAAAAAAAGAGTAAATGAAGGGCGTGAGACTTGAACCTCTGATCTTGTAGGCAAATGCCAGAACTCCAACACCTTACCACAGCTACAAAATTGAGAATTTGTAATTTTTAAGGGTATTAATTATATAATACTCCATCGTACGTGGGGGTCCCATTCTTGGGCTAAGAATTTGAGAAAATTTGTATGGCACATTGTGAACAGGTAATGTTGCTTTCTAATTTTCTTATAACAATTGTGATTATATTATTTAATTTATGATATTTTACACTTGTATGGTGAAAATTTTAAATTTTGAAAAAATTATGTGGTGGAAATTGAAAATAATTAGGTTAAGTTTCGTACAACACATTGTGCTAAGGTAACAACAATCTATGGCATTGTTATAATATTTGTGATTATTTTATTCAATATGTGGTATTTAATTTACGTATATATTTTGCTTCGATATAACTATTGTGGATTTTTTACGACATAGTTTCAATTTGTTATGGAATATATCATCACAAAAAAAAAAAATACGACAGATTGTGATAAGGTAATACCTCTTTATGATTTTATTATAAGAATTGTGGTTATATTATTTAATTATGGTATGGTATTTTTTCAATTATAACTATGTTAACTGAACATTCTGATTGAATTTTTTTTTATACAACACGTTGTGGGTATGAAAACGTTAATTTATGGTATTATCATAACAAATTTGGGTATATTACTGAATTTGTGGTATTTTAGATATGTCCTATTTCGGAATATTTTAATCAATTTCCTTTGATATGACACATTGTGTAAGAAAACGTCAATTTATGATATTGTCATAACAATTGTGATTTGTTATATAATTTGTAGTATTTACATATGTTTTCTTTTGATACTACACGTTGTGGTAAAAAAATGACAATTTTAGGTGTACGTTGTCATAACAATTGTGATTATTTTACAAAATTTGTGGTATTTTACAAATATTTTTGCTTGGGCGTAACAATTATTGATTCTGATACGAAATATTTTGATTTTATTACGAAATATCATACGGTCAAAAAAAATTTGACAGAAATTGTACAGGCCTTCAAATCTCTCCTCGCTCCTCGCAAACGACTTCAAAAAACCCTTACTAATTCAGTGGGTACCACATTGTACAGGTGCAATCAAACTCAACACATTACACATGTTGTATCTAACCAAGCACAAGGCAGGCTTTAGTGGATTATTTAGGGGAAAATGACGGATCAGGACGTGTTTTTGATAATTAATATCCGTCAAGGACAAGCTAAAAACATTTGTTAATACTGAAAATGTCCTTAGCAGCTATTAATTATCAAAACACGTCCTTAGCCGTCATTTTCTCATTATTTAGAGATGACAGAGGACAATGGATCATGGGATGCTACGGCTAGATCACATGTGAGACAAGCTTGGAAGCAAATTGGGAATCTGATTCTCTTACAGCCGTGGAGTTTATCAATGGGGGGAGCTCGACAATCATCCACAAAGCGTCATGATCAATGATTCCTATGCTATTCTGATGAGGACAAGAACAACGCTAAATCACGTTATCGGAAGGCCAATCAATGTGCTGATCACCTGGCATGGCAAGAATTGTAGCGGAACAGAATGAAGATCTTGTAATCTCGGTGAACGCACCAATCACAATTAGAGAGTTTATGATTAGGGACAACCTTAACCCGCGGCAATTTCTAGATTAGTAAGGTTTTCCTTCCGATGGGTTGCACTCTTTCCTAATGCTCACACTTCTGTTGCATGAACCTCTGTTCTAACCTTATATTATTCCAAAGTACAAAAAAAAAAAAAAAAAAAAAAAAAATTATTGGCTATGACAATGGTTCAATTCAATTCGGTTATGGTAAAATCCAGAAATTCGTATATAACCAAAATCAAAACGTAACCGAAACCGAAATCACTGGGCTTCGTTCTATCTAGTCCGTAACCAAAACTATTAGGTGGCTAGGTGCAGGCCAGGTTGGTTTAGTTTGATTTTTTTACGGTGGTTAACATGTCCAATCACCGAACCGATCCGAAACCGACTCAAACTCATACCAACCAAAACCTTTTTTATTAAGTCGCTGCAATTTAGTCTACAAGTGGAAAATGAAGCTATTACTCGCCAAGCCATTACGAATGAAAACAAAATAGTGTTGTACTAGCTAGCTAGTATGCTCCGTCTTTCAAATATCCCTAAATATAATTAAGCCCCCATTAGATTCACCAATTAATATTAATCAAACACTAACATATCCTTCCTTCCTCTCATATATCCCGGCCGCTGTATCTTTCTAGCGTCACGTACTCTAGATATCCAACAGCCTAGTAGTTCAACGATCCAGTAGATTATTAAACCAAGGGCTAGCAATTAAACATATTACTATCCGTAGAATTCACAACAAATATATTAAATGAAATGCAATGAGTACGTGCTGACTGCTATTATATATGTACATATATATACATGTATGTGTGTATATTTATACAATATTAGAGTAATTTCGTAATTATATTGCGTTCAGTTGCAATTCAGTTTGGTTAGATATCGGTTGGGTTATTGAAAAGTTTCGTTGGGTTATCGGACACAAAACCTACGCATTTTAAGTCGGTTAGGCTTATCTTTTGAGCTCTCCTAGAAAGGCACTTTGGTCAATTCTAGGGTGTTCAGTTCCTTGGGATTCAATTAGGGTAAGGTTCACTTTGTTCTCTTTTGAATTCCACACGTGTTTTGATTGTTAATATTGAGTACCTCTTTGATAGTGACAGATATGGCCTGATCTTTAAATTAATAAATCAATCATCATCGTTTATAGTGAAAACTATTTTTAGACTTTGCCCTTAGAGTACATTTAAGCTTATGCATGCTTAGGCGTAACCACATAAATAAGAGACGGAACCAAGTCTGGACTTACGGGAGCTAGCCAATGCCCCGTGAAACATTTGTTTTTAAAATTTAGATATTAATATTAGTAATTTTTTATTTTTTAAGAACACCTAGATATTGTATTTTATATTGGATATCATTTAGACATTTAAATGCTTTAAGAATGTGTTCATTTTGGGTTCCAAACCCAATCTCTCCCTCTGTATCTTTTTATCTCTTTTCACTCATTATCCAAAAAACTTCCATCAAAACCTAAACCAAACAAACTATTAAATTCTTGAACCTTAAAATTTCAGAATATTATTATTCATAGTTCGGCCCGCATCTACGAAATCCAGATTATGTACCTGACATAAATCATTGTGCATGTTAATGTGTGATTGCTTGTTGGATTGTTTTTCTTACTTCGTGCTTGTCGTAACACTATTGTCATTGTTATTGTCGTTAATAATTAATTACAGTATCATGTAACATAGGGAAACATTTTTTAGGAATAATAAATTGCATCGTCTTTTGAATCTGTGAAGTGGACTAATGATAGTTTTACGTACTCATTCAGTTTAGTATTTGGTGTCTTTGGTTGGAGTGCATCTCATCGTCAGGTGGTGGCTTTTGTCTTTTACGTTGCACTTTTTTTCGTTTGAGATTCCTAATTAGATGTTAAGCTGTTTAAAAGTGTCGCTGTTGCGTCAGACCATGTCTGGATTAGGATAAAAGACATCAGCTGCCTTGTGATTTAACCGTTTTGTATTTGTTAGACGATTAGTTTGGCTTTGTCCAAGTTCTTTGTAATGATCTCCGTTTTGTAAGTGTCGCTCGACGTTTATCAATACAATCTTCTCCCTTTTGACAAAAAAAAAAAAAAGGAAAAAGAAAGAAAGAGAAGTGGACTACTAATGATAGTTTTACTCATTCAGTTTAGTAGATCCATAATCCAATTCCATAGTAACAACCAAATCATGTTTAAGGAAAGAATATCGATCCGTTCATCCGACAAATAATTAACTAGGTATTCCTTAGTTAATCAGTTCGGTGCATAAATTTTTTAAAAACACATGTGCGACGTAAGCAAACCCAAATTACTTAAATACCCTTACCCAACCTCATGCATGCGGTCGGTACTGTTCTCATGAACACTTATTCATCGGCACCATCCATCTCACACCGATGGTACATTTTTCTCTAGGTATTGAGAAAAGGGTATATCTCAACACGCACGTTACAACTTGGACTCATGATTTTCGCGCCTTGTTTTCCGGACGGTAACACTCTAATGGCAATATCAATACAAGTCTTACAATTGGCACTGGATAGATCTCTGGTGCACTGAACGAACCCGTAAAGGGTAGTCGAATTCCCAATCCCCAACTTCCCGGAAGCATACAGTGTCGGGCTAGTAGAAGCTGCTCCCTCCAAATCGGTGAGTAACTCATTGACCTTCTCGTTGAAATAAACTGGGTTGCTTGCATTTTTAGGATTCTCCTGGGAAAACCACAACTGGAAATCGATTTGGCCCAAGAAATCGAGGTTCGAGTATTTCAATTGACAGTAATCGTACCAGACGAATGCCGCTTCCCTGAGCGGGCAAATGTTTTGAACCTGGATGACTGCACCGTCAACGCAGGTTTGGCAGTCTGTACTGTTGATGTCACCTCGGCAGAGGGCGAGGCCGGTGACTTGGCTCTGGTTCAGGCCTATCGAGCCGGAACCGAAGCCAGTCAGTGGAGTTTGTGCGTCGAGATAACTCGTTAGGTTGTTCAAGTTCTGGTTGTAAGGGCCATTGGCACTGAAATTTCCGGAGTTTATGCAGGAAGAAACAGTTGGGTTTGTTGCGAGAGTGAGTTGGAGGAGGAGAGAGAAACAGAGGAGAGGGAGGAGAGAGAAAAGCCATGAGGATGACATGGTTTGGATGAGTTTGGTGATGAGAGATGGATACATTCCTAGGCACATTGTTGGGTTTTTATAGATGGAAATTCCTAACGATCGGAAGCAACTTCAAATTAAGGGTGGCTGGTTCCCTTCTTTTTTTTTTTTTTTTTTCCATTCTTCTTCTTTTATTTAATTTGAGTGGAAGTTGTCAAACTGAGATAATAAGATAATGCACCGTAGATATGATACTATAGTGGACCGATCGGCGCTCGATCTGGTCCCACCTAGAGTGGACCGACCGGCGCTCGATTCTGGTCCCACCAAAAATGTATTTTCCTTCATTATTAAGGTCCCGTTTGGACAAATAAACCACAGTGACTTATTTTTTGTCCTTATTCAAATTTTTTTCCTATTTTGTGGCTTATTATCAATTTTTTGGGAATTATTGCTTCGTTATGACGAGAGGAATCTAAAAAGTAAAAATTTGAGTCGAAATCCAAATTTTTGCACAAAAAGACAAAAATGTGGCTTTCCCGCCAAATTTCGTCGAAATTCCAAAAAAATTGGATTTCGATCAAAATTTTTTACTTTTCCGATTCCTCTCATCATAATGAAGCAATAATCCCCAAAAAATGGACAATAAGCCACAAAATGGAGAAAAAATTTGAATAAAGACAAAAAATAAGCCACAATAGCTTATTTGTCTAAACAGCCCCTAAGTACTATAATTATGGATACTACTATATAGTAACAAGTAGTATCTCTTTCCGATGATAAGTTTTCTTGTTTGTCCCCACGAATCAAAATCTTGGTTCCGAGTGTGCTATTGGGGAAGTTGGAGGCACATTTCATCGACTTCTTCAGCATGGTGGGAATAATTCTTTTTTTGATAAGTTTAGTTAAGGCCCTCCTGATGTATACATCTACTTATATCTAGAGAAAATAAAAGATAGGAGTACCATATTAGGCTGCGCCTGAACGTCTATTCATGGTTGATGACATCAACTTGATGTATATATACTTCTATATATTTAGAGAAAATAAAAGATACCATATTAGGCTGTGCTCGAACGTCTAATCATGGTTGCCGTCGTCTTTTACTCTTTAGTCTTGGTGATGTCGAATTGAGTAATCTTTTGTTGTGAGAGATCAATTAGTGTTCTTAGCCCTTGTTCGGTTGTGGGTTTTGAGTAGTGTTTTTAAATAAAGGTAGAGAGAGAAATGAGAGTAATAATTGTGAAGAGAAGTAAAAAGTAGAGAGAGATAGAGTGAAAAATGAGAGTAATGATTAAAAAGTTAAAGAGAGAAAAAGTAGAAAAATTACTTTTTCTAAAATTTTAGATTTGAGTTCCAAACCGAACAAAGCCTAAAGGCGTCGAAACGTCCACCACTGCCCCTGCGGATTAATTTGAATAGACCTTGCATAAATATGGATATTCAGGGTGGGTTCTTGTTAACTTAACTTATTTTTTTTATTTTATCTGTTTTATTCATCTTTTTTGAATTTTTGTTAGATTTGCATGATATTTTTTGAATTATTCATCTGTCTCGACAACAGCATTCCAAAAATTATAAAATTATGACCAACAACAAAAAAAAGTTCACTTAAAAAGAAAAAAGTTAAAAACTCTGTAATTTTTTTCAACATCTATCAATATTTTTATACTTTTCCGATGAATCCCAAAAAATTACGACGAAAATGTAAATAAATAAAAAAAACCAAAATAAGTTTCAAATATATAAATTTACAGCAACGCAACCTGTGATCAATGTTGCAATCATGCGAAGAAATTTTATTACCCTTGTTGATAAAGACACACTAAACTTTTCATAGTGGTTCCAGTCCACCTAAACTTTTCGTAGTGGTTCCAGTCCTTATATGGACACACGTTCCAAAAATACCCTAGGGCACCCTATGAAAGTGCCTAAACCCTAGGGTACACAATAAAAGTGCCTAAAACCTTAGGGTACCCAATAAAAGTGCCTAAAACCCTAAGATATTCCATAAAAGTGTCTAAAACCTTAGGGTACCCAATAAAAGTGGCTAAATCGCTAAAACCCTATAATAGGAAAGTGCACCCTAAAACTCCTATGAAAGTGCCTAAACGTAGGGTACCCTAAAACCCTAAAATCCTAGGGTACCCTAAAACCCTAGGGTACCTTAAAACCCTAAAATCCTAGGATACCCTAACACATTATATAGATAGTAAGGGCAATCGGGGTATTTTTGTCCAGAAATGGACCTCCACTACTATTACAATTTGGATTGGACTAAACGTCCAAAAACACCTTCAAAATAGACCTTAATCCAATTTACCGATAAATATATTTCTAGTCATTGTGATCAACGTCTCTCCCCAATGATTAATTAGGACAATATGCGCCAATCCTTACGTGTGACCTCTTTCTCTCTCTCCTCGTATAATAATATCGCTCTCTATTTAGCCGGCTGCCGTCACCCTATTAGCTAGCTTCCTTTAATTTTTATATATATACAGTATATATTTTTGGGAAAAATTCAAAAAACCCCCCAACCTTTAGGCCCAAGTTCAATTAGACTCCCAACCTTCTAAAAACTTCAATTTTACTTCTAACGTTACCTTCCGTTAAATATCATCCCGATCGAATCTCGATGATCCGAGCCTCTCAATGTGTTTAAAATGTGATTTTAAGAGTACCCTTTAAAAATCAACAAAAAAAATGACCGGAAAGGGCTTCATCTAAACAGTTTTTTATTGAATAATTCAATAAAAAGCTCAAGCCCTTCATTTTTTTGTTGATTTTTAAGGAGTACTCTTAAAATCACGTTTTGAACACATTGAGCGGCTTGGATCATCAGAAAAGGGGAGGTGCAGATCGATCCGGATTTTGTTCAAGTCCGGACGTCCGGATTTTGCTTCGGTCTGCACCTCCCCTTTTTCGATCGAATCTCAATGATCCGAGCCACTCAATGTGATTAGAACGTGATTTTAAGGGCACCTGCAAGAAATCAGCAAAAAAAATGATCGGGAAGGGCTTGATCTAAACAGTTTTTTATTGAATAATTCAATAAAAACTGTTTAGATGAAGCCCTTCCCGGTTATTTTTTTTGTTGATTTTAATTGGGTACCCTTAAAATCACGTTTTGAACACATTGAGCGGCTCGGATCATCGAGATTCAATCGGGGTTATATTTAACAGAGCTTTTAACGAAATCCGTTAGTCATTCGGACGGAAGGGGGCATTTTGATTAACGGAAGATAACGTTGGGAGTAAAATTGAAGTTTTTAGAAGGTTGAAAGTCTAATTGAACTTGGGCCTAAAGGTTGGGGGGTATTTTGAAATTTTCCCTATATTTTTGGTGACCTCTGTTATCTCTTGCTCCTTTCTTTCCCTTTTTCAATTTTTTTTTTTTTTGGTTTTTTCTCTCTAGCTTTCATTAGTGTGTGGGCCTACACGTACGTGACGGATTGTGGATGGTGTTATGTATGTAGCAAAATAAGCCAATAAGTCAATTTTTTGTCTTTATTCAAAAAAATAGATAATTTCGATCGTAATTTTTTTATTTTTTATATTTCTCTCGTTATAACGAAGCAATAATCATTAAAAAATTAACTAAAAACTATCAAATGCTGAAAAAAAAATTAAATAAAAATAAAAAATAAGCCAAATAACTTATTAAGTTGAGGGATTCTTTGGTATAGGAGTTTTGTGGTCGTGATTTTGCCGAATTTGACGTCAGCGTGGCAGTTCGCAAGGGTGTTCCGTTATTTGAGATTTTGTGTCGCGAGGTTGATGTGGTAGTTGTCGGTTCTGTGAAGATTTGCAAAAAGTTTGAGGTTTTTTTTTTTTTGTGGAAAATGACAGCCCAGGACGTATTTTAATAATTAATATCCGCGAAAGACACATGCTGAGAACATTTGTTAATGCTGAAAATGTCCTTGGAAGTTATTAATTATCAAAACACGTCATTGGCCGTCATTTTCCCTCTCTTTTTTTTCCAATCGATCGGTAAGAGAGTTCATTACATCATGTATGAATTACAAAATACAAATCACGGAACACTACATCTATTGTGGGAGAGCCCATTAAATAACCAAATTCAACAATTGAACCAACGTGATAAATAAACCATCAAAGGGACCGTAATCACTATAAACTCAACTCAACTACAAACCTCATTAAGGAGAGAAATAACTCCAACGAATACAAAGGAAAAAACACTCATACGCAGGTGCAAAAACTCCTGACCTCCTTGTGAGATGTAAGAGTCCTGGCCAGCTAGCTAAGCTAGCCTCATATGGTTCAAAAAGTTGAGTTTAGAACTTGTAAAAGAACAAACTCCTCTCATTAGCTTTATGTTCGTTTGGTATGAAGCTTGTATATAAACTCTCTTACGAAAAGAAAAAAAAAAGCTGGTATATAAACTAGGATAAAGTCAGTGCTATGAATAATACGAATTACTACAGAATACTGTAGTATAGTTTTAGTCTAAAATCATGAAAATCATATAACCCACTTTGCCAAGTTTTCCAAAAATTGATATCCCATTCCAGTTTCTAAAATAAGTACCCATTTTCAAGCTTAAAAATAACTGAAATCAAAAAATATGCAAGATGAATCTTATTTGATAAATTTCTTGAATGATGTAAAAAAAATTTGAAAATTTATTTTCGTACATATATTATTTATAAGTTTGAAAATTAAAATAAGTACTTATTTTTTAAGAAGAGAAAATGGAACGAGCAAATTCAAAAAAGAAGCCAATAGTTAATGGTTAGAGGAATTCAACACATCTAGTCATCAGAATGATAAGTGTGGATGTTAGAATTCAGTGACGAATCTAGAAATTTAACGTAGGAGGGGCACCAACTCATCATAATTCCTAAGTTCACAATTTCCAGCAATCAAACACAATAAGACAATGCTAAACTTCCTCCTAACTCCTAAGTACGAAAACTTATGTCTTATACTTTGATAAAGTTTCTAAAAATAGGTATAACAATTACTCTAAATACTTATCCAAGACGTTTCCACGAATATTATTACAATAACTTCTAATTTCCATGCCAACGGACTTGTTCCCCGATGACACTTCCTCACCTTTTCTACAAGGAATGTGAGAGTTTGATTCTCGTCAGAAACGCGAGTATTTGGTATGGTATTTGATGCCCTTTGGGCTTACCTCACTCCGCATGCCACTTACTGTCCATTTCCCATCCCTCTTAAGAGTAGGCTAGACATCTATCGAGTGACAAAATTAAAAAAAAAAATTCTTTTTCCATATCTGAACAATTCCCTTGTCAGCATATCTATTTAGGTAGTGATTACATTTGTGTTGTGAGGCAAGCAATTTACTTTTTTTCATTCCATCCCATTACAATTAATCAAGAAATCAATGACTAAATCATGAAGTGAATATCTGAAAATTTCAGCTAAGTTTAAAACTTTTTTTGTTGCTGATTTTACGTAACATACTGCCCACCGATCTTCCTTAAGTGGTACTATGACTGTTAAGGACTAGTGTCCCAGGTGTAATCTTGTCCCTCTGAAGACCTTAATCATCTTTTCAGAAGACGGGAGAAGTCTAAGGAGGTTTGGGGACATGCTTTGAGAAGTCGTTTGTGGAGCGATCGAGAAAGAGGAAAGACCTGTAACGTCTTTCCTCTTTCTTGCCTTGGAATATTGTGTTTTGTGTTACGCTTAATTTAGCAGATTTGGAAAGATATTGATAGGAAAAGCTTTGATAAGTTAGATCCTGTCATTTCCGCGAGTTCCAAGGTGATAGTCTCCTACACAAATGAAATTGTACAGGCCTTCAAATCTCCCCTCGCAAACAGCTTCACAAGACCCTAACTAATTCAGTGGGTACCACATTGTACAGGG
The DNA here is from genome assembly GCA_025413875.1 of Rhododendron molle. Classification (NCBI taxonomy): domain Eukaryota; kingdom Viridiplantae; phylum Streptophyta; class Magnoliopsida; order Ericales; family Ericaceae; genus Rhododendron; species Rhododendron molle. The sequence goes on from CM046391.1 coordinate 49,200,282, forward strand.
GCAATCAAACTCAACACGGATGGATGTCGGTATCTAACCAAGCACAAGGCAGGCTTTAGTGGATTATTTAGAGATGACAGAGGACAACGGATCATGGGATACTACGGCAAGATCACATGCGAGACAAGCTTGGAAGCAAAAAAATTTGGGAATATATAGAGGTCTTACCATAATCCTAGAGAAAAGCTTGACCAAACGTCAAGCAGGAATCTGATTCTCTTACAACCGTGAAGTTTTATCAATGGGGGGAGCTAGCTCGACAAACCATCCTCAAAGCATCATGATCAATGATTTCCATGCTATTCTGATTAGGACAGGAACAACGCTAAATCCCGATGCCAATCAATGTGCTGATCACCTGACAAGAATTGGAGCGGAACAGAATGAATCTTGTGATCTCGGTGGATGCACCACTCTCAATTAGAGAGTTTATGATTAGGGATAGCCTTAACCTAAAGCAATTTCTAGATTAGCTAGTAAGGTTTTCCTTTTGATGGGTTGCACTCTTTCCTGATGCTGGCACTTCTGATGCATGAACCTCTGTTCTAACTTTATATTATTCCAAAGTACCCAAAAAAAAAAAAAATTTATTGGCTATGACAATGGTTCAATTCAATTCAGTTCGGTTATGATAAAATTCAGAAATTCGTATATAACCAAAATCAAAACGTAACAGAAACCGAAATTACTGGGCTACTTTCTATCTAGTCCGTAACCAAAACTATTAGGTGGCTAGCTAGGTGCATGCCATGAGGTTGGTTTAGTTTGATTGATTTTTTTACCGAAATCGGTGGTAAAAAAATCACCGAACCGATTCGAAACCGACTCGAACTCATACCAACCAAAACCTTTTATTAAGTCGCTGCAATTTAGTCTACAAGTGGAAAATGAAGCTATTACTAACCATTACGAATGAAAACAAAATAGTGTACGTTGTAGTAGCTAAGTATGCTCCGTCTTTCAAATATCCCTAAATATAATTAAGCCCCCATTAGATTCACCAATTAATATTAATCAAACACTAACATATCCTTCCTTCCTCTCATATATCCCGGCCGCTGTATCTTTCTAGCATCACGTACTCTAGATATCCAACAGCGTTGTAGTTCAACGATCCAGTAGATTATTAAACCAAGGGCTAGCAATTAAACATATTACTATCCGTAGAGTTCACAACAAATATATTAAATGAAATGCATTGAGTGCTGACTGCTATTATATATGTACATATATATACATGTATGTGTGTATATTTATACAATATTAGAGTAATTTCGTAATTATATTGCGTTCAACTTCGGTTCAATTTGGTTAGATATCGGTTGGGTTATTGGAAAGTTTCGGTTGGGTTATCGAACACAAAACTTCCGCATTTTAAGTCGGTTCGGCTTATTTTTTGAGCTCTCCTAGAAAGGCACTTTGGTCTATTCTAGGGTGCTCAGTTCTATCGGATGTTCAATTAGGGTAAGGTTCACTTTGTTCTCTTTTGAATTCTACAGGTGTTTTGATTGTTAATATTGGGTACCTCTTTGACAGTGACGGATATGGCCTGATCTTTAAATTAATAATTCAATCATCGTTTATAGTGAAACTTATTTTTAGACTTTGCCCTTAGAGTAAATTTAAGCTTATGTATGCTTAGGCATAACCACATAAATCAGAGACGGAATCAAGTTGGGACTAGCTTATGGGGGCCAAGGCCCCGAGATGTTTTGGATTTTTTTTTTTAAATTTAGATATTAATATTAGTTGTTTTTTTTTTTTTTTAAGAACACCGAGATATTGTATTTTGTGTTGGATATTATTTAGACATTAAAATGCTTTAAGAATGTGTTCATTTTGGATCCCAAACCTAATCTCTTCCTCTGTTTTTTTCTATCTCTCTCTACTCATTATCCAAAAAACCTCCATCAAAACCTCAACCAACAAATTATTAAATTCCTGAAATTTCAAAATTTTATTATTCATAATTCGGCCCCGCATCTACGAAATGCTGATTATATATGTACCTGACGTAAATCATTGTGCATGTTAATGTGTGATTGCTTGTTGGATTGTTTTTCTTACTTCGTGCTTGTCGTAACACTATTGTTACTGTCCTCAATAATTAATCACCATACAACATAGGGAAACATTTTTAGGAGTAATAAATTGCATCGTCTTTTGAATCTGTGAAGAGTTTTACTCATTCAGTTTAGTATTTGTTGTACTTGGTTGGAGTGCATCTGATCGTCTAATGCTTTGTTCTCTTTCCAACTCAAAAAGAATTTTTCAAAAAATTCCCCCTAGATTCCTCCTAAATTCCCCTTACTTTCTACATTTCTCTCTCTATCTCTCTCCACTTATTACCCCTACTATTTTTCAAAAAAATTTTCAAAATCTAAATCAAACACAGCAAAGTATTTGGTATCTTTTGTCTTTCACTTTGCACTTTTTCTCGTTTGAGACTCCTAATTAGATATTAGGCTGTTTAAAAGTGTCCTGTTGCGTCAGGTCATGCCTGGGTAATGATGAAAGACGTCAGTTGCCTTGTGATTTAATCGTTTTGTATTTGTTAGACGATTAGTTTGGCTTTGTCCAAGTTCTTTGCAATGATCTCCGTTTTGTAAGTGCCGCTCGACGTTTATTAATACAATCTTCTCCCTTTTGACCAAAAAAAAAAAAGGAAAAAGAAAGAAAGAGAAGTGGACTACTAATGATAGTTTTACTCATTCAGTTTAGTAGATCCATAATCCAATTCCATAGTAACAACCCAATCATGTTTAAGGAAAGAATATCGATCCGTTCATCCGACAAATAATTAACTAGGTATTCCTTAATTAATCAGTTCGGTGCATAAATTTTTCAAAAACACATGTGCGACGTAAGCAAACCCAAATTACTTAAATACCCTTACCCAACCTCATGCATGCGGTCGGTACTGTTCTTATGAACACTTATTCATCGGCACCATCCATCTCACACCGATGGTACATTTTTCTCTAGGTATTGAGAAAAGGGTATATCTCAACACGCACGTTACAACTTGGACTCATGATTTTCGCGCCTTGTTTTCCGGACGGTAACACTCTAATGGCAATATCAATACAAGTCTTACAATTGGCACTGGATAGATCTCTGGTGCACTGAACGAACCCGTAAAGCGTAGTCGAATTCCCAATCCCCAACTTCCCGGAAGCATACAGTGTCGGGCTAGTAGAAGCTGCTCCCTCCAAATCGGTGAGTAACTCATTGACCTTCTCGTTGAAATAAACTGGGTTGCTTGCATTTTTAGGATTCTCCTGGGAAAACCACAACTGGAAATCGATTTGGCCCAAGAAATCGAGGTTCGAGTATTTCAACTGACAGTAATCGTACCAGACGAATGCCGCTTCCCTGAACGGGCAAATGTTTGGAACCTGGATGACTGCACCGTCAACGCAGGTTTGGCAGTCTGTACTGTTGATGTCACCTCGGCAGAGGGCGAGGCCGGTGACTTGGCTCTGGTTCAGGCCTATCGAGCCGGAACCGAAGCCAGTCAGCGGAGTTTGTGCGTCGAGATAACTCGTTAGGTTGTTCAAGTTCTGGTTGTAAGGGCCATTGGCACTGAAATTTCCGGAGTTTATGCAGGAAGAAACAGTTGGGTTTGTTGCGAGAGTGAGTTGGAGGAGGAGAGAGAAACAGAGGAGAGGGAGGAGAGAGAAAAGCCACGAGGAAGACATGGTTTGGATGAGTTTGGTGATGAGAGATGGATACATTCCTAGGCACATTGTTGGGTTTTTATAGACGGAAATTCCTAACGATCGGAAGCAACTTCAAATTAAGGGTGGCTGGTTCCCTTCTTTTTTTTTTTTTTTTTTTCCATTCTTCTTCTTTTATTTAATTTGAGTGGAAGTTGTCAAACTGACATAATAAGATAATGCACCGTAGATATGATACTATAGTGGACCGATCGGCGCTCGATCTGGTCCCACCTATAGTGGACCGATCGGCGCTCGATTCTGGTCCCACCAAAAATGTATTTTCCTTCACTTGTATTATTAAGTACTCTCTTCGTCCCAAATTGGATGTCAATTTTTGATATCCGTGCCAATTTCAACTCCTTATATCTTTCAATATGGATCTCAAAACATATGCAATATGAATCTTGTTTGATAGTTCTCGATTAATTCTATTATACAAAATTTTCAAACTCATGAAAAATATTATAGATTGAAAGATATAAGCGATTAAAAATGACACGAATTTCAAAAATTATCATTCTTTATGGGACGGAGGGAGTACTATAATTTTGGATACTACTATATAGTAACAAGTAGTATCTCTTTCCGATGATAAATTTTCTTGTTTGTCCCCACGGATCAAAATCTTGGTTCCGACTGTGCTATTGGGGAAGTTGGAGGCACATTTCATCGACTTCTTCAGCATGGTGGGAAAAATTCTTTTTTTGATAAGTTTAGTTAAGGCCCTCCTGATGTATACATCTACTTATATCTAGAGAAAATTAAAGATAGGAGTACCATATTAGGCTGCGCCTGAACGTCTATTCATGGTTGATGACATCAACTTGATGTATATATACTTCTATATATTTAGAGAAAATAAAAGATACCATATTAGGCTGTGCTCGAACGTCTAATCATGGTTGCCGTCGTCTTTTACTCTTTAGTCTTGGTGATGTCGAATTGAGTAATCTTTTGTTGTGAGAGATCAATTAGTGTTCTTAATGGTCGAAACGTCCATCACTGCCACTGCGGATGAATTTGAATAGACCTTGTATAAATATGGATATTCAGGGTGGGTTCTTGTAAACTTAACTTATTATTATTATTTTTTTATGTGTTTTATTCGTCTTTTTTGAATTTTTATTAGATTTGCACGATATTTTTTGAATTATTCATCTGTCTCGACAACAGCATTCCAAAAATTATAAAATTATGACCAACAACAAAAAAAAAAGTTCACTTAAAAAGAAAAAAGCTAAAAACTCTGTCATATTTGTCTAAAGTGTCATCTTATTTGAATTTTTTTTAACATCCATCAATATTTTTATATTTTTCCGATGAATCCCAAAAAATTACGACGAAAATGTAAATAAAAAAAATAAAAAAATAAGTTTCAAATATATAAATTTACAGCAACGCAACCTGTGATCAATTTGCAATCATGCGAAGAAATTTTATTCTATAAATATATTTCTAATCATTGTGATCAACGTCGCTCCCCAATGATTAATTAGGACAATATGCGCCAATCCTTACGTGTGACCTCTCTCTCTCTCTCCTCGTATAATAATATCGCTCTCTATTTAGCCGGCTGCCGTCACCCTATTAGCTAGCTTCCTTTAATTTTTATATATATACAGTATATATTTTTGGTGACCTCTGTTATCTCTTGCTCCTTTCTTTCCCTTTTTCAATTTTTCTTTTTTTTTTGGTTTTTTCTCTCTAGCTTTCATTAGTGTGTGGTACGTGACGGGTTGTGGATGGTGTTATGTATGTAGCAAAATAAGCTAATAAATCAATTTTTTTGTCTTTATTTAAAAAAATAGGTAATTTCGATCGTAATTTTTTTATTTTTTATATTCCTCTCGTTATAACGAAACAATAATCATTAAAAAATTAACTAAAAACTATCAAATGCGGAAAAAAAAATAAATAAAGACAAAAAAATAAGCCAAATAACTTATTAAGTTGAGGGATTCTTTGGTATAGGAGTTTTGTGGTCGTGATTTTGCCGAATTTGGCACCAGCGTGGCAGTTCGCGAGGGTGTTCCGTTATTTGAGATTTTGTGTCGCGAGGTTGATGTGGTAGTTGTCGGTTCTGTGAAGATTTGCAAAAAGTTGAGTTTTTTTTTTTTTTTTTGGGAAAATGACAGCCCAGGACGTATTTTAATAATTACTATCCGTGAAAGACATGCTGAGAACATTTGTTAATACTGAAAATGTCCTTGGGAGTTATTAATTATCAAAACACGTCATTGGCCGTCATTTTTCCTCTCTTTTTTTTTCCAATCGATCGGTAAGAGAGCTCATTACATCATGTATGAATTACAAAATACAAAACACAGAACACTACATCTATTGTGTGAGAGTCCATGAAATAACGAAACTCAACAACTGAACCAACGTGATAAATAAACCCATCAAAGGGACCGTAATCACTATAAACCCAACTCAACTACAAACCTCATTAAGGGGAGAAATAACTCCAACGAATACAAAGGAAAAAACACTCATACGCAGGTGCAAAAACTCATGACCTCCTTGTGAGATGTAGGAGTCCTGGCCAGCTAGCTAAGCTAGCCTCATATGGTTCAAAAAGTTGAGTTTAGAACTTGTAAAAGAACAAACTCCTCTCATTAGTTTTATGTTCTGTTGGTATGAAGCTTGTATATAAACTCGATCTCTTAAGAAGAAGAAGAAAAAAAAAAAAAAGCTTGTACATATAAACTAGGATAAAGTCAGTGCTATGAATAATACGAATTACTACAGATTACTGTACTATAGTTTTAGTCTAAAATCATGAAAATCATATAACCCACTTTGCCAAGTTTTCCAAAAATTGATATCCCGTTCCAGTTTCCAAAATAAGTACCCATTTTCAAGCTTAAAAATAACTGAAATCAAAAAATATGCAAGATGAATCTTATTTGATAAATCTCTTGAATGATGTAAAAAAAATTTGAAAATTTATTTTCGTACATATATTATTTATAAGTTTGAAAATTAAAATAAGTACTTATTTTTTAAGAAGAGAAAATGGAACGAGCAAATTCAAAAAAGAAGCCAATAGTCAATGGTTAGAGGAATTCAACACATCTAGTCATCAGAATGATAAGTGTGGATGTTAGAATTCAGTGACAAATCTAGAAATTTAACATAGGAGGGGCACCAACTCATCATAATTCCTAAGTTCACAATTTCCAGCAATCAAACACAATAAGACAATGCTAAACTTTCTCCTAACTCCTAAGTACGAAAACTTATGTCTTATACTTTGATAAAGTTTCTAAAAATAGGTATAACAATTACTGTAAATACTTATCCAAGACGTTTCCACGAATATTATTACAATAACTTCTAATTTCTATGCCAACGGACTTGTTCCCCGATGACACTTTCTCACCTTTTCTACAAAGAATGTGAGAGTTTGATTCTCGTCAGAAGCGCGAGTATTTGGTATGGTATTTGATGCCCTTTGGGCTTACCTCACTCCGCATGCCACTTACTGTCCATTTCCCATCCCTCTTAAAAGTAGGCTAGACATCTATCGAGTGACAAAATAAAAATAAAAAATCTAGTTTCATATCTGAACAATTCCCTTGTCAGCATATCTATTTAGGTAGTGATTACATTTGTGTTGTGAGGCAAGCAATTTACTTTTTTTCATTCCATCCCATTACAATTAATCAAGAAATCAATGACTAAATCATGAAGTGAATATCTGAAAATTTTGGGAGTGGACGTTTGGATGCAAATCTATTGAGGCAGTGATTTCATTCGTGTTGTGAGGCAAGCAATTTACCATTTTTATTCCATCCCATTATGATTAAATTAATAAAGAAATCAAAGACTAAATCATGAAGTGAATATATCGGAAAATTTTAGGGACGGCGTTTGGATGATTTTTAAGACTTCACAATATTTGTATCTAGCATAGAATGTCAGTAATGGTTATTCCTACTGATTTAAATGTCTTATTATAGATTAAAAACAATTAAAATGATAATTATCTTCATTTCAGATTTTCGAATAGACCCTGAAGTCATATATGGAATTAGATTTTTAAATTTTCGCATTATGCATAGGTACAAATTTGTGCATAATAGTGTAGTCTAGGTTCATCAATGTTCTGATATACTATAACTACTTTAAATTCATGAAATTCATATAACCACTTTGCCAAATTTTCTGAAAATTGCTTATATGATCAAAATTCAAAAGAGAATCTAGTATTCAATGATTAAAGGAATTCAACACCTTTGGTAGTCAAAATGATAAGTGTGGATGTCAGGCAGATCAAGGCGTTTGACAGGGTCGTTTGGCCTAATTATAATCCAAATGCGATTTTTTTTAAATGGCTTTTTTTCTTATTAAAAAAATCGCATTTGTTAGTTTTTCGTCATTTTTTGTGTGTGGATTATTGCTTCGTCATGATGAGAAGAACCTAAAAAGCAAAAAATTAAGATCGAAATCCAATATTTTTTTAATAAAGACTAAAAAATTGATTTATTGGCTTATTTTTATCTTTATTCAAAAAATTTAGGTTTCGATCGTAATTTTTTAATTTTTAAATTTCTCTTATCATAACGAAGCAATAATCCCCAAAAAATTGACGAAAAACTAACAAATGTAAAAAAAATTTAAATAAAGATAAAAAAAAAAAAAAACCCCCGGCATTTGGCTTATTAGGCCAAACAACCTTAGGACGAACACTCACTCATCATAATTCACAAGTTCACTTTTTTGCAACAATTAAACACAATAAGACAATATTGAACTTAACCATTCATTCCTACGGAACGAAACTTATGACTTATGTTGAAAAATATATGCATGATAATTTGTTGGAAAATTATATGCATTTCTATTTATTATTTTGATGATTATAATGATGAAGTTTTTATTATTTGGCAAAAGAAAATCTTTTATTACAAAGTCTTTTCTTTCGGACTAATTTCTCTTTGCCTTGAAACATTGCATAAGTCTTTTGAAATTCAATGTTTAATAGTTATAAAGACTTAATGAACTCAATTCATACTTTAACGAAATTATTTAGACGAATTTTTGAGCCACAGGTTGACGAATCAGTTGATAAACCGGCTGTCTTTACAGAGAGCTGTGACAACCGGAGTACACTCTGGTTGACAGACCGGTTGACAAACCGGAAGACCAGCCGGAAGTCTGGGCGGACGACCGGTAGTGTATTTCTGCAGATTGCAACGGCTATATTTTTACCTACCAACTTCCTAACGGCTCCAATAGTTTATTAACGGCTAAAAGGTGGATGGATAGCTATATAAGGAATGAAGAACTCATTGATGAGTACCAAGACAAGCACTATCAATCTATTCCATTCCAAGAGCAAATCTTCAAAGATCAGAGCCTACCAATCTCATTGTTCTTCCTCTTTCATATTTTTCTTGTGAGAAAATTTGTACAAGTCTTGGGCAATAACTTTCATACTCTCTCCATATACTTGTAACCCCTAAGTGAGTGTTTGAGTGAAACAATTGAAAGCTTAGAAGACCAAATTCTTATTGGATTTGGGTGTTATTGTTTTCGAGAGGATTTCGAAGAAAACTCTTGCGGTTGTGCTAGCTCCTCGGGAAAGCTAGAGGTGTAAGGTCGTTGTAAGCACCTGCAAGTCTTACTACTTATAATCTTTTTGAAAATTAGTGGAACCTTCAAGTAGTTGCTTGAGGAGAAGTGGACTAGGCCGGACCGTGGACAAATCCGGGCCGAACAGCTATAATTGGGTTCTAACTCTCTAACTCTCTCTTTTACTTGCTCATATTATTTTTGTTTAATTGTTAGAGATAATTTTTATTTGGTATTTTTATTTAGCAACTCTATTCACCCCCCTCTAGGTTGTATTTTTGGGTAACATTTGGTATTAGAGCCTCGGCTCTTGTTTATAGACTTAACCATCTAAGAGTTAAGATCCATGGCAACCACTAGTAGCGTATCTTGCATCGAGGGGCAATCCTCAAATAGGCCTCCTTGTTTACGGGTTCAAACTATGGTCATTGGAAAAATTGCATGCAAATCTTTATCCAATCCACCGACTATGATTTATGGAAAATTGTTGCAAATGGTCCAATCATTCCTACTAAGAAATCCGGAGAAGAAACTATTCCTAAGCTAGAAGATGAATGGTCCAACATAGATAAGAGTAATATTGAAAAGAACTTTAGAGCTATGAATCTTCTCTTTTGTGCCATTACTCCAAATGAATATGATTGTGTATCCGCATGTGAAACCGCTAAGGAAATATGTGATAAATTGAAAATGGCTTATGAAGGAGATAGTCAAGTTAAGGAGTCTAAAATTGATATCCTTGTGCATGGTTATGAGCTTTTTAAAATGAAATCGGAAGAATCTATTTCTCAAATGTTTGCTAGATTTGCTAGTATTACTAACGGTTTAAAAGCTCTTGGCAAGACGTATAGTCAATCCGAGATGACAAGGAAGGTATTCCGCTCCATGCCATCAAAGTGGGATACTACAACTTCAATCATCCTTCAATCCAAATACTTCTCAAGATATACAATGGATCAACTCATGGGATCTCTCATGACCGAAGAAATCCATATCAATCTCAAAGATGAAAAAGAAGAGAAAATCAAAAATCTTGCTCTCAAAAGCACCTCACGCAAGCTCAAAATCAAAGATGACTCAAGTGACGAAAGCGAAGATGAGGAAATGGCTCTCATCACAAAGACATTTAAGAAACTCCTCAAAAATAGAGCATCTCGCAAAGGTAGCGGGTTTCCAAGAAAGGATGGAGGCAAAGAAGAAAGTAGCAAAAAGGATCCCATCATTTGCTATGAGTGCAAGAAGCCCAGCTAAATCAAAAGCGAATGTCCATATGTCAAGAAATATTCAAAGAAGGACAAAAGGAAAGCTATGATGGCCGCATGGGACAATAGCGATGATAGTAGCTCCGATGAGGACGATGAGCAACAAGAGATTGCTAACTTGTGTTTCATGGCCACCGAAGAAAATGAGGTAAATCTCGACTCATCCTATTCTTTTGATGAATTGCTTATTGCCTATAAAGGATTGAAAGTAGATTTTGAAATGGTTGTTACAAAAAACAAATCTCTTAAAAAAATGGCCAAAAAACTTTCAAAAGAAATAAATGATATAGTTGAAGAAAGAGATACCTTGAAAGAAGAAAATGAATCTTTGAAAGTCTCTTTGGAAAAGGAAAAGGAAAAAGAAGTTTTGAAAAATATTCCTCAAGATGAATCTCTAGTCAAGCAAGTTGATGATTTGACAAACTCTCTTGCTAAACTTACCAAAGGTAAGGACGGATTAGATATTCTTCTTGGAAAACAAATGTTTTCCTTTCATAAAGCCGGAATTGGGTATAATCCTACTCAACATAAAAATCTTTTTGACAAAGATCTTCCTCCAACTAGTCATCCCAAGCTCACATGTCATTTTTGTAGAAAGATTGGTCATATTTCTCCTAATTGTCCTATGAAAATCTTTTCAAACGGTTAAGAAGACTTGGATTCCTAAGAACCATGTCAATACTAACCTTCAAGGACCCAAAATGATGTGGGTAGCAAAAGTCAAGACTTGATGCTTTATTGTATGTGTGCTTGAAAAGTACATGGAAGGAAGGCATATGGTTTCTTGATAGTGGATGTTCTAGACATATGACTGGAGATATGAAGGCATTCAAATCTCTTACACCAAAAGATGGAGGAAATGTCACTTTTGGGGACAATGGCAAAGGTAAAGTCATCGGCATAGGTAATATTGGTGAGTCTCCTACTATTAAAGGTGTTTTACTTGTAAATGGTTTGAAGCACAATTTTCTTAGCATAAGTCAATTATGTGATAGAGGAAATCGTGTTGTTTTTGAGAAATCAAAGTGTATCGTTGAAAATATCAATAGCAACAAGACACTTTTTATTGGTCAAAGATATGACAATGTGTATGTGTTCAAGTTAAATGATTTGAGTAATATTGAGGCAAATGTTTTTCGGCTATAAGTGATAATAGTTGGCTTTGGCATAGACGTCTTGGACATGCTAGCATGGATGCTATTGCAAAACTTCCGAGAAAAGATTTAGTCAAAGGACTTCCTAAAATCAAATTTGAAAAGGACAAACTTTGAAATGCATGTCAACCAGGCAAACAAACAAAGGTTTCTTTTAAATCTAAAAATGTCGTTTCTACTACAAGGCCATTGCAATTATTACATATGGATTTATTTGGACCTACTCGTACTTCAAGTCTTGGCGGCAAATATTATTGTCTTGTTGTAGTAGATGATTTTTCTAGATACACATGGGTTATATTTCTAACTCATAAGAATGAGGCTTTTCCTAATTTTACAAAACTTTGTAGAAGAGTTCAAAATGAGAAAGGTTTTGTCATTCCAAATATTCGCATGGATCGTGGAAGAGAATTCGAAAACTCTTTATAAGAAAAGTTTTGTGATGAGCATGGTATAGGCCACAATTTTTCGGCTCCTCGCACTCCTCAACAAAATGGGGTAGTTGAAAGGAAAATCGTACTTTAGAAGAAATGGCTAGAACCATGCTTTGTGAAAACTCTTTACCAAAATATTTTTGGGCGGAAGCCGTCAATACTTCGTGCTATGTTTTAAATAGAGTTTTGATTAGGCCAATCCTCAAGAAAATGCCTTATGAGCTATGGAATAGTAGAAAACCCAACATTAGCTATTTTCATGCCTTTAGATGTAAATGCTTTGTGTTGAATAATGGAAAAGATGATTTGAGAAAATTTGATTCAAAATCGGATGAAGGCATTTTTATTGGATATTCGACTTCTAGCAAAGCATATCGGGTGTATAATAAATGTACTAACCTTGTGGAAGAATCCATCCATGTTTCTTTTGATGAATCTAACCCTTGTAGTCCAAAGATTATCAATGATAATGATGATGACGTTATAGCTACAAAGGAGATTAATGACTTGACAATAAATGAGAAAGAAGTTGAGGCTACTCAAGAAGAGATCTCTCAAACCCAAGTAGAAGAAGTCCAAAGTCAACCACAAGATGTCAATGGAAACAATCGTGATCTTCCAAAAGAGTGGAGATACGTTCAAAACCATCCAAAGGAGTTAATATTAGACGATCCTTCAAAAGGTATAACTACTCGCTCATCCTTTAGAAATATTTGTGGTAATCTTGCATTCGTTTTACAAATTGAACCAAAATCTTTTGTAGAAGCCGAACTTGATGAAGATTGGATTATGGCTATGCAAGAAGAATTGAATCAATTTGAAAGAAATGAAGTTTGGACTTTAGTGCCTAGACCTATTGATCATTCCATTATTGGTACGAAATGGGTTTTTCGTAACAAGCTAGATGAATTCGGTAACATTATTAGAAATAAAGCTAGACTTGTTGCTCAAGGGTATAATCAAGAAGAAGGTATAGATTATGAAGAAACTTTTGCACCGGTAGATAGATTAGAAGCCATTCGCATCTTACTTGCCTTTGCATCCTTTATGAATTTCAAACTTTATCAAATGGATGTGAAAAGTGCTTTTCTAAATGGTTTTATAAATGAGGAAGTTTATGTCAAACAACCTCCCGGATTTGAAAATCATGTTTTTTCCGATCATGTTTATAAACTTTCAAAAGCATTATATGGATTGAAACAAGCACCCCGAGCATGGTATGATAGATTGAGTTCTTTCTTGCTAAAAATGGTTTTTCAAGAGGAAAGATTTATACTACGCTTTTTATCAAAAACAAGGGTAAGGACTTGCTTATTGTACAAATATATGTTGATAATATCATTTTCGGTGCTACTAATGAAAACATATGCAAAGAGTTTGCTAAGTGTATGCAAGGTGAATTTGAAATGAGTATAATGGGAGAATTGAATTTCTTCCTCGGACTTCAAATCAAGCAAACTACCGAAGGAATTCTAATGAACCAAGCCAAATATGAAAAGAAACTCATCAAGAAATTTGGCATGGAAGGATCAAAGGCTATGAGCACACCAATGAGCACATCAACGAAGCTTGACAAAGATGAGAATGGTAAGCCCGTGAATGAAAAGATGTATCGAGGTATGATCGGCTCATTACTCTATCTAACGGCAAGTAGGCCGGATATAATGTTTAGTGTTTGTATGTGTGCACGTTTTCAATCATGTCCTAAAGAATCACATTTAGTTGCCATTAAACGTATTTTCAAATATCTAGTTGGCACACATGACTTAGGATTGTTTTATCTGCGTGGAGTTGCATCTGATTTGATTGGTTATTTGGATGCGGATTTTGGAGGTTTCAAAGTTGATCGTAAGAGTACAAGTGGGACTTGCCAATTTCTAGGACACTCTCTAGTGTCTTGGCATAGCAAGAAACAAAATTCCGTAACTCTATCTACTGTCGAGGCGGAATATGTAGCGGCCGGAAGTTGTTGTGCCCAAATATTATGGATCAAACAACAAATGGAGGACTTTAATTTGCATTATGATCATATTCCTATTAAATGTGATAATACTAGTGCAATAAGCTTAACCAAGAATCCCATTCAACACTTTCGAACAAAACATATTGAGATTAAACATCATTTTGTAAGAGATTATGTTCAAAAAGGGGATATTGAACTTAACTTTATTAGTACCGACAAGCAATTGGCAGACATTTTCACAAAATCCCTTGGTGAGGAACAATTTTTGTTTTATTCGACGAGAACTCGGTATGTCTAATCAATTTTGAAAAAAGTTTTGTTTTTGGTATCAAAAAGATTTTAAGTTTGAAATTTTTTTGGGGGATTCAAGTTTTAAGTTGATTGAACTTATGTATATTGTATTTGATGGAGAATACAAATGATCTTAATAAAAAGATCACACTCCAAACATTTTATCACATGTTTCATTTTCCAGTGTTTGGCATGCATAAAAACTGTTTTTTGGTCCTTATTGTTGCACCTCTTAAACGTTTTCTGGAGTAAACCTGCATTTGTCAACCGGATGACCGCATGGTCGACCGACCGGATGACCGTATGGTCGAGCGACCGGTCGACCGGTCCGTATATTTTTGGGTCGATTAAAACAGATCTAAGTCTGTCAGTTTTCAAAACCCTCCCCTCTTAGACGGTCAACACAGCAGCGGCGGAAAACCCTCCCAAATTCTCAAATCCTCATCAAACTCCATCCAACCTTCAATCAAACCCTCATAACCTTCACCGAATCTTCTCCTTTACATACTACCACCATCAATTTCATCCATCTCCATCCCACATCACCCCAGCCATGCTCAAAGCCTCAAAACCTGGGTTTCAGAAAAATGGCTGCACGAGGAAAAAGAACTCGCTCCGGGGCAGGGCCAAGCGAACCGCAACCCGACTTCAATGCACAACTCTTCACCAACCGGGTTAATGAAGGAAATTGGGCCGGTTTCAAATCTCGTCCTATCATTTCGAGTCGGCAGGTAATAACTTCACCCCGTTATCACCGCTATATTCATGATGTTATTACTGATGCGTGTTGGACAGAAATAATGACGGTGTCACATATCTACTACCCGAAACTTGTTCGATATTTTTACTGCATTTTACCAAACCATAATTGAGGATCGTGTTATTGGTGGCGGTGTCTCTAAAACTGAATTGAAGGAGCATCTTCGTTCTCTACACCATTTTATTGCTCACAATGTGACCCCTCAGAAAGGACACTATGATGCCGTGTCTCCTCTTCAGTGTCTTATTCTGCATAGTCTAGAGACCCGTAACTATATGGACTTGAGTTTTTTAGTACTTAGAGAGATGGCCTCTGTTCTTCAAGATATTCATAAGGCCTTACCATATGGTGCATTGCTTACTAAACTGTTTTTGGATGCTAAAGTAAGCATTACTCGAGAGCAATCCTTGTCGAATAACCTCGGGCCTATTTGAGATTATCTGTTTACTAGGGGCATATTAGTGATAACGAGGGAGGTAATCCTCAAGTCAATAATGAGCAGGGACAAGAAGACATTGCAGGTCAGCAGGGTGAGCACATAGCACAGCCACAAGTTGGAGGCGATTTTTCACAGCAGATATTTGCTCGATTTGATACTTTGCAAGCCTCACAAAATCAAATGTTGGCAGAATTCCAAAATTTCGCCATTGCTCAGAATAGTCGGTTTGATAGAGTGGAGCATCGAATGGATCACATTGATCAGGCTCAGCAGCACTATTTTCTACCTTTACCATCAACAATATCCTAATTTCGTGCCTTACCCACCCTACCACCCACCTCCTCCGCCACAATAATGCCTTTGTTGATGATGTCTCAAAGGGGGAGAGAAATCTTAGTTTATCTTTCATGTTTTAGCTAGTACCTAGTTTATTTTATGAGTCGCATCCTTTTTAGCTTGATCGTCGAACTAATGTTTAAGACTTACTTATTCTTTCGTTTTGCTAACTCTGATCATTAAGTCTGTTTCGTTAAGTTTGTGCGCATCTCTTGACTTGTCTAAATATGCCTCGCTCATATCTATTGATTGATATGCTAACCTTGCAGGGATCACCTTGTGATCAAAGTATACTCCTCCTATTCCTTAAAAGATTTTATTAAGGGGGAGATTTATTGGCATAATCTTTACATTGCATAAAAATCATCATTTTGTGCCATCATCAAAAATGGGGAAATTGTTGAAAAATATATGCATGATAATTTGTTGGAAAATTATATGCATTTCTATTTATTATTTTGATGATTATAATGATGAAATTTTTTTATTATTTGGCAAAAGAAAATCTTTTATTGCAAAGTCTTTTTTTTTGGACTAATTTCTCTTTGCCTTGAAACATTGCATAAGTCTCTTGAAATTCAATATTTAATATTTATAAAGACTTAATGAGCTCAATTCATGCTTTAACGAAATTATTTAGATGAATTTTTGAGCCACAGGTTGACGAACCAGTTGACAAACCGGCTGTCTTTACAGAGAGCTGTGACAACCGGAGTACACTCTGGTTGACAGGCCGGTTGACAGACCGGAAGACCAGTCGGAAGTCTGGGCGGACGACCGGTAGTGTATTTCTGCAGATTGCAACGGCTATATTTTTACCTACCAACTTCCTTACGGCTCCAATAATTTATTAACGGCTAAAAGGTGGATGGATAGCTATATAAGGAATGAAGAACTCATTGATGAGTACCAAGACAAGCACTATCAATCTATTCCATTCCAAGAGCAAATCTTCAAAGATCAAAGCCTACCAATCTCATTGTTCTTCCTCTTTCATATTTTTCTTGTGAGAAAATTTGTACAAGTCTTGAGCAATAACTTTTATACTCTCTCCATATACTTGTAACCCCTAAGTGAGTGTTTGAGTGAAACACTTGAAAGTTTAGAAGACCAAATTCTTATTGTATTTGGGTGTTATTGTTTTCGAGAGGATTTCGGAGAAAACTCTTGCGGTTGCGCTAGCTCCTCGAGAAAGTTAGAGGTGTAATGTCGTTGTAAGCATCCGCAAGTCTTACTACTTGTAATCTTTTTAAAGATTAGTGGAACCTTCAAGTAGTTGCTTGAGGAGAAGTGAACTAGGCCGGACCGTGGACAAATCCGGGCAGAACCACTATAATTGGGTTCTAGCTCTCTAACTCTCTCTTTTACTTGCTCATATTATTTTTGTTTAATTGCTAGAGATATTTTTTATTTGATATTTTTATTTAACAACTCTATTCACCCCCCTCTAGGTTGCATTTTTGGGTAACATTATATTGTGACAAAGTTTTTAAAACTAAGTATAAATTAAATTAAAGAATTATCCCAGACATTTTCCGCGAATATTGTTACAATTAACTTCTAATTTCCATATCCGAACAATATAATATCGTCATTGAGAAATTAAACAATCAAATGCCTACCAATTAAAGAAATCCTAATTGCCGCATAATTGGTTTAGGATGTGTCGTTTTCCTTTCAAACTTATAAAAGTGTTTTCAGAATATTTTTAAGGTGAACAAGAATTATCTTAATGGAGTAGAATGAAAGACATAGATAATAATGTGTTGCGGTACATATTATCAAAAGTCGAGGGGGTCACGTGCCCACACCCTAACACCAACCTGCATCTGCCCCTATCAGCGTATCTATTCAGGTAGTGATTACATTTGTGTTGTGAGGCAAGCGATTTAATTTTTTTATTCCATTCCATTAAAATTAATCAAAAAATCAAGTACTGAATCATGATCAGGTGAAAATCTAAAAATTTAAGAATTGACGTTTGGATTCTTTTGAAGGCTTTAGTATATTCCAATTTCCAACTGATGTAAATGTCTTATAGAAGGAAAAATTAAAAAGATATGTATCTTCATTTCAGATTTTTGAATAGACCCTCAAGTCATGAGATCACATTTTCAAGTGTCAGTGCAATGTACTAGGGGTGCACACGGTTCGGATTGGTCCGGTTCTCTAAAAAACCAGTAATCGGACTCTTGCAAACGATTTTAGAAAATTGAGGACCAAAACCTAACCAATATTTGCATTGAATCTAACCAGAACCAAACCGCAAGACCGGTCTAGTTTTGGTTCGGTTCCAGTTCTATCCAATAAGCATCCAAACACTTATTCACAAAATATGAACTCATAAAATTAAAAAAATAGGAAAATAATCTGCTGGAATAGGAGAGGAAGGAAGAAAATAAAAGCTTTTTCATCTCTAAATAAATTAAGTTTAACAAGGAACAGATTAACCTATCAAATTCAAATACATATTTAATGACACACACATATGTATTTCTATATTTATCTTAGTTTTAAATGATCCGGTTCGGTTCTAACCACGGTTCATTAATTGAGAACCAGTAACCGAACCAAAATTAACGGTTCTTATTTTTTTGAATCATAACCTGACCATAGAACTGCAGAACCGGACCAAATAAGATGGTTCGGTTTTGTGATTCGGGTGTTTTTCTTGAACACCCCTACAATGTACAATACAAATCCCTATAACGAATCTAAAATCATGAAATTTATACGACCATTTGCCAAATTTTCTAAAAATTGGTAAGTTTATATGATCAAATTCAAAAAAGAACCCAATAGTCAATGATTAAAGGAATTCAACATCTTTTGTCGTCAGAAAGATAAGGGTGGATGTCAGCTTAAGGGTGGATGTCAGCTTGCAGTGACCGGATCTAGGAATTTGACTTACGACGGACACTGATTGATCATAATTCGTAAGTTTCCATTTTATCAACAATTAAACACAATAAGACAATACTTTAACTTTGTTTACACTCTAATTTGGCTTGCCAAATGTTTAACCCCTGCATTGGGCAAATCCCGATGATGAACAGATTCTTGGAGCTTTGATTGAAAGTATGAAGGCCTGCTTGAAGCCTTGAACGATGACGAGCCTAAGATTGTTGGAGTACCCTTCAAAACACCCTTCCAAGCATTTCAGCACCCCTGTCTTTATTCTATGTCGATAGCCACTTTTGCAAATGGCGCGCAATCGCCAGTCTGATTGTGTCGATTACTAGAAACACAGTCGATCGCCAACCTCTTTGTCTATCGTTACTTAGCCTCTGGTCAAGAACTACACTCGCTCTTCCAATTCGATCTCATTCTTTGTGGCGATCGCCACTCTTTCTGGTGATCGCTGATCTTGGTTTTCTCTGTTGAACATTAATCCAGATAACTTTGACAGAGATTGAGTATGTCTCGATCTCTTCCTCCTTTTCCCGGTTACACGCGTTTGGGTTGAGTCAACTCTTCTTTGATAGAGTTATATATAGCTCGAATTAACTCTATTATTCAAATTTATTTAATCAAAGTGATAATTTTAGGTGTTTATCTCGTAATTAAACCCTATAAATTGAGGCCTTCACCCCCGAATAATTACTTTCTCTCACATCCAATCATATTCAATCACACCAAACCTCTGCAAAATCACCCACGCACACCTCTAGAAGTTCAGCAAGCAAACCCTAACCTACAAATCACTCAGAAACCGAAGTCAAGAACACTTTGAGTGTTCATGTAGACATTCCATTTGGTAGTGTGTAACGCTTAGGCTTCCTACCATGCCGTTGCACGATTATGAGAATATTGCTATTGATTATGATCGCCCACAAGAGATCGACTCGATGCGTAGATGTCCGAAGATAGCCTTTAAGTATAAGTCACCAATTAACTCCTGCAAAATTAATACGTCTTTTTGGCTAGGTCCCATTAAAATGCGACAAAACCTCTTCAAATCGTGTCTGCAATTAATACAATTTTTGTAGAACTTCTGATAGGGGGTGTTGGTTTAGAGAAGTTTCCAGAAATGAAATCTGATGACAAAACTGGGGCGTTATATACTATAACAAAAAAATCAAAGCTGGCTTAGAGGGGAAGCCAAAGAAGTAATCGCTTTGGGCACCCATATTTTTGGCCCGAGGATGGGCACAAAAAATATAGTTTATACTGAACTATTAAATAGTAAGCAGTTCCGATATTCTTCAAATAACTTCTACTTGGCTATGTGGTAGTTCAAACTCTTTCATTGCTTAAAGATTAAGGATTTGGGTTTGAATCTCGGCCCCTTTTCTCAACCTTTTTCAACAAAGGACCCATTCTCGCAATCAATATGGACTGAGTTGAAGAGTATGCAGTAGGCGCAACTTTTTTCCTTCTTTTTTTTTTTTTGTTTTTTGGTCTCAAGTATATTTTGTCACTAATTAAATTTTGTTAAATTTTGAAGCAGAAGACATTGAATTTTTTTCTTAAAGTTTCTTTCATTAGACCTTTAGTTTTCTCTATAAACATGTGGGTCTTTCTATAATAAACTTTGCTTTGAAATTTGAATTCTAGATTGATTTTTGTAAATTTTCATTCAAAGATGTATACATGCAGGGCCTCATATTAGGACTTCGCTTCGGCCCCCAATACCTTTGAACCAGCACTGCAAAAAATGAGGTATTAACTTAAACAAATGAATAAAAGGTAAACGAATACAGAACCCGTGATGGAGCTATCACTGGGTTGAGAGCTTCTCTCTCTAAACCTAGAGAGAGAATGCACTCCCCTTCACAAAAATCAGTCAAAATCCTCCATAGGTTCCGAGGCAGAGGTAATCCAAGCTCCAATCGGCACTGTGTTGGCTCATATTGGCTTGACCCACTACCAGTTTTCATCCACTACTGCTCTGTGTTGGCTTATCTCGCCCGAGATGATGGTAGCACAGCTGCGAAACACCAGACTTTGTTCCAGTCAACCGATTCTCTGGTGGTCCAAACGGATTCACTCTTGAATCTGTGTGTTTTATCCTCAATCCACCCTTAATCAAAACAACTCATTGTAACCAAGGTTGGGTTGAGAGCTTCTCTGTCTCCAAATAGAGAGAGAATGCACCCCCCAACCAAAACCCACTCACCACAACGGGTCTGATCCAGAGAGGGATCTAAGTTCTCATGGAGGTTTGTTTTCACCGGATGGGTTCACTTCAGATGGTGTTCGTCCTTCCAAGTGGCTCGGATCTCCTCTTTCTACCAAGGGTCCATGAGGCATCATCTCCAAATACTGGGTTGTACCCAGTTCATTTCGCCTGTCTTTGAGATAGGAAACCCCAGGTTCTTCTTGGGTTAACCTCAACAAGGGGTCTGGTCTTCCAGATCCTAGCATCATGCGAGGAAGGGACCAAAGGATGGGGTTAGTCTTCATCTTATGGATTCATCCTCACCTCTCAAGGTACAAGGGGATCTTTTCCCCCATCCATCCAGCAAAACATTACACAGTCACATCTTGGGATCTAGGGTCTTTTCCGGAATGGGCTTCACCTATGCAGTTCAGTTCTTCCCCGTTAGGTGTCGATGGTGTCACGGCGGTGGGAGGTAATACGACAATGGGTTTCTGGATTTGACTAAGGTGAGCTTATAGTGAATTGGTTCTTAGTTCTTAGATGCATTTGTTATAGAGTTTTCTCTGGGACTCCCAAATCGAAAGCATGAGTTTTGTTTAATTTCGTGCATTTCTGAAAATCTGAGAAATCTGGGTTCATGAAGAACATGAGCAGTGGTCTGAGTAGAAGACTCAAGTGGGCCCCACAGTCATTAGTCCCACACGCTGGGGTTGCACAGAGAAAGGGATGTTGGGATTTATCCCTCTTTTCTTCTTCCACAGCAGTCCACGATGGAATCCAAAGAAACTTTAATTAATGGTGCAGTTTGACCGTAATGGGTCATCTCGAGAGCTTCAAATGGTCTTTTTTTGAAGAGCTTCAAAAAAAAGAGAGCTTCAAATGGTCCCATCCGGGACAGGTGTACTCCACGTTTGCAATGGTCAAAGCTAATTGTTGTACCCAGCTCACAAAAGGCAGTATGCCTTTGTTTCAAATGAGTGTGGGCAGTCCACATCTCACAAATTGATAATTTTGTTTAAAACATTCGATCCCTATCCCAGTGGGTTGTGCTGGTTTTCATATTTCTCACCCCGACGAGTTGTGTCGCGGATTACGCAATTTTCTTATCTTTTCTTTTCTTTTTGTTTTGTTTTGTCCTCCCTGGGATATGCCCCTTGTAGGCTGTATATTCGCTTAACCCCTTTTAATTTCAAGCTAAATTACCCAAAAAAAAAAAAAAAAACCCGTGATGGAGCTGACTCCATATCAATAACTAAGTTCAATACCTCCACATGCCACAAAACAGAAAGTTTGTTCACATAGACTATTAGTGCACAAATTGTGTAAAAATTTTGTTGTGGGGTCCACCACGGGTTCCATACAAATGATCCGAGCCGTTCATTAAATGTAAAATATATTTCTAAGGGTTTCAAGAAAATGAAAAGTTTGACGATTGGATCGAGTATCTATAGGTATCGGATTGAGCTGATTTTTCGTGAGGACCCTCAAAAAATTGTTTTAGATTAATTTAATGAACGGCTCGGATTATTTTTGGGGACCCGTGGCAAGCCCGCAATGAAATTTGTGCGCAATCTGTGTGTAGCAGGGTTCGCCTCAAAATGCATATACCATGTAACATATAAACTCAATTCATATTCGAGATGAGTTTTTTTTTTTTTAGAACACAGACATATATTATGTCTGTGCTTAAGAGTTATATGTGCTACTTAAGAGTTTTCAATCTCCACAAAATAAGTTAGAGTATATATAACAACTCCGAAATACTATGCAATATAAGAGACAAAAATGTAGATACGATTTATGTTTTTTCAACCTTGAAGTTTTCCTCATTACCAGAAAATGTTGAATTATACAACGTGAGTCAAAACTCAATAAAAAAATGTGCTAAAGACGAAGATAAGAGAACACAAGCAAAATTCACAAAACACAAATATAATTTGCTGCTTCTTCTTTTTGAATAAGTAGGTTCGTAATTGAGAGAACATGCATTTTAAAAGCCCAAAAGAGAACTATTGAACCTGTAGGGGTTGACCAGGTGGTTTTGGCCTGAGACTTACGTGTTTGCTCCATCACTAAGTCTTAGGTTTAATTCTTTTTAGCAACAACTCTTGGGGCCACTTCACTTCACGCGCAAGCGTGTGAAACGGTTGGGGGAGAGACTATAAGGATTAGTCTAAGGTGCGCGTAAGTTGACCCGGGACACTATTGATTACGTGGTAACTTTTTAAAAAAATAAACAAAACAATCCCATACAATAAAACTCCAGATCTTCAAATACCAAGTGATAGCCAAACCGAACCTAAGCTTATCTCATATATCCAAAATCATAAATTGTAGACCAATACACTCAACCTGGGTAGCCATCCTAAGATGCGTCCCAAACTTCACAACCCATTTCTCAGGCTACGAAACCGAAGCCATAAGAATTAAGGACACATACCCCGCGCGGATTTGTGGACTTTCACCACCTCTGATCCCTCAGAGCCACCACCATTCTCACAGAATTACAACTCTAAAAATGATAAATTAATCATATAACTCATAATCTGAGTGTCCAAACCAAATATACTAGAATGTCTGTTTGAAATATACTCATCCATAACTTCAAGAAGAATAGTCTAATATAGTCGTAGTCTCAACACAGTCACAATCTAGAATCCGCTTCCACATTAGTAAAATTATCATCAAATCGTAATATGTTATCAAGTAAGAAAGTAAATATAAGTTCAATCATTGTAAAGTGTGGTGTCTAGTTATAAGAACTAGTTCAACTTTTATAACAGGCATTATATCAAACATCTTATATGCATGTAACAATGATCCACATATCCCATCTTCATTTAGTCAATTATACTATCCTTGAAACAAATTCAACAAACCAAAAATCACATGCTCTAGCAAATAACCATCAAAGGCCTATCAATCATGAAAGATGACAGTCATGAACAATACGTAATGTACATATATCATTTGCATTTAGAACAAGTTAGGGTTTACTTACAAATATGGGAAAAAACACTTAAAATTACGAATTTTTAGGTGTATCTCATGACCTTTTTCATTTTTAAGCATTTAGCAAGAATCCTATCTCTTTTAAGTAAAATTCCCAAATTGCTAAATTCGTGAAAGTTGTTCAAGTGAGACTTCTTCAATTGAATCAAATCGTTGCCCTTTTCACATAGACCATTTTTCCTCCTCGCCCCTTTGTGAAATACCAGAGCCTTGGCCTTCAAGTTTTGAAGAGAACAATAAGGGTTTGGAGAGAGAGAGCAAATTGTTCTATCATCTTTAAGAGAGAGAGAGAGAGAGAGAGAGAGAGAGAAGCAGCAGGAGAACAAAATTGTTCACTAACCTTTAGGCCTTTATTCAATTTGAATTTTGAGACCCAAAGCATAACGGCCGTTTGGATGGAGGATTTGTTTTGGGTGAATTTGTAATGAGGGTGGATATGTAATAAGGGATATGAATTTGTAATGAGGCATTTGGATGATTTTTTGAAAAGGATGATATGGAATGTGGATATGAAGAGAAAAGTGATCAAATGACACAATTACCCCCGTTATATTTTATGAACAAAATTAGGTTAATTTCATTATAATTATAATAAATAAATACCCACCCCCTTTCTGATAAATGACCCAATAATTTGATACCCACCCACCCACCGACTTTCTGATACAGAGCCGTCTCTCTCTCTCTCTCTCTCTCTCTCTCTCTCACCCACACACACCCCTCTTCTCCCTTGGCGACGACAACTCTCTGGATTGTGAAGACAATTTGCGCACAACAACGAGACGGACAGAGATCGGCGATATGCACATGACGACGACGACGACGGTGGTCTTATTTTGAAGACAGTGATGGTCAGATACAGATCACAATTAGAAATTTTCTTCCCCTCTTTCACAGATCAGAAGGGTTAGATTGTGTTCATGCATTTTGTTGCTTCAAACTTTGGGGTCTTATTTGTAAAATCTTTAAATTTGCGGTGAAATGCCCTTGGTTCAGGTTTGAGAATTTTTTTTTTTTGACAAAGAAATCCCTCAACTGAGTTTTGTGGCTAGAAGATCTCTCTCTCTCTCTCTCTCTCTCTCTCTCTCTCTCGTTGGTCTGATTTTCCGAAAACAGAAACAAGTTTGAGAAAAGAAGGGCGATTTGGAGGGGTAAAATCGTCCAAAACCCCCCAGATTTGCCAACGACGGGGTCCGGGCTGGCGTTCACAAATCCACCTTCAGCTGGAGATGGAGCCGCTACAGTGATCATCTCCGACTTCCAAAAAACTGAACCAAACACCGGATATAGGGAGACCCGGAGTACAAGTCAGGGGGGATTCACATATCCCCCTTCATCTCCTGCATCCAAACAGGGCTTAAGAGTCCAAGTGTAAAGATTACACTTTACCCCTCCATGTATTTACTTATAACTCATCTTCCTATAATGTTACAGTAAATCTTTAGATTAAGACCCTTAAAGTAATCAATCATGAAAACAAGTAACTCTAAAAAAAAATTAACAACCTCATTGCACAACGGTGCACAGACTGAGGCCCAATCAACTAAACATATTTACACATGGGTATGCATGTGTGTGTATATAAATTCATGGCTCACAAAATTAATTTAGACACTCCATTTTGGGACCTCCAAATAAAGTCTCTAAGTTGATATTCTGAATGTTTCTCCAATGAGGAAAAAAATCCTCAAACGAGCAAATAGAATTATTGTGAATCCTTCCAAAGCTTTAAAGAACCAGTGCATTAGGTCTAGAGAAACGAGAGCAATGTTAGCGAAAATGAGTGGTCTACACCGCATTGGAAGCTGGTACACGCCATAAACGAATCACCAGGGACGTACACTTGATTAGACAGGGCACGTCATGCCGTGATAGGTGGCGTGCGCCATGTTGAAATGGCATCCGCCATGATAGGCTGGAAAGGACAGCTCTTTGCAAACTCGATTAGTGGCCTAAGAGAGCTCGTTCGCCTAAAAATAGAACAGAAAACTCCTGAACAAGGGTTGGCAGGTATTGTAAGAAAGTTGGTATGAAGGCAAAAGTGCACAGTGTGAATAGTGTTGCCATTAGAGTGTTGTTTAGTTGGTAGTTAAGAGGAGAAGATCTCAAATAATGGTGGATCAAAGCTTTGGTTATGTAGTGAGTGAAGCGCACACCTATACACACAACAACATGCAAGGAAGTAGTTCTTGAAAGCTCAAAGAAGGAAAACAAAGGTTCTAGTTTCCCATAAAGAGGTATGATCTACCTCGTATTCTTGATGTAGTCCCAAGGGGAAATGTCTGGGCCATGACAGCAACTTGTGTTGCTCCCTAAGCCCAAACAACATGGGATCCAAAACCAAGAGTTGAAGTTTTAATCCAGGAGGATGTAGCGTGTGCAACATTGTTCCTTGCGCACGCCATTTTGTTACAAGGCGTGTCCAGATCTGCTGAAAGTGCGGGGTATTCGTATATTATGGGTTTTTTTATGCTTCATATGGTTCGCATAAGCTTGCTGGTTCTCACACTCTGACTCCTCTTAAGCTTGAAAAGATGTTAGTGCACATTAGATTGACATAGCACGTGCTGGTTTGATCCTGGGCCTGGCGCACGCCAATGGAATCTCGCGCGCGCGCGTATGTGTTGTATTGTTCACTTTGTTACAAAAATGGCCAACGTATTCGATCCTACCATTCTTATGAACTATGAGTAGAGACTAATCGAAAGATTAGGCGAGATGGGTGCTTAACACGTTCCCATCTCCCATCTCGTAACCTAGCTCCCGAGCCTAGAAACAAACTCTGGTAGAAGCAGACCAATTGCCTCGCATCTAGCCATTGAAAAATGGCAGTTTCTAGGGCTAACCTCAAACCCGAGTGCATTTCTTAGTTTTGCGTCAAACTTTTGTAACTTATTGATTCGTTTCGGGGAGAGGAATTAAAAAGTATAAAATTTTGCTTGAAACTTATAATTTTTTTTAAAAAGACAAAAAAAAGTTTTTAAAAAAAAGGGTTGTCTTTTTGACTTATTTTTGTCTTTATTCAAAAAATTATGAGATTCGATCAAAATTTTTTACTTTTCCGATTTCACTCGTCGAGATGAATCAATGTCACAAAAATTTGACGTAAAACAAACAACAACAAAAAAAATTCAATAAAAGATAAAAAATAAGTTACTCAACTTTTCAATCCAAACCCACCCTAAAATACTCACTCCGTCCCATTTTGATAGTCCTGTATGAAACGACGTGCAATTTTCAAATAAAAAAAATAAAGTATTTTTCTTCATAGTTTTTTGAATATTTTTGTACACCAAATTAAAAAATTAATCGAAGTGTATAATTTTGTACGAAGAAACTCAAAAAAATGTGCACATAAGTAGTTTATGTTATTATCTAAAAATTATACTTTTTTCGTAAAAAACTACTTTTTTGAAATAGAGGGGTATCAAAAATATCACGAAGTCTAGGTACACTACATCCAACCACTACACCATCCACTATATGTTTTGTAGGGTTCATTCCGGGTCCCAAAAAATACAGAAAAATGTTTATAAATTTTAAAATAATATATTATGGGGCCCTGTAAAAAATCAGCTCTAACAAATATCGATAAGTATTATTTCTTAATTCGTGAGGGTGAAACAGTGCAGTTGAGCAATTTCGCCCCTACAAATCAAGAAATAATACTTATCGATATCCGTTGGAGCTGATTTTTTACAGGGCCACATAAAATATTTTTCTAAAATTTATGGATATTTTTTTGTATTTTTTTAAGACCCAGAGTAGATCCTATAAAATATGTAGTGAATGGTGTAGTGGTGGGAGGCAGTACAGGTAACATCTCTCAAAAAATCTGGTCGAGACAATAGCGTAACCCGAGGCAAATGTCCCTCGAATCGAATCCTCTCGCTTCTCAAACCCTATAAAAACCCACCAGGAAAATGTTCCAACAGAAAAAACGGTTGGCCAGTAATGAAAGACTTACTGGTCATCCTAGCCTCCTCCTCCTCCTCCTCCTCCTCCTTCCTCCACCCTCCAAACCACCACCGCCGCCGCCAGAACTCCACTCCCTTCCCCAAATCCAAACCCTCCCCTCTCCCTCCCCACACCCCCACCAAAAAAATCACCCCTCCTCTTAATCCTAATCCGAAATCACCCCTTCCTCCTCCCCCTCTCCTCTTCACCGTCCGATGGGACCCCTCCTCCGCCTCCCTCCACGACAGCCGCATCAAGTACTATGCCGACCTCGCCTCCAAGCTCGCCACATCCGGGAGGTTCCAGCACTTCCTCCTGGTCGCGGAGAGCGTTGTAGCCTCAGGAATCGAGCCCTCGGGGTTTCTGGGGTTGCTGAGCGCGGAGCTCGTTTCGGCTGGGATGGCACGGCTACTTGGCCAGGAGGGGATGGTTTGGAGCCTCGTCGAGGTTTTGAGGGGTTTGGACAGGCTAGGGTTTGGTGCACTGAAGGTGCTTGATGGAGTGAGTCGAGAGACTGTGACGAAGGAGGTTGCGCGAGAGTGTAGGAGGATTTTGAAACACGGGGATGTGGAGGAGGCGGTGGCATTGATGGAAACTCTTTCAGGTGAAATGTTGATGGTGTAATTGAGTTGATGGAAACAATTGCATTGTGTGTTGTTTGATGTATCTGTCGAATAGCTTAATATATATTGTTGGGCCCATTTTCTAATAGTTTAAGCTTTTGGGACAATCAGTAACTTAACATGGTATCAGACGTAAAGTTCCAAGAGGTATTGGGTTCAAGTCTCTTTGTTTTCATTTGTTCCCTGTTTGTATTACGTTTCTCCTCATTGCATTCTTTCACCGTATGCATGTTTCCATCTTTGCGTGCAAGACAAGGTTGCACGTGAGGGAGAGTGTGTGTTGTATAGCTTGATATACATTGTTGGGTCATTTTCCTAATAGATTAAGCTTTTGGACAATAGGTAACTTAACACTCGCAGTAGATGCTTAACGGTCAATGTGGGTTATATTGCATGTAACGATAGCTACTTGTAATTAGATTGATTGCGTTGACCTGGTACACGTTCAGATTCTCCGTCCAACTATCCAACTTTTTGTCCCATCCTTATTATTGTTGCCATGCCGCCACAATGTGAATTCAATGCTAATCTTGTCACTTTTCTTGAACATAGGTCCTGTTTTTGATTAGTCAGGCTATGAAAGGGTTATGCAACCTAATAAGTAATCCACGAGACAAATAGTGAGAGGATTACCAATTCTACATCCCAAGATGGTGTGTATCCCATGATTTGTG
Organism: Rhododendron molle; assembly: GCA_025413875.1. Lineage (NCBI taxonomy): Eukaryota > Viridiplantae > Streptophyta > Magnoliopsida > Ericales > Ericaceae > Rhododendron > Rhododendron molle. The sequence continues at coordinate 49,229,593 of CM046391.1, forward strand.
GGATTAGTAGTCCAAGTTATTCGTAATAAATCCACCAATAGTTGCATTCAAATGCCTGGGGTTACGTTGTAGATGTAACCCAATGCCATGTCTGATCCGACCAATACCTTAGATAACTGTGTCAATTGATGTTTGTTAAAGCCGAATACTCTTCTTAACAATCAAAAGAAAAAGACTGATGGACTGGAATTATGGTGATGTGGCAGAACAATATGGTGGGACAGAGGATGGAGGCAAAGTATCCTAAGCCACTCTGTTAATTTTGGCTCTTCTACAGACTTCATGTCTTCTATAAATCTACTTAGATAACACAAAGATATCGGTCTCGGGTAGCATTGACGTAAAGCAGATAGTATTAGGGATGTTTCCTATCGGATGATAAGTTTTTTTTTTTTTTTTGTGTGTGTTCAGGCTTCCATTTCCCGATCAGAGAACTGGTGGAGCCATCTGAGATTGTAGGACTTTGCGTGAGAAAACGTGTCCCAGATTTAGCCATAAGGTATAAATCCGGTCTACTATTGTCTGCAAGTTTGTGTCATTGAGACCTCCTTTCTTGTTGCATTGTTGGTGCAATTCCTGGTTCCGGTGTGCATAACTAGATAATCTTATTGTTTATCAGTTTTTCTCCTTGGTTTAATGAATTTGTAGCCATGAGATTAATGCATTAGCGTGACAGCACTTGACTTTTTGGTAAGTTCATTGAGATGCGCATCAACTTCTTTCAAATGTTCATCATATATATTACTATGTCAAAGGCTTTATCAAATGTATGCAGCAATAAATATGATAATCAGGATTTAGAAGCTATTTTGCAGACAGATTTCGTTATGTAAGACACACAATCTAGGACAAGCTATTTTGCAGACAGATTTGTTTATGTAAGAATCTAGGACAAGCTATTTTGCAGACAGCTATGGTATGTAAGATCACACAATCTAGGATAGTATTTGCCATCACCTGCATAAATGCTTTCGATTTTTCCCTTTATCTGGCCTATCACAGTATGCCATATGTTCCAAATTCACTTTTCAACTATATTCTTTGTCATTCTTATCTTTTGGCAAGCTCTTCCTACAAGAGCTTTCAATATAAACCACCTGGCTTATTCCTAATAGTCCTATCAAGCATGCTTGCTAACTCTTCCTCATGTTATTAGCTTATTGAGGCTGCTAGATTTTGTCAAATGTCTTCCCCAATCTCATTGTTCTTAGCCTTTCAAGTCAACATCACAAGTTTTAACTATTAGGTTATAGTTTTGGGGATACCCCTTTTCTTCAACTAGTTCGAAGTACCAACTTGTGCTGATGTCCTTTGGGTTTGTGGAGGTTTCACTGGCTACACACTGTTTGAGTAGAACCAATATTTTGCAGGACCGAGTTTTGATCAAAGTTAGATGAATATCATGTACCGTAATTTTAAACAGAGTACGTCTGAGACTCTGAGTCATTGTTTTAAAGCTGAAATAAACTAAGAAAGTAAGAGTGTAGTTCCTTTTTCTTAAAGAACGGTGTAACTGTGTCAAGGCAACTGTAGGCTTAGGACAATAAAGTGCAGCTACTGAACCGCCAATCATCCCCGGCCCGCATGATTTTGCTCTCTCTCTGTCATATATCCATGGAGTGAAATATTTTGTTCTATTCATGAATTGTAATTGGCCCCTACAAAAGCACTGTTGGATTGTTATTCTAATTGTGTATTTTTTTGAAACTTTAATATATGTTGTTAAAGTATGTAGTAGAAATGTAGGGTTGGGTGTTCATTAAAATGTAGGCTATTTCCTTTCATTATAACCTGTTTAAATATGCTTATTTTTTTCAGGAAGGTGTTAACTGTTAAGCAATAGCTCGAGTTACTATTTTAATCATTCTTTAATGTGTTTTGTGGTATTTTGTAGGTATGCGTGTATTCATCCTCATGGTCATATAGTTTTCTGTACCATTATTCATGAGTTTGGGAAGAAAGGGGACATGATGTCTGCATTGACTGTATTTGAAGCCTCCAAGCAGAAGTTGAGTGGTCCTAATATGTATGCTTACCGCACAATAATTGATGTTTGTGGTCTTTGTGGGGACTACCTCAAATCTAGGTCCGTCTATGAGGTACAGGCCTGGTAATCTTTCAAAAAATTAATTTCATTCGCGAAATTTCATTTTCGGGTTCCTTTTGGGCATTATCTTCAATTTGTTGATCCATGTACTACTGTGTAAGTGTAATAATTGGTATGTGGAAATTTGAAGTTTCTATTGGCTATGGTCTTTGTATTGCAGTCTTTGTCATTTTTTACTCCTAAATTATTTGGCCTTGAGCAAATTTTGGTTCACAATCACATTGTAGAGTTTCTTAATGATGATGATCAGTACGGTTTGGTCCCTCGTGTTCTGTAGAGTGATTGCATTGTGTTTATGTAGGTGCCAACTGCCTATATATACTATTGCGGGTTTAGGGTGGCTTGTATCTTGTATTCTTGTTTCCTCACTTATTGTTGTTCTGGCAAACTTACCAAATCGAAAAATGGTCATGAATCCTGATGACGCTTAACATTTATATGCTTTGATGTAAACATTGTCAGTCCATGTGCATAAGTTAACTAATCATAGGATGTGAGCATGAGCTGTTTCTGCAACCATTAGCAGCAGAGATCCAGATGTACATCTTTAGTTCTTTCAAAGTTGTCTGTGTAGTTTGGAAGATAATTTTTTTGTTTCAGCCCCAATCTTTTAGCTATATAGAAGATCAAGAGCTGGTTAATTTAAAGTAGTGTTTGGTTACGATATTGACGAGATCAACATAAACGAATTGGAGGTAGGTCTTAAATGCAGATTAAAAAGGAGGGACCGAAGCCTAATGAAAAATTGGGCATGATGGAGCCATTCCAGGCTTTTATTTACTCTGCATAACTATACATTTAATTCATGCAGAACTGCTTTTATGCCACCATATAAATTCCTGACACCGTGTGACCTTTTGAATTGTTTACTTTCATACATGACAGTGATTTCATTAATCTAAATTAAATGATCCCACAATATCCCGTTCTCTTGTGACAATCTACACAAAAGATACTTGACTTGCATTTTGATTGGTTCATGAAGGTTTAGTACTCTACATCTGGGTCAACACTTGGGGTGATTATTCTAAGAGCAAATATATGCATAGGCGGGTGTTCTTAGATATTTATGCTGCCATTACATTTAATTTCTGCTGCAGGAGTTACTTGCTAGAAAGGTCACCCCAAACGTTTATGTCTTCAACAGCCTCATGAATGTGAATGCCTGTGACTTGAGCTACGCAATGCATGTTTACGAGCATATGCGAGTAATCTCTCTCTCTCAACTCTCTCTCTCTCTCTCTCTCTCTCTCTCTCTCTCTCTCTCTCTCTCTCTCTCTCTCTCGCACGCGCGCGCTGCACACACACAAAAGTCAACCCCCACTTGGCTACTCCGTGGATGAGTTGGTCAAGTTTTTTGTATTTTGCTTTTTTATTGTACCATAGTAGAAGTGTGCTATAGTATGTTTCATCTGATGAGTGGACTTTCATGTTACAACTAGAATCTATACAGAATGGTAGGGAATATGTCATAAAGTTATCTTTGCGTATCTTTGATGATAGAATATAAGGATTGAACGCCCTAGGGATCACCATTGTCCCATCATTTCACTTTCTTTCTGTTATTTTTCTCACTTTATGGCTTAGTAAATAATAACCCTATTTTTTTCTTTTCCCAATTGTCATTTGATGGAGGTACATGACTGACTGACATGTGGGTGAATTTTCTCAAAATTCTTTTACTTTAATCATTTTATGTTTTTCTCTTATCTACACGCAGACTATTGCCCTGTAGTCTCATCTTCAAGATGTTTTTACTCACTTTATCCCAATATCCAGACTCTCGGTGTCACAGGTGATATGACATCTTATAATATCCTTCTGAAATCATGCTGTCTTGCTGCAAGAGTTGATTTAGCCCAAGACATTTATCGCGAAGTCCAACATTTGGAATCAACAGGAGTTCTAAAATTGGACGTCTTCACATACAGCACGATCATAAAGGTACATTCCACCGTAACTCTATTAACATAAAAAGTTCAGTTTCTCCTTAACCATTCATTGTTTTCCATTCCTTTTTGCTCCTCTGATCCTGCTAGTTTGACGTCTTGGTATTAATTAGGTTAAAGAATTAATGTGGTGTCTTGGTATTAATTAGGTTAAAAAATTAATGTGGGTTGCTGTTTTCAAGCTGATGCATCAAAGCTCCAGGTCTTTGCAGATGCAAAATTATGGCGAATGGCATTGAAAATCAAAGGAGATATGCTGTCAGCTGGTTTCACTCCCAATGCTGTTATATGGTCGTCACTAATCAATGCATGTGCAAATGCAGGCCTCGTAGAGCAGGCAATTCAGTTATTTAATGACATGCTTCTGGCTGGTTGTGTACCTAATTCACAGTGTTGCAATACGCTTCTTTATGCTTGTGTTGAGGGTCGCCAGTACGACAAGGCTTTTCGTCTTTTCCGGTCCTGGAAAGAAAGTGGGTTTGATGTCAATGTATGTAGTAATGCAGGTGTGGAGCATGCACATGGAAATTCCAGTCATACCATGTCAAATTCCACATCCACGTCACATAATTTAAACAACTCTAGGAAAGCTCCCTTTACACCTACGACTGCAACATATAACATCTTGATGAAGGCTTGTGGTACAAATTACCTCCGTGCAAAAGCTTTAATCGACGAGATGAATGCAGTAGGCCTTTCTCCAAATTATATAAGCTGGACAACTCTAATCAATGTCTGTGGGGGCTCAAGGAGTGTTGAAGGTGCTCTGCAGGTAAATACGATGTAGCAATTTTTCCTATATTTGATACCATGTCAAAAGTGTATTTGGCCTTTCAAATTTTGTAGACTAAGAAGCGCGGATACGGATCTTGGACACAGACACAACATGACATGACACAGATATGCAAGCATGTGATTTTTCCTAAAATTAGGACAGGGACACGTTGAGGGTAAATTAAATACATAAATAAAGAGATGTTTATATTCATTTTAGTGACTTGGAACCCACCTGCAACAAAGCTTTCCGACGCCTATCCACTACCATTGATTCGTCATTGGAAGCGACAGAGATTCCAGTACTCCTTTCAAGGAGTGATAATTGAATAGACCCCAAACGTATCATGTTTAAGCACCTAAATTAGACATAAAAACCAGAAGAGGTATAGACGCGAGAGAGAGAGGGAGGGAGAAGGGTACCTGCTCGATTTTTGTCTGCTGATGAAATACACCGTTGGGATGCGGAGGAACAAATCCGAGCTTTAAGAGAGGATGAGAAAATTTTGAGAGAAAAGGCCAAAGAAGAGTTCGGAAAACTTGTGAAATTTGAAGAAATTAGTTGGAGGCAAAAATCTAGAATCTGTGGCTAGATGACCAATTGTAATCGGAGGAACAATTTTATTGGTAAGATTATCATAGGAGATAGCCATCTAGACAAGGATGAGGAGATTAGAAGTGGTATTGCTAACTTCTATGAAGGACTCTTTAGGGAGGAGGGAGGAGGGAGTGGGTCGTCCCCGTGTTAATGAGTTGGAGTTTGTCGCAATTTCGGTGGAGGATGCCTCTTGCTTAGAAAGGAAGTTTGATGAGTTGAAAGTGGTGGCTGCTTTGAAGTCTATGAATGGGAATAAGGCGGCTGGTGCAGATGGTATGTCAATGGCCTTTTTTCAACATTGTTGGGGGCTGGTGAGGGGGGAAGTGATGGGAATGTTTCAGTATTTTTGGGAGCATGGTGAGTTTGAAAGAAGCTTGAATGCATCTTTGTAGCTTTGATTCCTAAAAAGGGAGTTGCGGAGGATATTCGAGATTTCAGACCTATCAGTTTATTGGGTGGAGCTTACAAATTGTTGACTAAAGTGTTAGTAACTCGTATGAAAAAGGTGGTGGGGAAGGTTGTATCGGAATCTCAAAATGCTTTTGTCCATGGTAGGCAAATTCTTGATGCAGTTTTAGTTGCAAACGAATGTGTGGATTCGAGACTGAAGGTTGGCATTCCGGGGCTAGTGTGTAAGTTGGATATTGAGAAGGCATATGATCATGTTAATTGGGATTTTTTGCTTTATATTATGGAAAGGATGGGTTTTGGAGGACTGTGGAGGAAATGGATAAAAGCTTGCATATCTTCAGTTAGAATGTCTATTTTGGTGAACTGGACTCCAGCAGGTTTCTTTCAGACCTCTAGAGGCCTGCGTCAAGGTGACCTTCTATCCTCACTCCTGTTTATTCAGTTATGGAGGTTCTTAGTCGGCTAATACAGAAAGCCGTGCAAGGTGGATTTTCGCAAGGTTTTGAGGTGGGAAGAGCAGATGGTTTGGGGATGATGGTTTCTCCCATTCTATATGCCGATGACACTCTTTTGTTTTGCAATGCGGAGCCAACACATGTGGGTTACCTTCATTGTGTTCTTTTGTGCTTTGAGGTGGTCTCTGGTCTTAAAGTGAATTTGGGAAAGTCGGAAATGATCCCGGTAGAGGTAGTCGATGATATTGGTGCACTTGCTCAGATTTTGGGTTGTAGGTGGCGTCATTGCCGGCGATGTATTTGGGCATGCTGTTGGGCTCGTCCTTCAAATCTAAAGCAATATGGGATTCAGATGTGGAACGTTTTCAAAAGAGGTTAGCGGGATGGAAGCATCAATATATTCCAAAAGGAGGTAGATTGACTCTTATCAATAGTACGCTTTCCAGTTTGCTTATTTTATGTCTTTGTTTGTTATTCCGTTTTCGGTTGTTAAGCGTTTGGAGAAGATTCATAGGGATTTTCTATGGGGAGGAGTGGGGGAAGAGCTTAAGTATCATCTTGTTGATTGGGATACGGTGTGTACTCCTATTCGTGAAGGAGGATTGGGAGTGAGAAGGTTAAAATTGTTTAATGAAGCTCTGTTGGGAAAATAGCTTTGGAGGTTTACTTGTGAAAGAGAGAGATGGTGGCGGAAAGTGGTTGTTGCGAAGTATGGATGTGAATAGGGAGGATGGTCTTCCCGTTACGTGAACTTGCTTTATGGGGTGGGGTTGTGGAGGGATATCATGAAAGGTTGGGAAGCCTTTGTAATTTATACTCATTTGACAGTTGGCGGAGGAAGGAGGGTGAAATTTTGCGACCATGTGTGGTGTGGGGAAGTGAGCTTGCGGGTGGCCTTTCCGTGTATTTATCGCTTGGCTTGCGAAAGGGATGCAACCGTCTCGATTATCTTTTTCACAACGAGGGGACTTTGGCTTGGGGTATTCATTTGCATAGAAATGTTAAAGAAGGGGAGGAGGAAGCCTTGATAACTTTATTTTCTAGATTGTACGGTTTGCAAGGAATAGGAGAAGGAGAGGATGAGCTGCGTTGGAAACTTACCAAATCGGGTCTCTTTGAGGTGAAATCTTATTATCAAGCATTACGGGGGAGTGGTAACTCAACCCTTCCGTGGCAAGTGATTTGGAAAACAAAACCGCCGTTGAAAGTGGCTTTTTTTGTTTGGTGCGTGGCTCAAGGTAAAATTCTTACAATCGATAATCTGATTCGTAGACGGAGAATAATTGTTAACTGGTGCTGTATGTGTAAAAGGGATGTAGAATCGGTGAATCACCTCATCCATTGTTCGGTGGCATGGGAACTTTGGTCCACGGTGTTATCTTGGTTTGGGTTACAATGGGTTATGTCGAGAAATATTATGGAGTTTTTAATAGCTTGGAAGGGTGCTAGAGTGGGCAAGCAAAGAAAGCGCGTATGGGCTATGATTTCTCTTTGTTTGATGTGGACTATTTGGCGTGAAAGGAATTCGAGATGTTTCGAAGGGGTCGAGAAGCCTTTATTTTAAATTAAGAGTTTTGTGGTTAGTAGTTTGTATAGTTGGGACAAGGGAGATTGTAATCCCTCCCTTGATCATTTTCTAGAATGGTTTGAGTTGTTCTTTTCAAATGGTGGTGTATAGGGCCTTTTTGTCTTGATGGCCTTTTTTTTGTAATGGGTGGCATTCCCTTAATGCCTTCTTTAATATAAACATTTACTTATCAAAAAAATATATATATTCATTTATATACATATGAAATTCATCTATAAAATAAAGATATTATTCTTTCTGGAGTAAAGACTAAAAAGTCCAATGAAAAACATGAGATAGCAGATTGTGGTTGAAACGTGTCCGGCATGTGTCGGAGTGTGTCCAAAACGTGTCCAACTCAGAAGAAATAATTTAATTCTCGGACACATATTTTCACGTGTCGGGAACGTGTCCGACACGTCTGCAATATGAATACAAAAGGCCGGGAGATGTGTTCGTGCTTCATAGGTTGTAGATATAATATCCACTACATGCATTTATGCTGGGGGCAGAGAGTGAACCTTTTTTTGCCCTTTCAGTAAGAGAAGATATTTGCAACTTGATCATTTGCTTCAGTGATATTTTATTTAACCACGTCTTTTTGTTTCCAAGTGGTTTATGGTAGTTATAATTTTGTTTTTGGATTAACAATGCGTGGTAGTCTTGTTTGCTAGGACCGATCTGTAGTCTCTGTTTGTCTCGTTTTGTTAATAGTTAGTATGGTGGACTTTAACAAGATAAAGTGACACTAGAGCTATTCTGGAAGAATTCCGACATTGCTGTAGTTCGATTGTATTACATGTTTACAACAACAGGAATGGCGAAGACTTGGTAAAATGTGGAGGATGCTTTGTGATTAGAAGGTTTAGGATAACTGGACAAACCTCACTAATAGGACACACCCAGTATTAGAGGATAGGGAATGTTGAGATGATAGTCAAACAGAAGCAAACCGCTGTTATGATTATCGTTGTTTAGATTGTGGGAGAAGAGGGATCTAAAAGCACTCTTCCATGGCATCAGAATGGGGATGAGTAGAAACAGAAAAGGACCAACCAACCCAACTTCCTCTGCATCGCAAACCACCACAATGCACCCCAACCTCCACATCTGTCCCTCTCTCTTTACAACCACACTTTGTCATTGCATGCCAGCACAACCATCCTTCGTATGTGACCACTGATCCACCATGGCACTATTCTCACTTGCCATTTAACCAGTTCACTCCACCATCAATGGTGGCCACAACCACCACAATCACAAAATCTCAATCACCACATCTCCAATATGGTTCTTGCAAAAAGATCCCAATAATCAATTCTCCAGAAATGCTGAGTCAATTCTTCTGAAAAACTCCGTAATCAATTCTTCGAAACCCTATTCCATTCCTACATCGATATGGTGGTTTCTCTTGGTAATTACGGTGGGTTGCAAAAGGCATGGGGAAGGAAGAGGTGGGGATACATATAGCAGCAGAGTATGTATGTGGGGAGAAGTGTGGAAAGATGATAGGGTGAGGTGGTTTACCTCCAACTTCTCATCATCTTTCTTTCCCGGTTTATCTCACAACCTCCATGTCGTACACTAGCCCGATGCTAACCATAACTGTTACTTATGGTCATTCCACATTTCTTTTCAGCTCTTTCATGCTATGGAGCAGCAATGTCTCTCTTTCTCACTTATGTGAGCCACCAAATCCTCATCATCGTCATTCGGGAGAAGTTCATGTTATGGTTTGTTTGTATGGTTGTTTCGGGAGAAACTGCGTTGAAGGGGATTCAATCTGTTTGTCCCATTTATTGAGAGCCTATCACTCTGCCAATATTCCAATTGGTCGCCAACCCAAATCTCCACGCATACAGGATAGAACTTCAGATTTGCATGTGCATATCCATGGAGAGAGAGTATAGTGAGTTGTGGGTGAAGGGTGGGGGCACAATGGTGGTGAAGATGAGTTTTGTGTGGTTGTTGCGATGTGTTTGTCCCATGCTATTTAGAGCCTATCACTTTGACAACATTCCAATTGGTTGCTAACCCAAATCCCCCAATACCATTACACTAGGCACGCATACAGGACAGAACTTCAGACTTGCACATGCATATCCATGGAGAGAGAATATACTCAATTGTGGGTTAAGGGTGGGGGCACAATGGTGGTGAAGATGAGTTTTGTGTATTGGGTTGAGGGTGCAATGAAGGTGAGAATGAATTTTGGGTTTTGGGTGGTTGTTGATCAGATGTTCAGATCACTTAATGAAGGTTTTCTAAATAACTGACCCGTCATTTGTGGATTTGGTAAGTGAGGTTCTTAATTGGGTAAAGTAAGCATCTTCAGTTTTTTTCTTCCCTGATGTAACGCTTTTCTAAGTGGTCAGCAAAAAATGGGACACCAATTTCTAAAGTGACGGGAACCACTGGCATCCAGTAATTCACAAGTAAAAGGACTAGGGAGTGTCAGTTATCGTGAGACAGAATATCCTGCCCAAGCTACAAGGTGAGGTGGTATAGACTCTAGTCCAACAACAAATTTGAACTCAATTTGAATGTGTTAAGGTTCACAGAAGCCAGGAGTAATGTGGTGTATGTTTCTTATCTGAGGACCTACTACCCGACCGAGGTAAACGGTCATGAAAACAATAAGTGAAAGCAATAGTGTAATAGGAGAGGTTGACTTCAAATTAGTTTATGGGGATATTGTCTGTATTCGGTAAATCTTGTTGCCCATTTGGTGATAGAAATTCTCTAATAACCCTGTTTTTTTCTTCCAGTGCAGATTTTGAGTTCAATGCGTGAGTTTGCTGGTCAACCTGATGTCATTGCATATACGACAGTCATCAAGGTTCAAGCTTTTTTGTAATAGTATAAAATTTACTTGTTCCAGTGATGCCATCTCTTGACATTCACACACAAGGAGATGCTTCATGCAATGCATTATTATGGATTATTTTGGCCCTCTATGTTGATGTACCTTGTCATTGGTTTACAGGTTTGTGTGAAAAGGAAATTTCTAAACACAGCATTCATCTTGTTTGAAGAAATGAAAAGATATCAAATAAGACCAAATTTGGTAAGTGCTATGAATTCTTAACAGGTGCTTTCCCAGTTGCATTTGTGGAAGTTAGATGTAGCAGTGGTTGAAGATAGTATTAGACAAAGTTGAGATACTTTGTCGGCATGCAACTTCGAGAGAAAAACGAAACTAGGTAGTGACCCCACGAAGTTTGACCACTTTCCATTTCTTTAGGCCACTCTGATAGTTCAAATAAATTGAGTCCAATGCAGACCATGACTTTGGAGATAGGATGCACCCATTCACTGATTCTGACTCCGGCCACAAGTAATAAACGTCACCACGTCTACCGCAACAAGGACGTCATCTGATTTTCAAAAGAGAGCTTGCTCTGCTTCCCACCAAGTCCTTATGGTTATTTACAGGACATTGGAATATCGGCAGTCTGAAATTTGAATCTCATTCTGTTTTTTTTTCTCACTATTTTCTTAAGATTAGTAACTGGAATGATGGCAATTTTTTTCCCTCCCACATGTGGCTGCATGTAATTATTAGAAGAAATAAAACTCCATCACAGATGTATGAATTCTGTAATTTGTTGTGGTTATTGTTTCAGGTGACCTACAAAACACTTTTAAGAGCTCGAAGCAGATATGGTTCCCTGCAAGAAGTCCAACAATGCCTGGAAGTATATCAGGATATGCGCAAAGCAGGGCAAGTTCTCCAGTAAACTAGTCATTGATTTTTCACGTTGGTTTCTTTGGTTACCTATGGGTATTTTAACTTTGTGGTACTTGTTCCAAGTATATATGGTTAACAGGCCATTTCTGTCATATGTCGCTTGCCCAGTTCACTTTCTGTTTTGTTTACACAGTGAAATGTTAATCCTTTGGAGTGGAATCTCCACTAGAAATGAAATTGAAGTTCCAGTTGGCATGAAGTTATTTAGTCATTACATACCTAAAATTTGTCATGTGGAGAGATTACCTATTCTTCACTTTCTATTTGTCACGAAAATCTTCCTATGTAGCGGGCTAGTGGCTATTCTGATTTCTGAATAACTGAAAGCATGCAAACTCAATATTCTGTAAATGTTCTCCTAAATTGGCATGTTGTCAATCAACTGTCTATTTAGAGCTGGGACTTCCTCTGAAGCTAAATATTTATGTCCTACACAATGTACTTATCAGTTATTACTATCAAGGTAGGTCAGTGATTTCATATCTGTGGAAAAATAAATTGATTCAGATGGAATGAACGCGAACCAGTTGATTTACTCCCTTGTTTGTTCTTTTAGTTTCAGCGTTATCACTTTACATAACTGCAGTCCCAATATAGCCCTCTATCTTTTAAATTATAAGATGAAGGTAATATATCTTGATACGGTAAAATCCCATTTAATGACATATACAGCAACAAAACTATGGTAGCTAGTGTCTTCTCTATCTTCTGATAACTGTTGCCATTGCAATGTGGCCATATCTGATTCTGTAGCAGGCTTGCTTTCCTATACCACGGTCCACATGGACTAGTCATCTATGCCACAAGGTGATCTCCAGAATGAAATTTTCAGCCTAACCCATCATGTACTTGACGGTATGCACACCACATTTAGTAAATATGTTTGATGAAGGGATCATGACTATACACCATGTGGTTACGGAAGTATTGGTTGCCCTTGTTGCTTTCTGAACCGTTGGTTTACTTCGTAAACTCATGCTGCTCGTTAAATTTATACACAAATTATAAGTTTCCTATGAGTACTTGTATACTCTAGATCTGAAGGTGAGCTCCATTTTCGTTTATTACTTTTTCCAATGCAGTTGCTGTCTGTATGATGCATTACCAATTTTGCAGGTACAAGCCCAACGACTACTATCTTAAGCAACTCATAGAAGAGTGGTGTGAAGGAGTGATACAGAATGACAATCAGATTGAAAACAAGGTCACTTCTTTCAAGAAAGCTGACTTAGGGGGACCTTATAGCTTGCTTCTTGAGAAGGTTGCAACACACTTGGAAAAGAGAAATACTGAAAGCGTGGTGATTGATCTGCAGGGTCTCACAAAGGTACAAGGATCATAGTCAATTGACTAGATGCCTTTTCAACATTGTTATACACTTATACCTGGTATTGCCGGTGATGAAAAATTAATTAATGCCCACCAATGTACCTTCAAAGCTTCCTTATTAAAGCAGAAGCTCCGCAGTAAGTCTGGCAGACTCAGAGGTCATGTTTTGTGGATAGCTCGATATACTTTATTTGGCCTATTTTCTAACAGCTTAAGCTTTTAAGCTAACTTGTTATGCGTTCAGAGCTTTAGTTATGGAAGGGTTTAGGTTCAAGTTTCTCCATTTGCATTTATTCTCTGTTGCATCTCTTCTCCTTTTCGCATTGTGTTTCCCTCTATGTTTAGATGTCTGCATCCCCATGGGCAAGACGGGGTTGCACGTGAGGGAAGATTTTGGATAACTTGATATACATTGTTGGCACGTTTCTTAATGGCTTTAACTTTTGGGAGATCTAGTGAATTGATATCTGACGATGTTATCACTTAACAGAGTTGTTTTATGATACCCGAAGTCACTCAATCTACTTGTCTTTCTCATAGGCAACTGACCTTATACCATTTATTGTGTTTCTAATTGTCAAATGTGGGTAATTTTGCGCTTTGACAGGTTGAAGCTCGAATCGTCGTTCTTGCGGTTCTGCGTATGATCAAAGAAAACTATGCCCAAGGTGCGAATGCTCATTTTACATGAGATTCTGGAAACATAGATGTTTTACATGTAGTTTTTACGCATCGTAAAGGAGCAAATCTATTGTGACAATGTTCTGAGAATTGTCGTGTTCCACTGTTTCATGGTTGCAGGATGTCCACTAAAAGATGACTTGTTCATCGTCGTAGGAGTCAAAAAAGCAGATACGATGAATGTCAAAGACGAATCCGAAGTTGAAGATGCTATAATCAAACTTCTGAGGAATGAATTCGGGCTTGAAGTAATTTTGGGGGGACCTAAACAAGTCTATTTGGGTGCCTCTTTCGATTCATGTGCAAATGAGCAAAAAATGGTAGGAAGTGAGAGGCTCCCAACAGAGCTGCAATTTTCTCCTCGGAGACCTGCAGTTTTGCAAAGGTTGAAGGTTACAAGGAAATCATTGCTTTATTGGTTACAAAAACGAGTAGCTAATTAGAAGGTGATGTTATTTAATTTTTAGCAACCCCGGATTTCGCATATAAAATAGTGGTTAGCTTTGTCGTTATCTTCAGCCTTCCACCTGAAGCAGGAATAATGCATCTGATGCCATGTAAATTGTGTAGTTTGCATTTTTATGAAATGAAATGCTCTTCCCATCTCCTCCTTTCTTTTCTTGTACACAGTGAATTTTTCAATTGGCATCTTGCCTGTGAATTGTGATGGCAACCATCCCTTGTCTCATACCAACTGTGTTGCCAAACACCACTCATCTCTATTTGGTGCGACTTACAAATTTCAAATTCTGTTTGATAGGAGTCACGTCCATCTGTCCGACCGACCTGTGCAACCACTTATTTCTGTCCGGACGTGACTGTCGGATTGGTTGACTTATTTTAATACTTCCCTAGATAAAGGGATGTTTTGGAGTTCTGTGTGTAGTTCCTTTGGAGAGCTCTTTGTTCGGTGACTCTTGGAAACCACTTACTTCTGTCCGGACGTGACTGTAGGATTCACTTGTTTTAATACTTCCCTATAGGGAGGAGGTTATGGAGAGCACTTTGTTTGGTGGCACTTGGAGAGTCAACTTATCAATGTATCTTAGTTGTACAAAGTGGGAGTGGATGCAGGGGCGGGGGAATACAAAAGCTATCAAGTTTGGGAGTGTGTCCATATATTCCGAAAGTCTATTCACACAAACCTTTTTAAAACAAATCGTTCATAGATTATGACGTGAGGACCACTCTGGGTCCTACACAAACGATCCGACCCATTTATTAAATATAAAACATTTTTTTCAAGGTCCCATGCAAAAAATCAACTCAATCTGATACCTATAGGTGCTCAATCCAATCATCTATCTTTTCATTCTCAATCCGATACCTATAAATGATTGGATCGAGCATCGATAGGTATTGGATTGAGCTGATTTTTTGCGGAAACCCTTGAAAAATTATTTTACATTTAATAACGGATCGAATCGTTTGTGTGGGACCTGTAGTGGGCTCCACAT
The DNA here is from genome assembly GCA_025413875.1 of Rhododendron molle. Lineage (NCBI taxonomy): Eukaryota > Viridiplantae > Streptophyta > Magnoliopsida > Ericales > Ericaceae > Rhododendron > Rhododendron molle. The sequence continues at coordinate 49,244,672 of CM046391.1, forward strand.
CGTGATCTGTGCATGATGTATTTTAAAAAGGTCTCACATATATTATGAAAATAATGTAGCATGTATTCACTTTGAAAGTTCAATCATTTTAGGAAGTAAAAATATAGGCCAAATTTTTGTAGGTTGCTTGTTTGCTTTCATAAATAGGGTTGCAGTTATTCACTGAAGGATAGGAACGACCGACTATCGTATGGGTATCTTATGAACTTTTCATTGTTGTTGTTCTACTTCTATCCAACTTTCCTTTAAGATTATCAGTTTCTTAAATGTATTTAAGTTATTCTAGGACCATAACAAGTGGAGTAGTAAGCATAAAGCTTCGGTGTGGTTCATACAAAGAGATCACGGAAATTTGGTAATTTTACATGGTTGGAATTTATTTCTTTGTGGACTGGATGACTCTAATGTCCTAGCCAATTTTACATGGTTGGAAGTTATGTCTTTGTGGAGTGGATGGCTCTAATGTCCTAGCCTTAATTTGGCACAAGTTGGATGGATAGGGCCAACTTGGGATATTCGTTAGACGTGGGTTGGATTCTTAAAAGTGTCTTTTGGGTTCTAGTCAAGTGAAAATGTCTCTTTTAAATTCTAGTCAAAATCTTTACAGTCAATTAGTTGATCAAAGAGTCGTTTGGTTTTTTTCATGTCATTAATGTTAAATATAGTCGAAAAGACAATTAGTTGGTCAAAGAGTCATTAATTTTTCCATGTCATTAATGCAGTCAAAGAGTCTGTTCAATGTGTCTTTGGTTGAAGGGTATTTATTTCGGAGAGTTCTAGAGTCAAGTTGAAAGTGGTATAAATGAGGTTGTAAACCTTATGACAAATCATGATTGAATGAATGTAAATTTAGCTTTAAGCTTTTATGATTGTGTGATACAATCCCATTCTTTGGTGTAATGCTAAAGTGGTCTTAGGTGTGATGCCTTGCCTCTGGTAACCTAATTGGAAAGGCAACCTAAGTGTGAGGCCTAGATCTATCTTCTTAAATTATTCTTCTTCTCTTCTCTTTTACAGTCGTTCACAGCCTAAAAAAACAGCCATTTTTCTTGTGTCTGCTCATATTTAGACCAATTCCAAATCTGTCCTACATCAAGCTCAACAAACACTTCATCATAGTTACAGAACCCCCCACAAGTTGCAACAAAGGAGCAACAACAAAAACTATTCTCCCCAGCTTCCAGATACGTACCTTTTAGTTCTTATTTATGTCTTTTTTGACTCATAAGCTGCAACTGGCTATTTCACCCCTTGAAAAAAGCTCGTCCATGTTTACTGATATTAGATTTTCCAAGCGGAACATCCCCAAACCCAGAAGATGCTATATATTTACATTAGAAAATAAAGGGCTATGGAACAACAACTACCTTCTAACTGTTTAAATTAGGGTGCATGCAAATAATATTAGCTATAAAAAAAATACACGCGAGTGTTATTATACGGACAGTTGAAGGCACACTTCGTCTGGTTACCCTAGGAGCAACACGCTTGCAACATATCTTCTATAGCTGGATCATCTCCCGCTTCTTTATCCTGTAATACAATCAAGATTGTAAGGATGATAGCATTATGTGAATATGACCTAAGGGAAAAGAATCATCGACTGGCTTGTGTTCTTTAAAGGATACATGCTTTCTGACTAATGCTCGTTTGAGTCGGAGCTTATAAGTGAGCACCGCCGTATCAGTTTATCATTATAATGCTAACGCACTCCAAAGAGGAAAAGATAGGGGAAAGAAACAGAAAAATGGTGGGGTTCTAACCTTGTGAATGTATGAGATGTTACTTTTCCCAGGACCTGCAACAATGATTCCACCCTGTTGCCTGAAAAAATAACCAGCAAAGTTGAGCATTTCATGTCTGTTTACTAAATGTTCATAAAAGCATAAACATCAAAAACTATAACCCCCCCGCCAAAAAAATAACCAAACAAACATGGGAGATTACAAGTGCGATGATGATTCTGCATCCATGCATCACTTAGTTCAACAATGAGTAATTAGGGATATCAAGAATCTCTTGTCGTTCAGCTTATTGCCACAACTGCCGCTACCCGGATGTTTTAGCTTTCATTTTGTTGGCATGCACCCAAAAATCATATCCTTTTCAAACTTACAGAAACAGTTAAAAATCAATGCCCAACCACCAGTCAGATTCTTGCTTCTTTTCTTTTTGTCCAACCTAGATCAATTGCATTGTTATTATTAATGCATGTATGCTTTTTTAGGCACTGCAACCATGAAGAGTTGAGACGAGGATCAGAGTTTAAGCACCACATAATTATGCTCACTTAATCAGTAGATATCATATTGCAGAAAATTCAGTTAAGTAGGTATCCTCAAAACAATTGATATCTCAGGGGAAACCATTTTAATACTATGGTTCTTAGTTTACAAGTCAAAAGGCAGAAATTCCAAGAGACGTGGCGCGGAACCATCCCATTGAGCCAATTATGTGTGTGTTGGAAACAAATGGCCAGTTTACGCAAGGAAAAGGACCTTAGCCATTCATATTACAGACAAACTGTGTCCGCTGTTGCGGATCAAAAAAAAAAACTGTGTCTGCTGTTTCAGTTTGGAGGTCTAAGGTTTCGCTATCATCCTCTTTGAATACAACAAAGATCAGATCAGAGCAAGTAGTAGTCAACAATTATCAATTTAATTTTGTGTCTTTTAGATTTTTTTTCCACTTTTTACTCATTTACTTCTCTGTTATAACAAAAGTTTTTTCTCTGCCTCTTCTATGAGTTCATAACACCTTTTGTTTTTTGAACAGTCATTCATAATACTTGAGTACTGTAGAAAATTTGGCCTATAAAAAGTACTTGTTTAGCAATATTGGTAAGGTTAAAATCACAACTTCTGCAGTGTGATGACTACTGACTCAAATCACATAACATATTCAGTAAATGGTTCAAATACCAGCCGCCTCTTGTCCTGGTGTCCTTTTCGAATGACAGCGCCCAGTCCTGTCGGTAACCTTCCATGTATGCCTCTATAATCTTCAGACCCGCCTAGAATGTTTAAAAAGGAAAGATGAATGAACCTTGTTGCGGTATAATGTCCTATTTTCCCACCAAATTCACAAATTTTATTTATTTCTTTGGAATTCACGAATTAATATTAGTACTAATTTATAAATCGATACACGGGAAGATATACAATGCACAAGATCTCTTACTTACCCCAGGAGTAAATGTAGTTGATACCCCAGAAACAAATCTCAATGCCTCATATGATGAGTAGCTGGGATCAGCATACACTTCTACGACCAAAAATAAAACCAGTATTATTCTGCAAGAAAATTCCACAATTAACAATATAACCCGGTTTTTTGAGAAGCAAAGCATTGTTTGCAACTCATGTGATTACAAGCAATTCCAGCTAGTTTTGTTAGTGGTTGTTTCCTGTCAATAGACTCATAGCCACGAAATAGAAGATTTAACTGTTCGTGCTTTGTGAAACATACCTCCTTTGAATTTTGTTTGCTCAGAGAATGCTTTAGCCTATATTAAAAGAAATTGCAATAGTCATCAACTAATTTAACAAAACAAAATATCATTCTCTTGGCCAACTTTGATGCCATAAGTTATAAATCTCTCGCAGAAATTCCATGACAGATTGACTTAAAGAGAGCACGTAAAATACGTTTTGTCCACACACAATTACATCTGACTGAAAAGCATAACCACTAATGCGTCAACAAGTTACTGCTGTAGCTTCATAAGCATGTTAAGCACATACCTGATCTACGCTACCCGGTCCAATTAAAACAAGTGCCACACCAGCTGCATCCATTATGTCCTGTTTACAAAATAAGCATTTCTATGTTAATCCCAAACTGACACATTTCCTAGTACGGAAACTAGATTCTCATGCCAATCTTTTCAGTTGGTATACTTGTGAGTGTGGGATCTATCCTCCTCAAGCAATGATGTGCAAAGTGCATTTCCTTATTCTACAAAACCAAGGTAGTGAGATCAACACTAATACAATAAATGGAGGACCCTGCTGCTCATGTCTAAGAGCATCTCCAATCAAATACGCCATTCTAATCTCAATTTCTATTTCAGTGTATCAAAGATTCAAAATAATATATCTTATAGAAAGAGTAGTTTTGAAGGATACTCTACTCAAGCCAACTCCATCCAAATACTACATTTTCCGAAAAATTTACACCATATCTCAAACATTCAAAACGTTCCCTCCACAATTCAAAATTTTCGTTCAATATTAGTAATATATTAAAGGTATTGCGAATATATTTTGGATGATACTAAGTTTATGAAATACAAATGTGCATATGGACTTATGGTGAATTAATAGGCTTGATAGTGAATAGTGAATTGGAGAACATGCTCTATAATATTTTTATACTCTATCTCTGAAGTATCAAATTCCCCCCTTTGAAATGGAGGAAAAAGTAGAGGGTGGGTTGGAGATGCTGTTTCCTCCAAAATATGGGTTGGAGGTGCCCTAAGGGTGAGAAAATTGCAGAGCGGAAGTGTTTTGTATGAAACATTTCATAAACGTGCTGGTGGTGCATTAAGTGGAGGTAGGTTTGCAGACATAACAAGGATGCAGGTTTTGAGACATCAGAGTGTCCCATTTGCTAGTGGTAATAGTAATCTTGGATGAAATAAGCATATTAACTTTTGACTCCACTATTTGACAGTACAATACAACAATTGCCTATGTAGACTAGAAAAGTTCAGCCCTTGAATGTTCGCATATGTTCTAAGAAGGCATATTAAATAGTGCCATGGGTATTGGCTGCGCGAAAGACTGGAATTTCACACGGCCATGCAGTAAACCAGTGTAGGTTTTCAAGCTGACAAGTTTTTGACAAACTAAGGTCACGAAAAAATTCTCCAATCAAATTTAACAACGTAAGTTTAGATTTTACTACTCTATAACTGAGAAAATAAAGAGCTAATCATCAAGAGGATAGAATCTCGGCATGATTCTGATTCACCAGAAAAATTGGTTAGGGTTGTCTTCCCACACAATGGTGCATCTAAAAATCAAGTGGAGATGCCAAAGCTTACAGAACATCCTGATAACTTCCGCCTAAGCCGTCGTAGTAATTACAAGAAGAATACCCCGTGTTGTCGTACGCACTTTATTTTGTATTTATGTATTATTTTACGTCACAGAAAGTTTCTGTCTATATTTCCAGACTGGAAATTGGTGCATGGACAGCCAATCAAAACTATCCCCTTCATTATTTAACATAATTTGTAACAGGAATGGTTAACCACGAAAATCAAAGAAAATATTATGAACACCACAATACACTTCTTTATAAGCTTAATCGACATGGAAAAGAATCAATCACCTATCAATATAAAATTAGAACTTGAAAGATCCGGATATTGCCAACAACCAACACAAACACACACACACACACAACTTACCGTCCCTTGATGAACTAAAACAGGATTTCAAATTTTAGAACAAACATAAAGCAACATTTCCAACATGAGTGGGATTGCAGTACACCGCTACCTTTTTAGCAACAAGATAATCAGCACGTTTGCGACAAAGAACACATCTGCAAATCAGAAATACAAAACAAAATCTTTTATATGATTGATCAGCGAAATTATTACACCAAACATTGTATAAATTCAGTTAAAATTACCCGAAATGGCGAGCAAATGCAACAATAGCTTTCCTCTCTTTCCACAAATCAGAAATCGGTATACCCTGCCCGTTCAAATCAAACACTGTTACTCTATCCAATAAGCTTGTTGTGTCTTCGCTCACCTCAGAAGAAGCAAATCCTGTTCCACATCAAGCAGCACAATTCACATTCACATTCTTCTTAGGTTGGAATTTTGACGTAAACCTGTTGGGTTACTTGGGTAGCAATCTAGGTACTGTATATTAGTCACTCCTTTTTCATTTACTACTTCAAGGGCCCGATTGTTTGAGGGGTACGAATGTCGTATGGAATTAAATATTCAAAGTGACCAAATATCCGTTGTTGAGTTATAATATTAACAATGTGGATTAAAAATGCCTCAAATGTAAAACCCCACAAAATCGTGTGACATATAATACCATTGGTGAGGACCATCAATAGTCCAATTACTTTCAATCCAGTGGGATTATATATTTAAAGAGATTGTATATCATCTCTCCACTAACCCGAAGAGGTTGACCTATTAGTTATGTCCTGAGACTTGGAATTTAAGGATTTGTTCGCTCCAAATGTCTCAGGTTCAAAACCTCTCAGCCTGTCCATACGAGTACTATATCCCGACTTTAAATGGATTTTTCACAAGTGGAGGGTGGAATTGGTCCCCAGAATTAGTATAGAATTAGTTTAGATGCGCATAAACTTGACACCATTAGCCAAAAAAAAAAAATTCGCTTCACCGTTAGTCCCGTGGAGTTGGAACAAACCGACCCAATGAGTAAAATCTAATTGTCTATCAGACAAACGCAACAAATTACGAGTTCAGATGCACTATTGTTTTAACTTGGGAGAAATTGAACAGAGTTGGAAGTGAATGAAATTCATTTTGAAGAGTCTCTTCCATGGAAAAAAATTCCTGAAGTAGTCACACAAACCGGTATAAGTAAGTACACACACAGTGTCAGCGGACCTATCCGACTAGATCCGACTAATTGTTATGTGCCGATTAATCACCGATTACTAATTGCTATGTGCCGATTAATCGCCGATTACTAATTGCTATGAACCGATTAATCGCTAATAAGTGGTCTGCTGCCCAACTAGCGCCTAGCGAATTTTAGAATATTACACACTACGTAAGTATGTAGACATACAGGAGAGAGGAGTAATGAGAACTTGCCCGGAGAGCCAGAGACCGCGGAAACTGCGATTTTTGGGTGGTGAGGCGATGAGTGATTGATGTTTCTGATTAAAGACTTGGTGAGGAGAGAGGAACTGAGATTATGGTTATCGTAGTATACTCCTACTATATTGGATGAAGAGTGGTGATAGGGGGGGAGTTTGGTTGGTTGGAATGTAGTGGTGTTGGAGGGAAAAGTTGTAGAGAGAGAAATCGCCATGGGAGGCTCAACTGACGAATGTAGTGGACTAGTGGGAGAGAGAACAAGGAGCAGAGGGGAAGGAGAAAAGCGAGAGAAGCTAAAAGTTACACGTGGCAACATTTTTGTTTTGTTTTCGGATTAAATTCTTTTCAACACGCTGTGCAGATGGTGGGTTTTCGGTTTTTGCTATTGCTATTGTAGGTTACATCGTGGACGTGTTGTTCATCTGAAACGTTCACTTTGTAAAGGTCATAGAATAGGATATTCATACTCAAAAATCAACTCGATCGGACATCGATAGATACATCGAAAGGTAAATTTTGGTTTGACGGGCCATTCAACGTAAAAAAGTATTGACAAAATCAGTCCGTCTATTTTAAAAACAAGATTTGATTTTTAAATATCTATCAATGTCCAATGAGACTGAGTATTCGTGTGGAAATATTACTTAGTGTGTCAACAAGATGAACGATTTCTCAAGCAGTGCTTGGAGGTTGCTCCGACGGCCTTAGGCGGCCATCAGTGCGATCTTGTGGGTTTGCAGCGACGGCGGCTCTCAGACCGAAGTCTGGTGGATCTATTTCTCGACCAAGGTGGCTTCTCGGTGGTGGTTTGTCCTTGCATGGTGGCGGCCAATGGTGGTGGGATGGCGGCGGAAGGGTTAGAGTTTCTTGGTTTAGTTGAGGTTTTGGGTTATTGGGATAGCTTGGGCTTTTTTGGTCCATTCTTTGATTTTAGGTTTTTGGGCTTTGGCCCATTTGGATGTAGCCAACCTTCGGTTGGTAATTGGTATCCTCTCCCCCTCTCCCCCCCCCCCCCTCCCCCCCCAACATCTTTTCAAAAAAATATTTTTCGTTGGCTATCTCAAAAAAAAAAAAAAAACACACGATGAATGATTTAGAGTATAACAATAAATGCGAGGTAAGGCGGTGGTGGAAAACTAATAATTTCCACCGCCAACGAAAACAACTCTCTCTTTCAGTTTTTTCAATGGTGCATTTTCAGAAATGTTGCTACATATTCACAAAAGTGACAGGATGCTCCTGCTCTGTTCATTTGTGAAATGTTTTCCAAGCTCCATGATTGCCCCTATTTTGTACTACAAAAATTCTATAACCACACACATTTATACAATCGCGATTCACATTCACACTCGTATAAAGGGCCCCACAATGAGACTTCCTTTCCCCAAATCCAACAACGTGGGTGGAGTTTGAAAGGCACTTTAAGACTAGTACAACCAAATGGTGAAGTATGCAATTCTATGTTTTGATTTCACTTTTTAGTTGAGGTTATTGAATAAAGTTGTAGTATCACGCATTCAAGTTTACCAGTAACGGCATAAACCGGTAATAGTACGAAGTGGGTGCAAGGACTTGATGAGACATAATCTACTTACATAGGACCGGTCCGAAAGAACCCAAAAAAATAAGCTCGGCTCCATCCGAAGCCCATCTCTTAAGAGCCTAAACTGGGCCTGCTTGACATGTTGCCAGCCCAATAAACCTGGAAAACTGCTCTTTACAATCAGGGGAACTCCCCATTTTAACCTTTTGTCTTGTACTAGTAGTGGAATTGCACGTGGGAATTTTTTTCGTTATTTTTCTTGAAAAGCATTTTCTATTTACACGTGAATGTGAGTCTATTACAAACACAAATATTATACAAGCATTTTTTTTTTTAAATCCTCAAATTTATGTTGGGACCGCCTCACTATACCTCCAGTGTGTGCAACCCCGACCCCGAATGAATGTGAGTCTCCACAAATTCAAAAACCAAACTAATCATATGAATTAATCTACCATCACATCCATATTCACACACTCACACATAAGTGTTGGGGTCCTACACACACTACTACTAACGTGCATGAAACCCCGATACTTATACGAGTGTATGTATAAATGAATGTGCTTGTAGAACGATTGTTGATCATATTCAGGGCCGGCCCCAATGTTTCGGTTGCCCAAGCCCGACAATATGCTTTGTTGCCCACTACCAAGTCATACAAAAAAAAAAAACATACAAGTACAAAAAAAAAAAAAATCAAAGTTACATTATTCTTTTAGTTTGAATAATATCCAAAAAATCAACATCAAAATGAAACCCTGGTTATAATGCTTTAAGATTATCGTGATCTGATTTAAAGAAAACTGCTCTTTATATTTTTAAAGCAAATTCTTCAATTGAGTTGTCGTACTTTACTTATCCAAGAGCTCGGGATCCGTTCTGCTAATTTGTGGTTTTTTAGCTTTTTAATTGATATATGTGAGGAGAATGACCTATCTCAAAAAGCGTAAAAAATAAAAATAATAATAATAATAACCCAAAAATGCTCTTAGTGGAACTCCATTTATTTTAGCTTATATATTGAAAGAGTTTATTTTTTCAAGAAAATAAGAAAGTTTGCTTCCTACTTTAACTATGATTTGTGTGAAACAAATAATAACCAGTGTTAGTTCGCTCAATTTATTTTAATTATGAGTTCTTTTTATAATAAAATGTAAGAACATATCACTTGCATGTTACTGTTTTGTTTGTTAAAAATAGAGAAGCTAGATAAAAATAGAGAAATAAAGGAAATAGCAGTGAGTCAGTGATTGTTAAAAAAAAAAGGGTGATTGTCAAAAAATAAAGAAGGAAATAGCAGGCCTTAAAGGGCGTACTAGGATTCAAACTCAGCTCCCACGGGTACTTATGGCAATGCAACAGACCATGATACCAACCACTACTCTATGTTAGTTAGGAAACATTTTTATATTTATATCTAACAAACACTTTTTTTTTTTTTTGTGGTTGCCCCAGCCCGGGGGGTTGCCCAAGCCCGGAGGCTTGCGGGGCTTATCCCGGAGCCGGCCCTGATCATATTAGTACTTGGGCTTGTGCGTTAGAGGAGGTCAAGGAGCGATGAAACCTTCTACAGGCATTCGAATTTCTCTTGTGGAAATTAGGAAAGGCTTACCCCTTGCCTAAAGTTTTAATCGCCAATCAAAAGTTGGAGAAACACTTGATAGCAACAAAGTCTAAAACACCTGAGGGACACTAGCCCACACCTAAAGGGACAAAAACCCATAAAAATAAAAAAAAAAAAGGGTCAAGTCCAACCCAAGAAAATTCCAAAACCTAATCCTAACCAACTGTTACTCCTCAGCCACCACAGCCACCCATCTGATTAATTCATTCATGAAACCTACAAATTGAGCACTGGATATACCACACCACTTTAACTTACTGTAATTGCTTGGACACCATTTGCTCTTAATCCTCATTATCGAGTTACATCAGACAAACGTGATTAAATAGCAAATGGAATGCTAGCTGGAGTTCAATTGATTTGTTCCACATGTACAATTCCGTCAATGAAGGCAAGCTTAGTGGTCAAAGTATGAGACTTCGATAGTTAGATGCTTGCTCCTTCCTAAGGTCACGGGTTTAAAATATCTTAGGTGTTATCAACTCATACAAGTCTAGTTTATATACAGTTTTGTTCCGATTTTAATTGGGATCTCTGTTAGTGGGAGGTGGTATTGGTCACCGACGTGCATAAACTGCCTGACAGCTGAGTCCCACATGAAAAACCTGCCGACGGAGCACATACAGTTTGTGGGGCCCACTCTAGAGTCCAACATGAGTCGTTCAGTAATTTTTTTCGATCAAGGACTTAGAGATATCCAATTGAGCTTATTTTTGGCAAGACTATTCGAAATTTTAAAATTTTTATAAACAGCTCGAATTATTGGTGTGAGACCCCAGAGTGAACCCTACACACCTCATGTGCATCGTCAGCACCCTAAATTTCAAATCATACAAAACATGAATTTACATGTTTAATACTTCCAATAGATTTGGCTCAAGTGACTTTTAGAAAAGTCATTTAATCTGTGACTTATCTACCAATAGTCATATCTCTCGATGTAACTACAATGGTCGCAATCCTTAGTTAAATCTCTTTATGTGAACTCAATAGTCACACCCTTTAATCCCAAGGATCACACATTTTGATTTAACCCCAAGGGTCACCCATTTTCACACATAAATAAAATAAGGTGACATCTGAAAGAGTCATAACTCTTTAAACCCTCACATAGATTCAACAATCTACAGACCAAAGTTTTTGTTTTTTTCCCAAAAGGAACCCACTAGGCCTCATGAGCCTATAACAATTATGTCCTTTCAGTAAATTAATCATTGCCTCAAAGAAGCCATTTGATTAATGATTCACCCGTCAGGGGTACATACATGAACCGTTGCAACTCTTCACCAACGGGTCAGTGTCAGTCAGTATGAATTCTTTGCATAGTATAAATACACAAAAGAATTAGTTAATCCAAGGCCACTCTTAACAGTAAGTAATAACCGGTACAACCTTTTACCAAAAAATATGTGTGTCATTTCTCAAAGGACACTTAGCACCCAAGCAATGTGTCTCTTGCAATAAGTGACACCTATTGACAACAACCAAGTGCCAACAATTGGAACCATATCTTCCAAACTTGGGAAAAACGCAATTTCATAACTGATTTAGTCTAATTGTTACTGTTGCCACTAATGTGATAATTAGAAAATCCAATTTCACATCAAACTAAACACATCAATTGCTAAAGTTTGACACCATAGACGAAATATGACGCATGGATGATCAATGCTAAATTAAACATATCAAAACTCCAACTTCAAATGGATTTCACCAGTATTCCGAATCACTAATACTAATATGGTCAGAGAGATGCCACACTCGTGAGAAACCGACCAAATTAATAGAAAGGCAAATAAAACCCAGTGGCTTGAGTTCCACTCATAAACCAGTATAATCAATGGCAAATTAGAAATCCGAACATGTAATAAGAGACTCTGGTTCTTCATAACGGTTTGACGGTACCACATTTACCATCCTTTTCAAATTTACGCATGTGTTAAACCGTCTCAAAGAACAGCTGAAACCAATAGGGTCATGTTATTTAAAGATCCAAAAGTTCCCTGGTTACCGACTGTTACCTCCGTTGAGGGAAATGGTGCATGAATAATGGTAACAAGCACTTGTGCACAAATTACAAGAACCAAACTCACACATCTCACTTATGAAAAGAATGATCGAAATCAATAGTGTGAGAAATGCCGCACGCAATCACATAGTGTAAGGCAAATTAATGTTACAACTTACCATGCACAGAAACCTCCCATAATTGAAAAGAATGTTGGTTTTTCCCTAGTAGTATTATAAAACAGGTCTTTATTTCCTCACTAAATAACACATGCCATTCATGCATGTATGAAAGAAACCTTCTCAGGCAACAAATCATTGTAAATGCAACACTAGCCACGTGCATGCAAATTAACTTATCAATTCACATACAGATTACACGGGTCTTGCACTCGACATTCGACAACTTAATCAACCGATTTTATTACAAGCAGGAACGGAGAATCGGAAACCGAACTAAGATGCCAACATGCACAAAAGTAAACAGAAATCTGTCTTAAGTTTGTTGGAAAACTATGCTTACCTTTTGTGATAAAAACCGATAGTCTGAGTGTAATAAAATCGGAACTCACAAAACCTAAAAATTGATGGAAACAAATTGGTGATCAAGACGAGTGTTTGTGTGTGACACTTTGTACTTAAGACATATTTCGCCCCCGCTACGGTGCTCACGGTTTGCATTTGACGACTGTCTCCCAGCAGTATTTGATCGGAATCCCCCCACGGTAGCACTTCAATTGGAGAGCCTAACGAACCATCTTGTGTTTGTAACTCTCTTGTATGAATGGACTTGAATGAAGGAAAATTCAACCTTTAAAAATGAATGAGGAAATAATATTTATAGGCCAACTCGTAACTCTAAAAAAAGTCATCAAAGAAAGAGGCACATCTGTTCATGAATGACGCGTCCATCCACGTCGAACAAGTGCCAATAAAAAAATACAACTCCAAAATAAATTAATTTTCATTCACACTTAAAATAAAATATTATATCCTATGATATTTTCAAACCGAAAATTCCAAAACCTTATCCTAACCAATTATTACTCCTCAGCCACCACAGCCACCCATCTGATTAATTCATTCGTGAAACCTACAAATTGAGCACGGGATACACCTCACCACTTTATCTTAATTGCTTGGGTACCATTTGCTCTTACCCGTTCCAGAACACCTTCTTAAAAAATAAGTACTTATTTCATATTTTCAAATTCAAAAATAATATAAATGAAAAATAATTTTTCAAATTTTTTTTTGCACAGTATTAAAGATCTCAATGAGATCTTTCAAATAAGATTCATATTTCATATTTTTAAATTTCAATGCCCATCATTTTTTAGCTTGAAATTACATTCTTAAAAAATAAATACCTATTTGGCGTTCGGGAACAGATTAAATATAGCAAATGGAATGCTAGCTGGAGTTCAATTGATTTGTTCCACATGTACAACAGCGTCAATGAAGGCAAGAGAAATACATACAAGTTTATCAAAAATGCTACTTGCACAACAGTTGTGTTGGTTGTGTATGTAATTCTGACCGTCCAGATGTATTTGGACGGTCTAGATTTTAAAAAAACTCTTTCAAGGATAAGTTTAACTTTTATGGGGAAGTGTTTGAACGAATCCTGACCATTCATTACAGCAATGGATGGCTAGAGATTGGTTGTGTGTTGTGTTTTACACAACCGTTGTGTGTGTGGCACTTATGGCAACCCAAGGCGCGCCTAGTGGGTCAAAGCATGAGACTCAGACAGTTAGATGCTTGCTCTTTTCTAAGGTCTTGGGTTTAAAATCTCTCAGGTGTTATCAATTCATTTGAGTCTAGTCTATACAGAATTTTGCTCCGATTTTAATTGGGACTTCCGTAAGAGAGCGGTGATACTGGTCACCCAAAATTAGGCGAGCTAGATGTGGGTAAACTGCCTCGACAACTGAGTTCTAAAAAAAACTGACGCTCACTATTAAGAACATGTGACGTGAAAATATACCAGAATGGCCAAAGAAACATGGATCCCAAAACAAACTTTACGTATCAAACTATTGACGTTATAAGTAAAAAAAAAAGGGTAAAATACATTAAACCCCCTTCAACTAACACCCATTTCCGAGTTGCCCCTAAAGTATCAATTCGGACACTCAACCTCCTCAAAGTATGTGAATCCAAAATAGAGTGAAAGCTGTTAACAGAAATTCTCGATTTACCATTTTACCCTTCAACCTGACCTCATTGCCGTCATCCTTTGATTACCAGGTTCACGAATTGAAATCCCAAATCAAATTCCCATCGACTCTGAAAATCAAACAATGAATTGTCAACCCTTAAACCCTAACCCCAGCGTAAATCACACAAACTTACCTATTAGAGAGATAATTCTAGTGAGAGAAATGTCGCTATGAGCTGTCGGAATCTTCAATCCGAACCAGTTTTCGTTTAGATCTCAACAAACCAATTGACATTTGCAGGTCTCTCCTCCTCTTCATCTCCTCGATCTCTGGTTTCAGCGCCTCCTACTACAACTCCCACGACGCCTTATGTTCCTCCGCCGTTCGCTGTCCACCGCGGCCTGGGTTACCTACCGGATTACCCATTGCAATGGGGTTTTGATTGAGTGCACGAGCTTTAGGCGCCGGCAGTCGATGTAGGCGGACATGGGCCTTCAGTTGAGGCTTTCAATTGGGAGAGTTTCCTGGTGGGGTTTGTAGTGGTGGTGGTGGGCTGCCATAGTGGCGAGATCGGACCACTGGGATTAGAACTCCGATCAAGGAGATGTGAAATGGAAATCACCAATTGATTTAATATGTTAGTTGTTTTCTGAGTAGGATGATTTTCAAGTACACAAAGCACTTTTTTGATGTTTCCCAGGAAAGGGTTTTTGATCCCCAAAATTTCTTCAATTCTTAGACAAAAAGTTTCGAAACCTCTCAATTGCAGCTAGTGCCATTTCGACGTGTTTCGATTCTTGGAAACAAAAGATGTTGGTTGCTTCAGGATACTTATTCATTCCAATTCCTATCTACAGTACGCTCTTCATGATTTTCTCGGCTCATCCATGTAATAAGCTATTGGGTCTCAATCCATAGAAGCATATAGTTTCTTAATACAATATTTCTAGAACATGAATCCGGCCCGTTCTGCTAAATAAGTGGTTTATTTTTGGGGAATTTTTAGGCCGGCCCCGTTTTTTTGCTTCGGATTTCAAGTAGTCCTGACAAATATATTTTTTCTTTCCTTCAGTCCTTTTTTTTGACTTTTCATGCAATTTTACTATTTTGCCCATTCTTTTTAATTTTTTGTGTACATGTCCATTTTTAATAAAATTTATATTTTTAGAATCAATTCCTGACCCATATTATTTTGGACAAAAATACCCTTGGCTATATTGGCTATGAGAACTGTCAATTCTCATAGAATTCTCATAGAAAACTGGCTATGTGACCCATATTATTTCGGACAAAAATACCCTTGGCTATGGGGGTTATGAGAACTGCCAATTCTCATAATCAGTTCTATAAGAACCATTCAATTCTCATAGAAAACTGGCTATGTAAACTGAGTTATAAGAGCTGATTATGTAAACTGCCAATTCTCATAGAGACTTGGCTATAAGAATGGGCTAAGTAAACGGAAAAATAAACAGTTCACATAGCCTCACCATATACTAAAATACACATTTCTCATAGAAAATAAACGTTTTTCATAGAAAATACACGATCCAATAGATAGTCCTTATGGACCATACAAAGTTCTCATTGAAAAATATACAATTCTCAAACAAAAATATACAGTTCTCATAGACAATTCTCATTGAAAAATATACAGTTTTCATACAAAAATACTCAATTTTCATAGAAAACTGGCTATGTGACCCATATTTATTTCGGACAAAAATACCGTTGGCTATGTAGGCTATGAGGATTGCCAATTCTCATAATCAGTTCTATGAGAAGCGTTCAGTTCTCATAGAAAACTGACTATGTGAACTGAGTTATGAGAGCTGACTATGTGAACTGTCAATTCTCATAATCAATTCTAATGGTAAGTTTTATGAGAATTGGCTATGAGAACTGACTATTCTCATAGAGAACTGGTTATGAGAATGAGGCTATGTAAATTGAAAAATAAACAGTTCACATAGCCTCACCACACACTAAAATACACAGTTTAGAAAATAAATAGTTCTCGTAGAAAATACACGGTTCAATAGATAGTCCTCATGATCCATACAAAGTTCTCATTAAAAAATATACAGTTCTCATACAAAAAATATACAGTTCTCATAGATAATTCTCATTGAAAGATATACAGTTCTCATACAAAAATACTCAGTTCTCATATAAAACTGGAAATGTGACCCGTATTTATTTCGGAGAAAAATACCGTTGTCTATGTAGGCTATGAGAATTGCCAATTCTCATAGTCAATTCTAATAGTAAGTTTTATGAGAATTGACTATAAGAACTGACTATTCTCATAAAAAACTGGCTATGAGAATGGAGTTATGTGAACTGAAAAATACATAATCTAGTAGAAAAATATACAATTCTCAAAGAAAAATACACATAGTTAAATCAAAATCAAATATAATTATAAATATTCTCACTGCTATGTCTTAAAAAAGTAATCAAAGGAAAAAAGTAATAGTTCATATCAGAAATAAATTGATTTAGAATTGAATTTTTAACTTTCAAGTCTTATAGTCAGTTACATGAGAACTGACTATGTGAACTGTCAATTCTCATAATCAGTTCTATGAGAACTGCTAGTTTTGATAGTTAAATCTATGAGAATTGGTTATGAGAACTGACTGTTCTTAAAGAGAACTAGTTTTGCGAATTGGTTATGAGAACTAGTTCTCATAGAAAATACTTGGTTCTAATAGATAGTTCTCATGGATAATACACAGCTCTCGTAGAAAATAAGACAATTCTCATAGAAAATACATAATTCTCATAGAAAAATATACAATTCACATAACTTCACCACATACTAAAATACACAGTTCTCATAGAAAATACATAGTTTTCATAAAAAATACATAATTCTCATGGACAATAATCAATTCTCATAGAAAAATACACAATTATCACAGTTCGCATAACCCCAATACACAGTTCGCATAGCCCTAACAATCACTAAAATGCATAATTCACCTAAACAACTTACATAGTCATGTCAATTTTAAAATAAATTTCACTTTGAATTACAAGCATTCACCAAATTGACATGCTCAAATTGACACAGTTGGGGCTTGCTCATAACTGGGCGAAGTGAAAATCACTTTCGTTCAAAAATTCACAAATTACTGTTCACGTACGTACAGTGTTTATATTAAAAAGGAAAAAAAGAAAAAAGCGTACGTGTGAAAATCACTTTCGTTCAAAAAATCACAAAATCATTGTTCACATACAGTGTTCATATGAAAAAGGGAAAAAAAAGAAGAAGGAAAAAGCGTACATGGCTTGCTCTATTAGAAAATCACTTTCATTCAATGTTCACATACATTGTTCTTGATTACGGTGGGGACCAGATCGACCTTGGAGTAGAAATTCCAGCTCATTGTCGAAGCTGAGCTTCTTGATGGAGTCGGAGAGCAACGCCCAGGCCTCGGCGACGAGGCGGAAGGCGGCGTCGGAGATGGCAAAGCAATTCTTGTCGGGGTGGAGGAGGAATGCGAGGCAGCAGTAGTGCTTCTTGACGAGCTCGAGGTCGGAGCGTTGGGCAGCGGGAGGGTCGATCTAGAGGAGGGAGTAGTAGTCGTGGTGGTTGTTGATGAGCTTTTGGAAGGCGATGAGGATGTCAGCGACGGCGGGATCTGGTTTGGGCCGTCGAGCAAATCTGTGGTGGTGGTTGATTGTGACATCGTCGGAGAGGCGATAGCGGTGGAGTTGGCGCTGCTCCATCAGTGGAGAGAGAGAGAGAGAGAGAGAAAATATCAGAGGAAATGCGGTGTGTAGTTGATTTGGGGTAAAAGAGTCACTGTGTACCATAACCGAGCCATCTAGCTTCGGTAAAATATGTTAGGGTTGGAATCAAACCGAACCTTAGAAAGAGGACCGGCCTCTAATTTTCTATTTATTTTTTTGTCCTTATTCAAATTTTTTTCGTATCACTTGACTTATCATCAATTTTTTGGGAATTATTGCATCCTCATGACAAGAGGAATCTAAAAAATAAAAATTTTTGATCAAAATCTAAATTTTTTTTAAATAAAGACGAAAAAATTGGCTTATTTTTGTCTTTATTCAAAAAATATTGGATTTCAGTTAAAAAAATTTACTTTTTAGATTCCTCTTGTTATGAGGATGCAATAATCCCCAAAAAATTGATGATAAGCCAAGTGATATGAAATTTTTTTGAATAAAGACAAAAAAAATAAGCCACTTGGCTTATTTAGCCGAACGGGGCCTCCAAAAATATTCTGAAATAGTTCATGAATGTAGGTTTTGAATGTGTTGCTGAGATTTGTTTGGCTTGCAAACGGTGTTGAACGTCAATGTTCCTTTCTTACTTATCCAAATGCTAAGAACACTTGTTGCAGCTTTAGAGATAATTCTTTGTGGCATTTGGAATTTCTTCAAGTTGCCAACTCTGAGAGAGAGAGAGAGAGAAAGAGAGAGAGAGAGGAGAGTGTGAAAAGGAATAGGGTGATCGTGTACCACTACAGGGGTATTTTTGTCTCAAAATACAAGTTTGGTTGTCATGTGCTGATCAGCCGACCATTATCCATCAAGGCCCGAACGGATTCTTGACAGGAGGTGCTAACTGCCATAACTCACATACTTTGAGGCGGTTAAGTGTCTAAGTTTATACTTTAGGAGGGCAACTCGAGAATGGGTGTTAGTTGAAGGGGGTTTAATATAATTTACCAAAAAAAAAAAACAGTTGCATTATGTAAACCTCGATGGAGACAGATATTTGGAATAAAATGGAGTAGGTTGGATTTCGCTTTCAAAAAACCTACCGACGGGGCACATACGGTTGTTCAGTAACTTTTTTCCGATTAAGGACTTAGAAATATTCAATTGAGCTGATATTTGGTAAGACTTTTTGAAATTTAAAAAATTTTAAACGACTCAAATTATTGATGTGAGATTCCGGAATAAACCCTGCACACCGTATGTGCACCGCCGGCAGGCATTTCATCGGTACCAGGTCTCTTTCGCTATGCTATGTGCGTATAAATGCAAAAGATATTTTTGTGGTGGTAATCACGTGGGGAAGAATTTCACCGCCAAGGCACCAACTACTAGTCCCCCTCCAGAGGCAGCACCCCCCACGTGCCTGCTGCATCTGCCCAACTAACTTTCCAAACTACGGAGATCCAACGGAATTCATCCGCAATGTCTTTACTACTTTCTCACAAAAGACTGAAAGAGTACGTAGTGCTACGGGTTCGTATTCAGACGCATATGGTCGTTAAAAATTTCGGCACTTGTGCGTGATTTAAATCGTTCATCTCGATAGTTGGTGGTCCAGATTACATCTCGGCTCTTGCAGATCTATGTTGCCCATTGTCGAGATGAAATTTAGACTATTGATAACTGAGAAAGGACGTCTCGAATTATGCACTACACCTCTGCACTACCGGGAGATTCAGAATACACGTGGGCTTCACATTATGCACGTATAATTCACACGTATCAAACGGCTACTGACACACTTTTCGGGAAATATACGAAGTTACATCTTTTTTCCAAAGAATTTTCTCCTCATGCCATAGTAATTAGTTTTTTGGTTCATATTACTAATGCTAAGAGTACCGACGAAGGGAGGTACATTCGGTGGACATTGCTACGTGGGGTCCACTACAGGTTCCACACGAATGAGCAGATCCGTCGAAAATATTTTAAAATCTACATAAAAAAATTTCCAATGAAAAAATATGATTACTGTTTTAACATATTTTGGAACAAAGAATCAACACAAGTGGGGTGTAGAATACTTCGAGTTTTAGAGTATTACCGTAGGGTTTATTCCAAGCCGACCTAGGACCCATTCATATTTTTTTGGCAAGGGGGAATAAAATGGAGAGGGGGATGAGCTAATCCAGGTGGGAATTGCCCAGCCAACCCTGTTCCATCAAAACCTCATCCGGGCCGGGTGAATGAAATAAAACCCCTTGCTATAGGTGCATCCAATCGACGCCTAAAGAGTTTAAAATTAATTCTTTTGATGTGCTTTGAGAAAAGAATGAAGTTCATTAACTTCCCCATATCTATTGTCTATTATTTTTAGAATCACAAGGTACTATATAAAATATTTCAAGACCTAGTTCAGTAGTAATTATTATGTACATCATAATTTATTATTTTTCTGCATACCATAATGAAACTAGGAATTTACTGCTCTAGCCCTTGATTTGTACAATTGTACTACTCTATTCAGTGGGCCCCAAAGAAATTTAACTAATTTTTTTTGGCTTCAGGGTGTTCCTGATCAGTTTACGTATACCCAAAAACTAATCTTTACAGTTCCTTCTATAGCCGTTTTGCATGTTTATATTGTAAGAATGAGATAGTCCCAAGAGTTACTGACAATGAGCGTTGAACATGAAATTTTAAAGGGAGAATTTTCCCAAGTCCACTATACCACTTTCAAAACCCACTAAGTCCACTTCTAAATTCTATAACCCCCGAGGTCCACTAACTTATTAGTAATGATATAATAACCCTGGTTAGTCTAATATACCCCTTCTTTCAAAAAAAATCTATCCCGTTTTTTCCTCCATGTGCGTTTTAGAATCTATCCCGTTTTTTCCTCCATGTCCCGTTTCTTCCTCCATTTCAAACAGATCTCATCTTTCATCCCATTATAAAAACCTTCCCCACTCCCCCCCTCCCCCCTTCCCCCCCACCCCTCTTTCCAGAGGAACCAGAACCAATAGACGATTTCTCATTACGAACGAGACTTGTCGCCGTTCTTCGCCCGAGAAACCACTGCCCCTCGAACGAGATTCGTCAGCGATCTTCGTCCAAGAACGAGACTCGTCGGCCTTCTTTGTCATCGGCGTTCTTCGTCTTCGTCGGCGTTCTTCGTCATCGTCGGGCGTCGTTGGCCCTTCTTCGTCGTCGATCTTCGTCCTCGTCGGTTTCTTCGGCGTCAGCCCTTGTTAATGGTCATCGGCCTTCTCCCTGCTTCGGCTTCAGCCCTTCTTCGCCGTCGATCTTCGTCCTCGTCGGGCTTCTTCGGCATCAGCCCTTCTTCGTCTTCGTCCTCATCGTGCAATGATCTACAAGTTCCAAACTGGGTATGTTTCCCTTCGTATATATGGTTATATGAATGGTTTGGCTAAGTAGAGTTTTGATTGCGAGTATATATGGTTATAAACCTAAGTTATTTGCCCTGTGATTGAGGGTTTTGTTCATAGCATCCTGGGAAAATTTTATGATTGGTATATATGGTTATATACTCAGATCTGTTAGGCCGCTGCGCGGACCAATTCATATAAGGTTATATAATAGTCGATGATTATATAACCTTAGTTACAAACCGACTGTAATATAATTAGGTCGGGTTCTATGGCCGAAATTACACCCCAAGTTCTTGAAAATATCATTTTCGCTGCAGTTCGGGATGCTCCTAAAGTCGCACCCCGAACTGCGGCACTTTGTGCCATGGGGGACTCCGCGCCCACACCCCCGAATGTAAACATATAACATTGTATTATTATATGTTATTGTGTAACATTATATAACGTTATATATGCTCCTGTTGGTTGTTTATAAATGTCATTTTGTTTTGTGAAGATGTATGGTATTTTATCATTTTTTTCTGTGAATATATATGGTTATATATTTAGGTCCATAAGCCGCTGCGCGGACCTGTTTAATAACGTAAATTTAGAGTTGTAGTGGCTATAATGCATGATTTCAAAAAAAAAAAAAGTAATATAACCATATATATCTATTAAAC
The DNA here is from genome assembly GCA_025413875.1 of Rhododendron molle. Taxonomy (NCBI): domain Eukaryota; kingdom Viridiplantae; phylum Streptophyta; class Magnoliopsida; order Ericales; family Ericaceae; genus Rhododendron; species Rhododendron molle. Next base: position 49,266,593 of record CM046391.1, read on the forward strand.
CAATTAAATTAGACTATTGAAATGGTCCGCGCAGCGGCTTAATTGATCCGAATATATAGCCAACAGTGATATAACCATATATACTCGCAATAAAAAACAAAACTTACCATGGCCATTATAGCTTCCACCACCTCCTGAGGAACCCCATGTTAATGGTTATTTATGTTTGAGCAGTCCAGTTTGAACATTATGTTTTTCTGTTCGTATATATGGTTATATAACTGGATTGCCATGTTAATGGTTGTTTATGTTTGAGCAGTCCAGTTTGCACCTTATGTTTTCCTGTTCGTATATATGGTTATATAACTGGATTGACCATGTTAATGGTTGTTTATGTTTGAGCAGTTCAGTTTCCACCTTATGTTTTTCTATTCGTATATATTGTTATATAACTGGATTGACCATCTGAATATATAACCATATAACTATATTGTTCCTTACTCGTTATAACCATATAACCCTATAAAAGAATAATAAACCATAACCATACATAACCTTATATGAATTGGTCCGCGCAGCGGCCTAACAGACCTGAACATATAATGTTATGGTATGGTTGAATTAAGTTAGGGATTTGATTGATAGTATATATGGTTATATCAATGTTGGTTATATACTAATTTTGTTAAAGGCTGTTATTTGTGCAGTTGTTCAAGGGGTGAAGAGTATTAAGTTACATGTGAAGAAGGCTACGGCGACGAAGGGAGAGAAGTTACGAGATCTCCTCTTTTTATTTTCTTAGAGTTAGAAAGGACAAAATCTCATGTATAATAATTTTGTGATTGAGGCCGCTGCGCGGACCAATTCAATAAAGTGAAAATATAATGGAAAGAAGTTACGAGATCTCCTATTTTTCTTTTTTTAGAGTTAGAAATGCCAAAATCTCATGTATAATGTTATAAGGTTATGTGTTTACTTTTTGTCACATGTATTACATTTTTTTGTGGGTATTATTGTTAGTAGAAGCAAGTCATTGAGGCCGCTGCGCGGACCAATTCAATAAAGTGAAAATATAATGTTATATGAGAGTTTTTGTGCAGCGAAACTCAAAAAAAAATATATGGTCATATGTCAAAATCTGTACAACATTACAAAAATATATGTAACTCTTAAAAAGGAGAATATATAATGTTATATATGTACAATAACGTTATATATATATTGTATTAGAAAAGGAGAATTTTCGACTGTTCAGAAAAATATATGTAACTCTTAAAAATGAGAATATATAATGTTATATATGCCAAATAACGTTATTTATAGTGTATCAGAAAAAAGAGAATCTTCGACTGTTATATAACGTGATTGGCGTGATTTCCACAACTATAAGGGATAATGGGCTAAATTGATGGGATTTGAATGGAATGGTAAATCTGTCAGACATTATTTCCCTTTTTAAATGCAGTGGACTTTAGGCCTTACCAAATACATAATAGTGGACTTGGTGGATTAGAGATTTGATTAGTGGACTTAGTGGGTCAGAAATATGCTATAGTGGACCTTAGACCAATTTTTTAAATTTTAAAAGGGAGCAAATCCCTTCTCTTCACCACTGGAGAAACCACTAGGACTAATTTTCTAAGTGTTTTTTTTTTTTTATCATACATAAATCAGTTGAATTAATTTAGTCCAAAATTAAGACATATCACGAAATAAATAAATAAATCCAAAACTAAAAAATATTTAAAAAGACAAAAATAAATCAGTTGAATTGATTTAGTCCAAAATTTCGCTAATTTCGCTTATAGCAAAGCCATCCTGCCCGATTTACAAAGTAACTTTACTACTTTTGGTATTTTCTCATTTTATTTGGCTTTGGTTGTTTTTCTTTCTCATTTTTAGCTTCAATGTTGTAGTTATGTTGCATCTCTAATTCACAAATATGGCATATAAAAAAAATATCACAAATAACAGAAAGTAAAATTAATGTTTGGGAACAAACAAGTAGACAATAGACTGAACTTATTACATGTTTTATGTCAGAGATAATTCAACACACTAGGACACTGCGACGTAAAGCCCCAGATTCTTTTTTTATCATAAAGTGATGCTTGCACATTGTTGGGAGTTTAATCCGCCTAAGATTTTTTCGTTTGCGCCTAAGCTCAATCCGTTGGGGATCGAGTATCCACGGAGTTCAGATCACATCACATGGACCCAATATACATTAAATGACTTATATCCACTTAATAAGCTAAACCTTGTAAGTGGTCAGTCACTCAATTGTACATTAAGGTCTAACTTTTTTTCGATTTATCCAATGTGGAATTCAATACTTCACACATGTTTCCAACACACGCTTTGTTTTGGGCCCCACTCTGGTGTGTGGTGGACAAGGAGTCTAAAACATTGAATCTGGGGAGCTGTAGTGCACACCCGTGTAATGCACGTGTAGGACAGCACACAACCATCGATCTTATCAATTAACGATCCACATTAAAAATCAATTATGACCGGAAATAAATGATTCTTAATTAAAAATTATATCTCAACCATTTATTGTCAAGATCAATGGCTCGGGTGCGCCCTACAGGATTTCCCAACCCATTATTCATATATCTGTCATATACAACGAATAATGACAATGTACAAATATCACATTGTTTATTTAATTCAGTAAAGAATTGCCCATCATCTTGATGATCTCAATAATGACAATGCCTTATACGAATCGAGAAAATTATTAGTGCTCCATATTTACCATGTGGTATAGGTCGTATGGTGCTTCACATTCTCGTTTCGCTAAGAAAAATTAAGTACTTATTTTTTGAATTAAAGGTAATGTATTGTGAGAAAATGATATGTTTTTTAAAGTGAAAAATAAGTACTTAAAAATAAGAACCTTAGTAGAACAAGGCCTTATTTTTTCGAATTATAAAAAGAAAACGATCTGTTTCGTAAAACAGAAAATAAGTACTTAAGAAATCAAAAACATTAGTAGAAACATGGTCTAAGCACTCCACAAACTCGGATTTTTGTAGGGCTTGCAAAGTGACGAAGTTCATTGGTAGAGTCAAGGTATTCTATCAGCGTGTTCTTAATTTGGAGCACCACATGTGACTTATTACAGTACTCTTTTTTGGGGGTAAGTATATGACTTATGTTTTCCATTACGTTGTTGTTTGAGATCATTGTAAAACTTCTCCTTGAATCATGTTTAACTTTGTTGATGTTTATATATAAATTGATAGGAAGAGAATAGGCCAAGGAGAAGCGCTTTGCCTCGCTAACTTTCAAAGTAAAGCATCGCACAAGGTAATTAAGAGGGAGACTCGTCTGTCTTCCTTGAAACTTTTGTTACTCATACACGGTACGTATTTCTTTGAATATATGCATTTAACGGCAGCTCTATGTATCTCTTCCCTGTTTATATATTTGTTCGTGTGTTCCGTGTTTGGCATTTGTGGATGATTTTAGATATTTAGGACTCGTTTGTACACCTGCTTGTTTTGTTGGGTTCAATTCCCCCTTGGGGATACTTTCTCTTACAAAAAAAAAAAAAAAGTCTTAAAAAAATAGAAAATAATTTTCGCACTCTCCTTTTATTGATTGGTACTCAATTTTTTTTTTTTTGTATTTTATTCATTTGCAATTAATAAAACTACCCTTATCTTTTGAGTCAATTGTTTATACGAAGGACAAGTCGGTAATTTCACGTGAATCATGATAATAAAGAAAGGGAACAAGCAATAGGAACCAAAACGTAACTTTGGAGTAGCAGTGAGCCAGTGAGGTGAACCGATCGAAAAGACTCTACCTTAATAAAGGAAGGATATCATATCCCTCGTGCAAGCAAGCAAGCAAAGGAAGGAAAAAAAATCAAAAATCAATTACCCAAAAAAGGTAAGGGTAAAGACTAAAGATGTGGTCACTGCATCAGGGCCATCAGACATCAAATATTTGAGGATAAAACTGGGCCAATCACATACTCACAACTTCATTTTCAATCCAAAGACTTATCCCATTGTCCTGCCCTATTGCTCCACAAATACCCAAGGGGATTGGATTTGTCTAATTGTCACCCAATTTTGTACGTGGAGTTTTTTTTATCTCGGTTTGTATTTAGAAAATTGATTGACACTCAATTTTTACCATTGATACTTTATTTTTCGTTTTTTTCCTATTTGAAATTACAATAATACCCTTAAAAGCAAATGAACACTAATAAAATAAAAAGGTAATTTGGTAATTTTATTTAAGACGGAGACAAAAAAGTGGGGTTACAATGGCTAAAAGTGGAATGTTAAAATTACTTTCCTTGTATCTACAACATCAAATTACAATTAAAAAATACTCGTTTTTCTCTCCCTTTTCCCTACCTGCACACCATTTTTTACTCATGTTAGTTTACCATATTAACCTTACAATAGTTCCACTTTTTCACACATCGCAGGTAATATAGTAAATTCACATTAATAATAGTTAAAATGGAGGGTGGATGGTGAATAGGAGGTAGTTATTCAGTGGTTTGGGGCACTTTTACGTGGTATCACAACACCCATCTTTGTTACACATTCGTGTGGAGTCCATACATTGGAACATGTGGAAAAAAAAAAAGAGTAAGGAAGGAAATTTTTTTAAAAAAATTCTCCCATTGGTTGGTTTGAAAAGAAAGAGAATATGAACTAAAAAATCAGGGAATTCGTATAGTACAATTTCCCTCTCATTTTCTTTACTCCCAGTGTCCCACTTTCCTTATGTTCCAAACACATCATTAGTACTGAGCTTGACAAAAATGTGTTGGGGAATAAGGTATTGGCAGTGACGGAGCCAAAATTTTAGCCCAAGAGGAACCGACTTTATAGACATATTTTTTCTTACACTTAACATTATTAGTATATCATATAGTTTTTTATTTATATGATATAATTGTACATTAAAACTATTCTAGCTTAAAAAGTATGTAAATCATTTAGGCTACGACAATACTCACATGCCTGGGTGTATGTTTTTGAACAAAATTAAAAAATGAGAATGTAAAATAATTTATTTTTTACTAAATCAAACAAAAATTATTAAGATTATAAAAAACTATTACACTAATAATATTCATAATAGTTCAAAATTAGATGTACTTTTCAAGAATATTTTAAAATCGCGGGGGCCCGGGGACTCAAAGTAGCTCCGCCCTTGGATATTGGAGCACCACGTAACAATGTTCCGAAACCATCGAATAACTTTCGTGGACCAGAGAGTCAACGAGGAAACAGAGACAGTTAGTTGGCCGTACCATCCATCAATTCGGCCATACCCAATCACACATTTTTTCTTGACAAAAACCCATTTCGCCAACTCCCAAAAAACAAAAGACAAAAATAATCAATATAGACAAACTTACAATTTTTCTGGGTAGTAAAGTATTGCAGCAGTTACAAGGAATGATGCTCATTGGATTTCCTGTGTTTATTTTCCTGCAATACTTTTCAACGATTCAACTGTAAACCCACCTCAAATTTTAGCTGCCGAGGCTCCAGAAATTCAACCCCCCTCCATCTCGTTCTCTCTCCAAATGGTACCGTTTGAAAACCCCAGGAACTCATCACTAAGCAAACCCAAATGAAACTTTTAAGGTTTTTCATTCTTTGGCTGAAAATCTGGGGTGAAGTTTTGATTGTCTTGTTTCTCTGTATGTATTATCCTTTCGAATTATTATTATTAATTTTATTTTGGTCTGATTAAAATCTGGATTTTGGATGCAGGTTGAGTTCACTGTTCTTGGATGTAATGAAAGCAAATCAGTTTAGTAGATGGGTATTTTTCACCATTCTGGTTAGTTGCTAGTACTTGTTTATGCCACTTTTTCTCCAACTTGTGAATGTTCTTGGATTCGATCTGTGGTTTCTTTCTCTTTTCTTTTCCTTTTAACTCGAGGTTCTCTAACTTTCTCACTCTATATGCTCATGCAATTTCTTCTGCATTTTTTTTTTGCTTCAAATGCACAAGTCCACTATAGTATTTGATACTAAAATATGGGTTTCTATGTCTTTTCATCCCAATTTGCTCTTCAAGGTCTAGGTTAGGCAGTTTCTCTGAAATGAAGTTTTCAGATGCGAAAGCGCAAGGCAAGGCGGTTGACCTCTCATGAGGCGAGGCGTGAAGTTCAATAGCTGAATTAAACTCCCAAAATAACTTAAGTTCCAACAAAAGAAAAGTGATTGCTCAAACTAAGTCATCCTTAAACTATGATATCGTCATCTTCGTCCATTGCATTTGCATGAATATAATGTCAGGAAACATTCCATCTACTCGATGCACTTCCTCCAAATGTCTTCATCTACAAGGTTTACTCTTGCTGCCTTGCCCTTGCCTTTGTTAGGAGCCCAGTCGACAAAGGTTCTCCCATGTGTGCGGAGGCCCAATTCGTTTGGGGTATCCACGTAGTCCACACCATAGGACCCAATATACATTGAATGACCCAAGCCACCTAAAAGCTTAAGCCTTGCAAGTGGTGAGCCACCCAATTGTATATTGAGGTCTATTCCTTTTTCTATTTATCTGATGTGAAATTCAAATCCTTCTCACATTTCCAACAGCCTTTGCCTTTATCTTTGAAGAAGACAATAGCTCTCCACAAAGGCATCTCGTAAATACGCTGGAACATGCTCCAATTATAATGAACCAACTCTTCACTTATGAAAAGGTAATTCATCTCTTCTGACGCGTTCGACTCTGTTGTCTGGGCAAAAATGGCATGAAAAGCATACGCTTCCATATGACTACAACACATGGGTTATCACCTTTGTGGTTCTAGGCTAAAAAATAAACGTCTAGGATCATTTTATGTATGCCTTGCCTCAAGGTGAGCTTCAACGCGCGCCCTAGAATTGCCTGTGAAAACATTGCTTTGAACTAAAAGTTATTAGGCTAATGAATATGTGATCCTCTCTAGAGTGTTGTTCTCGAATAAGCCAAACCAAGCCTTGATTCCCAATCAACTGGGGTTGGATAAAAATAAACCCAAATGCCACCTCATTCTATTTTCTACCTTACTTCTTCGAGGATGGTATGCTCAAGAGTCATGTCAGATTCATGATATTAAGGTGTTTTGCTAGTGAGTAGTGGCTGACAGTTTTAAGGCAAGATTTTGTTGGACAAAATTTGAAATCTTGTTTCTTAGGCTTTTTTTTTGGTGGTATTCAGTTCTCATAGGCCTAGGAATCAGCAAAGAGTATCTTCTTTTCTGTACTTTGAGAAGAAAGAGATCATGCCAAAGGCAAAGAATCTCTGTATTGGTGGAGAGATTGTTTCTTGGACAAAACTATGTCTGCACCTTCCGTGGTATCTAATGCAATCCATAAACAATGATGACATCAAACACATGAGAAGAAGTAAGACATTTCCTCTGGCCATCTCTGCAGTGCTGCCTTTCTGATGCCCGAACTCTATTTCAAATGTTTGTTTGGTTGGAAAAAGAAGAAATATATTTAACCAAAAAAAGAAGAAATATTGTTTGCGATTGGGAGCATATCGTGAAAGGATTCCATCATGTACATAGACAACCATAAAAGCAGTCTGACAATTATTTATCATCCTGATTCGCCAAACTTGGGCTTCCACTTCAAAGGTGTAGTTGGAGAAATCCCAGTTGTCCATTGGATAATGGAAGATTAGGATGAAAGAGATTGGTGAACCAGTTGAATTCCTCATGAAAAAAAGGGAGAGTGTGATCTGATCCATTCAAAGTTTCACATAGGCTGAGATTCTCCAACTACACTGCTGAAGCTGGAACACCAAATTCCCTAGATATTCTTCTTTGTTAATATATAAAAGGCTGCTTAACACTTCAAGTTGCTGAGAACCTTCCAAATAGGTCTGGTCTCAATTTAAAGGCATTTCTCTTCTTTGTTCAGTTTCTAGTTGATATGTGAAGTGAAGTCCCACATCACCAGGGTACCACATTAATATGAAGTATATAAGTGTGAGGGCACCCTCACTTACAACTAGCTTTTGGGGTTGAGTTCTACCCAAAATCTTGTAACATGGTATCAGAGCTAGGAGAGATGGGTAGAGCGAGTGAACACGGTACACATGAGGGAGGGTGTAAAGCAAAGTCCCACATCATTTGGATACCAAATTAATATGAAGTATATAAGCGTGAGGCCACCCTCATTTCAACAGTTAGCTTTTGGGGTTGAGTTCTACCCAAGATCTTGTAAAAGATAAAGTGGTAAAAAGTTCTAGTATACTAATAAGTTATATATAATCAATGTATTGATAGAGAATCGCCTTGTAGGACCCCAAGTTTGGCACATATGCATGAGAACTGTTTTGTGGGTGTTTTTAGATATACTGATCCATATGTGGGCCCTTAATTGGTCAAATAGGAAATCTGTTAGCTACCAAGCAGGTTCTTTATGGATAAAACAAAAAATATAGTAGCTGCTAGGTTAGAAGGCATGCTATGAATTCTTTAAAGGGAAATGCACATTGCAGTTTAGGAGTGATGAAGCGGGTTTAGGCTCCTCAACCGTCAACCAATACCCCTCTGGTGCGTAAGTGGGTCGAATTTGTGAGTAGAAGAAGGTGGGAAGCTTAAGAGCTTGAGTATTAGGGGTATCCTATCTTAGACCGGGGGGGGGGGTTGGTGAATCTCATTAGGATTGGGTGTGTGTCAGTTTGGGGATGTTCATAAGGTTGATCTTGGAAGAGTCAATGGCCTTGGCAATCTCAGTAATTCAGTATCTTTAGGAGAAGTAATCGCATTCCCGCAGGGGGAATATAGGTTAGCATGAGTCTTAAACCATGTAGAAGCCCCTTGGCCCCACCTCTTCTGTTGTGGGTTTTGTGCTTATCAAGGAGCTAGGTTTCAATTTGTGTAGTAACACCAACACAGCCCGAGAGGAGAAAGGTTAATTTGTGTAGTGTCATGTCACAGCCCGAGGGGAGCATATTACGATAAAGATGAAGAGGATAATCAAGCATTTTTTGAAATATATCAGTAGATATACAGGTATTGCTTAACATAGGTTGAGTTTGATGCTAGTGAAGGGCCTCATCAATGAGAAACTTCGATAATACCTTGCGACTTCACCTAGTAGGAAGCATTTTTTGTTCATGTAGCAAAATGGGCTCCAAGGACCTCAGAGATAATGCTTAGGTGGGAAGAGGTAACGTGAGGTATAGGTGCCCTATATCCAAACTTATGATTAGATTACTTTCAACGTGGTCACGTACTTCAACATTCTAATTACCTAGATACATGCAGGCACCAATATGCTATTTCGGTAATTCAAGGTTGTTCTTGAGAGCTGATGCCTGTCTAAAACTGAAAGTGGAGAAGGTCTTGATTGGAATCAAGGCGGGGTTACTGAAGAATGGAGATCTTCGTAAAGCACCACAAACTTGGAAATAATAACACATAAAATGTACCTACAGAATGCATGTCAAAACTTCATGCAATTTTCATGTAATGAATGCTGCTGGTTTTTTCCCCCATGAACAAGGGGCATTTGCATGTTGAAACTTTGACTGCATCTTTTCCTTGGTGAGTTTGTTCTTTATCTCTTACACTGCGTGTGTGTCATTGTATTCCAGTTAGTATATCATTTATTAACTTCGATACCAATATTATGCAGGATTAAAAAAGTTGATTTTCACTCTTTCAGCAGCTAAAGCCACCAGTAGCTAGAAGCTGATCATTCTGTTTATTCACCTCATCTTCAAACTTCTTTCAGCTCTTTCATCAGCTATTCAAAGACGGGATTTTGAAATAGGTCATTATAAGACTATTGGAATACCAAATCACAACAAGTGATTATGGCAAAGACTTGACTAGTGCTTCCAGAAGTGACTTATAAAATGGAGGTTAATGAGGCAGAGAGGATTGTTATAGCTAAACCAGTTCCTTCAAGACCTACTTGTTCCAATTTTAGATCCTTCTCAGATCTCCTTGCTGGTGCCATTGATTCCTCTCCCTCTAATGAATGCTCTAAAACAGCAGTCACCGCCATTAGACCAAAGACTTTGAGGCTCAAGCCAATGGCAAATCAGGTTCTTGGTGGGACAGTTTCTTCCCAGGTAGTTGTTCTCTTTGTTTTTTTATTTCCCTTTTAGGTCCTTTGATTTTGAAACTGTCGAACTTCTCTTTTGATGTTAATTTGTTCTTCCTAAACAATTCAGGCTGAGATATCTGGAGCTGCTGCAGTTTGTTGTCCATCTGATAAGGTGGATAAGGTTTCAAGTTCAGATGGAAAATCCACAGTAGTATATAAACCCTTGGCAAAGGTTGTATCAAAGACGACATTTTCTCTCTTGGCAAATCTGGTTAGTATCAAAACTAAGCGTTTAGCATGTAATTCTTTTAAGGGATGCTTTTCTTTTAGTCTGTTAGAATTATGGGTTTGTGGAGAGATCTTGGAGGAAAAGAAAAGGATAGGGAGAAATAGGAGAATAATGAAATGACCCAATCATTTTTCCTTGGTAAGTCTCTCCACAAATCAATGGTCTGAACTCAGCCTTATCATCTACTGTTAAATAATTGATCTCAAAGGTTTCCCAAACCAACAAAGGTCTTCCAAATGCATAAACAAAAGCTCTTGAATTTGTCGTATATCTCTATACATCTGCGGTCTAAAAATTTGAGATGCTTTCTTGTTTTGTTTTGTTTTTTCAGGGAAATTGCAACATTAGTCATCTACAAGCTCTAGCTCAGGTTGAGGCCCATGTTCAACCTGCAAACCAACTTAAATACCATTCCAAACCAAGTCTTACGTCGAACCTTCATCAGAACACTTCATCACAAACAGAAAGACAGAAGACTAATGAGCCTCCAAAATTGGCATCAGAAAACATAGAAGATGATCAAAAATCTCTGCCACCCCCTAGTGCTGACCGAACTTCATACGATGGATACAATTGGAGGAAATATGGGCAAAAGCAAGTTAAAGGAAGCGAGTACCCACGAAGTTACTATAAGTGCACACACCCTAATTGCCCTGTGAAAAAGAAGGTTGAGAGATCATTAGATGGCCAAATAGCTGAAATCGTTTACAATGGGGAGCACAACCATTCAAAGCCTCAGCCACCTAAGCGCAATACATCAGGTGGACAGGGGCAAGGATTTGTATCTGATGGGACTGGTTTAGAAACAAACAACCCCTCATTGGTTAACCAAGTTAATGACAGAAACGAAGGTCTTGAAGGGAGAGTGGAAAATCGGAATGAAGTTGGATTATTAGCCCTTTCACCTCATTTGGCAAAAGCACCATTGTCGTATGATCATGTTGCTGTTGGAGCAGTCAATGCAGGTCTTGGAACGCCAGAGAATTCTTGTGGCATCAGTGGGGAGTGTGAGGAAGGAAGCAAGGGGTTGGAAGCAGAAGATGATGAACCAAAGAGTAAGAGAAGGTAAGAGATTATTGACTTAAGATAAAGAAGGATAGATTTGTTTCAAACTGGACACAAGATAAATTAAGCTTCTGCCTATCTAGTTGTGTTTGGATCGTGGATTTACGGAGTAATTCGTGAAAGGGAAGAAAACCAAAGAAAAAGATAAGAAGGTAACCAAGTGAAGAATTTAAGTGCAGAGCTTGTTGAAAGTACAAGAAACGGAGGGAAAATAATGGAGATTGAGATTCTACAGAAAGTTTTGTTATTTTCCTAGTTTTGAGTTTTGGCTTTGCAACGGAAGGAGAATGAAAATAACTTTTTCTCGTATGATTGTGAAGATAAAGATCAAAGAAATAGAGTAAGGAAAAATAAAGGAAAACTATCAAGAAAACCGATTGCTTTCTAGTTTCTCATGAATTTTTTCATCTTTTGTTTCCACATAAAGTAGGAACCAAAATGTAAAGGAGGAAGGAAAATTTTTATTTTGTTTCCTGAGTTCCAAAGACGCTCTAAGTTTATGCCTCCCCCTGAGTTCCCAGTCCCATTAGATTCCTCCCCACAATCCGTGATCCATCGAAGCCTTAGATTTCCGATTTCTATTCCTTTGTTGCCATCAGTCCACAATGAATTGCTATTCTTCAGATCAAAGGCTGTTAATAATGTTGATTTGTTCTTCTTTTTTTTCCCTGCAGGAAAAATGAGAATGAACAAAGCCTATCAGGGCTAGTAGTACAAGAGCCAACTGTTGGGGTCCAGGGTTCCACGGATTCTGAGATTGTAGGCGATGGCTTCCGGTGGAGAAAATACGGCCAGAAAGTTGTGAAGGGAAATCCATATCCCAGGTTAGTATCCCTGACTTTATGCTCTGTATTATAAGTTCAAAAGCTGATGATGAATATTGCCTCTTCATATGCTCTTAAAATATGCTTTACCTTTTTAACATGTTCTTTCACAGTTTTAAGGCTTAATAACAATTTTATGATTTTAGCAGATTACTTGACACAGTGTGGCCTTAAACCTGTGGAAGTATCAAATTCAATGGTTTTTGTTTGTCCTTTATTATTCTTCCCACTGGAATTATTTTTGTTCCTGAAAATCACCCGAATCTGTCGTAGGTTTTAGAGTAGTTGAAGCCTATGGACCCCTACCTATTTTCATTATCATCACAACTATTACTAGGTAAGTTGGTGCAAAATAGTTCTCAAATAACAGAAAATGAGGGAGTGTTATTTTGAAAATAAAAACCAGGTTTAGCTAATTTTGCTCTTTTGGGTTTGTTAACTGTGGTATTACTGCTGCTAGTAGTTGACACCACGTACTCACATACATTTGACAGGAGTTCAAATCTCACTAACTACAACTAACCATGCTTGACTTTCGCCAAGAAAAAAAAGAAGGAAGTCTGGCATTACTGTGATTTTGCCTTGTAGGAATAGTACACCACCATAAAAATGCTGATAATTAGGAACAATTATTGTTGGCCTGTTTCTATTGCAACTGTAGCTAACATGTCTCTAGACAATCAGCTCTGTCTCACCAAAGGTTTAACGGTCGTGCAGAAGTTACTACAGATGCACCAATCTCAAGTGCAACGTGCGCAAGCACGTCGAGAGAACTTCAGATGATCCGGCGGCCTTTATCACGACATACGAGGGAAAACACAACCACGGCGTGCCCATCAAAAACCCAAATCCAGCAGCATGTGAACCGGATTCACAGGCTTCAACTTCGAAGGGCAAGCCATGATTCATATTAAATTTTGCTATGGCAGAAAGCATCAGAGAGAGTCGAAGAGCATCTAGAAAAAGGACCTGACTACTTCTCACACGCACTGCGATGGCAGCCCCTTTTAATATGTTGCACTACTTGTGAATTTTTGTAACAGATGTTAGTCCATGGATGCATAATTTCTTAAAGAAAAATGCACCGAATGCAACAACGTTGCATTTGTGATAATAGGGCATTCTGTGTATTTTTCTGTAGAAAATTTTTGGCCCGTTGCATTTGAATTCAAAAGGCATGCTCTTCAGTATGTCTCAAGATCGGGCGTTTCTTTTTCGGGGATAATAAGAATGATAAAAGGTGCGATTTTCGTTGCCTATACATGTGTTGCTTGTTCTTTTAGCTAATGCGCATACGTACTTTTCATCCCTTGTAGTTTGCTTGATATCCGAAGAGAAGGGCCATGCCGACTATACATTAGCTTGTGCGACTGGCTATAACCGTTGGATTGTTTGTTAGTAACATTTTTACGGTCCAGATTAAACATCTACCGATTATATATAATCATAAAATACGCGACACATATTATATGATGGTTGGTGTGGTCCGTTTTACTAATCCCATCACTGTTAATTTCATGAAACTGCATATTTACACGTCTAGTAAGATTATATATATTTGCCTTCACTGAATCACTGTTAATCCGGTCAAACAATATCTCAACCTTTGTCCTTTCGGTACTCGACCTCCATGTCTTAGAGTGAGTGATAAAAAGAAGAGACCACTGTTGAATCATTTTGAACTACACAACAGATATGGTGGCTGGGCCAAAGTTTCATTATTCTTCTCTGGATGGGCTTCCTAATCTCACGATTGCGACTCAAAATTCGTGTGCTTGAGATGCTGACAACATCGTATGGATGAGGGGGATGATAACTGGGACATGAGAATATGGGATCTTATGGCACTTGAGAGGCAAGTCATGCCATAAGTTCAATTTTAACCGAGTTTTTGGTTTCCTAGAACAATGGGTTTGGATATGCATGTATACGTATGTATAGGATCTGGATTCTCTACGATCTAGCAAATGGAATGGAGGGTCCAATTGAATCAGTTTTTTGGGCTTTTTTCTAGGGCCGCGGAGTGATTAAACTCGTTCTGTTTTTAGCACTTGTCAAAAGTTTTAGTGACACCATAAAACACCTTAATTTAGATATAAATTTAGAGCACATTTATCTTGAGATGAATTGGATAAATAGCTTTTGATTCAGTGTTGCAATTCATTGTTGTTCAAGATAAATGTACTTCAAAATCATGGCAAACAATTTTTTTTTTTTTTTTTTGTGGTCATAGTTTATATATCAACGGGGTATGGGGAAGTTAGTGAGTTTATAGATTAGTTCACAGGCAGGACCAGCTTTGAGATTTCGGAGGCCTAAGACGATCCTAAAAAATGAGGCCCTTAGTATCCTATCACTTAACGTGAAATTCCTTCTTTGTCAGTTCGTTAGGTTTGCTTGCAATGTGAATTATCGTTTAAGAGAAAAGGATGCATCCATGATAATGATGCACTCACCACACTGAATAATTTTCTCAAAGATCAGCAATCCTGACGTGGCATGATTTTTCTCCATTCCATTTGTACTGGGCCATTGGGCCTTATGTAAAATATAGTCATGGGTTAAAAAATGAGCCTTATATACTAGGCACTAAAAACAAGTGGAGGCCCTAGTTTTTGGACATTTTTGGGGGCTTAAGGCTTGCGCCTCATGGGCCTTAGCCCAGAGCCAGCCACGTTCACAGGGGGCCCAGAGGTTGTTTATAACCTTGAACCCCACCCTCGCCCCTCGCGGGGCTTGAACTCCTGCCTCCACTAAGGGAGGAAGGTGAGCTTACCAACTTGACAAGCTTGGTTTGCTCTGGCAAACGATGTTTGATCAACGTCGTTTTTTTTGCATAATTGAGTTCTTAAAATTGAATAGTTCCAATCATTGATGTGAGCCCAGTGAAGACCCAAAAATACTTATTAAACTGGACCCTTCAGTATATATAGTTGTGCATGTAGATGGCAGGGTATTATTGCCAGAAGCCAAGATCTGATATTAAATCTCCACCCATACGAATATGAGATTCTTGTAAAGAGCCAACAGTTGTATAGCTACACACTGAAATTGTAGATTCAATTCCTCTGGCAAATGTTGCTAACCACCAAAATTCCATCTTCGCGAGAGAATGTTTTTTTAGCCAGCAGAAACTCTTTGTTAGACGATTCACATGCATGTTTGATCAGCAAATCCCTGGTGTTGGTAATGATGTGGCAGAGGGAACACTGGTAGTCGTGGTAGAGGGATAGTCGGTTAGGGACGAACCGAACCAAGCGGAGTAGCTTGAATTTTTTAGATGTCATAATTTGAAGTTGAACAAGCTGAGTAACTTGTTCAAACTTAGTTTGGAAGCTTGATTAGCATCTGTTAACTATTTTTTCTGATTTGATCCACTTGACGGGTGATCGACGGGGATTTGTTTCTTGATGTGCTGGAATGTGGGTGTGGTAAGGTGGAGTTTAGTTCCTTGCCGTGTTTCAGGACTTCTCTGGAAGCAAACAATGAAGTGAGTGGAATATGGAAGAAGTAAAATAAATGGACTTTATTAAGCTTCAAAGTAGAAGAACAATCAGCCCAGAGAGTTGAGTGAACGATTACAAGTTAAAGCTACCCCTAGAAAAGAAAAAGATAAAGGCCTGATTGGCGTTATTTGTGTGTGTGTAATCTGTCACGATCTCAAGCATAAATAGAAGCCTTCTCCAATTCAAATTTGAATCTTCCCTCCAAGGTGGCAGTTGAGCCTATTCTGACTGATAATTTTCACGAGCAGTTGAGCCTTCTTTGGCTGATGAATTCATAAAACTGCTCACGTTGGAAAACTGCTTCCATGATTAAGAATAACTGCTTCTAGATCGTGGGGATAACTGCACATTTCTCCTTTCAACACCTGTACATGAGTTGTCACGAGTAGCAAGTCCAATAACACTTAGTGATTAACTGAAAAATATCCCACGTATTGGCCACTCGACGGGTGAGTCATGTTTCAAACTTTGTGATAGTTTTATTTTGCTTGATTGGGTTTACCTGTAATATTGAGGTATGTTTCAATTACCTTTCAATCCCTTAATAATCTTTTCTTAACATGCCACGTGTCATTCAATCGACGGGTCTAGGAAAATCACAGTAATGGAGCAAACAATGCCCCCCTTATTTATTTGAGTTAAGACGTTTAACTCAAGTAAATAAATCCCTCTGAAGTCGTGATTACCACACTAGGTTTTTCAAACGCTCATATATCCCTTTTACTGTAAAAGTTAGGGCACGGTTACTTTTGCTTTCACTTTCCTTTTGAAATTCTCTCCCACATAGTTATGGCGCCTAAGAAAACTTTGTCAATGGCATCCAAATCCTCGAAATCTTCATCCAAGACTTCAACTCAAAAGTCAACTAAAGCACCGGTACAAAGTCCTTCGAAACCCAAGGCTTCCGTCGAGTCGAATCTTCCTAGATTTCCCCAATGCCTTAGGGAGGCACCACAGGTGAATCAATTCTTTATTTCTACGTCAAAGAGTTCTACCAATTTCATCCTTGGGCCAATTTATCACCCAACTGCTCCTGCAGCATTACCGACTTATTATCCCGTCAACAATGAGGAACCATTGATGCTTTCTTTACCAGGTCTTCATCGAAGTGGTTGGGCCACGAGAGGAACAATTATATCATGGCCCCCTGCTTCTCCTTCTTGGATGAAATGGGTAGATAGAATGAAAGGGTACTTTTATTCTGAATGGTTAGATATGAATCTCAGTGAAGCTATAGACCTCTCTACTCAATCAATGGTATTAAACCCTAACCTGATTGCTGCAGCATCTTACTTTTGGTCAACTTCATCAAATGCTTTTGTCTTCCCACGTGGCCCAATGTCTCCCACTATTTTAGACATCTGCCATCTTATCGGTCTTTCAGCTATTGGTATGGAAGTTAATGCTACCCTCGATCACCAACCTTATGAATCACTATTTGACTTTAAAGGTTCAAGTAGTTATACTAACTTTTTAACTCGATACGTTGGGCCTGAAAATGTAAGGCCTACATTTTGGGAGAAGATAGCTTTTTACATATATTGGCTCAGTAAATATGTGCTTTGTGTCTCGGGTGTGAAGATTACCCAAGAATATGTTCGACTGGCCATCTGTTTGGCTCAGGGTATGAAGCTTGCACTAGCTCCTTTTGTGTTGGGTACTCTTTATAAGGGTCTGTGGACATTTGTACAGAGCAAGATAACTAACAATTGTGGAGGACCCTTTTGGATACTTCAAGCCTGGCTGTATGCCTATTTCCCATCGATTAGGCCTATGGGTTTCTTCCCAAAACGTGTTGATGGTGGGGAATGTCTGAGTTATGCAGAACATTTACTATCTTATGAGCCAAGACAGGAGAATGCCTCCTTCAAATTCTATTTCAAAGTTCTGTATAACCCCAGAATTGGAGAACAACCCAACTGGCTTCCTTTTAAGGAATGCCAATATTCTGCTTCTAATATAATCCAGCCCATCCTCAATCTACTGGTGCCAGTTGAAGTAGTAAATGAACTTTGGGGAAGTGTTTTGATTCCTAGATTCCTTTCCATAGGATTTTCTCCTTCAACCTCACATTTTGCAAACTGCAGCTTTGAGATATACATGCCCAATCAATGTGCTAGACAATTTGTGTTAGCTCAGGGCATTCCTGTTCCTTATACTCATCCTCGGATTAAGGATTTAATCAATACTCGGCCCATTGTTACTCAGATCTCACTTATCAAAGAATTAGAAGGGCAATTTAAGGGAGTTAGGGCTGGTTATGAATTTATGGGTTTTGTGGCTGAACCTTCTTCAACCTCAGATTTTGAGACATTTTGGGCATGTGTGACGCCCATACTTTTCAGCAAGGATTTGAATAATTGCCTTTTTAGGCTTGATCCAGAGAGCTACGAACCAGGTAACTCATTGCTCCTATTCCAATTAATTTAGTATCATCTCTCAGTCATTCTTTTCATGTCACTAATTCTATATTATCATGTTTCTTAGTTTCCATTCCCAAAGAAGTTCCTACCTCCAGATCTTCCAACTCCAATAAAGGGAAGAAAGCTATGACAACTGAGGAGTTATACAACTTGAAGAAAAGAACTCGTAGTTCTCAACTTGTGGGCAATAATCAAGATCCTCCATTAATGGTAGATGCAATGAAGCCGTCGAATCAATCAGATCAACTGGCTGATGATTCAGAAATTTTAGTGCAATTTCAAAGAGTATTAAATCCAATGTTTAATTGACCATTTATTCACTTATCTTTGGCCACTTACTGATTTAATTGACTTTCTTTCTTCTCCTTTTTCAGAAAATTAGGAAAAATCCATTCTACATGTCTAACAAGCCTTATGTACTTGGCTTGGAATAATCTCTCCATTTCTTTTTTTTACTCCTTTCTGAACTTCAGGAGTCATTTGTCTC
Organism: Rhododendron molle; assembly: GCA_025413875.1. Taxonomy (NCBI): domain Eukaryota; kingdom Viridiplantae; phylum Streptophyta; class Magnoliopsida; order Ericales; family Ericaceae; genus Rhododendron; species Rhododendron molle. The sequence continues at coordinate 49,285,179 of CM046391.1, forward strand.
GGGGTCTGTTGATATGGGACAAAATTCTCTTTGATAGGAATTTTATGTTCTACCAGTGATCTATCTAAACCAGGAATATCATCATAGTCCCAAGCAAAGCAATCTTTAAACTCAGACAACAAATACTTCAAACGATCCTTCATTTCATCAGGTAAAGAAGCACATACATGAAGAATTTTAGGATCTTCTTCAGTCCCTACATTAAAATCCTCTAAAGGATCTTTAACTTCCACTTTAAGATCATCAAGCTTAGCAGGAGCAACTTTGAGATCTTCCATAGCTAATTCTTTTAAAGTTAAAGGACTATCATCAACCACACACTCTGCCCAATTACAAGAAATAGGCTCATCAGCCTCTAATCTTCTAGATACAATAAAAGAAAACAATCTTTTGAAAGTGGCTTTCAAAGTAGCCAGCTCTTCATCTACTAGATTCAACATTTCACTAGACATGGAAAACTTTAGATTTAGTGTCACTAGACCTCAATATTATGTTAGGTCTAACAAAATCATCACTCAATTCTTGCAAGCCATCTTTGATATATTTGAGAAATTGGCTTTCGGTCAGACTTGTACCTACTGATTTCACTTCTGACTCCTCAATCTTGATTGGCCATAAGTCTTCATCATATAGACCTGCTTCCACATTGTTAGTATCTACTTTGAATGGATGCTTATCTGCCCAATAGATCTCCATGTCTGCACCTTCCTTACTCTGCCCTTGTTTGAGGAATATCAATGCTTGATGTAAAGAAGAAGGAACACATCTGTTTATTTGAATCCAATCTCTGCCTAATAAGGCATTGTAATTGGATGAAGAGTCTATAACAAAGAAAGTGGTATTCATCTTCCTATTACCAGTTTGCAACTGTAAAGAGATTACACCTTTAGCAGGTGAGCATCCCTCTGCAAAGTTTCCAACTGTGACCTCTGTTGGAATCAGGTCAGCATCACTCTTGTTCAAAATATGGACAATAGCCCCATTATCAATTAGAACCTTATTGATAGGTTGACCATTGACATGAAACATAATATACAAAGGCTTTAGATGCCTAACCAAAGCATCATTAGGAGACCTAAGTACAACCACATCTTTTCCCACTGCATCTTTTTCCACTTTTACGGATTCTTGTTGGAAATCCTTCTCTTGTTGATCATTTATCTTCACTATTGTATCTGTTTTATCTTCCACATCTCCTTCCAAACTAGTTGGTTGATTAGGTTTTGCCTGAAAAGTTTTTGGCAAAACCAAAATCATATTGCATGATAATTTAGTAGGAGAAACTGACCCGAATTGAATAGTATCCAAAGCTTGGCCAAATGAAGTAGACTTAGGATCCTCTTCATTTCTGTCATCTTTAGGATCCTCTTTCATGATATCTGAACTGTCAACAGATAGTAAATCATCATCTTCATCATCCTCTAGTAATACCTGTTGAAATTCTGCTATTTTCTTTTTCAAACTTTTCTTAAATACTGCTTTCTGCTCCTTGATCGACAGAGCAGAAGTATTTGAAGTACTTGGACCTTGCCCCCCAAGTCTCTGGGCCAAACTTGGTTTACTGTCTTGCCCCCATGCTTTTCTGTCTCTTTTGCCTTCTGCTTAGGCATTGCTGGTTCTCTATTCCATACTAACGGGATTGGTTGATTGGGAACTGTTCTGGCCTTCAATTCTGGCCACTGCGTCGATTCTGCTTCCCCATATAGATCTCTCCTTTCCCTTTCTAAAATATTTCTTTGTAGCCTCCTTTTCTGAGTATTAGTGATAGGAGTGAATTCCCCTTCAATTGGGAATTTTGAATGTCTCACTGTATCCCACATATGATGTTCTATATTTGGTGGCACAACCATTCTCCCCTGGTATCCACCTCTGGAAGAGAATCTACCTCTAGACCTCATACCCCTTTGGTACATACCCCTACCTCTAAATATAGGCGGGTAAATCAGACTTGGATCGGGCCTCCCTGGCATTGCAGGAATTACTGGATACCCTTTAAATAAGAATGGTCCATCATCTTCTCCATACCACTTAATGGATTCAGATGGGATAAATACCCCTGGATCTTCACCTTCAAATATCAGTTTTTGGACCAACGTAAATCTGCAAGTCATTACAGCCCATTGTGTTAAATCTTATGGAACCTTTAGCATAGGTTCCATTATATTCTTTCTCTGCTATCACTTCCTCTCCAGATTTGATTTCTCTGTCACACCTTAAACAGAAGTAATTCTCAAATTTCTATTTGACATGCATTTCTTCTTCAGTTTCCATGATATCATTTTCTTCTTGAATTCTCTTCTCAATTTGAGATGCCATCTTCCCTTTCTTTAGTCTGACAGTTACCACATTAACATCCACTAATGGGAATGGATCAATGTCAATCCCCATTACTTGCTTGTTTCCCTTGGCATACTGCAACAAACCTTTCTGAATTAGGTCATGCACACAATTTCGAAACGTAATACAGTTATTGGTGTTATGTCTAAAAGAATTATGCCATTTATAGTAATCTTTTCCTTTTCTATCCTTTTCTTGAGGAATAACATGCCCTGGTGATAAAGTTAAGAACTTTTGATTTATTAGTTCATCAAACAACTGATCTGCTTTAGACAAATCAAATGAATATTGTCTAAAATTTGCCTGATTTCTCCTATTCGGATGAGATGAAGGCATATTCACAGGTTTCTCAGCTTTTGTTAGAGTGTCACACACAATTGGAGTTTTGCCAATTACTTGGGCAACATCAATTTCTACATCTCCTTCTACATCCTGATAATATGTACCAAGTGATTTGTTTTTTCTAACTTCACCTTCCATAAGAATAGCCTCATAACCTATGGCTTTTGAAGTAAAATCAAACAGATCTCTAAATTCAGTGCCAGTGAAGTGTTTCTTAAAATCATAGTCAAGCCCTTCGTGGACAATTTTCATTATTTCAGATTCTGGAATATAGAAATGACACTGATTCCTAATCTTTTTGAACCTGTTCATATATTGCTCAACAGACTCTGAGGGCTTTTGTCTTATTTTAGCCAAGTCTGCTACAGAAATTTCTGGTGCATGTCTGAAGAATTGAGTGTGAAATTGCTCCTCCATTTCCCTCCAAGAATGAACAGAATTTGGAGGTAAACTAATAAACCATGAAAAAGCAGTTCTGGTAAGAGAATGAGGAAACAACTTTAATTTTAAAGCTTCATCCAAATTTGCTTCGCCTATTTGTAGGCAAAATCTTCCTATATGCTCAACAGTTGATTGATTTTCTTCTCCATTGAAGAGAACCAAATCTGGAATTCTATAATGCCTAGGAAAAGGCACATTATCAACCCAATTTGGATACGGTTTTCTGAACTTCTCAATCCTCCTAAGTCCTGGACCATACATATCTTGCATGATATTCATGAGTTGAGCCCTCAGATTGGACTCCTGCATTCTTCCTACTGGATTAGGTAGGTCAGGCCTCATTTCATATCCATATGGATAATCTGGTCTTCTTCCATTTTGATTAACTATTGGTGGGTCAAACCCATACATGTTGGGGTCATTATTAGCCATATTTGGCATATTTCGGTTATCATTCCTATTCAAATTAAATTGTTGTCCCCCAACCTCTACATTATATGGATTTAGGTTATGGTTTCCATTATTTCCAACTCACATGTTTATCGGAATTGCAGTTGGAACATTCTGATAAAAACTCTGATTTTGTCAAGCATTTTGATTTTCCAATGGGATTCTATTGACTCCAGTAAAAATGGCATCAAAAGTTGGATTATCGTATACCTGAGACGAAGGTATATCAATCATGGGGTTTGATTGCCCACTGCTTTGTCCTGTATTAACATTCACGTTAACTGGCACTTCAACTGTCGGTTGAGTTGTTTGATCCTGTGCTATTGCAGCCTTAACCACGGCAATCAAAGTTTTGGTTATCTCATCTTCTGGATTATTCAACGCTCTTCTAACTTGTTAAATCAAATTCGCTGGTTCCGTCTCTGGGCCACTTGGCTGGCCAATCTCTGGAATCCTATGATTCGGACTCACAACATTTCCTTCATTTGCATCATTCCCACCATTAACATTGGTAGAATTGTTGTTTTCATTGTTACCATCGGCTGGTAATTGATTCCTAGTCTTCGGTACCATGTCTTACTGCCAAATTAGTAAGAGCCCTCCTTCTAGCGCCAAAAATTGTTAACTATTTTTTCTGGTTTGATCCGCTCGACGGGTGATCAACGGGGATTTGTTTCTTGATGTGCTGGAATGTGGGTGTTGTAAGGTGGAGTTTGGTTCCTTGCCGTGTTTCAGGACTTCTCTGGAAGTAAACAATGAAGTGAGTGGAATATGGAAGAAGTAAAATAAATGGACTTTATTAAACTTCAAAGTAGAAGAACAATCAACCCAGAGAGTTGAGTGAACGATTACAAGTTAAAGCTACTCCTAGAAAAGAAAAAGATAAAGGCCTGATTGGCGTTGTTTGTGTGTGTGTAATTTGTCACGATCTCAAGCATAAATAGAGGCCTTCTCCAATTCAAATTTGAATCTTCCCTCCAAGGTGGCAGTTGAGTCTATTCTGACTGATAATTTTCACGAGCTGTTGAGCCTTCTCTGGCTGATGAATTCATAAAACTGCTCACGTTGGAAAACTGCTTCCATGATTAAGAATAACTGCTTCTGGATCGTGGGGATAACTGCACATTTCTCCTTTCAACATCTGTACATGAGTTGTCACGAGTAGCAAGTCCAATAACACTTAGTGATTAACTGAAAAATATCCCACGTATTGGCCACTCGATGGGCCACTCGACGGGTGAGTCATGTTTCAAACTTTGTGATAGTTTTATTTTGCTTGATTGGGTTTACCTGTAATATTGAGGTATGTTTCAATTACCTTTCAATCCCTTAATAATCTTTTCCTAATATGCCATGTGTCATCCAATCGACGGGTATAGGAAAATCACAGTAATGGAGCAAACAACATCAAAAAATATTAAAGCTTAATTTGTTTATCTAAGATACTTATTTTAAACGAGATTTTATCGAATAACACGAGCTTAAACTCAAATAGTTTGGTTTATTTATCCACCCTACCTATACAAATACAATACCTGAACACTGTCAATAACAACCAGATGTGACTTGCAGAACAAAATACATTTTAGATTATGGCTCCATATAGATATAGAGCGGGACATACTTTACTACACTGCGTTCATAAGAACCCAAACAAAATATGGAAGTTCTGCTTTGTTTTTTCTTTTATAGAGAAAATTACAAACAAAAACTGACCCATGTAACTAACCATCCCCAGAGAGAGAGAGAGAGAGAGAGAGAGCTGCAACTCATTTCATACTCGAGCCAATTTGAGCCCGCTGTGAAAGGTACACACATCGTACCCAAGCAACAGAAAAAATCGAAGTAATTCACCGACTCCTCATTCAATTTACATCACCCTTTACAATCGACTAGGCAAGATGCAGTAAACGGTCACAGCTAAGGCTGCATTTGTTTCTATGTAAAATATTTTACAATATAAAATGTTTTCCATGTAAAATGTTTTTCAGAAAACAAATTTCAAATTTTTATTTTTCTGTGTTTGGTTGGCACTTGAAAATATTTTTGATAAGCCCTCAATAGTGTAAATAATAGGGCTTATCCCTCTCATTTTTGTCACACACAAGTGCATAACTTGCTTGATTTGAACGATATTGCACGAAAGGTGTGTTTTTGGCATTTGCAGGTAAATCGCGTGAATAAGGCGCATTTGAAGGCCATGGATAGCCCCGAGGGTGTCCAAGTACCCAAGACCACGTGGCACTCCGTGACCGAGTCCCAAAAGTCATGAAAAGAAGCTTTGAAGCATACTCAGGATGTCCAAGGTTCAAGGGAAGTGAGGGAGATGCAAGGATGTTACCCAAAGCAACTCATTTTCCGACCAGCCGAGAGTAGAATCATCATAACTTTTGATGTAAAAATTATTTTTGATCCAAACCACTTGGGTTAGAAAGTAGACTCAACAAGCTTTCCAACGGTTTGAAAAACACCTAAATCCGAGTTCGAGAGTGTCCAGAGCGAGCCTGCGAAGTTGAAAATATGTCTGTAGAATCCAGCAAGCTTAGGGATCGATCCCCCAATGTTTAGGGATCCCCCACCATCAGAAAGCTTCAGAAACAACAGGGATCGATCCCCCTCTGACCAGGGATCGATCCCTCACTCCTGCGCGGACATTTCAGTGGCATTTTTGTAGTTTTTTTGTAAAAGGGGTATATATACCACCCTTAGCCCGATTCTAGGGCATTCTCCATTTTTCACTTTCTCTCTCTACCTCCCTCTTCTCCTCTCTTCTCAAGCTCTCCTTCTCTCTTCAAAGGAGGGGGATTGCAAAGGTTTTGGGGTAGATTTCCTTCATTAATGTTGTAAGTATACTTGTGTTCTTCATTAATCTAGCTTTCATTTTCGTTTTTGCCCATGTTTTCATATCTCTCTTCGTTTTGCCTTGTGTTTACACCCACTATGGGTGAGTAGTGATTTAAGCTTAGTCATGGGGTGATTTCTACCCTATGATTTAGGTAGTTTAATGGCTTCTCTCATTTCTTGTGCTTAATGTTGTTTGAGAATGGATTAAGTTCATTTTTTATGTAACAAAACCTAGGGTTGTTAACCTCTTTGATTATGTGTAGGCAAGGACTTGATCTCTTGCCACATATAATGCTTGGAGCTATGTCACCCTAAGTGTTTGCCAAAATGCCTCAAAGAACTTGTTAAGCTCTAATCTTTGGTCTAAACCTAGAGATGTTAATTTCTTTGATTAGGTGTAGACAAGTCTCTTGGCATACCCAATGCTTGGAACTATGGCTCTCTTTGTGTTCGATAAAATGCCTAAACGAGTTTTCATCCATTTCCAAACCCCGTTGTATGAGTTAAACTTGATTTTCATGATTAAATCTTTCGAGTGAGGTCAAATGACAATGACTCTCACTTGAGTTATCAAAGAGAAGCATTGAACGGCCTAAGTTATGGGCGGAATGAACCCCTAGACCTTGCCGCTTTTAATTTCTAGTCAATCTTCTCTTTCAATTAAAGTTAAGAGGTAGAGAGAATTTCTATCACTCAAAAGTTGGCCGTCTCAAAGCCGTACTAAAGGTTGGCGGTCCTAACGCTAAAAACCCTTCGTAAAGCAAACCTTCTGGCCTAGCTCCATTGGCTCCCTGTGGATTCGACCTTGGACTTCCGAGTTTATTATGCTTACAACCGACCTAGCCCTACGCTTGGGGCATGCTCTTATATCAACACACATTAAGGTCGCAAGCAATTTTCAGAAAGCAATAAAATAGTGTAGAGAGAGAGGGGGGGCTTAAATAGTGGATAGGTCTGAGAATATTGGAATCAAACGTGGGTCGGGACTGACGATCGAAGAAACTGAGCAGTGAGAATTGCAGTAGAAGGCAGCGGGTTCATTTTGGAAAATAATTTACAGAAGATTCAAGGGTAAGTCATTTTTATCCAATTGATGGAAAACGTTTTACATGTAAAATGTTTTCTTAATTTTTTTACATAACCAAACACCGGAAAATAGCCGGAAAATATTTTACGCCCAAACAAACGAAGCCCTAATTTGCGATAATGTTATACAGCTACATCAAATAGCCCTCAATCTTAACGAGTTTTTAATTTGATCCGAGTGAGTGTCTATACTTTTTGATATGTTTTGAATGTGTCAATTGTATAAAAATGACAACCCACAACACGTACTGGACAACTTGTCATATGTGACCCATCTTCACAGGAATCTCGGGGGGGAAAAATTCCGTGGTTTCTGGATAGGCGGAGATACTAATAAGTTTAAAAGAAAGACATAAAGGAATTAATTAATAACTATTTCGACTTATACGATCATATAGATCAAGTAAAATGCAAGCAATCTAATGAACTTCGTTAGTGCTGCGACATTATGAATCTATATGATGCAAGCTTCATCATAGGAACATGGCCAGAATGCATCTTAATTACCAATTCCCACATCATGATTCATTTCAATTGCATTTGTAAGTACTATACACACTATTTGCTAAAGGTTTGAGAACTATGGGCTGGTGTCTCGATCTCATCTCTGGTTCAGATTTGGAGAGAGCCGTGCCTTTGCTGAGCTTGTTTTGCAAGGCATATCACACAGTTGGTGCATTGGCTATCGGTTTACACTCTGATGCTTAAATCAATTTCAGATAAAGGAGAGGAAGAATACAAAACCCCTTGGAATAAACAGGAACCTCGTACCTTGCATGATTTAGTACTATAATTTGATGTAGAATAACCTAGTTTAGGCTCCAAGATAAGCTCGTGCTAGGCACATGACTAACCGCTTCTTAGATTGACATCATACATGACGCACCAAGTGTCATGTGACTGAATTGAACTTCTGGTTAATGCGCGAACTCTCTATCTTGATTCGGAGTAGATTCGACGTGGCCTAGCTCTACCGATCCTGGTGCTTGGGCATGGGTGTGACAAGCTGCACCTTCGTGTCGGGCCAACGCATACAGTCCAGCCCAAACGCGCAACCTCTTGAGCTGCTGATTTATTAGGCCATATTGGACCCATATAACACCATTGTACCAATTTCCATAACCAATGCAAGCTCTTCCTCTTGGCCTCTTCTGCCTTAAGGGCTCGCTTGGATAAAGTATTAGGTTTGGAGGTATTATGTAAGAAGGGAGGATTGGATAGTATGGGGTATTATGTAAGAAGGGTGGGTCCACATTAATGTGACGGGTGGATTAAATAATACTTGATTTGGATGAGGTATAAAATGGGGGAATAAAAGTTGTTTTGTAGTTGAATGGAAGAGAGAGGAGGTATTATAAGGGGGGATTCCACATAGCCACCTCAAAACCTAGCCATGTGTAATCCCCCCTCAGGTTGTATTAGGAGGGATTATGGAGCCGGGGTATTGAGGAATCCCCCCGGTTTTGAACCTGCCAAACCCTGTATTAGACAAGGGAAGGTGTATTGTAAGGGATATAAAACAATACACCTTCCTTTAGTGGCATCCAAACAGGCCCTAAGGCACAAGGTGACAGATGCAACTACCTATGAAACAGGTCTTCTACCGCGGGATTAGTTACTTTGACGGATAATTTTGTTTTTTAACGGGCAATTACTTTGACGGTTGCCATCGTCTAAAAACTCAAAAAACATTCAAGGACGAAAATAAATGTAATGTTTTTTTATCAACCATTGGTTGATTTTCTCTCATCTCTTCTCCAACTTGGTGTACCCATTCAAATTTCTCTAATAATATTTTGCCGTTTAAAAAAAAAAAAAAATTTGTTGGCGTAATAAGCCAAAAATATTTTCGCTGGAAGTTTTAAGGTTTGTTGACCGTTTTGACCTTGCTTAAGGTCTAATCAATTCATGAGGACAAAATATAAAGTGACAATAAAAGGTAATCATGGAACAATGTGGTAATTATTTGGATATCAAATTCTAAAAGATATGGAGTACCTATAAAACTAATAAAAAATGGGTGCGACTATTCGCAGCCCCGTATCATAGTCCATTAAAAATTTCCAATTACCGAAATATGTTTCGACAGTTAGTTACCGAAATTGAGATACATTTTCGACAGTTAGTTACCGAAATGGAGATAGATTTTCAGCATCCAATTACCGAAATATATGTTTCTTGTGCATTTCCGACATGTAGTTACCGAAATATAATCTTGTTTTCAACAATTATTTACCGAAATGTATGTTCGGCAGTTGTTAACCGAATGTTGAACATATTTTCCACATGTAGTTACCGAAATATAATCTTCGGAAATTTTTAACGAGCTATGGGAGAAAATACAGGACTGCGAATAGTCACCCCCTAAAAAATCAAGTATGTTGTGTAGATTCGTAATACGTATGAAGAATATATTTTGGAAAATTCATAGCAATGATCCTTCTAGTTTCACTCGAGTCTTATATTTGTCCTTTAAGTATTAATTGCAATTTCTTTGACTTTTAAGTTTGGTTTTTTACCAAGTTGATTCAATTGATAACGTCTTTCAGCCAAATTGGATGGAAAAAATCAAATTGAGGGCAGACGTTATCAATTGGACCAACTTGGTTCGAATTGCAACTTTCAAACTGCCATCAATTTTGATTTTTTCCATTCAGTTTAACTGACAGAAGTTATCAATTATATAATTTGGAATGAAAATCAAACTTAAAAATCAAAAAAATTATAATTGATACTTGCTGGATAAAAAAATGAGACTCAGATAACAATAAGAGGACCATTTCCGTAAATTTTTCATGAATTTTACTCCTAGATATTCCTCAACCTTTCCATTCCTTTCCAATGCATAGGTAACATTGTCGGTGAACTCTCCATCTGCAATTCCATTATCACGCTTCTCAGTCGGGTTGGGGAGCCTTCCCTTCCAACTAGGGATACACAGCAGCACATCAACTCTCTCTCTCTCTCTCAGCTCCATCAATGGCCACATCGACCGCGCCGAAAGAGGAAAACTCCACCACCACCAGCAACGACGCTTCACCGGCTCCTCGACTATCACCACCTCTCACTGCTACCACGGACTCGTCTCCCAAGGAAATCGACGAACCGAAGAGCCTCGGAGACTCTCCAACGACCGGAGACGCGACCGGAGACGCGGCGGCTGATCCAATGGCCGTGAAAAACAACGGCGCCAACAACGACGACGTTACAGTTTCCGATACCCAGAAGAAGATGCGAAGGGCGGAGCGGTTCGGAGTGCCTGTGCAGATCACCGAGGAAGAGAAGCGGAATACTCGAGCAGAAAGGTATAATAATTTTTCTCCCTTTGTTGGAGGTGCGTTTCCGCTGTATTATTGCACTGCAGGCTTAAGACAATAGTCTTAGTTGTTTATGCTAAATGGTATTTTAGTTGATGTACGTGAGTAGAATGACCTGCCCAAAATTCCGTGAAAACATGGGTTTTAGTCCATTAAGTTTAGCAGAAACGCCCCTTAATTTTCTTAGGTACGGTTATGGGATTGGGTTTGTGTTCTGTTATTCTGTTTCAATTGATAGGATTAGGGTTAGGGTTTGGGCTTAATCCACGAAAAAGGAACTAGTCCTTGCGCAGTCTCACAAACCAGAGCACTTCTGGGAGAAATTAACACCTAAAACTGCTACTAACCCCACAACATCTAGGAAAAATGAAAGAGGTTCCTATGAATTCTCCAGGCTGCAGAACTGGATAGATTGTGGGAAGAGGCTTTATTCCCTCTCCGAGAATGATGCATGCTCGAATGTCCTCCTTGGTAAGGCACTGCAAAGAAGAACAGTCCATACTCTGGTGCTGAAAAACCCTCCCTCTTCTTTCCTTCCAAAGCCAGTATATTGTTGCTCCAAGTACAATGTTAGCCATGGAATTACCACCTCTGAATTGCCTTGCCCAACTCAAAATCCCAGACAGATCCACTGGATCATTGGTAATCCCATTGCACTCTAGCAAAAGAAAAGATGGGAGTGCGATTTATTTTTCCCAAGGCACAGATTACATTGAGGATCTTCCAGCATACCCCAAGAGGAAAGTCTAGCTTATGAGTTTTTCTCGTTTTAGTACATCTATCCGGTTTCTTTTAATATCGGCACATTTTGAGTAACTAATAAAACCATATTCTTTCCTTGACTCAAACTTTTATTTGAATTAAGTAAAAAGTTGAGTAAAAGCTTTATTTGATGTGAACCACCCCAATGTGATAACTCAAATGTAGTCATGAATTTCACAAAAAGCATCATTTATGGGATACTTATGAATATTGAAGGTATGATGACCTTTAAAAGTTTGAGTAATGATTGGCTCCCTTGATTTTTGTGAAACTCAATTTTATGTTGGTTTGAGTCGAGGATGAAGTTTTGTGGAGTTCTTTTTCACCCAATTTGGAGTTCGTGGAGATTTGAATAAGGGCTGGGATGCCCTCAGTGTAGACCCTGCGTATTTCCCCATTCTTTCGCTAAACTTTTACTTTCATTACTCATGGTGTTTATCTTGACAGACAATTTACAGCTTCTATAGCTCATTTATTTGATCTTCTCATATAATGAATGTCCTGTCTTTCCATAGACTTTTTATGGATCTTAAACTCTGTGGGAAGTTCGAAAGATACACGTACAGCCAACGTAACCGACTGATCTCATTGTTTGTTATATCCTTGAACTTTATGCATCGGAAGGCTACTCTCGAAACATGTTACTTATTCATTCCAAGCTAATGAATCGAACATGCTTATGTGATCTCAAAAAAGGTTTCCTTAGAGCATCTCCAACCTTAGCTTCAAATGTGGGGATTCCAAACTTTTTTGAAGGCCTAAGTGGCAATTTGACATTTTTGAATTTGGCATCTCTAAAATACCCCCTCCCATCACTATGCCAGATTTCTTATTTAGGTATCAAATGACACCTAGACAATTGACATCTTGGTTGGAGTTGGCTCAAATGCCAATTCATCCACTTGGCATGCCATGTCAACTTTGACATCCTTGGTTGGAGATGCTCTTAGGAGAGAAATCACTCATCTTGACTTTTCCAATATATATTCAAAGTTACTTAAAAGTTAAAATATTTGTGGTGGCAGGGATGTTCGCTGATAGTTATGACATCATCATTAGAATGTCAATTGGCAATGTTTTGTTTTGTCCTTGTTCAAACCTATGTTACCTAGATCCCTGATTTTGGGGGAAGTATCGGTGTCAACACAATGCGGTCATGCGGCATGGGTACGGGTCTCAGATACTCAAGGGATTCGCCCAAATACATCCAGACATGGGTATTTTTGCAGAAGAAGAAAGAAGAAGATGATAATGAGGTGTGTACGGTATGGATTGTGTATGGTATTGAAGAAGAAGAAGAAGAAGAAGAAGATGATGATGATGATGATGTGTGTATGGTATCGAAAAAGTGTGATGTGTGTACGGTATAGTAAACTGATTTTGGTGCTGGTTTTAGATGCGTGTACGCCTGTCGGTATCAATTAAAGCTTAAGGGTTTTGATTGTATAGAAATCAAGAAGGTAGATGATGCTGAAGGGTTTTAATTGTATGTTAAAGCTTAAACGTTGGTTTGGTTGACTAAATCCCCCAAGTTTTGCTTGTCATTGGTAATTTGATGGCAAGTTTGAGTGCTGTGAAATGCACCTATGGCAGTGATTATCTTCTAGTCCAAGCCATTGTCATTTTTATTTGGCTGCTGCTATCCACTGTTATTATAACTTCTGCCTTTTAAGAATCAGTTCCAGTTCTACTTCTGTGTACAGTTGAGCTTGTTAAAATGCGGGTCTGCCTCGTTGCAGGTTTGGGACTGGGTCTGGGTCTGAGTCCGGTGTGCATGGATCAGATGCATTGACGAAATCAGAAGAGCAGAAAAGAAAGGCTAGAGGGGAGAGGTTTGATTATCTGCATCCTTAATTATTTGATGAAGAAGTACCTTGTCATTGAATTTGTTACAACCTTTAATCACTTTTCTCTTTGTTTGTTCAAATAGTTTTTGATCTGTCATTTTTTCTTTTTAGGTTTGGGTCCGTGCAATCTGTTTCTACTGATGAGGAGGCGAAGAAGAAAGCCAGGCTTTCCAGGTTTACAGCAGTTGCCCCGATAGATCCTTTGGAAGAGGAAAAAAAGAAAGCAAGGGCATTAAGGTCAGCATCAATGCAACAATATTGGCTTCCCCACCTACTATTTTAGGGATTTGTTACGGTGTTTCTATAAGTCTATGTGATGCAATTTTGATGGTTGTTATTTCTGGTATACATTTAATGATGTGTTAAACATTGGTTTACAGGTTTTCCAAAGCTCCGTCTGGCTCTCCATCACAAGTAAATGGCAAAGCAAATGATATTGAAACTGTAAGTCCTTGTGAATTGCTAGTTTAAAGAACTCTTGATGCTGATGTACCCCTATTAGTTTGTTGCCTTGAGTAGTAATTTTCTCCTTTTGAACTTCAGAAAACAGCTATCACGGGCAAGGCTGGCGGGGAGACCTAAATGCCTTTGTTTTTCTCGTTCATGGTAAGATCTGTTTGAAGAGGTTATCTTTAGTGATCAGAATTATCAATTATTGTCATGCTTCATTAAATTGTCATGCTTTCTTCGTGCAATGAATAGGTTTCTTTGGTGAGCTGTCTTAATTAATTTGCCATCTCATATGGCGAGTTTTGTGTTATGACATGTTGACTCCCCATGGCTTATCTATGGTTGTCTACTTTCTGACTATGAATTCTTGGATGCAGATCTTCCATTCTCAGACACCCTCTCATGGTGTATGGCAGCATGATGGAGCTTCTTTTTTTTTTTGTCTCAGATGTATCTGTTCACCTGGTGAGGCCAGGATACTCAAACACCGTCTTCTCCTTAGTGTTAACCTATTTTAATGACTGACAAAAAGTATCAAAATTCTGAAATTATAGGCGTGGGAAAAATTTATGCTCAGTTTCAGATATAGAACTGAGACTCTTCAGAAAGCACTGACTCCTAATTTTGGTTCTGGTACAACTATCCTTATTTTCTTTCTCTATTATTAGCACGTGAGCAACCCCTCATATCTACGTGTAGTGATGTCATATGCTGTGGGTGCGTTTGGTATCTGCAGAAACATTTAACTTTGTGAGTCTAACATCATCTGATCCAAGAATTTGAGCGTCAAATTTGCTGCATAGTCAGTTGCATACTTGTAGAACAGTCCTATTACCCGAAATCACAAAGCATACAACTGTGGTCTTTTCTTTTTTCGTTTTTGTCTTTCCTTTTCTATTTTTAGAGAACTGCTATCTTTTGGATTTGTAAGATTCAAGACTACAGATAGCCAGAAATATAAACAGTTACAGTTTCTGGAACAAAACATAAAGCAACTGGTTTTGTTTTGCTTTCTAACTCTAGATCGACAGCTTTTAGGAAGGTCCGGTTGATTTTTGGAACCAAGCATATTGCCAGTGTTATTGAGGCTTAGGTTGAGTTTATGTAATGCATTATTTGTTTTTATGTGCTGAGCTTGTGTGCTTACAAGTTCACTTCATGTGTTGCATTTTGTGGCACATAGTGTGAACATGTTGACTTTTGGATTCATGGATCAGATGATAGTAACCTTGCATTTTTCAATTGGGTCAAAATTATTTTACTGCTGTTTTCATACTTGAGCACGGCAGATATGAGGGGGAATTGGGGAAAGTTTGAGGATAAAGTTGTCGGAGGATAGAATTTGAACTCATGCTTGTCCACAAAAATTTCCCGCAGCTATAATTTCAGAACTTATGGTATTCTTTCTGTCATTGGAATAGAATTGATGCTTTAGGAGGTGTTTGTTGGTTAACCTTGATCTCAATTGTTGAATTGCCCGGCTATTCAATCAGATTTGTAACAATGAATTGAAGAATTTCGCAAGTTCAATTTTGGAACTTTTAGAAAAATAGACAGGTCCCTGATTTCTGAATTTCCTAGTCATTGTTTGTTTTTCAGTTTCTTATGTGGTATAATTTTCTGAATTTCCTAGTCTTGTCTGTTACGTTTCTCTGATGTTCCTATTTTGTCAAACCTTCCCTAGTTCCTGTTCCCTCACCTTGGAAGTTTCATCTCTTCTTTGGTTGAAAAGAGTGAGGGTGAAATTCACACCCACTATTGCCCAATATTATTTAGAAAAGAGTAACCATTAGGTTGAAGAAGAGTCATGGCTCATGGTATCAATAGCATCTTCATTGACTCTCTTCAAGAAAAAGAAAAAAATATCTTGTTTAATTTTTTTTTTTCACCAGTGTAAGTAAAACGATCAGTAACATCTTGTTTTTGATTCAATTCATTCTATCAGAAGCATTCAAAAAAATCGAAACCAGTTGAAAGATTTGAGCTACCAGGCCTAGAAGCTTTTGGGGAACACTGTACAAGTGATTTGCCACCCTTGCCTCTGTCCGTCTTTACGAAATGACCAAGCCTTCTTAAGTGGAAGTAGATGGTTAGAAAGTATAAACAAGGAGTAGCACTGTAGGGTTTACAGGGTTTCCAAGTTCTTTTCACATTCGTAAGAACCTATTACATGGTGGGAGGGGGAGGGAGAGGGAGAGGCTAGGGTTTGAACCCATGATCTGGCACCCCATTTTCTTTACATCGTCTCAGTTTCAATAACAAGGAGATCAGGACAAGCAGAAGCTAGTAAAGGGTTTCCGGTCTATTCTTGCATCTCTTTAGACTTGAGGCACCGTGGTGATTCCAAGAAAAACTAAATGACTGATGTAATGAGCATGAACTCCACACAAGAGTAGAATCCTTGTATGAGCACTTACAGTTTCCTCCATTTGTGCTCTGTTGCTAAAATTCATGTGGATAATGCTCAGACGAAAACAAGATGGAGGTCGATTCATAGTTTGCAGTCTTGCAGCAATGGAAGGACTGCTGAACATGGGTCATCGGCCGACTAATTCTCCTAATTGTGTTGATCCAAGATTCAATGGCATACAAGTCCGTCCTTGGATATCTATACCTACAAGCCCAAAAGAAGACATGGGAATCCTCACGCACTCACAGAAGCCTTAAATGTATGTTGAGATCTTTTGGAAAAAACAAGAGTAGGGCTGGGAACTATTTTGTTTCGAAGCAATGTTTTACAAGCTAAACATGCCAATGAGCATGCCAGTGCTGCTGCTTAAATTTTGATTAATGGTACCTCCGTTCCAAAAGCATTGTCTAGTCCGCAAAAACGAGAACTTAAAAAAGAATACAGTACATTTTTATCAAGAAATTTGAAAAAAAAATCACAAGTTACGAGATATCAATGAGTTATTTCAATTTATGCAATAAAGTTTGGAATTTTCTGATAAAGGATCATTATTTGTAAGTTCTCGGGGACTGGATAATTATTATGGGACGGAAGGAGTTTCAAAACTCAATTCCTTTCGCCAATACGCAACGGTAAAATAAATTTGAATAGCTACTCTCGTGCAATTGCTTTCTAACCAAAATGTAGTGCAAAAAACACAAATTGAGATTAGTTTGACATTGTCTTTTCACTTAAATACTGGAAAATCAAAACATGCAGAAGACCAGAGTCAATGTATACTGGAAAACTTCCCACCACTGGCGATCAAAAGGCTCTCCCTTGCCCATTGGAATAAAAGAGCTGACATATTTTCCTTCTTCCTTCCCAAATGACCCAAGATATGGATATATGTTACTGTATGGAGGCTCAAGAACTGTTCATTAACTTATCATTCTCAATTGACAGGATCCACCAAATCGATCAACAAAGGGATTGGCGATATCAAGTAGCCATTCACCAAAGTAGGTTTTTGGAGCTCAATTATGAAGAACCTCATCAAATTCATCCATCAAAACATACCGTTCGTCTCTCATACGAATAGAAAGCAATCTGTCTAACATGGCATAAATTTCTCCAGTTCTTCCATTTGATACATCTTTGGCAATAAAGGTCTGTAACCCACCACTTGTTTCAATCCAACTACTACCGGGTATCTTCTTCAACCCAAGATTTTTCATCTTTTCCCTTACCTTTTCAGCCTCTTCCCATCTTCCAGCTCGCGAAAATAAATTAGCCAAAATAATATAATTCCCCGTATTTTCTGGCTCGATCTCAAACAAACGGTCACAGACAAACATTCCAAGTTCAACATCACCAGAAACGGAAGCCCCATTAAGCAAAGCACCCCAAACCGTAGCAATTGGCTCAATTGGCATTTTACAAATGAATTCCACCGCCTCAGAGAGCTTTCCAGCTCTGCTTAAAACTCCTACGATACAAGCATAGTGCTCAACTGTGGACTGAATCCTGTATTTCACAAGCATTGCATCAAAGTTCTTCCAAACTTCATCAACAACCCCAGAACGGGAACAAGCTGTCAATACTGCCGTAAAAGTGACGGGATCTGGTTGAGTCCCATTATTCAGCATCTTTTCAAGTAGATCCAATGCCGCATTCGCATCACCATGTGCTGCATGCGCTGAGATTATAGCTGTCCAAGCAATCACACTCCTATGTTGTGATTGATCAAACCCAATTTTGCATAGGTATCAATAACTGCAGTGGTGACGTAACATTCCTATAAAAGCTGTTTCTAATGGCATTTGCATGTATTTCTTTCCCACCTTTCAGATTTGAAAAATGGGATACAGAAAGAAGAATGCTTGAAAGTGTAACCGAGTTGGGCCTTAGTTCGGAGGATTGCTTCTCTCGAAATAAATCTAGAGCTCCCTCAGGTCGATTGTTCTGTATCAGACCAGAAATAACAGCATTCCACGCACTCAATGCTGGGCTTTTCATTTCTCGGAAAAGATCAAAAGCTTGCTCTACAAATCCATGAACCATGTACCCAGAGATGATGGCACCATACGTAACATCATTCTTCTCACTCATGTTTTCAAGACGTTCTCTTGCATAATCCAAGCTACCACATTTGGCATACAATGCCATAAGCGAATTGCAAATTGAAAGGTCCATTTCAATGTCATTAGCAACAATAAATTGATGAACATCCATTCCAAACAAAAGATCATTTGACTGCCCGCAAGCTTGCAAAACACTGAGCACTGTAACCCAATTTGGCCTTAAACCTTCCAAATCCAATATCTCTCCGTACAATCTCTTGCAATCTTCATAATACCCTTCTTGCGAATATGCAGCAATCATCGAATTCCATGTCACAATATCTTTCTCTGGCATTGCATCAAACCATTTCCTTGCTGAAGCAACATCATCACACCTCGAGTAGTACGTAACCAAAGGATTCATAGCGAAGACATCCGAATCAAACCCATTTTGCACGACAAAAGCATGGAACATTTTAGCCAATTTTAAGTCCGGAAACAATGACGACAACGCCTTTAACACTGACGTTATTGTAAAATTATCTGGTTTTGCGAATCCTGAAGGAGAAGATAACCAGTTGGAAAACAACTCAAGTGTTTCGACGTGCAAGTTGTTGAAGGAATACCTGTCAGACAAATAAATTGTAAGTATTCATACTCCTGCTTCCAAGTCATTATCCCATAGATTCACCCCACAACAGAATTAGGACATCCAAATAAAATTTATATAACAACAGTAAAACAAATACGAGAAATACAGCCCCAAAGCGAAAGAACTTGATTTCAGAATCCCGAACGATTGATTATACATTGCTCTAAATATAAGAACACATTTTATTATAGGCTTATAGCCGTACCCCAGCTGTTGCCGTACCCTACTTCTTTTAAGTTTCGCTATACCGACGTACCCGTATCATCTGAACTAGTATCCACACGTGTGCTTCTTAGAAAACAGTACATAGATTCAATAAATATAGCCAAAAGCGGTTGGCCTAATGGTCAAGGCTTGGGACTTAGGGGTTTGCTCCGTTCTATGATCTCAGATTAGAAATCTCTCAGGTGCTATCAACTCCTTTGAGGTCAGTCCATACAAAACTTTACTTTGACTTTGATCGGGACCCCCGCAAGTGGGCGGTGGGATTGGTCCCCCACGATTAATTGAGGTGTGCGTAAGCTGCCCTGTCACCTGAGTTATTAAAAAAAAAAAGAGGCAAAAGCCCTGAAAAAAAATGATTTCAGACCAATTTAGTTTTTTGGGCTTGACTTATTTGTTCAGCAAAAATGGTGAAAAGCCTAAAAAATTTAGAGTATTTTTTAAGATATCCAAAACGAAGCTTAAGTGATCAACATCACATAAATTAAAGAACATGAACATGGTGTGGGATTTCGTTTGGTCTACTGTTGTTGTTATGGTACTTGGATATCTCGCCAAGGTGGAGATTTGTTGAATTTCGGCTCGATTTTGGGAGTTCGCAGCTTGGTTAGTCTGGACCAAGGGCTTGGTGGTTCGGACCAGCATTTGGTATGTGTTTTCGGAGCGATCTGTTTTTTTGTCCGGACTGGCGCATACCGTGATCCGGACCACGGCGACGGGGCAGTGCATTCTGGAATCTCTGTCCGGACCACGGAATGCTGTGGTCCGGAGCAGCGAGCACAAATCTGCATGCTTTAGCCAATTTTGGTTATATTTCCTAAAGATTGGTTTTGGAGTTTCATTTTTGGTTTTGAACTCTATATGTACAGGAAACATAATCTGGCAAGGATTCTGGCTTTAGGAAGCAATCTGTGGCTATCAATATCAATATAGCCTTGCTCTTTCATTAGGATTTGGACTTCTTGAGTGAATTCCTCTGAGAGGCCCCTATGGGTCTCATCTAATAGAACCTTAGGGTTCGTTTATTCGATCTTCATCTGTTTTTGGTTGCCCCTTTCTATGGTGGGTTCTGTAGGCTGGAGAAGATCATTTGTTTTGGCGATTCTTTCTTGTTGAAGCCGTAGGGTTCGTGAGAATCATCTGCATCTATGTGGTATCTGGTCACGTCTGTGGAACTTTGTTTCGTCTGTGTCTCTTGGTTAAAACTCTAGGGGTTTTGTGAGACTTGATGAGAGAGAGTTTGTATTTGGTGAGAGATTCCAATCGGGTTTTCTATTTGGTGAGAGAACTTGTATTTTGGGTTGGTGAGAGTCTTTTTGTGAGAGTTTTGTTTGTTCGTCACCATTATAGCTCTTCGGAGCATCGTTCTCTTCACATAGTGGAATTATCTCTCGTTCGCTTGCCCGTGGAGTAGGTTTACATTTGTAAGCCAAACCACGTATATCTTGGTCTCTCTTATTTGTTTTCTTTGTTTGGTTTGGTTTCTCCATTAGTTTTTCGCATATGTTTGGTTTGGTTATTTTCCCAATATCATGATCATCAATAATCGTCGGGTCCTTTGAGGCCTACTGCACAACACATGGTTGATTTTTTGATAAAAACAAATTCCATTTCGTTACTAACCCAAAAGAGTTTAAAACTCCATAAATAAAAGACGTAACAAATAATACCCAGCAAGCAAGGCGTTCCAAGGGAACGTGTTCCTGTGGGGAATTTCGTCGAACCCCCTGTGGGCTTCACGGAGGTGACCTGACTTGGAGTAGAGAGTGATAAGCGAGGAAGTTGTCGAGGACGACGGAGGAGAGCAGGAGGCGGGCGTGGAGCTGCTTGCTTGGCGGAGGAGGCGGCGGTCGGTGCAGCTTTGGATGAGGCGGCCGTAGGCGGCGTAGTTGAGTCCATTGGCTCCGTGGAGGGTTTGGCGAATGTAGCCGTTGGTGATGGTTGGTGTTTGGCACAGAAGTGACTTCGTTACTTCATTCATTTGCGCAAGTACGAACAATGTACACCATTCTATGTGCAAGCTTTGGCCTCAATTAAACTTCCCTTGTGAGACCGATCAGATTTGCTTGCCTAATAAGTTTTTTTTTTTTTTTAAATCAGTCAATTCATTCAAACATACCCGAAGGCAAAGATGACATCGCGATATACAGGAAAACGCCAAACTCTCTAATCCGATACACGAGTTACTGCATAAAACACGCTAGACTACAGATTCAAGAACACCCTACAGAAGCAGCCGACACAAGTGTCGACATAAAAATCCCGTCCGGGACTAGGCAGAGAGATACCAAACAGAATCTCAGCACTAATCATTAGACAATAAGCACAGATGTAATCACAACAACAACAAATACAAACGAAAAGGAAAATATCTGCTCCCAAGGACAAGCCCCAAGAGCCATTGGCCGGAACAGGACTGGGAGACCCAATCCAGAGCTGTGGAGTTCTCCGGGGCTCCGGGGCAAACCTTTGCTGCCATGTAAGGCTTTGGGCGCTTAGGCCGAGACAGCGCCGGGGATAGTCTCTGACAGGCCAAATACGCCTACGGTGGCCGAAGAACAAACATACCCAACCACAAGATCTGGCCTAATAAGTAAGTGTTCACAAAGATTATGACAATTTTGTGGATTCGTGTTTTTCGAGTTTAGTGATTTTTTATCAATTTTTTTTTACTTTTTGATGAATATATATATAACGTACCTCAATTCAAAAAATGAAAGGATTTGTTAAAATGTTTTTTAAAAAAAAAGGACTAAAGATGAAAAAAGACGCAAATCTATAGAATTTCTTTTTTCTCAAAACTACAATCAAACAAAGGTAATTCTATTGGAATGGTTCGAGTTTCCAATGGTGTTGGTTCAAATTCCACCCAAGTCAAAGCCTTGCACATGTTTTATTATTCTCTGGTTTTTCCGAAAAGTGAGTTGGCATTAGGCCCCGTTCCAGTTTTGTAAAAAGGAAGGTAATTTCAAGCTCAAAAATCAAGTGTTTATGCAAATAATTTTCCTACCAATATGGATCTTGTTTGATAGATTTCATTGAAATCTTTTATACGGTGCAAAAAAAAATCAAAAAATTATTTTTCATTTTCATTATATTTGAATTTGAAAATTAAAGAAAAAAACTTTAAAAAAAAAAAGAGTTAGTGGAACACCCCCTTAGAGCATCCACATTGTAATAAGCAAATGAGCGTTGATAAGCAAACTTAACAACAATACTCAAAAAACACCCCCACATTGTAATAAGCAAAGTTACAAGTCTTTTAGCAAATAACCAAATTTCACTCATTCTATAACCAAACTTAACAACTTTTACCAATAACCAAAACTCAATAACCAAACTCAGTAACCAAACTCAAAACTCAATAACTAAAAAACACCCCACATTAGAATCGTCTCATCGAGATGAATAATTTGGTGTGGTCGGGTGCGTGATTGGAACTCGTTTGCGATTGGACATATGTGTGTTGTGTATTGTGGGGATTTCTTTGGTTAGGGATACAAAAATAACCAATGTGGAGGTAGAAATTGTTAAGTTTGATTATAAACTAAATGGATAATCAAAAGCTGACGTGGCACATTTTGATTGTTGGTTTTGATTATTCCCATTGCGGATGCTCTTAGCTCATTCCTTGTTGCTGTGTGTCTTTCCAACTTCTTGTTGGGATCATGCATTATGTCGTTAATGCATGGGTGCTTTATAATGGCATGCGGAAGTGTTTTATTTTTCGTGAGAGAGAGAGAGAGAGAGAGAGAGAGAGAGAGAGAGAGAGAGAGAGAGAGTGTGTGTGTGGAAGAAAAATAGTTTGTGTGGGGGCAGCTCCCAAAGGGTTTTTCTACCGTAAGTTGTGAGTGTGCAAGAGTCAAGTCTAGTACTCAGTGAGAGTGTGTTCTTGTATGAGCGAGTGTATAGAGGTTTGGGTGTGGGTTATTTCATATCCAAGTGTACTTATAAAAAAATTCTCATAGTGAAAGGGTCAAGTCTAGTACTTAGTGAGAGTGTGTTCTTGTATGAGCGAGTGTATAAGGGTTTGGGTGTGGGTTATTTCATATCCAAGTGTACTTGTACATAAATTCTCATAGTGAAAAAGAACGGGATCCTCTTCGTGGAGTAGGCAGTTTTTGCCGAACCATGTATATCTTGTGTGTCTCTCTCTATTTTATTTTTTATCGAACTTCCATTGGTTGCAATTGTGGTTGTGTTCGAATCTTGGCGCTTGGGTGCTTCCGCGTATTCCATAGATTTTGAGCATCTATGAAGTCCTAGAAGCTGAAATAGAAATAAAATATGATTCCAGAGAAGCTCGGTTTGAGGTGGTTATCTGACCGCCACAGTAAAGATATACTTAAAAAACGGGATAGAGTCAATCTGAAATACAAATGTAGGAGAAAAGAGGTGCTAAAAAACACGGCTTTATCTTGTATATGTTTAAAATTATTTGGTTAATAGTCATAATTTTTTATTTTTTTGATTCGTCTTGACGAAACAAATTGGCATACAAAACATGTGAGGTGCAAAGCAAACAAATGCAATTTTTTTTTGAATATGGACAAAACAAAAAAAAGCCCGAATCCGGAGGATTGCAACCCTCAAAGCTACACCATTTTTACCAAAAAACTGAGACCAAGATCCAACCCCCTAAATCCTCGGATTGAGGGAGTGTGCTGTACAGCACGCTCCCGTAGCGTGCTGCGCAGGACGGATGCCGTCCGTTCGGCGATCCAACGGTTCAAATCTCATCTCCACCCACGTTGCATCCGAGCCGTTCATTGCAAGATGAGATTTGAACCGTTGGATCGCCGAACGGACGGCATCCGTGCCGTGCAGCGCGCTGTGGGAGCGTGCTGTATAGCATACTCCCTCAATCCTAAATCCCCGTTTGGCTCCCAACCATTCCTTTAAGCCTTTTTTTTTTCTTTTTTCTTTTTTTGCCCAATTCTCCGCATAACTAAGTCAAACTGTTTTTCGGATGCTCTTTACGCACAGCGAAAAAGAGAGAGTGAAACATACTCTAAAACAAGGAACTTAGGAACATATCATACTATCTGGGTTATTTGAAAGTCCTGTATTAGAGTGAAGTTATGTAATTTTATTGTGTTGCTAATTTAAGGTGTTTGGGTGAGTTTACGTGCATCTTCATTAATTAATGAAAATCCAATTCCATTGTCTACTAGCGGGGAGTATGAGAGAGGAAAATGTTAATCAAATTTAATATTAAAACATCACGCATATTTTAAGTTATTACGCCTTTTTTGGTTAGTTACGCTGGGTGTACCTTGGAAGTGGAGTATATGATAGATATTTTAATTGCTTAAATATTTTAATACGAATCTAAAAAAATATGCAATACAGACATTGTTTGATATATTTTAATTAATTCTATTATACAAAATTTATAAAATTATAAAATGCATTATAAATTTAAAGATATAAGAGACCAAAAAATGAGACAGATTTTAAAATGTAAGAAAAAAAGGCCAGAAGGTAAAAAAATTAGCCCTTGTTCGGTTGTGGATTTTGAGTAGTGTTTTTGAATAAAGGTAGAGAGAGATATGAGAGTAATGATTATGGAGAGAGGTAAAAAGTGGAGAGAGATAGAGTGGGAAATAAGAGTAATAATTGAAAAGTTAGAGAGAGAAAAAATGAAAAAGTTACGTTTTCCAAATTTTGGGTTTTTGAGTTCCAAACCGAAACAAAAATTTTTATTTTGGGTAATAAAAAAGGAAAATGATAATGCCAAAACCGTTTTTGTTAGTGCCAAAACTCAAGTGTATAAAAGTCTTGTACATTGCAAATGGTACAAGTCTTTTGTGCACTAGAGTTTTGGCACTAACAAAAATGATTTTCGCACAAACAAAAACGGTTTTAGTATTATCATTTTTCATAAAAAAATACAGTAAGTGCTTATTTTGTTAGCTTTTGGTCAATAGTCAAACCAGTTTTTGTAGCACATTCCAGAGAGAGAAAGAGAAACGGGGATCTCCTGAGCATCTCCAATCCATCTAAAATAGAGGATGGATGTAACACATTGAAGGTAGATTTTGTAATTTATTTCATTTTTTCTTCACTTTTTGAACTTTTTGGGAGAATTTTTGAGGGACCCATTTTCCTTTTTATAGTATGGAGGAATTTTGTACTCCAAATTTACTTTGATCCTCCATTTCTAGAGGACCAAATTTACTTTTGGAGAACCAAACTCTAAAAAGGACGGTGGGTCCCTCGAAAATTCTCCCAAAAAGTACAAAAAGTGAAGAAAAAATGAAATAAATTACAAAATATCCCCTCAATGTGTCACATCCATCCTCTATTTTAGCGAATATCCTCCAAAAGTAAATTTGGTTCTCTAGAAATGGAGGATCAAAAGTAAATTTGGAGTACAAAATTCCTCTATACTCTACCAAATTTACTTTTGGAGAACCAAACTCTAAAAAGGACGGTGGGTCCCTCGAAAATTCTCCCAAAAAGTACAAAAAGTGAAGAAAAAATGAAATAAATTACAAAATATCCCCTCAATGTGTCACATCCATCCTCTATTTTAGCGAATATCCTCCAAAAGTAAATTTGGTTCTCTAGAAATGGAGGATCAAAAGTAAATTTGGAGTACAAAATTCCTCTATACTCTAAAAAAGAAAATGGGTCCACCTCTATTTCTCTAAAATAGAGGATGGATGTGACACATTGAGGGAATATTTTGTAATTTATTTCATTTTTTCTTCACTTTTTGTACTTTTTGGGAGAATTTTCGAGGGACCCACCGTCCTTTTTAGAGTTTGGTCCTCTAAAAGTAAATTTGGTCCTCTAAAAATGGAGGATCAAAAGTAAATTTGGAGTACAAAATTCCTCCATACTCTAAAAAAGAAAATGGGTCCCTCAAAAATTCTCCCAAAAAGTACAAAAAGGGAAGAAAAAAGGGAATAAATTACAAAATCTCCCTCAATGTGTCACATCCATCCTCTATTTTGGATGGGTTGGAGATGCTCTAAGAGCATCTCCAATGCACCCTCCATTCCTCTATTTCTCTATTTGAGAGGATCATTTTTGGAGAAAATACAATTCCAACCCATCCTCTATTTTCTCCTCCATTTGAGAGGATCAAGTCTGGTACTCCAAATATGGAGGATGGAGAAAAAAAATGGAAGATCTCCTCCATTTCACTATTCACCCTCACCAAATCCCATTTTGTTCATCAAATTAGTTTTGATACACTAATCCTTTATAAAATTGGTACCAACAAAAGATATGTACAATATCTTCAAAATAAGACCCATATTGAGTATTTTTTTTAATGAAGTTAGAAAAATGAAAATTTGAGTTTTAGAGGGAAAGTGGGGAAATTTGAGATTTGGGATGAGTTTTTAAAGAAATAGAAGTAGAAATAGAGTATTGGGTTGGAGTTAAATTTCCTCCAAAATCACTTTTGTAATAAAATATATTATTTTGATACTCTCAAATGAAAAAATGAAGACAAAAATGGAGTATTGGATTGGAAATGCTCTAATAAATCCTTCCTTCACGCAATTTCTTTTTGGAATTTCTCCACACATTCTAGAGAGAGAGAAACGGTTAACCTCTCGTGCGCAAATCATTAATGCAACATGTGAAAGCTGGAGTAAACAAATCCAGCGAATCGTCCCGTTGAAAGCATTTTTCTTCTCATACACGTTTTGTTCCGGAGCGTTCCGTTCCCAATTTCAAAATCCCTCTCTCTCTCTCTCTCTCTCTCTCTCTCTCTCTCTCTCTTCTGAGGAAGGAGATAATGCAAACGTTCTGCTCGACTTTTTTGTTTACGATTCCTGTTGGTCACTGTGGTTGGGTCCGATTGAGAATTTGTTTGGGCGATCTTCTTGCAAGCCTTCGTTTGTTGGCCGTATTTTGGAGTGGTTTGTTCTCGGAACTGTTCGAGATCGGCGATTTTGGAGTTACAAGTTAGGGGTATTTATTCTGCCTCTCTCTTTCTATCTCTCTCCTAGGTTAGGGTTACATTTACAAAGTTTTTTTTTCCCCTTCGGATTGGAACAGATCCTTTTCTTTTGCCCCCTCCCTCACTCCTGTTTATACATACGCACATACACGTATAAATATGTATATTCAAATTTACTACATAACTTGATATGCTTGCTTCCAAATTAGTTTACGGTGATTTCGAATTTGATTTTTATTAGTAATGTCTGGACTGGATCAATCATTCAGTGCCGGAGCTAATTAGGGCATTCTTCAAATGAACGCATTCGACAACTAGATCTCGCGCGCTCGGGTGAGGGAGACATCTGCGCATTGCTCTCCTTCAGAAACTTCGTCATGTGATTTTGGGGTGCCCTGGATCTCCTTGCCCGTTGTTCACTCTGGAAAAAGGTAACTCTCTTGATTCAGCCTTCTCTTCGCTTTGTTGTAGACCTGTCCTTTGCTTAGATACATGATCCATCATTACATAGTTTAGGTATTGGGCTGTTCTGTATCGTTGCCCATGATGCTTTTCCTTTCGCGTTCGATTCGTTTATGCCGTGCGTTTGGGAGTGGATGTTCTTGGTTTCTAGGTTTCTGTTCATTCGTTTAGGATATTGCATGTTTGCCATTGTGATAATTTAAAGGCGTTGTCAATGTGTCCGAACATAACGCAAAAAGAATGCGAAAGTTCACTGCTAATAGTGACAAGAGTTCCTTAATGTCCTATTTTGAGTGCTAAAATTCCATTTCTATGATTACTGATTTGACAAATATATGAATTTGTCTTGCTTCATAACTTTGCTGCCCCGAATAAGAATGAATTTGTTGTCGTCTACTACATTTTTCTTTGAGATCATTCAAACAATTCATGTTTTCCCTTGCGGCGAAAGATAATTCTTCACTAATGATGTGTTCCTTTATTATTTACTGAAGTATTGCACGCACTTAAAATAAAGCAAACTTGATGGGACACAATCTATAAGTTTATGAGTAATTTCTGCTTTGGCATTTCATAGAATTTTGAGTACAAATCTTTCAATATTTCCATTGATGACATATAGAAATACATTTGGATAATTTACTTGCCTTTTGTTTTGTGTGTACCATTTGATGTTTAGTTATTAGAATGTAGAATATATGTACTGACTTTATATGTCAGGTCATTTGTTATTAGTGTTGACTGCATCTTGTGTTTTGAAGCTTGTCATTTGGGTGGAGATAATGTTTAAATTTGATGATTTGTTGACCCTATAATTTGTATCCCAGCCCAGTGATTAATCACATCCCATTTCTGTGGTGGATTTATGCACGGCATCATTAGCATGATAATCCGCATGTAGGGTTCTATTAGCTTTCAAGGTCAAAAGGTAATTGTTGCTGCCACAACGTGAGATGGAATCTGAGGAGTGAATTGGTCAAATATTCAAGGTGTGAAATCACTATTCTGATAAATATGATGCATTGTCTTGCTGGCAGTTGAAACAAAGTTACGCAGATTTTTCTGTGTAAAGAATTGTGGACTTCTTTTTTTTTCAATGTCAAGTTTAATATATAGGTTGATTCCCAATCTTATAGGTGTTGAGCGATGCTCGTATGTTAACTGTATTACATAACTTCATGTGCATGGCCCAGTGGTCTGATTTTAAAACCTATTATTAACATTTCCTGTATCTTATTTCTCTTATTCTTATAATGCTATTTGCATGATGTAGGCATTGCCGGCTATATATTAGCATCATTTTTAAGGTATGGGTAGGACTATTTGGATTCTGCTGATACATGAATCGAAAGCATGACCAATTTGCGTTGCCAATGATGTGTTACGAAATGATTGGAGTCATTTTCAGAGAGACTGTAACATTGGAAATGACTGCAAGCTCATCTTAAGATATGAACAGAGATGAATTTTTAACTCTATAATTCTGAATGATTTTCCACATAGATGGATTTTCATTATTAGATGATCTTCAGACAGCTTGTCTCCCATCTACAATTCAAAATGATTTTCGACCAACCAAAATTGGATATTGGTGCTTCCTGCAAACAAACAATTTCAAGGTATAGGCCAAGTACTTTGTGTTGTCTACCGATTTACTTGCATTTTTCAAAAATAGTAATATCAAAGGAATTTGGAAGTTGACTTCAACCACATCTTCAAGACTTCAATCCAGCCACTATTCTAATAAGGATGGGAAATCGAATTTGGTTAATTGTTCTGCATAATGATATTCGTCCAAATGCTCACATGTTTGAGGAGTTTCTTGCAACTGTTCCGCTTCAGTTCTCTGACATTTTTAGCACTGCACAAACCAGTGAAAAGTCATATGAATGGAAACCTTAATGGATATTCCTTATTTATGTGCATCTTATTTCATCAATAGATGCCTTTTGTTAGTTTGGTAATAATGTTTCTCAATGTTTGTAATTGACATAAACTAAAACTGTATTTGTGCTTGGGTGTGAATTGGCCAATTGTGCTACCGCTGTGTAACTAAATTAAATCAGATTATTGTAGTCGCCATCACTATCAATGAAATAGTATTTAGCATTAATATTGATCTACTTTGGCTACTTCCTTAATTATATGATGTCTGGATGCGATTGTTTTACATTTATAGGTTACTTAGCATTGCAAGTTCATAATTATGCCATAGTTCCATTTTTCTTCTACTATTGGAACTGGAGAGATGCTAAACTTGCAAGTTGAACAAATTGACAATGCATTAAACCATTTGCAGTTCTATATGATTGAGGTTGATGTTCTTTTCCTATTTAATGTTTTGCTTAGAGTAAATTCTACTTTCCATTCTGCATAATTTCTGTTTATCTTTGGTAGTGTAAATTTCACTTGTCTGTCTTTGAACCCCAAGATTTCTCTCACACCTCTTTTCTATATTGAGTTCAGATTTTGAAAGCTAAAGCTTTTGAGAATGTAGGAGCTGCACCAATTCAAACTGTTCTCTGTTGTGCCCGATCGCTGCGCGTGTTTGGCATTCTTCATCTAATTTGAGCTTGGTAATGAAGTTTCGAGTTGTCAAAGTTGGAACATTTGAAAGACATGGTAAGTAAGATAGAAGAACCATTACATCCCCGTTTCCCTTTTCTTTTTTCTTTTCCAGCTTACCACACTGTATTTATGCTGAGAATATAGATATCATGGTGGGATTCTTTTTTGCAAGTCGTTGGATACAGTAAATGTAACTTCTGCTCTAGGATAGCAGTTTGAAATTGTTCATATAAACCTGCAATGTGGACTTTTCTTACCTTCAGCAACAATTCCTGACTTGGTCAAAGTTGGCCTTAATGACTTGGTCATCATCTGACTCCATTGACTTCAATTAATTTCAAATAGTTTAGGCGCGACATCTTCGCCAACGAAGTTTGTAAAAACGTCTGTATGAAATGCCATGTACATATGCAAATCATTTTCGCTTAGTTTAACTTTAATGGAGTTGCTTATCATTAGTACTTGAATTATTGTATCTTAGTTCAGGCACGGGCATAGTTGCGTATGCCATGTACTTGTGCAAATTTTTTGGCGGTTGTTTTATAAGTTCTTTGATAGAATTTGAAACTGGGAATTCGACAATCTATTGTATGTTATTTTTTTGTGTTGAACGATTATGGCTTCTCTCCCTCTCTCCCTTTCCCTTTCCTTACATCCTCTCTCTCTCTGCCTGGGATCGAAGGCTCCCAGAATAGTCGCCTCCGATAATAGTAAATCTCAGTCCATAGGCGTGTAGAGATGGTGTCCTTAAATTTTGGGCCATAGGCCTGAAGAGAATGCCCCAATACCAGAATTGGAAAATCAAGGTCCAAAAACACACCCGCGATCCACTAAGAGTTGGGGGTATCTAGAGGTAATTTTTCAGTGACAATCGAACATATTTTGTTCTTGTCTTTGTGTTTGTTTGTCTCTCCCTCTCTCTTTCTGCGTGTGTGTGTGAAGATGTAATTGGTGATGTCTTCGATTGTCTTAACTGATTAGTTGCTCAGAAATTGGGGACGGAAGATGAGGGTAAAGAATCTGTCTCAGTTTTTTTGGTTGAGGGTTGTTAACAATATCCTAACCTGGAGGTGAAAAACTTTCTTCTATGTTTATTTTGGATCTTTTATTTTTTTGGCTTGGGTTTTGCATACGAAATCCTAACCTATTTCATAAATAAAACTGAATAAAGGAAAAACTTTTTAGGCTTCCTTCCATTGGAGATAACTTCGGTTTTACGAGTTTCAAGTGCATGAATTCTATAATTTTTTTTTTTTAATTCTTGCTTATGAATGGGTCGATGGGGTCATTTTCATGTTTCCTGAGATAGGCATTAGTTGAGAGGCTAAGTTAATTTGGTCCTTATACTAATGGTTTAACAACTTCTAAAATGATCAGTCCTTATCCCCTCTGGAGACAACTCTTTCCAATTGCGAAACCTGAACTTTGCTATACTGCCGCAGGCCAGCAACCATGACTGTCTTGACGTAATTTCTTCTCTAGGGATAAAAGTGTTGAACCCTATTTGCTCTTTCAAGGATAAAAGTTTTGACTCTTTAATCGGATGCATTGGGTTAGCAAGGATAAATGAAGAGTAATGCAGAATTGATACTTGCATAAAAGTTTAATCTGCTTGGGTAAAAATTTTGAATTGATACTTGCTGCTATGTCATCAGTTTTCAGGTTCTTGCTATAACTGAAGGTATCCATTTTTCCATTCTTCATGTACACGATTGAGCATGTCTGTCATGAACCTATATAAATGGAAACATACGACAGTTTTTTTTGCTCTTCTTCTCCCTGTTGAGATGAGATAATATTTGTTTTCTAATTCTTACTTGATAATGCCCCCTTCTTTGATTTATTCATGAACAGAACACACTGGACATAGATCCTGTTCATAGGCACGATATTCCACGACATCAACTTAAAATGGTATGTTCATGGCTGCCAAATAATGGAAATTCCCTTTTCTATTTTCATGACTTATTTTTCATTCAAGGTTTTTAAGTGTTTCCTATTTTATGTACCTTTCAGGTCATATGCTCCCAATGTGGCATTGAGCAAGATGTGAGTCTCCAAGAGAATTTATATTTTAGAGTCAAAATAAATCAAAAAAGGGTATTTATTTTTAATCCTCTTGGCCAACTTTCTCTTCTTAGGTCCAACAAAATTGCATTAGCCGTGGAGTTTGCATGGGGAAGTACTTTTGCTTGAAATGCAGGTTCTTTGACGATGATGTAAGTTTCATTGTGTTAACGCGTTGTTTATTCTTCAAAAAATCGGTAAATCTGCTTGATTAAAGAAGTTATGCATATCAGGTTTCAATGAACCAATACCATTGTGATGCTGATGGATGTGGAATTTGCAGGTGAAATTCTCCGCACCAATTCTCTCTTATCCTTTTGTTTAATTTCAGTACATTTTTACTGGGATAATGTACCCAATTCTCTTAGGGCGTGATTCATTGGGGGGATTGGAGATGGGATTGGACTAATAATCCCCCCACCCGTTCTAGTCCCACGTTTGTTTGCATTTTAGTCCGGTAATTATTAGTCCAACCGGATTGAGATATCCTTTACATGGGGGACAATCCAATGTGTCTAACCATTGCTTCTTAGTAAATTCATCCAAGAGATGAATGTCGTTTGTCATAAAATGTACATCTTGCTTTATATGAACTTGTATGGATATAGAATGCGTAGTTATACCTTATTGTATTACCTTTTGTCAAAGATTTTCAATTGTTTTAGATTTTTATTTCTTGCTTTGGGGTTGGTTAGTTGCAATTTCTTACATTAGGAAGGGTGTCCCTGATTACTTTTAGTCTTTTATATGTGCGATGTGTGGGTGTAAGAATATATTTTGTAACTTATACCCCTTGCATGAGTTTTTTTGGCGCAGCTTGGTACCTGCATTTTGAGTTCCCTTAACAATAGGTATGAAAATTTGGATATTTTTTGGCATCGATATTAAAATTTGGACTGCTGCTGCCGTCCTTTACCCTCCATCCTTGCCGCCGTCGTCCTCATCGCGGCCCACTCATCAGCCAGCCCCAATTTGCACTGTTCTTGTGAGGTATTTGCTTTGAACCTCTCTTTGCTGATCTGAATTAGGCAGCTGGGACCGTCTGTCTTTCTGTTATTCTGTATTAGGCGGCTGGGACTGTTATATCTGTCTTTATGCTATATGTATCTATATTTGCTTCAGTTAGGAATCTTGAATTCTAGATTTATTTATGTTTACCATAATGAGCATAAGTATGTAGGCATGCTATGAAAGTTGATTATACTTTTGTGTACGTCCTTTGGATTCATCGCCAGTCAAGGGTCATACGAGAGGGAGAATGATAGGGGTGCGCATTGGGGATGTGTTGATCGTTGATGTATGCAAGGTTTAGAGCTTAGGTTGTCTGAAATTTTGAATTTTGCTCAGTGGTTAAGAAATTATGCAACGAGGTTCTTTCAACAAAGTAAGACATTTGTCAACTAACTAAATAATAGGGTGTAGACTCTCCCTTGTAGGGCATGTGTCTTGATTCCTAATTGTACTTATGTAAAGAAACAACCTACCAAGATTGTCCTTTTAGGGAGCTTTTGCTAAATGTAATGCATTTGTTATGTGAAATGCCTTGGTGGATAGGATTGCGTTGGTTTTATTTTGTGTATATTATCGAATATTCTTTAATAGGCTTGTTGGAAGTTATTAGATGGACCCTATTTGCCATTTCACTAAAAAGATGGACTTTGGGAGAAGTTGGGTGTGCGGGTGAGTATGATTCTCAAGGAGTGATACTTTTTCAGACTTAAATCAAAATAAACTGCACCGTGGCACAGGCAATTCCTAGTACCTAACTAATAAATGTAATTTGAATTTTATAATCATATTTTTGGGATAGTAACAATTATTTGTGTACCATATTGTCCTTAATTTTGACAAGTCATGTTTTAGCTTATGGCATGAGTGTAATTCGATGATGACTGGTTGGTTTTGGTGAATTAATTATATCGGCTTAAATTACGTACATACAAAATGAGGCTATATCCTATTAAATTGCCTTTCTTTTATTTATCTAGATAGAAAAGAATTAAATTGATTAGTTGGCTATATAATTAAGGAATTGGCATGAAATTAGGATGGAATATATGGTATCCTATTGGGCGTGTGGTCAGTTTCATATGTGCATATCTATATGGAGAGTAGAAGTTAGGGTTTCATTCTAAGTTAGAGAATTGGGAAGTGAAGAAAACAGGAGCAGTCGAGGGTATCATTATAGTGGTTCTAAGTTCCTCTATCCGTTGTCGGTGAGTGATCTTACGCTATCATTTTCTGCTTCGTTTCCGTAACTCTTTCTTTTTCATAGAGGCTTTGGGTTTTGATTTGTTGGGCATTGACTTGGTGTGATTTTGATGGTGTGGGTTGGTGGAGAGAGAGAGAGAGATTTGTGTGATGTGTGTGCATGGTTCGGTGGCTGTGCGTGGTGTGGGTTTGTGGAGAGAGAGAGAGGGGGAGAGAGATTTGTGTGATGTGTGTGCGTGGTTCGGTGGCTAGTAGGATGAGCATTATTATATTCATGGTGTTTGGAGGTATAACACGGCTTCCTATGATGTGCAAATTAATTGGAATATCGATTTTGTGTCGTATGGATGTGGAATTAAAGAATTGGTAACAACAAAAGTTTTGGGTTTTAGTAATACGCAATAGCATAGGAAACAGATTGTCGGGAGTTGAAAATGGAAATTTCGGTTTTGTTGTTATGGTGGCTGATGGCGAGTTAGTAACTTAGGATTAGGCTAGGTTTGGTAGTTCATTGGTAAATCGAATTCCTAGTTACTTAGTCAGTGCGAAATTCATAGTAGTTAATTATTTCGTGTGTTACATTTTTGTACAGGCTAGTCTTTTTGTGTGTTCGTGTTGCATTACTTTTGGACCTAGGTGAGTGGTTAAGCATGTTACAACCTTTCGAACTTCCCCATGTCCCTTAAATTATTTAGAAAAATTCATAAATGTTAATTGAAAATACACAAATGTTTATATTTTGTTCTTGAATTGGCATGTGGTATCTTTTGGTGAGATCAATTGTTATTATCCTTGTTGGTGAGAACTTAGTGGATATTAATGGGAATAGTTATTTTCGGAAGTCCAGGGAAATTATGCCTCTAAGTGTTGGTGACCCCGGCCATCGTGGAAGAGATTGGGTTGGGCGGTCACTCTAATGCTCAACGGCTTTCTTTCGCCTGATGTCACTTCTTGTTATTGTTCGATGACATTTTATCTAGTCTGCTTGGTCCATGAGTTAGCCTTGTGGTACACGGTGGGCCACTTCTTCTTTTTTTTTTTTTGGGTGTAACAATTGTGGTATCAAAGCTTAGGTTTCAACCAAATATTAAATTTGCATTTAGTGGAGGATTTAGTTCCCATTGTCCTATAGGCATTTGTGAGAGTTTGTTATTTCATTTGTATTGCTACTTTCATTGGACTAGGAGACAATAGGTACTTGATGTAACATTTTTTTTTTCATCTTTCTATTGGAATTTTGAGTGTAGTTTTGGATGAGCATGTAATTTAATATTGTTGAAGATTTAATTTGTTGCCATGAGAAACCTTGGTTGAACGATGATGTCATTGACTGAGGGAATAGTACTATCGATGGAATGAGGGTATGTTTCAGAGACTGATTTAAGAATGAGAGCTTGGGGATTACTTTTGTTAGTTAATGAGCTTTGGACCTAGTTTACTTGGGCGAGTGTCTACTTAGGTTTTTCCGTTTGGAAATTTCTTTAGATTGTCAAGATTCTTGATTTGCTTGTTTGATTGATAAGCTCTCTACTTTTGGTACCCTAACGGAGTTATGTCCTTTCAGATACAATCAATATTTGTACACAATTGAAGGAAATACTAGATGTGGATAGTAGTAAGTATTGATAGCACTCCCGCGTTGGGGTAATTATATAAAGGGGGTGGTTTCATTGTTGGAATTGGAAGATTTTCTTGTCAGTTTATTTTGTGGATTTTGACATCTTTCCAGTAAATGAATAAGTTTTTGAATTGTACGTAGGGTTAGATCGATTGGTTTTGGCAATGGCCATGGTGTGTTAGGATTTGAGTGCTTGAATATGGGAGTGGATTATTTTGGCTTTGTTCGTTTCACAGTTTAATTTTGATTTTAGTTTTGTTTTCAATCATTATCCTATTTCTTTTGCCCATCATTACCCTATCTTTTCAATTATTACTTTCTCATCTCTCTCTATCTCTCTCCAATCATTACCCCTATTTTCAATCATTACTCTATTTCTCTCTCTACCCACTACCAAAACTAAACTAAACTAAACTCTCAACCAAACACAACCTTTAGGGTTGGATTTTGGTGACGGAGCAGCTAAGTGGAGGCATGTAATGTTGTTGTGATTTTGAAGTCTTGATGCAGGATAGAGTTGGAATAGGGCTAAGTATGATCAAACACAAGGGAAAGGGGTTGTTTTTGGGACTGTGAATAGTAGACGTGAATAGTATTTTGTAAGAAGGAGAAGAGTTAGAGATGGATAGATCTAGGCCTCACACCTAGGTTACCAAAGGCATCACACCTAAGGCCTCTTCAGCATCACACCAAAGAATGAGATTGCATCACACAATCAGTAAAGCTTAAAGCTAATTTTTTTATTCATTCAATCATAATTCTAGCTCTTGAGATTACATGACTTATATAGACGCCATAATACTTGAATGCAAATAACTACTATTCCCAAAGTGTGAATGCAAATAACTATTCATATTCCCTAGATGGTTGGATATGATGAATATATACATAAAGGTTGAATGCATTAATTATGTGATCAAACTTCCCCAAAGGAAAAGACACAAGGCTCATGAAAAGTCACAGCCTTTAATGTTCCAGCCAATGCCTAATTAATATCCCAAGTAGGGCCCGCATCAGCCAACATATGCCAAATTAAGGCTTGAGCCTTAGAACCATCCAATCCACGTTTTTTATAGCCTTTTATCGGGTGCTGTCATTTTCCATCAAGTCCACTATATGGTTGTAATTGTATTATGGTTGTGGAGAGTTTGGGAACCGGAAGATTGTTTAAAGGTAAACTTGCGAGATTAGACTTGCTATTATGAATAAGTCATGTTGAAGTGATAATGGATTATTATTATAAATCTAGATGGGTTGTGGTTTTGGGAGTCCCTACTTCTTTAGTGCAAAAGGTAAAGTTTTCACTTTTGGTCATTGTGTGACGGTCATTGGTAGAATTTTTACTATAGCATTCAACCGAGTTAAATGTGTATTGGTTCAGTACAAGGAGTTAGATCTCGAGATGTTAGCTGCTTGGAGGCGGTCTTGTGGAATGTCGGTCATTGTTATTTGAGAAGAGGTATTGAGAACTAATTATGTTGACCGATTAAGTTAAGAATTGTCATGATTGATAAGATTGCAGATACATAGATAGAAATGCACGGTTATTGTTGCAGATGGTTAAACTTAAGTCGGATTTTGATTCAATGTGTCTTCATAATTTGTATGTGTTTATAAGTATCATTGGTGTCTCTAGAACTTCGATTGAGGTGGTCGGTATGAATTGCACTACCTTCGACCCTTCTGAGGTATGTGGAAGTGAAAATGAAGTTTGGAGTTCCATTTGTTACTCGATAACTCAACTTGAATTTGATCATGTGTCAGGTGAAGACTGGATTTGAGGATGATTCAACTAAATGGTTTTGGATAGTGTGATGTAAGAATCTCTAGTTAATTAGTAAAAACGATTAGTGGCAAAATGTGATCTATTGTTCGATAGGACTTGTGACCCAGAAACGAAAACAAACATCGATATCTTGGGGTTTAATGAGTTAAATAAGATAGATTTGGATTTCGAGGCTGAATGTATAGTAGTAATTAGCAGTAGAGAAGTTTACTCATTAGTGCTTGGCTTATTTGGTTTGGGTTAGAATTAGTTTGTATTCTTTCCATGACTATGGTAATTCCAAATTTGCTTGATGACTTGGTTAATTTTCTTCTTTTCTATTTTGAATTAGTTCTCCTTGGGTGAAGTTGGATTGTAATTTCATATATACTTTTGTTGATTTGCTGATGGTTTAATGTTGTGGATGATAGTAAGATGTTCCTGAAAAAAAAATTCCACTTTGGAAGGAGGACCCATATGTACTTCGAGAATTTGACTGTTATGGAGTTAGATGTAAAAGAGAGAATCTCATGGCTAGAAATTGGATATTGGACCTTGACGTATCTGGATGGAACAGAGTAATTTTTCTTCAAGAATTGTGGCCCGCTACTCTTTTCGTATGATAGTGGCGAAGAATTGGATTTGAGAGGCTTACTCAGTATATCTTTTCTTAAATTGGAGTGGTCATTTGTGTATGGTAACAGAGAGTGGATTTGGGAGTTTACTTAAAATTGCTTGTGTTGTAAGGCTTGTGTTGGTATAAAAAGAAGAAAAAGATCTAAGGCGTGATTTATTGAGTAATTAGAATCTACGAACTAAGAGAAATTTCATTAGCTTTCGAAGTGTGGAGATGATTTGCAAAGATTGGGTTTTCTTGTTTCCCAATCGTCAAGCTTGATTATTAGTAGGCTAGGATTTTTTGGGCTGTTCCGTTATTGTGAATTTGGTGTATATGCTTCTTGAGTAAGTTCCTATGTTAAAAGTTGATATACATATACGGTTGGTTCTTTATGGTCATATTTCTGATCCTTGATTGTGAGTGGGTAGAAGTATTTTATTAAACCTTTAGATGATTGGTGTTATTTTTGGAGGGTTTATTGTTATATGATGAGGAGAAAGAGACATTACTTCCAACATACATAGTATTTAGCCAACATAGAGGTATTAGATTTTTAGTAGTCGATACATATTTAGTCTTTGCTTTGTTTTCCATGGAGCCTCGTTTCTAAATCCTTGAGAGTTCATGAATAAACGCCCTTTTTGGGATAGGCATCTGTCTAGTTTGGCCAAATATGTTTAGAGTACTAATTAGGTGTTGAGATAGATAGTCCTTCTTTAGTGGTCCTTGAAGTAAGAGTGCGTTCTAAAATAGAATGCTGAAAATCAAGTTTGTTTGACGACACTGATGAAATTGAAGAGTGCTGAGTTTTGAACTCCATCATAAGGTTGGAAAGCATAAGTAGTCTATCGTTGATAAAAAAAAAAAGTTCTACTTTTGCTGGAAAAAAGAAAAATCAATTTGGTTGTTTGTTGATGGTTTAGTTCAAGAGAAGGTTGAGCGTTGGATTGGTTGGATAAATTGTGATTTTGTTTTGCATATCTTAGGGGAATCGATACCATTAGTCAGTACCGGATCATTTGCATTGAATTTTACTTGGATGTTTAATTTCATAGAAGGATGGACAACACATAAGTTTAGAGGATCGGAGTTTATTGATGCCATAGAAACTAGATTAGATGCAATTAGGTGTACGGTTGTTTGAATACAATAAGGAATTAAGTGGTCCAAGTCATGATTATTAAATGCTTATAGAGTTTGGGAGTTCATGAGTAATTGACAAAATTCAATATTATAGAGACTTTCTTATGGTTATGTCAAGATTGATACGTGGAAAACTTTTCGTGAATGTGTATGATATAACTCACAGGCAATTGGAAATAAAGGAAAAAATCTCTTTAAGGCTTCATAGC
Source organism: Rhododendron molle (assembly GCA_025413875.1). Taxonomy (NCBI): domain Eukaryota; kingdom Viridiplantae; phylum Streptophyta; class Magnoliopsida; order Ericales; family Ericaceae; genus Rhododendron; species Rhododendron molle. The sequence goes on from CM046391.1 coordinate 49,324,964, forward strand.
AGAGTTGTATAGTTTCAAAATTACATTTACTTGATATTAGGGCACAAAATGCTTCCAATAAAAGGGTGATTATGATACAGTGTACATCATTACATAAATTTCTAATTGGTTTTGATAAAAATTATTGAACAAAACTTCTTAGCTCTTGCGATTTTAACACTTAATTTTTCCTAACGGTTGTAGTATAATTTTACTTTTACAAATTTCGAGGATTAATTTCTTTTAAGGGGGGAAGGACGTAATAGCTAGACCTTTTTCTAGTTAAATACCTAAATAATAAATGTCATTTGAATTTTATAATCATATTTTTGGGGTAGCAACAATTATTTGTGTACCATATTGTCGTTAATTTTGACTAGTCATGTTTCGGTTATGGCATGAGTGTAATTTTGATGATGACTTGTTGGTCTTGGTAAATTAATTTTATCAGCTTAAATTACGCACTTAACAAATGCAGCTATATCCTCTGAAATTATTTTTCTTTTATTTATCTAGATAAGAAGAGAATTAAATTGGTTAGTTGAATACAATTAAGGAAGTTGGCATGAAATTAGGATGGAATATATGGTATCCTATTGGGAGTGAGTTAGTGGTCACTTTCATATGTGCATATCTACATGGAGAGTAGAAGTTATGGTTTCATTCTAAGTTAAAGAATTGGGAAGTGGAGAAAAGGAGGAGCAATCAAGTGTATCATTACAGTGGTTTTACGTTCCTCTATCCGTTCTGGGTGAGTGATCTTCCGCTATAATTCTCTGTTTTGTTTCTGTAACTCTTTCTTTTCATAGAGGGTTTGGGTTTTGATTTGTTGGGCATAGATTTTAGTCCTATAGATCTTGATGTGATTTGATGTAGAGAGAGAGATTGATTTGTGTTTATGTGGTTCGGTCATCGGTGGTTGTATGTGGTGAGTTTGGTGGTCTGATGAATCGTTTGCTCCATTCTAATGTAATTCAACAGGATGAGCATTATCATATTCATGTGTTTGGAGGTATTACACGGGTTTCTATGATGTGTAGATTAATAGGAATATCGATTTTGTTTGGTATGGATGTGGAATTAAAGAATTGGTAACAACAAGAGTTTTGGGTTTTAGTAATCCGCAATTGCATAGGAAATAGATTGCTTGGAGTTGAAAATGAAAGTTTCGGTTTTGTTGTTATGGTGGCTGATGGCGAGTTAGGAACTTAGGATTAGGCTAGGTTTGGTTGTTCATTGGTAAATTGAATTCCTAGTTACTTAGTGTGAAGTTCATAGAAGTAAATTATTTTGTTTGTTATATTTTTGTACAGGCTAGTCTCTTTATGTTTTTGTGTTGTTTTACTTTTGGATCCAGGTGAGTGGCTAAACAAGTTACAAATTTTCGAACTTCCCCATGTCCCTTAAATGATTCTTTAGAAAACTTCATTAATGTTAATTGAAAATACACAATTGTTTATATTTCGTTCTTGAATTGGCATGCGATATGCTTTGGTGAGATCAATTGTTATTCTTCTTGTTGGTGAGAACTTAGTGGATATTAATGGGAACAGTTATTTTAGGAAGTCTAGGAAAATTATGCCTCTTCACGTTGGTGACCCCGGCAATTGGTGAAGGGATCGGGTTGGGCCGGTGACTCTAATGCTCAACAGCTTTCTTTTGCTAGATCGTCACTTCTGTAGTTTTGGATGAGCATGTCATGTAATATTGTGGAAGATTTAATTTGTTAACATGATAAACATTGGTCGAACGATGATATCATTAACTATGAGAGAATAATACTACCGATGGAATGAGAGTATGTTTCAGAGGTTGATTTAAGATTGAGAGCTTGGGGATTACTTTAGTTATTGAGCCTTGGACCTAGTTTACTTGGGCGAGTGTCTACTTAGGTTTTTATGTTTGGAACTTTTTTTTAACTTGTCGAGATTCTTGATTTGCTTGTATGATTGGCAGGCTCGCTATACATTTGGTACCCTAATTGAGTTATGTCCTTTAGATACGATCAAGACCCATACGCAATTGAAGGAAATAGTAGATGTAAATGTTTATTGGAAATGGAAATGGATAGTAGTAAGTATTGATAGGACTACTACATTGGGGTAATTATATAAAAGGGGTGGTTTCATTGTTGAAATTGGCAGATTTTCTTGTCAGTTTTTTTTTTTGACATCTTTCCAATAAGTGAATAAATTATTGAACTATACGAGTTGGAACGATTGGTTGGCAATGGCCATGGTGTGTTAGGATGTGAGTGTTTGTGTTCCTTTAATATGGGAGTGGATTATTTTAGGGTTTGATTTTTGTGATGGAGGAGCTAAGTGGAGGCACGTAATGTTATTGTCGTGATTTTGAAGTCTACTATATGGTTATAATTGTTTTAGGGTTAAGATTTTGGGAACTAGAAGATTGTGTAAAGGTAAACATGCGAGATTAGACTTGGTATTATGAGACAATCATGTTGAAGTTATAATGGATAATTATAAATCTATATTGTTTGTGGTTTTGAAAGTTCCTAACTTCTTTAGGGCAAAAGGTAAAGTTTTCATGTTTAGTCATTGTGTAATGGTCACTGGAAGAATTTTTACTATAGCATTCAACCGAGTTAAATATGTATTGGTTCAGTACAAGGAGTTAAGATCTCGAGATGTTAGGTGTTTGGAGGCGGTTTGTTGGAATGTAGGTCATTGTTATTTGAGAAGAGGTATGGAGAATTAATTGTGTTGACCCGTCAAGTTAAGAGACATTACTTCCAATGATTGGTGTTATTATTGGTGGGTTTATTTATATATGATGAGGAGAAAGGGACATTACTTCCGAGGTACATAGTATTTAGCCAACATATAGGTATCAGATTTTTAGTTGCCGATACATATTTTGTCTTCGCATTGTTTTCCATGGAGCCTCGTTTTTAAATCCTTGAGAGTTCATAAATAAATGCCCTTTTTGGGATAGGCATCGGTCTAGTTTGGCCAAAACTGTTTTAGTGCTAATTAGGTGTCGAGATAGATAGTCCTTCCTTAGTTGTCCTTGAAGTAAGGGCACATTCTAAAATAGAATACTGAAAATCGTGTTTCGAAATTGAAGAATGCTGAGTTTTGAATTCCGTCCTATGTTTGGAAAGCATAAGTTGTGAATCGTTGTTAAAAAAAAAAGTTTTCCTGTTGCTTAAAAAAAGAGAAATCAATTTGGTAGTTTGTTGATGGTTTAGTTCACGAGAAGGATGAGCGTTGGATTGGTTGGATAAATTGTGATTTTATGTTTGCATATCTTAGGGGAATCGATAGCATTGTTGAGTACCGGGTCAGTTGCATTGAATTTTACTTGGAGTTTTAATTTCATAGAAGGGCGGACAACACATAAGTGCTAGAGGTTCAGAGTTTATTGATACCATAGAAACTAGATTAGATGCAATTAGGTATACAGTCGTTTGAATACAATTAGGAAATAAGTGGTCCTATTCATGATTATTAAATAGTTATAGAGTTTTGGAGTTTACGAGTATTGACAAAATGCGGCCATATCCTATTAAATTATTTTTATTTTATTTATCCATGTAGAAAAGAAATAAATTGGTAAGTTGGCTATAATTAAGGAAGTTGGTTTTAAATTAGGATGGAATATATGGTATCCTATTGGGAGTGAGTTAGTGGTCAGTTTCATATGTGCATGTCTACATGGAGAGTAGAAGTTAGGATTTCATTCTAAGTTAGAGGATTGGGAAGTGAATAAAACAGGGGCAATTGCGGGTATCATTACTGTAGTTCTACATTCCTCTATCCGTTCTAGGTGAGTGATCTTCCGCTATAATTCTCTATTTCGTTTATGTTACTCTTTCTTTTTCATAGAGGGTTTGGGTTTTGATTTGTTGGGCATTCATTTTAGTTCTATAAAATTTGGTGTGATTTTGATAGTGTGGGTTTTGAGAGATTGAGAGAGGGAGAGAGAGAGAGATTTGAGTGATGTGTGTGCGTGGTTCGAAGGCTGTCCGTGGTGTGGTTGGTGGTCCGATGAATTGTTTCTTGCATTCTAATATAGTCCAGTAGGATGAGCATTGTTATATTCATGTGTTTGGAGGTATTGCACGGGTTTCTATGATGTGTAGATTAATAGGAATATCGATTTTGTGTGGTATGGATGTGCAATTAAAGATTTGGTAACAACAAGAGTTTTGGGTTTTAGTAATAAGCAACAGCATTTAAAACAAACTGCTCGGAGTTGAAAAAAAAGTTTCGATTTTTGTTGTTATGGTGCCTGATGGTGAGTTAGTAACTTAGGATTAGTCTAGGCTTGGTAGTTCATTGGTAAATCGAAGTCCTAGTTACTTAGTCAGTGCGAAATTCATAGTAGTTAATTGTTTTGTATGTTGTATTTTAGTACTGGCTAGTCTCTTTGTTTGTTCGTGTTGCATTACTTTTGGACCCAGGTGAGTGGTTAAACATGTTTCATATACTTTCGAATTTCCCCATGTCCCTGAAATGATTCTTTAGAAAACTTCATAAATTTTAATTGAAAATACACGAATGTTTATATTTCGTTCTTGAATTGGCATGAGGTATCTTTTGGTGAGATCAATTGTTATTATTCTTATTGGTGAGAACTTAGTGGATATTAATGGGAACAATTATTTTAGGAAGTCTAGGGAAACTTTGCCTTTTCGTTTTGGTGACCTCAACCATTGGGGAAAAGATCTGGTTGGGTCGATGACTGCAATGCTCAGAGGCTTTCTTTTCCTGGATTGTCACTTCTGTAGTTTTGGATGAGCATGTAATGTAATATTGTGGAAGATTTAATTTGCTACCATGATAAACATTGGTCGAACGATGATGTCGTTGACTATGAGAGGATAGTACTACTGATGGAATGAGAGTATGTTTCAGAGATTGATTTAAGATTGAGAGTTTGGGGATTACTTTAGTTAGTTATTGAGCCTTGGACCTTTTACTTGGGCGAGTGTCTACTTAGGTTTTTTTGTTTGGAACTTTCTTTAGGTTGTCTAGATTTTCTTTAATTGCTTGTATGATTCGTAGGCTCGCTCTACATTTGGTACCCTAATGGAGTTATGTCCTTTAGATACTATCAATACCCTTACGCAATTGAAGGAAATACTTGATGTAAATATTTATTAGAAATGGAAATGGATAGTAGTAAGTATTGATAGGACTCTTGCATTGGGGTAAATATATAAAAAGGGTGGTTTCATTGTTGGAATTGACAGATTTTCTTGTCAGTTTTTTTGTGGATTTTGACATCTTTCCAATAAGTGAATAAATTATTGAATTATACGAGTTGGAACGATTGGTTGGCAATGGCCATGGTGTGTTAGGATGTGAGTGTTTGTGTTCCTTTAATATGGGAGTGGATTATTTTAGGGTTTGATTTTTGTGATGGAGTAGCTAAGTGGAGGCATGTAATGTTATTGTCGTGATTTTGAAGTCTACTATATGGTTATAACTTTTTTATGGTTGTTAAGATTTTGGGAACTAGAAGATTGTGTAAAGGTAAACATGCGAGATTAGACTTGGTATTTGGAGACAGTCATGTTGAAGTTATAATGGATTATTATAAATCTATATTGTTTGTGGTTTTGAAAGTTCCTAACTTCTTTACTGCAAAAGGTAAAGTTTTCAGATTTAGTCAATGTGTAATGGTCACAGGAAAATTTTTTACTATAGCATTCAACCGAGGTAAATGTGTATTGGTTCAGTACAAGGAGTTAAGATGTCTAGATGTTAGGTGTTTGAAGGCGGTTTTTTGGAATGTAGGTCGTTGTTATTTGAGAAGAGTTGTGGAGAATTAATTGTGTTGACCTGTCAAGTTAAGAGAAATTACTTCCAATGATTGGTGTTATTATTGGTGGGTTTATTGTTTTGTGATGAGGAGAAAGAGACATTACTTCCGAGGTACATAATATTTAGCCAACATATAGGTATCAGATTTTTAGTTGCCAATACATATTTTGTCTTCGCATTGTTTTCCATGGAGCCTCGTTTTTAAATACTTGAGAGTTCATAAATAAACGCCCTTTTTAGGATAGGCATCGGTCTAGTTTGGCCAAAACAGTTTTAGTGCTAATTAGGTGTCGAGATAGATAGTCCTTCCTTAGTTGTCCTCGAAGTAAGGGCACATTCTAAAATAGAATTCTGAAAACCGTGTTTTGAAATTGAAGAATGCTGGGTTTTGAATTTTGTCGTAAGGTTGGAAAGCATAAGTTGTGAATCTTTGATTAAAAAAAAAAGTTTGTCTTGTTGCTGAAAAAAAGAGAAATCAATTTGGTAGTTCGTTGATGGTTTAGTTCAAGAGAAGGATGAGCGTTGGATTGGTTGGATAAATTGTGATTTTATATTTGCATATCTTAGGGGAATCGATACCATTGTTGAGTACCGGGTCAGTTGCATTGAATTTTACTTGGATTTTTAATTTCATAGAAGGATGGACAGCACATAAGTTCTAGAGAATCGGAGTTTATTGATACCATAGAAACTAGATTAGATGCTATTAGGTATACAGTCGTTTGAATACATTTAGGAATTTAGTGGTCCTACTCATGATTATTAAATAGTTATAGAGTTTTGGAGTTTACGAGTAATTGACAAAATGCGGCTGTATCCTATTATATTATTTTTATTTTATTTATTCACATAGAAAAGAAATAAATTTGTAAGTTGGCTATAATTAAGGAAGTTGGCTTTAAAGTATGATGGAATATATGGTATCCTATTGGGAGGGAGTTAGTGGTCAGTTTCATATGTGCATGTCTACATGGAGAGTAGAAGTTAGGAGTTCATACTAAGTTAGGGGGAATCGGAAGTGATGAAAACATGAGCAATTGAGGGTGTCATTACAATGGTTCTATGTTCCTCTATCTGTTCTAGGTGAGTGATCTTCGGCTATAATTCTCTATTTCGTTTCTGTTACTCTTTCTTTCTCATAGAGGGTTTCGGTTTTGATTTGTTGGGCATTGATTTTAGTTCTATAAAACTTCTTGTGATTTTGATGGTGTGGGTTTTGAGAGATTGAGAGAGAGAGAGAGAGAGAGAGAGAGATTTGAACGAAGTGTGTGCGTGGTTCGAAGGCTGTGCGTGGTGAGGTTGGTGGTCCGATGAATTGTTTCTTGCATTCTAATATAGTCCAGCAGGACGAGCATTGTTATATTCATGGGTTTTGAGGTATTACAGGGGTTTCTATGATGTGTAGATAAATAGGAATATCGATTTTGTGTAATATGGATGTGAAATTAAAGATTTGGTAAGAACAAGAGTTTTGGGTTTTAGTAATACGCAACAGCATTTGAAACAGATTGCTCGGAGTTGAAAAAGAAATTTTCGTTTTTTGTTGTTACAGTGGCTGTTGGTGAGTTAGTAACTTTGGACTAGTCTAGGCTTGGTAGTTAATTGGTAAATCGAATTCCTAGTTACTTAGTCAGTGCAAAATTCATAGTAGTTAATTGTTTTGTATGTTGTATTTTTGTACTGGCTAGTCTCTTTGTTTGTTCGTCTTGCATTACTTTTGGTCCCAGGTGAGTTGCTAAGCATGTTACATATACTTTTGAATTTCCCCTTGTCCCTGAAATGATTCTTTAGAAAACTTAATTAATTTTAATTGAAAATACACAAATGTTTATATTTCGTTCTTGAATTGGTCTGAGGTATCTTTTGGTGAGATCAATTGTTGTTATTCTTATTGGTGAGAACTTAGTGGATATTAATGGGAACAATTATTTTAGGAAGTCTAGGGAAACTTTACCTCTTCGTGTTGGTGACCTCGACCATTGGGGAAAAGATCTGGTTGGGTCGATGACTGCAATGCTCAGAGGCTTTCTTTTGCCGGATCGTCACTTCTATTGTTTTGGATGAGCATGTAATGTAATATTGTGGAAGATTTAATTTGCTACCATGATAAACATTGGTCGAACGATGATGTCGTTGACTATGAGAGGATAGTACTACTGATGGAAAGAGAGTATGTTTCAGAGATTGATTTAAGATTGAGAGTTTGGGGATTACTTTAGTTAGTTATTGAGCCTTGGACCTTGTTTACTTGGGCGAGTGTCTACTTAGGTTTTTCTGTTTGGAACTTTCTTTAGATTGTCAAGATTCTTGATTTGCTTGTATGATTGGTAGGCTCGCTCTACATTTGGTACCCTAATGGAGTTATGTCCTTTAGATACTATCAATACCCCTACGCAATTGAAGGAAATACTAGATGTAAATGTTTGGTGGAAATGGAAATGGGTAGTAGTAAGTAATGATAGGACTCTTGCATTGGGGTAAATATATAAAAGGGGTGGTTTCATTGTTGGAATTGATAGATTTTCTTGTCAGTTTTTTTTTTGTGTGGATTTTGACATCTTTCCAATAAGTGAATAAATTATTAAATTATACGAGTTGGAACGATTGGTTGGCACTGGCCATGGTGTGTTAGGATGTGAGTTTTTGTGTTCCTTTAATATGGGAGTGGATTATTTTAGGGTTTGATTTTTGTGATGGAGTAGCTAAGTGGAGGCATGTAATGTTATTGTCGTGATTTTGAAGTCTACTATATGGTTATAACTGTTTTATGGTTGTTAAGATTTTGGGAACTAGAAGATTGTGTAAAGGTAAACATGCGACATTAGACTTGGTATTATGAGACAGTCATGTTGAAGTTATAATGGGATATTATAAATCTATAATGTTTGTGGTTTTGAAAGTTCTTAACTTCTTTTCTGCAAAAGGTAAAGTTTTCACTGTTAGTCCTTGTGTAATGGTCATTGGAAGAATTTTTACTATAGCATTCAACCGAGTTAAATATGTATTGGTTCAGTACAAGGAGTTAAGATCTCGAGATTTTAGGTGTTTTGAGGCGGTTTGTTAGAATGTAGGTCATTGTTATTTGAGAAGAGGTGTGGAGAATTAATTGTGTTGACCCGTCAAGTTAAGAGAAATTACTTCCAATGATTGGTGTTATTATTGGTGGGTTTATTGTTATGTGATGAGGAGAAAGACACATTACTTCCGAGGTACATAGTATTTAGCCAACATATAGGTATCAGATTTTTAGTTGCCGATACATATTTTGTCTTCGCATTGTTTTCCATGGAGTCTCGTTTTTAAATACTTGAGAGTTCATAAATAAACGCCCCCCTTTATGGGATAGGCATCGGTCTAGTTTGGCCAAAATTGTTTTAGTGCTAATTAGGCGTCGAGATAGATAGTCCTTCCTTAGTTGTCCTCGAAGTAAGGGCACATTCTAAAATAGAATACTGAAAATCGTGTTTTGAAATTGAAGAATGCTGGGTTTTGATTTCTGTCATAAGGTTGGAAAGCATAAGTTCTGAATCGTTGATAAAAAAAAAAGTTGTCCTGTTGCTGAAAAAAAGAGAAATCGATTTGGTAATTTGTTGATGGTTTAGTTCAAGAGAAGGATGAGCGTTGGATTGGTTTAATAAATTGTGATTTTATATTTGCATATCTTAGGGGAATCGATACCATTGTTGAGTACCGGGTCAGTTGCATTGAATTTTAGTTGGATTTTTAATTTCATAGAAGGGCAGACAACACATATGTTCTAGAGGTTCGGAGTTTATTGATACCGTAGAAACTTGATTAAATGCAATTTGGTATACAGTCTGAATACAATTAGGAGTTAAGTGGTCGTACTCTTATTAAATCGTTATGAAGTTTTGGAGTTTACGAGTAATTGACTAAATGCTGCTCTATCCTATTAAATTATTTTTATTTTGTTTATCCACATGGAAAAGAAACAAATTGGTAAGTTGGCTATAATTAAGGAAGTTGGCTTTAAATTTGGATGGAATATATGGTATCCTATTGGGAGTGAGTTAGTGGTCAGTTTCATATGTGCATGTCTACATGGAGAGTAGACGTTAGGAAATCATTCTAAGTTAGGGGGAATCGGAAGTGAAGAAAACAGGAGCAATTGAGGGTATCATTACAGTGGTTCTACGTTTCTCTATCCGTTGAGGTGAGTGATCTTCTGCTATAATTCTCTATTTCGTTTCTGTTACTCTTTCTTTTTCATAGAGGCTTTGGGTTTTGATTTGTAGGGCATTGATTTTAGTTCTATAAAACTTGGTGTGATTTTGATGGTGTGGGTTTTGAGAGAGAGAGAGAGAGAGAGGGAGAGATTTGAGTGAATTGTGTGCGTGGTTCGAAGGCTGTGCGTGTGAGATTGGTGGTCCGATGAATTGATTCTTGCATTCTAATATTGTCTAGGAGGATGAGCATTGTTATATTCATGTGTTTGGAGGTCTTACACAGGTTTCAATGATGTGTAGATTAATAGGAATATCGATTTTGTGTAATATGCATGAGCAATTAAAGATTTGGGAACAACAAGAGTTTTGGGTTTTAGTAATACGCAACAGCATTCGAAACAGACCGCTCGGAGTTGAAAAAGAAATTTTCATTTTTTGGTGTTATGGTGGCTGTTGGTGAGTTAGTAACTTAGGATTAGTCTATGCTTGGTAGTTCATTGGTAAATCGAATTCCTAGTTACTTAGTCAGTGCGAAATTCATAGTAGTTAATTGTTTTGTATGTTTCATTTTTGTACTTGCTAGTTTCTTTGTTTGTTCGTGTTGCATTACTTTTGGACTCAGGTGAGTGGTTAAGCATGTTACATATATACTTTCAAATTTCCCCTTGTCCCTGAATTGATTCTTTAGAAAACTTCATAAATTTTAAATGAAAATACACAAATGTTTATATTTCGTTCTTGAATTGGCATGAGGTATCTTTTGGTGAGATCAATTGTTATTATTCTTATTGGAGAGAACTTAGTGGATATTAATGGGAACAATTATTTTAGGAAGTCTTGGGAAACTTTGCCTCTTCGTGTTGGTGACCTCGACCATTGGGGAAAAGATCTGGTTGGGTCGATGACTGCAATGCTGAGAGGCTTTCTTTTGCCGGATCGTCACTTCTGTAGTTTTGGATGAGCATGTAATGTAATATTGTGCAAGATTTAATTTGCTACCATGATAAACATTGGTCGAAAGATGATGTCGTTGACTATGAGAGGATAGTACTACTGATGGAAAGAGAGTATGTTTCAGAGATTGATTTAAGATTGAGAGTTTGGGGATTACTTTAGTTAGTTATTGAGCCTTGGACCTTGTTTACTTGGGTGAGTGTCTACTTAGGTTTTTCTGTTTGGAACTTTCTTTAGATTGTCGAGATTCTTGATTTGCGGGTATGATTGGTAGGATCGCTCTACATTTGGTACCCTAATGGGGTTATGTCCTTTAAATACGATCAATACCCGTATGCAATTGAAGGAAATACTAGATGTAAATGTTTATTGGAAATGGAAATGGATAGTAGTAAGTACTGATAGGACTCTTGCATTGGGGTAAATATATAAAAGGGGTGGTTTCATTGTTGGAATTGACAGATTTTCTTGTCTGTTTTTTTTGTGGATTATGGCATCTTTCCAATAAGTGAATAAATTATTGAATTATACGAGTTGGAACGAATGGTTGGCAATGACCATGGTGTGTTAGGATGTGAGTGTTTGTGTTCCTTTAATACGGGAGTGGATTATTTTAGGGTTTGATTTTTGTGATGGAGTAGCTAAGTTGAGGCATGTAATGTTATTGTCGTGATTTTGAAGTCTACTATATGGTTATAACTGTTTTATGGTTATTAAGATTTTGGGAACTAGAAGATTGTGTAAAGGTAAACATGCGAGATTAGACTTGGTATTGGGAGACAGTCTTCTTGAAGTTATAATGGATTATTATAAATCTATATTGTTTCTGGTTTTGAAAGTTCCTAACTTCTTTAGTGCAAAAGGTAAAGTTTTCACTTTTAGTCATTCTGTAATGGTCACAGGAAGAATTTTTACTATAACATTCAACCGAGGTAAATATGTATTGGTTCTGTGCAAGGAGTTAAGATGTCTAGATGTTAGGTGTTTGGAGGCGGTTTGTTGGAATGTAGGTCATTGTTATTTGAGAAGAGGTGTGGAGAATTAATTGTGTTGACCCGTCAAGTTAAGAGTAATTACTTCAAATGATTTGTGTTATTATTGGTGGGTTTATTGTTATGTGATGAGGAGAAAGAGACATTACTTCCGAGGTACATAGTATTTAGCCAACATATAGGCATCAGATTTTTAGTTGCCGATACGTATTTTGTCTTCGCATTGTTTTCCATGGAGCCTCGTTTTTAAATACTTGAGAGTTCATTAATAAACGCCCCCCTTGTTGGGATAGGCATCGGTCTAGTTTGGCCAAGACTGTTTTAGTGCTAATTAGGTGTCGAGATAGATAGTCCTTCCTTAGTTGTCCTCGAAGTAAGGGCACATTCTAAAATAGAATACTGAAAATCGTGTTTTTTTGAAATTGAAGAATGCTGGGTTTTGAATTCCTTCATAAGGTTGGAAAGCATATGTTGTGAATCGTTGATAAAAAAAAGAGTTGTCCTGTTGCTGAAAAAAAGAGAAATCAATTTGGTAGTTTGTTGATGGTTTAGTTCAAGAGAAGGATTAGCGTTGGATTGGTTGGATAAATTGTGATTTTGTATTTGCATATCTTAGGGGAATCGATACAATTGTTGAGTACCGGGTCAGTGGCATTGAATTTTATTTAGATTTTTAATTTCATAGAAGGATGGACAACACATTAGTTCTAGAGTTTCGGAGTTTGTTGATACCATAGAAACTAGATTAGATGCAGTTAGGTATACAGTCGTTTGAATACAATTAGGAATTAAGTGGTCGTACTCATGATTATTAAATAGTTATAGAGTTTTGGAGTTTACGAGTAATTGACAAAATGCGGCTATATCCTATTAAATTATTTTTATTTTATTTATCCACATAGAGGAGAAATAAATCGGTAAGTTGGCTATAATTAAGGATGTTGGCTTTAAATTAGGATGGAATATATGGTATCCTATTGGGAGTGAGTTAGTGGTCAGTTTCATATGTGCATATCTACATGGAGAGTAGAAGTTATGGTTTCATTCTGAGTTAAAGAATTGGGATGTGGAGAAAAAGAGGAGCAATCGAGTGTATCATTACAGTGGTTCTACGTTCCTCTATCCGTTCTAGGTGAGTGATCTTCCGCTATAATTCCCAATTTCGTTTCTGTTACTCTTTCTTTTTCATAGAGGCTTTGGGTCTTGATTTGTAGGGCATTGATTTTAGTTCTATAAAACTTGGTGTGATTTTGATGGTGTGGGTTTTGAGAGAGAGAGAGAGAGAGGGAGAGAGAGTTGTGACTGAAGTGTGTGCGTGGTTCGAAGGCTGTGCGTGGTTCGAAGGCTGTGCGTGCTGAGGTTGGTGGTTCGATGAATTGTTTCTTGCATTCTAATATAGCCCAGTAGGACGAGCATTGTTATATTCATGTGTTTGGAGGTATTACACGGGTTTCTATGATTTGTAAATTAATAGGAGTATCGATTTTGTGTAATATGGATGTGCAATTAAAGATTTGGTAACAACAAGAGTTTTGGGTTTTAGTAACACGCAACAACATTCGAAACAAACTACTCGGAGTTGAAAAAGGAATTTTCGTTGTTTTGTTGTTATGGTGGCTGTTGGTGAGTTAGTAACTTAGGATTAGTTTAGGCTTGGTAGTTCATTGGTAAATCGAATTCCTAGTTACTTAGTCAGTGCGAAATTCATAGTAGTTAATTGTTTTGTATGTTGTATTTTTGTACTGGCTAGTCTCTTTGTTTGTTCGTGTTGCATTACTTTTGGACGCAGGTGAGTGGTTAAGCATGTTACATATACTTTCGAATTTTCCCTTGTCCCTGAAATGATTCTTTAGAAAACTTCATAAATTTTAATTGAAAATACACAAATGTTTATATTTCGTTCTTGAATTGGCATGAGGTATCTTTTGGTGAGATCAATTGTTATTATTCTTATTGGTGAGAACTTAGTGGATATTAATGGGAACAATTATTTTAGGAAGTCTAGGGAAACTTTGCCTCCTCGTGTTGGTGACCTCGACCATTGGGAAAAAGATCTGGTTGGGTAGATGACTGCAATGCTCAGAGGCTTTCTTTTGCCGGATCGTCACTTCTGTAGTTTTGGATGAGCATGTAATGTAATATTGTGGAAGATTTAATTTGCTACCATGATAAACATTGGTCAAACGATGATGTCGTTGACTATGAGAGGATAGTACTACTGATGGAAAGAGAGTACGTTTCAGAGATTGATTTAAGATTGAGAGTTCGGGGATTACTTTAGTTAGTTATTGAGCCTTGGACCTTGTTTACTTGGGCGTGTGTCTACTTAGGTTTTTCTCTTTGGAACTTTCTTTAGATTGTCGAGATTCTTGATTTGCTTGTATGATTGGTAGGCTCGCTCTACATTTGGTACCCTAATGGAGTTATGTCCTTTAGATACTATCAATACCCATACGCAACTGAAGGAAATACTAGATGTAAATGTTTGTTGGAAATGAAAATGGATAGTAGTAAGTATTGATAGGACTCTTGCATTGGCGTAAATGTATAAAAGGGGTGGTTTCATTGTTTGAATTGATAGATTTTCTTGTCAGTATTTTTTGTGGATTTTGACATCTTTCCAATAAGTGAATAAATTATTGAATTGTACGAGTTGGAACGATTGGTTGGCAATGGCCATGGTGTGTCAGGATGTGAGTGTTTGTGTTCCTTTAATATGGGAGTGGATTATTTTAGGGCTTGATTTTTGTGATGGAGTAGCTAAGTGGAGGCATGTAATGTTATTGTCGTGATTTTGAAGTTTACTATATGGTTATAACTGTTTTATGGTTGTTAAGATTTTGGGAACTAGAAGATTGTATAAAGGTAAACTTGCGAGATTAAGCTTGGTATTATGAGACAGTCATGTTGAAGTTATAATCGATTATTATAAATCTATATTGTTTTGTGGTTTTGAAAGTTCCTAACTTCTTTACTGCAAAAGGAAAAGTTTTCACTTTTAGTCCTTGTGTAATGGTCACTGGAAGAATTTTTACTATAGCATTCAACTGAGTTAAACATGTATTTGTTCAGTACAAGGAGTTAAGATCTCGAGATGTTAAGTGTTCGGAGGCGGTTTGTTGGAATGTAGGTCATTGTTATTTGAGAAGAGGTGTGGGAAATTAATTGTGTTGACCCGTCAAGTTAAGAGAAATTACTTCCAATGATTGGTGTTATTATTGGTGGGTTTATTGTTATGTGATGAGGAGAAAGAGACATTACTTCCGAGGTACATAGTATTTAGCCAACATGTAGGTATTAGATTTTTAGTTGCCGATACATATTTTGTCTTTCCGATTGTTTTCCATGGAGCCTCGTTTCTAAATGCTTGAGAGTTTATAAATAAACGCCCTTTTTGGAATAGGCATCGGTCTAGTTTGGCCAAAACTGTTTTAGTGCTAATTAGGTGTCGAGATAGATAGTCCTTCCTTAGTTGTCCTTGAAGTAAGGGCACATTCTAAAATAGAATACTGAAAATCATGTTTTGAAATTGAAGAATGCTGGGTTTTGAATTCCGTCATAAGGTTGGAAAGCATTAGTTGTGAATCGTTGATAAAAAAAATAAGTTGTCCTGTTGCTGAAAAAAAGAGAAATCAATTTGGTAGATTGTTGATGGTTTAGTTCAAGAGAAGGATGAGCGTTGGATTGGTTGGATAAATTGTGATTTTACATTTGCATATCTTAGGGGAATCGATATCATTGTTGAGTACCGGGTCAGTTGCATTGAATTTTACTTGGATTTTTAATTTCATTGAAGGATGGACAACACATAAGTTCTAGAGGTTCGGAGTTTATTGATACCATAGAAACTAGATTAGATGCAATTAGGTATACAGTCGTTTGAATACAATTAGGAAGTAAGTGGTCCTACTCATGATTATTAAATATTTATAGAGTTTTGGAGTTTACGAGTAATTGACAAAATGCGGCTATATCCTATTAAATTATTTTTATTTTATTTATCCACATAGAGAAGAAATAAATTGGTAAGTTGCTATAATTAAGGAAGTTGGCTTTAAATTAGGATGGATTATGTGGTCTCCGATTGGGAATGAGTTATTGGTCAATTTCATATGTGCATGTCTACATGGAGAGTAGAAGTTAGGAGTTCAGTCTAAGTTAGGGGAATTGGAAGTGAAGAAAACAGGAGCAATTGAGGGTATCATTACAGTGGTTCTACGTTCCTCTATCCGTTCTAGGCGAGTGATCTTTCGCTATAATTTTCTATTTCGTTTCTGTTACTCTTTCTTTTTCATAGAGGCTTTGGGTTTTGATTTGTTGGGCATTTATTTTAGTTCTATAAAATATGGTGTGATTTTGATGGTGTGGGTTTAGAGAGAGAGAGAGAGAGAGAAAGAGAGAGAGAGAGAGAGATAGATAGATATTTGAGTGAAGTGTGTGCGTGGTTCAAAGGCTGTGCGTAATGAGGTTGGTGGTTCGATGAATTGTTTCTTGCATTCTAATATAGTTCAGTAGGACGAGCATTGTTATGTTCATGTGTTTGGAGGTATTACACGGGTTTCTATGATGTGTAGATTAATAGGAATATCGATTTTGTGTAATATGGATGTGCAATTAAAGATTTGGTAACAACTAGAGTTTTGGGTTTTAGTAATATGCAACAGCATTCGAAACACACTGCTCGGAGTTGAAAAAGAAATTTTCGTTTTTTTGTTGTTATGGTGGCTGTTGGTGAGTTGGAAACTTAGGATTAGTCTAGGCTTGGTAGTTCATTGGTAAATCGAATTCCTAGTTATTTAGTCAGTGCGAAATTCATAGTAGTTAATTGTTTTGTATGTTGTATTTTTGTACTGGCTAGTCTCTTTGTTTGTTCGTGTTGCATTACTTTTGGACCCAGGTGAGTGGTTAATCATGTTACATATACTTTCGAATTTCCCCTTGTCCCTGAAATGATTCTTTAGAAAACTTCATAAATTTTAATTGAAAATACACAAATGTTTATATTTTGTTCTTGAATTGGCATGAGGTATCTTTTGGTGAGATCAATTGTTTTTATTCTTATTGGAGAGAACTTAGTGGATATTAATGGAAACAATTATTTTAGGAAGTCTAGGGAAACTTTGCCTCTTCATGTTGGTGACCTCGACCATTGGGGAAAAGATCTGGTTGGGTCGATGACTGCAATGCTCAGAGGCTTTCTTTTGCCGGATCGTCAGTTCTGTAGTTTTGGATGAGCATGTAATGTAATATTGTGGAAAATTTAATTTGCTACCATGATAAACATTGGTCGAACGATGATGTCGTTGACTATGAGAGGATAGTACTACTGATGGAAAGAGAGTATGTTTCAGAGATTGATTTAAGATTGAGAGTTTGGGGATTACTTTAGTTAGTTATTGAGCGTTGGACCTTGTTTACTTGGGCGAGTGTCTACTTAGGTTTTTCTCTTTGGAACTTTCTTTAGATTGTCGAGATTCTTGATTTGCTTGTGTGATTGGTAGGCTCGCTCTACAATTGGTACCCTAATGGAGTTATGTCCTTTAGATACTATCAATACCCGTACGCAATTGAAGGAAATTCTAGATGTAAATGTTTATTGGAAATGGAAATGGAAATGGATAGTAGTAAGTATTGATAGGACTCCTGCATTGGGGTAATTATATGAAAAGGGTGGTTTCCTTGTTGGAATTGGCAGATTTTCTTGTCAGTTTTTGTGTGTGTGGATTTTTACATCTTTTTGATAAGTGAGTAAATTATAGATTTATACGAGTTTGAACGATTGGTTGGCAATGGCCATGGTGTGTTAGGATGTGAGTGTTTGTCTTTCTTTAATATGGGAGTGGATTATTTTAGGGTTTGATTTTTGTGATGGAGTAGCTAAGTGGAGGCATGTAATGTTATTGTCGTGATTTTGAAGTCTACTATATGGTTATAACTGTTTTATGGTTGTTAAGATTTTGGGAACTTGGAGATTGTGTAAAGGTAAACATGCGAGATTTGACTTGGTAGTATGAGACAGTCATGTTGAAGTTATAATGGATTATTATAAATCTATATTGTTTCTGGTTTTGAAAGTTCCTAACTTCTTTACTTCAAAAGGTAAAGTTTTCACTTTAAGTCATTGTGTAATGGTCACTGGAAGAATTTTTACTATAGCATTCAACCGAGTTAAATATGTATTGGTTCAGTACAAGGAGTTAATATCTCAAGATGATAGGTGATTGGAGGCGGTTTGTTGGAATGTAGGTCATTGTTATTTAAGAAGAGGTGTGGAGAATTAATTGTGTTGACCCGTCAAGTTTAGAGAAATTACTTCCAATGATTGGTGTTATTATTGGTGGGTTTATTGTTATGTGATGAAGAGAAAGAGACATTACTTCCGAGGTACATAGTATTTAGCCATCATATAGGTACCAGATTTTTAGTTGCCGATACATATTTTGTCTTCGCATTGTTTTCCGTGGAGCCTTGTTTTTAAATACTTGAGAGTTCATAAATAAACGCCCTTTTTGGGATAGGCATCGGTCTAGTTTGGCCAAAACTGTTTTAGTGCTAATTAGGTGTCGAGATTGATAGTCCTTCCTTAGTTGTGCTTGAAGTAAGGGCACAATCTAAAATAGAATACTGAAAATCTTCTATTGAAATTGAAGAATGCTGAGTTTTTAATTCCGTTTGAAGGTTGGAAAGCATAAGTTGTGAATTGTTGATAAAAAAAAAAATGGTTTTCCTGTTGCTTAAAAAATGTGACATCAATTTGGTAGTTTGTTGATGGTTTAGTTCAAGAGAAGGATGAGCGTTGGATTGGTCGGATAAATTGTGATTTTATAATTGCATATCTTTAGGGAATCGATACCATTGTTGAGTACCGATCAGTTGCATTTAATTTTACTTGGATTTTTAATTTCATAGAAGGATGGACAACACATAAGTTCTGGAGTTTTGGTGTTTATTGATACTAATAGAAACTAGATTAGATGCAATTAGGTATACAGTCGTTTGAATACAATTAGGAAGTAAGTGGTCCTACTCATGATTATTAAATAGTTATAGAGTTTTGGAGTTTACGAGTAATTGACAAAATGCGGCTATATCCTATTAAATTATATTTATTTTATTTATCCACATAGAGAAGAAATAAATTGGTAAGTTGGCTATAATTAAGGAAGTTGGCTTTAAATTAGGATGGATTATATGGTATCCTTTTGGGAGTGAGTTAGTGGTCAGTTTCATATGTGCAGGTCTACATGGAGAGTAGAAGTGAGGAGTTCATTCTAAGTTAGGGGAATCGGAAGTGAAGAAAACAGGAGCAATTGAGGGTATCATTACAATGGTTCTATGTTCCTCTATCCGTTCTTGGCGAGTGATCTTCCGCTATAATTTTCTATTTCGTTTCTGTTACTCTTTCTTTTTCATAGAGGGTTTGGGTTTTGATTTGTTGGGCATTGATTTTAGTTCTATAAAACTTGGTGTGATTTTGATGGTGTGGGTTTTGAGAGACTGGAAGAGAGAGAGAGAGAGATTTGAGTGATGTGTGTGAGTGGTTCGAAGGCTGTGCGTGGTGAGGTTGGTGGTCCGATGTATTGTTTCTTTCATTCTAATATAGTCCAGTAGGATGAGCATTGTTATATTCATGTGTTTGGAGGTATTACATGGGTTTCTATGATGTGTAGATTAATAGGAATATCGATTTTGTGTGGTATGGATGTGCAATTAAATATTTGGTAACAAGAGTTTTGGGTTTTAGTAATATGCTATTGCATTCGAAACATACTGCTCGGAGGTGAAAAAAAAGTTTCGGTTTTTGTTGTTATGGTGGCTGATGGATGGTTAGTAACTTAGGATTAGTCTAGGCTTGGTAGTTCATTGGTAAATCGAATTTCTAGTTACTTAGTCAGTGCGAAATTCGTAGTAAATTGTTTTGGATGTTGTATTTTTGTACTGGCTAGTCTCTTTGTTTGTTCGTGTTGCATTACTTTTGGACCCAGGTGAGTGGTTAAGTATGTTACATATACTTTCGAATTTCCCCATGTCCCTGAAATGATTCTTTAGAAAACTTCATAAATTTTAATTGAAAATACACAAATGTTCATATTTTGTTCTTGAATTGGCATGGGGTATCTTTTGGTGAGATCAATTGTTATTATTCTTATTGGTGAGAATTTAGTGGATATTAATGGGAACAATTATTTTAGGAAGTCTAGGGAAACTTTGCCTTTTCGTGTTGGTGACCTCGATCATTAGGGAAAAGATTTGGTTGGGTCGATGACTGCAATGCTCAGAGGCCTTCTTTTGCTGGATCGTCACTTATGTAGTTTTGGATGAGCATGTCATGTAATATTGTGGAAGATTTAATTTGCTACCATGATAAACATTGGTCGAATGATGATGTCATTGACTATGAGAGAATAGTACTACTGATGGAATGAGAGTATGTTTCAGAGATTGATTTAAGATTGAGAGTTTGGGTATTACTTTAGGTAGTTATTGAGCCTTGGACCTTGTTTACTTGGGCGTGTGTTTACTTAGGTTTTTCTGTTTGGAACTTTCTTTAGATTGTCGAGATTCTTGATTTGCTTGTTTGATTGGTAGGCTCGCTCTACATTTGGTACTCTAATGGAGTTATGTCCTTTAGATACTATCAATACCCGTATGCAATTGAAGGAAATACTAGATGTAAATGTTTATTGGAAATGGAAATGGATGGTGGTAAGTATTGATACGACTCTTGCATTGGGGTAATTATATAAATGGGGTGGTTTCATTGTTGGAATTTAAAGATTTTCTTGTCAGTTTTTTTTGGGTGGATTTTGACATTTCCAATAAGTGAATAAATTTTGTATTGTACGAGTTGGAATGATTGGTTGGCAATGGCCTTGGACCTTGTTTACTTAGGCGAGTTTCTACTTAGGTTTTTGTGTTTGGAAGTTTCTTTAGATTGTCGAGATTCTTGATTTGCATGTATGATTGGTAGGCTCGCTCTACATTTGGTACCCTAATGGAGTTATGTCCTTTAGATACTAGCAATACCCGTCCGCAATTGAAGGAAATACTAGATGTAAATGTTTATTGGAAATGGAAATGGATAGCAGTAAGTATTGATAGGACTCCTGCATTGGGGTAATTATATAAAAGGGGTGGTTTCATTGTTGGAATTGACAGATTTTCTTGTCAGTTTTTTTTGTGTGTGTGGATTTTGACATCTTTTCGATAAGTGAATAAGTTATTGAATTATACGAGTTGGAACGATTGGTTGGCAATGGCCAAGATGTGCTAGGATGTGAGTGTTTGTGTTCCTTTAATATGGGAGTGGATTATTTTAGGGTTTCATTTTTGTGATGGAGTAGCTAAGTAGAGGCATGTAATGTTATTGTCGTGATTTTTAGGTCTACTATGTGGTCATAACTGTTTTATGGTTAAGATTTTGGGAACTAGAAGATTGTGTAAAGGTAAACATGCGAGATTAGACTTGGTATTATGAGACAATCATGTTGAAGTTATAATGGATAATTATAAATCTATATTGTTTGTGGTTTTGAAAGTTCCTTACTTCTTTAGTGCAAAAGGTAAAGTTTTCACTTTTAGTCAATGTGTAATGGTCACTGGAAGAATTTTTACTATAGAATTCAACCGAGTTAAATATGTATTGGTTTAGTACTAGGAGTTAAGATCTCGAGATGTTAGGTGTTTGGAGGCGGTTTGTTGTAATGTAGGTCATTGTTGGTTGAGAAAACGTACGGAGAATTAATTGTGTTGACCCGTCATGTTAAGAGACATTACTTCCAATGATTGGTGTTATTATTGGTGGGTTTATTGTTATATGATGAGGAGAAAGAGACATTACTTCCGAGGTACATAGTATTTAGCCAAAATATTGGTATCAGATTTTTAGATGCCGATACATATTTTGTCTTCGCATTGTTTTCCATGGAGCCTCGTTTTTAAGTCCTTGAGAGTTCATAAATAAATGCCCTTTTTGGGATAGGCATCGGTCTAGTTACATAGTGATTTGTGTGCGTGGTTCGAAGGCTGTGCGTGGTGAGGTTGGTGGTCTGATGAAATTGTTTCCTGCATTCTAATGCAGTCCAGTAGGATGACCATTATTATATTCATGGCGTTTGGAGGTATTACACGAGTTTCTATGATGTGTAGATTAATAGGAATATTGATTTAGTGTGGTATGGATGTGGAATTAAAGAATTGGTAAGAACAAGAGTTTTGGGTTTTAGTAATACGCAATTGCATAGGAAACAGATTGCTTGGAGTTGACAATGAAAGTTTAGATTTTGTTGTTGTGGTGGCTAATGGCGAGTTAGTAACTTAGGATTAGGCTAGGTTTGGTTGTTCATTGGTAATTCGAATTCCTAGTTACATAGTGTGAAATTTGTAGTAGTTATTGTATGGTATATTTTTGTACAGGCTAGTCTGTTTGGGTGTTTGTGTTGCAGTACTTTTGGACCCAGGTGAGAGGTTAAGCATGTTACATACTTTCGAACTTCTCCTTGTCCCTTATATGATTCTTTAGAAAACTTCATAGTGGATATTAATGGGAACAGTTATTTTAAGAAGTCCATGGAAGCTATGCCTTTTCCTATTCGTGACCCCGGCCATTGGGGGGGATCGGGTTGGGTCGATGACTCTATTGCTCAAAGGCTTTCATTTGCCGGATCATCACATCTGTAGTTTTGGATGAGCATGTAATGTAATATTGTGGAAGTTTTAATTTGTTACCATGATAAACATTGGTTGAACGATGATGTCATTGACTATGAGGGAATAGTACTACCGATGGAATGAGAGTATGTTAAGAGATTGATTTAAGAATGGGAGCTTGTGGATTACTTTAGTTAGTTATTGAGCCCTGAACCTAGTTTACTTGGGCAAGTGTCTACTTAGGTTTTTCTGTTTGGAACTTTCTTTAGATTGTCGAGATTCTTTATTTGCTTGTATGATTGGTAGGCTTTCTCTACTTTTGGTACCCTGATGGAGTTAATGTCCTTTAGATATGATCAATACCTGCACGCAGTTGAAGGAAATACTAGATGTAAATGTTTGTTGGATATGTATAGTAGTAAGTATTGATAGGACTCCCGCGTTGGGGTAATTATATAAATGGGGTGGTTTCATTGTTGGAATTGGCGGATTTTCTTGTCAGTTTATTTTGTGGTTTTTTCATCTTTCCAATAATTGAACAAGTTATTGAATTATACATAGGGTTGGATCGATTGGTTTGCAATGGCCTTGGTGTGTTAGGATGTGAGTATTTGTGTTGCTTGAATTCGGAAGTTGATTATTTTAGGGTTTGATTTTCGTGACGGACCAGCTAAGTTGAGGATTGTAATGTTATTGTTGTGATTTTGAAGTCTACTGTAAGGTTATAATTGTTTTATGGTTGCGAAGATTTTGGGAACTCGAAGATTGTGTAAAGGTAAATTTGCGAAATTAGACTTGATATTATGAGTCAGTCATGTTGAAGTTATAATGGATTATTATAAATCTATATTGTTTGTGGTTTTGAGAGTTTCTAACTTCTTTAGTGCGTAAGGTAAAGCTTTCACTTTTGGTCATTGTATTGTGTAATGGTCAGTGGAAGTATTTTTACTATAGCATTCGGCCGAGGTAAATGTCTGTTGGTTCAGTACAAGGACTTATACCTCGAGATGTTAGGTGTTTGAAGGCGGTCTTGTGGAATGTAGGCCATTGTTATTTGAGAAGAGGTATTGAGAACTAGTTGTATTGACCCATTAAGTGAAGAGACATTACTTTCGATGATTGGTGTTATTGTTGAAGAGTTTATTGTTATATGATGAGGAGGAAGAGACATTACTTCCGATATACATTGTATTTAGGCAACATAGAGGTATCATATTTTTAGTAGTCGATACATATTTAGTCTTTACATTGTTTTCGATGGAGCCACCTTTCTGAATCCTTGAGAGTTCATAAATAAACGCCCTTTTTGGGATAGGCATTTGTCTAGTTTGGCCAAAACTGTTTGATTACTAATTAGGTGTTGAGATAGATAGTCCTGGTTTAGTTGTCCTTGAAGGAAGGGAACATTCGAAAATAGAATGCTGAAAATCGAGTTTTGAAATTGAAGACTGCTGAGTTTTGAATTCCGTAATATGGTTGGAAAGCATAAGTAGTCAATCGTTGATAAAAAAAAGAAAGTTTTCCTTTTGCTAGAAAAAAAAGAAATGAATTTGGTAGTTTTTTGATGTTTTAGTTTAAGAGAAGGATGAGCGTTGGATTGGTTGGATAAATTTTGATTTTGTATTGCACATCTTATGGGAATCAATACCATTGGTCAGTACCGGGTCATTTGCGTTGAATTTTACTTGGATTTTTAATCGTAGAAGGATGGACAACACATAAGTTCTAGAGGTTTGGAGTTTATTGATGCCATAGAAACTAGATTAGATGCAATTAGGTATACGGTTTTTTGAATACAATAAGGAAGTAAGTGGTTCTACTCATGATTATTAAATGGTTATAGAATTTGGGAGTTTATGAGTAATTGACAAAATGCTGCTATATCCTATTAAATTGTTTTTATTTTATTATTCTAGATAGAAAATAATTAAATTTGTTAGTTGTCTATAATTGAGGAAGTTGGCATGAAATTGGGATGGAATATATGGTATCCTATTGGGAGTGAGTTAGTGGTCAGTGTCATACGTGCATGTCTACATGGAGTGTAGAAGTTAGGGTTTCATTCTAAGTTAGAGAATTGGGAAGTGAAGAAAACAAGAGCAATTGAGGGTATCATTATAGTGGTTCTATGTGCCTCTATCCGTTCTAGGTTAGTGATCTTTCGCTATCATTCTCTATTTCGTTTCTGTAACTCCTTTTTCATAGAGTGTTTAGGTTTTGATTTGTTGGGTATTGATTTTTGTTCAGCACTGATTTTAGTTCTATAAAACTTTGTGTTATTTTTATAGTGTGGGTTGGTGGAGAGTTTTATAGTGTGGGTTGGTGGAGAGAGAGAGAGAGAGAGATTTGAGTGATGTGTGTGCGTGGTTTGAAGGCTGTGCGTGGTGAGGTTGGTAGTCTAATGAATTGTTTCTTGCATTCTACTGTAGTCATAGGACGAACATTATTATAATCATGGTATTTGGTGGTATTACACGGGTTTCTATGATGAGCAGATTAATAGGTATATCGATTTTGTGTGGTATGGTTGTGGAATTGAAGAATTGGTAACAACACGAGTTTTGGGTTTTAGTAGTGTTGGGATTTGTCCCATATTGATTAATTATCTCCTCCAAAACTAGTATATGAGCCTGGGCTGCCTCTCCATTTTTGCCAATTGATTTGGAGTTAAATGCTTTAACATGGTATCAGAGCTAGAGTTTCGGAGAATTTATTCCCCTTGTTTGTGCCATAAGTGCACCGTTATTTATTGTGATCCAAGTGTTATATGGGTCCTTTGTTTACCTCTCCACGTGCGAGTCGGGGGTCGCACGTGCGGGGGAGTGTTGGGATTTGTCCCACATTGGTTAATTATCTCCTCCAAAACTAGTATATGAGCCTGGGCTGCCTCTCCACTCTTTGCCAATTGATTTGGAGTTGGATGCTTTAACAAGTAGTATGCTATAGCATAGGAAACATATTGCTCGGGGTTTAAAATATAGATTTCTTGTATTTGACCTCTATAGGATGTTGCATTTTAGTAATAGGATTTTAATCATCGCTTTCGCACTTTCTATAATCTTTTGGTGTAAATTGAATATCTTGTTTTGTTGGTGTTAAATTTTTATTGGTTGGTTCATGAGATGGTTGTGCCCCATGCTTATGATCAAGATTTATTTGGCTTTATTTTTATTGAATGGTGAAAAATCATTTATTGTTGATGACTTATTTTGTTCTAGTTTGCTTGTTCCATGAGTTGGCCTTGTGGTGCACGTCCGGTCACTTTTTTTTTTGGGGGTGTGACAATTGTAATATCAGAGGTTAGGTTTTAACCAAATATTTTCATATTTTTACAAATTTGCATCATGTGCATCAGGTGTTGGTTTTAGTCCCCAGAGTCCTTTTTGCATTTGTGAGAGTGAGTTATTTTATTTTTATTGTTACGGTCATTGAATTAGGAGACAATAAGACAATAGGTATTCGTTGCCGTTTCATGTTTTTTCTTCATCTTTCTATTGGAATTTCGATTGTAGTTTTGGATGAGCATGTAATGTAATATTGTGGAAGATTTAATTTCTTGCCATGATAAACCTTGGTTGAACGATGATGTTATTGACATTGAAAGAATAGTACTACAGATGGAATGAGAGAATGTTTCAGATTTTGATTTAAGAATGAGAGCTTGGGGATTACTTTTGTTAGTTGTTAGGCTTTAGACCTAGTTTACTTGGGCGAGTGTCTACTTAGGTATTTCCGTTTGGAACTTTTTTTAGATTGTCAAGATTCTTGATTTGCTTGTATGATTGATAAGCTCTCTACTTTTGGTACCCTAATGGAGTTATGTCCTTTTAGATACGATCAACACTCGTTCGCAATTGAAGGAAATACAAGATGTGGATAGTAGTAAGTATTGATAGGACTCCCACGTTGGGGTAATTATATAAAGGGGTGGTTTCATTGTTGGAATCGGCAGATTTTCTTGTCTGTCTGTTTTGTGAATTTTGACATCTTTCCGGTAAATGAATAAGTTTTTGAATTGTACATTGGGTTGGATTGATTGGTTGGCAATGGCCATGAGGTGTTACGATGTGAGTGCTTGTGTTGCTTGAATATGGGAGTAGATTATTTTAGGGTTGCATTTTGGTGATGGTTTAATGTTGTGGATGGTAGTAAGATGTTTCGGAAAACAAAAATCTACTTCGGAAGGAGGACTTATATGTACTTCGAGAATTTGATTAGATGTAAAAGAGAGAATTTCATGGCTAGAAAATGGATATGACACTGGCGGATAATTGGTCCTTGACTTATTAGGATGGAGTACAATAATTTTTCATCAAGAATTGTTGCCTGCTACTGTTTTCATATGACACTGGCGGATAATTGAATTTGAAAGGCTTACTCAATATAGATTGTCTTAAATTGGAGTGGTCATTTGTTTATGGTAACAGAGAGAGTGGATTTGGGAGTTTACTTAAATTGCTGGTGTACGTAAGAAAAGAGAAGAAGATGATCTAAGGCATGTGTTTTTGAGTAATTAGACTCTAGCAACTAGAAGAAATTTCATTAGCTTCGAAATGTAAGGAGATAAATTGCAGAGATTGGGTTTTCTTGTTTCCTAATCATGAAGCTTGTTTACTTGTAGGCTAGGATTCTTTTGGGCTATTCCGTTTTT
This sequence comes from Rhododendron molle, assembly GCA_025413875.1. Lineage (NCBI taxonomy): Eukaryota > Viridiplantae > Streptophyta > Magnoliopsida > Ericales > Ericaceae > Rhododendron > Rhododendron molle. Next base: position 49,352,169 of record CM046391.1, read on the forward strand.
GCAAATTTGGTGTATACGCTTCTTGAGTAAGTTCCTATGTTAAAGTCTATATACATATACGCAGGGGGTTCTTTGTGGTTATACTTTTGATCCTTGGTTGTGAGACGGTAACCTTTACATGATTGGTGTTATTTTTGTAGGGTTTATTTTTATATGATGAGGAGAAAGAGACATTACTTCTAATATACATAGTATTGAGTCAACATAGAGGTATCATATTTTTAGTGGTAGATACATATTTAGTCTTTGCATTGTTTTCCATGGAGCCTCGTTCTAAATCCTTGAGAGTTCATGAATAAATGCCTGCCCTTTTTGGGATAGGCATCTGTCTAGTTTGGCCAAATCTGTTTAGAGTACTAATTAGATGTTGAGATAGATAGTCCTTCTCTAGTGGTCCTTAAAGTAAGGGCGCATTCTAAAATAGAATGCTGAAAATCAAGTTTGTTTGACGACATTTGTGAAATTAAAGAATGCTGAGTTTTGAATTCCGTCATAGTTGGAAAGCTTAAGTAGTCAATTTTTTATATATAAAAAAAAAGTTTCCCTTTTGCTGGAAAAAAGAGAAATCCATTTAGTAGTTTGTTGATGGTTTAGTTCAAGAGAACGATGAGCGTTGGATTGGTTGGACAAATTGTGATTTTGTATTGCATATCTTTGGTGAATCGATACCATTGGTCAATACTAGGTCATTTACACTGAATTTTACTTGGATGTTTAATTTCATAGAAGGATGGATAACTCATAAGTTGTAGAGGTTCGGAGTTTATTGATGCCATAGAAACTAGATTAGATGCAATTAGGTATACGGTTGTTTGAATACAATTAGGAAGTAAGTGGTCCAAGTCATGATTATTAAATGGATATAGAGTTTGGGAGTTTGAGTAATTGACCAAATTCAATATTATGGAGACAACAAATCCTTCTAAAACCTTGGTGTAACTTTGAGATCTCAACTAGGTGTTATGGAGTTGTTAACGTGACAGACTTTCTTATGGTGATTTCAAGATTGATACGTGAAGAACTTTTTGTGAATGGATATGATACAATGGCTCACAGACAATTGGAAAATAAAACTCTAAGTCTTCCTAGTAGAAATGTATAGTTTCAAAATTGCATTTACTTGATATTTGGGCACAAACGGGTGATTATGATACATTGTAAATCTTTAAATAAATTATTACAGGTTTTGATAAAATTCTTCGAACAAAAGTTCTATGCTCTTGTGCTTGTAGCATTTATATTTTTGCTTAATGTTGTATGTTTTTACTTTTACAAATTTCAAGGACGATATTTTTGTAAGGGGAGAAGGATGTAATGGCCAGACTTTTTTCTAGTTAAATGCCTAAATAATAAATATCATTTGAATTTTATAATCATATTTTTGGGATGGTAACAATTATTTGTGTACCATATTGTCCTTAATTTTGACTAGTCATCTTTTAGCTTATGGCATGAGTATAATTTTGATGATGACGGGTTGGTTTTGGTGAATTAAATGTATCAGCTTAATGTACCGTATTGTCCTTAATGTATCTTATTAAATTGCTTTTCTTTTATTTATCTAGATAGAAAAGAATTAGATTGGTTAGTTGGCTATAATTAGGGAAGTTGGCATGAAATTAGGATGGAATATATGGTATCCTATTTGGGGTGAGTTAGTGTGCATATCTACATGGAGAGTAGAAGTTAGGGTTTCATTCTAAGTTAGAGAATTGGAAAGTGAAGAAAACAGGAGCAGTCGAGGGTATCATTACAGTGGTTCTACGTTCCTCCATCCGTTGTTGGTGAGTGATCTTCCGCTATCATTCTCTGTTTCGTTTCCCTAACTCTTTTTTTTTCATAGAGGGTTTGGGTTTTGATTTGTTGGGTATTGATTTTAGTTCTGTAGATCTTGGTGTGATTTTGATGGTGTGGGTTGGTGGATAGAGAGAGAGAGAGAGATTTGTGTGATGTGTGTGCATGTTTTGGAGGCTTTGTGTGGTGAGTTTGGTGGTCTGATGAATTGTTTCTTGCATTCTAATGTAGTCTAGTAGGATGAGCATTATTATATTCATGGTGTTTGGAGGTATTACACGGGTTTCTATGATGTGTAGATGAATAGGAATATCGATTTTGTGTGGTATGGATGTGAAATTGAAGAATTGGTAACAACGAGAGTTTTGGGTTTTAGGAATACGCAATAGCATAGGAAACAGATTGCTTAGAGTTGAAAATGAGAGTTTTGGTTTTGTTGTTACTTGGCTATAATTAAGGAAGTTGGCATGAAATTAGGATGGAGTATATGGATACGATTGGGAGTGAGTTATTGGTCAATTTCATATGTGCATGTTGTAGACACCTCCCCGTGGATATTCCAATGGTTAGGAACATCTCCACACGATAACAATTATTACTAAATAGAGTCGCCTCTTAGTTTATTTAAACTAAGAAAACAAAATAGAGATTACGGGAGCCAAAAGTACGATAAGGGGAAGGTATTATGCACCCCTCTTTGCCTAATCGTGAGATCGTCCCATAAAACATAAACTTAATATTTGCTTTTCTTAATTTTGCACAGACATACTAGTTATTAAGCCTTAAAACATCTAATAAGGTGAGCCAGGACAGAAAAATAAATCACGTGCGTCAAACTAGATAGAAAGCCATAAACTATCCTAGAAGATGGATTCCACGGTCGGTTAATGGATTCCACAGCCGTGGGATCCCACTGGATTGATGTACCAACCACAGTTGAACAGAAAATCAGAATAAGTTGCAATTTGCATCTTAAAGACTTAGTTTTCAGTTTCTACTTCGTCTTCTTCTCTTCTTATGTTGTATATTATTTTTTGTCAAGTTTGGTTGTATATATTTTTTGGCTATTTCTAGACTAGTTTTCCTCTTCTTCCCCTTACACCTTTTTCTTTTTTTAGTTTGATATATGTATAGAGTGCTAGTTGTTCTCGGAATGTTTTTTGATTCTTTATATTCTTGTTTTGCTTCGTTTTTTCGCCGTCAATTTGTTTCCCCATCTTTCTTAACTTAGAGTTTGTTATTTAAGGAGTCATCGCCTTCTTCGTCGTCCTTGTCATGTTAATTTCTTTATCTTGTTCCTCTCATGCTTTGTTTCTTACCCCTGAGTTTGCTTTTTATGGATGGATAAATTTCTCTATTCCTCTTATATCACACTTCACACCCCTTCACTCTTTGAAATCACACTGCACACCCTCACTTTGAAAGAATGCGTAACACTTTAGCCCACTCTTTCATTGACTGTTAGTTGACCAAAAAGGGAAAGCTGGGAGCATCATAAGCTATGAAGCACTGTTACGCCATCGATTTTCAACATAATTATATAATTCATTTCAATTAAAGATCCTCACATAATGTTAATATTACCCAAAGAGTTCGCACATGTTTAACTTACAAACAAGTTCCCAGTCTTAGATAATTACAACTTTGGCACCACGGCCCAAATTAGTTTAGAATACGAGAACGAACACGTTTAGAATATTACAAACTTTAATCAAAAGGGAATTCAAAAGTAATTAGTTACAAGACCATATTTAACAAACTGAGATCTTTACAAAGATGATGAAATAACTAATGATGTCAGCTTCTAAAAGTCTTTCGCTGTCAAGCACACGATGCATGCAATCTAATGCCCGGCATTTGAACTTGAAAAGAAAGATTAGGTTGAGTTACACTAGCCCAATAGAAAAATCTTTACCAATCTTATATGCAAATATGATGACAAGGACAAGAGAAGGAAAACAAGAGGATATGGCTCAACGACGAAATACAATCGACTCAAGGATGTGCCAAACATTCAAGACGATCGTTCTATGATATGCTATAATCACATTATGCCATAAGGTTCACAATACTCAAGCAAGTAAGAACTTTGACATGACTCACTATCCCATACCTCCACCATCTGTATTTCCTTCCCTTGTGTTACAGTATAACACTAGAGGGTTACCGCATTAAAGGACTTACGTTTCGGGTCTTGAGAACCCCGTACGTCTTCCAGAGATCTCTAACATTAGTCCAAGTAGCTCATTCTCCATTAACTCGTCAAATAGTAAACTTAAGAAACTTTTCGGGTCTTAGGGCCCCATATACCCATAATGCGTTCCGGGTACCCGGGACCCCATACATCCATTTCACATTCCGGGTCTTAGGGCCCCATATACCCACAATACATTCCGGGTACTCATGACCCCTTATGTCCATTTCACATTTCATCCCACGTATTTCCAAGACCCTAATTTCAAGAATGTAGATGGGAGAAGGATATTGATATTAGGAAAGTTGTTCACATATTAATTCGTATTTCCGTTTTGTTCCCAAACTCCTAATCTCGACTCACCCCTCGTGCTACATGACATCAATTGTAAAGTAGCTACATCGTACATTAATAAATACCTTATGATCACGTTAATCCTCTGAGTCTATCACGACGCCCTTTGTCACGTAGTGTACCCACACATGACTCAACGACACACCATCCGCTAAGTTCTAAACGAGAATCTTATAGAATGAGTGCCAAAGAAACCTAGGAGATTAACAAGATGAAGCACGAGGATACAAGTCATAATCCTATCTATTGGATCACTAGACAAGCTCATGTCAACCCATAACACTCACCACATTTCCCCTTATTGTCCACGACACCCCTATCAACTTTAGGATACGTTCCCTATCCAACGACACTAATGTTATATACTCTAATGAGTTCCAAAGAGACAAGATCAAATGAGTCATTAGGACACAAGTAATCATGCTTGAGAGTGACTTAAACATATTCTAATCATATGAGGAATCATAACATGGAAAGAAAACAACCTTAGGAATAGCCACAAACATCGATAGACTGACACACCTCTACTCGAATGACCATAACTTTTTGTGTACTAAGAGTCTAAATGTGATTCCGGTGGCAAATGAAAGCTGGCTTCAAGACCTTCGAATTGATATGAAGTGTGCATGAAACGGACATCGGACGAAGAAGTTATGGCTGTTTAAAGTTAGGCTGAAAACCAAAAGACAAGCAGAATGTCCAGAGAGGGAAGGGGTATCGATATCGATGCCGCGTATTTGTATCGTATCGTATCCCGTATACGTATCCATGCTCCTTAGGTCATAAGTACACTATCAAATGACACTTTTACCATCCTTTAAAATCTATCTCTTCAAGCTATTGTAAATCCAATGCTATGGCCACCAATTCACCATAACTGTGTGGCCCTTTTATTAACTCCACATAAGTAATCTCTCTCTCTCTCTTTCTCTGTGTCTGTATATGTACGTGTGTTTATTAGTGCATCCTAAACTTAATACTGCATTCCAAACTTAATACTAGGCCTGTGCAAAATACCCGCGGGTGAGCGGGTTCAACCCGACCCGACCCGACCCGAAGGGTTTCGGGCGGGCTCGAAGAACTGGTTCGGTCGGGTACAGGTTGTAATGTCCAGAAATTTCAGTTTTCGGTTCGGGGTGCGGGTAGTGTCTGGGTAACCCGACGGGTCCGACCCGACCCGACCCGACACACACACACACACACACACACACACACACACACACACACACACATATATATATATATATATATATAGAGAGAGAGAGAGAGAGAGAGGCCTGTACATAATAACCCCAAACGGCTGAAGTCTCCCACTTTCCTAAAAGCCAAAACCAGATCTGATCTTGCCCGCCCCCACGCTCCTCCACTGATGTCGCCACCGTGAGCCTCCGCCGTGACTCGCGAGCTGTCCAGTCCACCAACACCATCGTCTCCCTCTCCTCCGTCTCTTTGTCTCACGGACGAACACCGTCTGGCGTAGGCGTTCACAACTCCACCTCGCAAGCGTCCACTCCTCCTCCTCGCAATCAGTAAATTTTCGCATTTTCTTGGCTTTACTCCTCCGATCTGCATTTTTATTCTGCACTTCTGCCTTTACTGGTCCAACCCGACGGACCCGATGGACCCGACCCGATGAAAAGAATCGGTTTTCAGACGGATATTCCAGTTGTACGGGTCGGGGTCGGTTCAGGAAATTTCCAACCCGATATGGTCGGGTCGGGTGGCGGGTACAAGCCAAACCCGACCCGCCCGACCCGTGCACACCCCTACTTAATACTATAGTTGTATTTTTTTATTTTAATTTATTTGAGAGTGTGAAAATAATAGAATATATAACAATTTTGAAGGATAATCAGGGATGAAATATTTAATCGAAAAATCGACTGAACCGTACATTTTTTTTAGTAATTCGGTTGGTTTTATTGATGAGTCAAATCGGTTCGGTTGTGATTTTTTAAAAAAAGTCAACTTCGGTTTGGTTTCGGTTTCAAAGGAAAACCAACCGAACCAAATCGATAATGTGTAATGTTATGCTTTAAATCCCAGTCATTGATCTGACCTATATATATACCTAATATCATGAGGAGACCAAGACCCAAAAATCCATAATCGGCCTTGATCTACCTCACTACCAATCTACCCAGTACCACTCCACATTGAAATTGAAACCCTAAAATCTCTCAACTCTCCACGGCCATCTAGCCATGGCATGATCTCTCTCTCTCTTTTTGCGCACATACAGATCGCCTCCCTCGTTGCATTGCCCCCCTCTCTCTACCATCCATGGCGGTAACCTGCAATCTCAGACGACGAGTCGACGACGTGCAAAGATCGTAAAATCTCATCTATTCAGTCATTCATCTCACCATAAGAAAGATGGGCCATTTCTCACCATTAGAAGACCAAATGTGTATGGATGTTTCGTTGGTTCAGAGCTCGTGGTTTTGTCTCATTGGCGCTCAAGTTAGCTTCTTGTCTGTGAAAACCAAAATGGTGAACCGACAAGACCGACTAAACCGAACCGCGTCGAGGAACACCAAACCGTGCGGTTTTCTTCATAGAGCAGTCGGTGTCGGTTTTCGATTTCTCAAACTGATTGATTTGGTTCGGTGGAAAAACAGGCAAAAAATCGACCGAATGTCGATCAGTCTGATATAACGCGGCGATAGCTTTCCCTTTTTCCCGAAACGAGACAAACCTCTACGTGGCAATACTTTGAGGAATACATGATCCCCCTCTTCAATTGACAATGGGCAACGACGATGATCGGCATAATTCTTTTGCCTACTTTGCGCAGTCAATAATCTTTGGCGAATCACCTTAACTTGTACGGTTGTTCTCTCTTGAGCTTCCTTAAGGCGCTGACGAATTGATCTCATACTCTCGGAGGTCTCCTTAATCATATCCGGCCCCACTAATGCAGCCTCTCCCAATTTGGTCCAACACATCTGTGATCGACACGGCCTTCCATACAAAGCCTCATACATGGCCATTTCGATACTAGATTGATACCTGCTGTTGTACGCGAACTCAACTAACGGCAAGTGATCCTCCCAACTACCCCGGAAGTCCATCACATAAGCCCGAAGTATATCTTCCAAAATCTGATTCATTCTCTCAGATTGCCCATCGGTTTGAGGATGATATGCGGTATTAAACAAAAGATTTTTGCCCAAAGTGGCTTGCAAACTCTGCCAAAAATGCTCGGTAAACCTCGGATCACGATCGGACATGATGGATACGGGAATCCCATGAAGGCGAATAATCTCCCGAATATACAAACGGCTAAACGTATCCACGGAATTGGTGACCTAAATAGGCAAGAAATGAGCGGTCTTAGTCAAACGGTCCACAATTACCCAAATAGCATCATGCCCCCTCGGCGATCTCGGTAAACCCGTAACGAAATCCATGGTCACATTCTTCCACTTCCCTTCGGCTATTGGCAATGGTTGTAACTCCCCCGCGGGTCGTTGATGTTTGGCTTTCACTTGTTGGCACGTGAGACACTTGGACACGAAAACCACGACATCCCTCTTCATTCCGGACCACCAAAATTGCCTACGTAAATCATGATACATTTTCGTTCCTCCCGGATGAATGGCTAATGGAGAGATGAAACTCTCGCAAAATTTCCTCTCGACATGAAACGGATACGAACAACTTTCCTTGATAGCGCAAACTTTGGTCTGCGTGGATCATCCACCCTTCCTGAGCATTTCCACTAAGAAATCTAGTACGAAGTTCCTCCACTTCCTCATCGTGCTGTTGAGCCTCAATTACTCGAGTCAATAAAGTCGATTGCACTGTCAAGTTATATAACGTGACTCCTTCCCGAACTTCCTCAAAGTGCATGGCATAAACGCCCAAATCGTTCATTGCTTTCCATTTGTGAATCGCTAAGCTTGCTAAGTTCTTTTTGAGAGAACAAGTATTTCAAACTCTTATGGTCGGAAAAGACTTCAAATTGTTCACCATATAAGTAATGACGCCAACTTTTCAAAGCAAAAACGACGGACGCAAGTTCTAAATCGTGTGTCAGGTAATTTCGCTCGTGAGTTTTCAACTGCCGTGACCCATACGCTACTACTCGCCCTGCTTGCATCAACACGCATCCCAACCCTTCCACGCATCACAATGCATAGAATAGCCAACTCCATGTTCGGGCACAATCCCAACCCTTCCACGCATCACAATGCACAGAATAGCCAACTCCATGTTCGGGCACAATCAAAACCAACGCAGTAGTCAATCGCTTCTTTAACTCTTGAAAAACCGCCTCACACGAGTCACTCCAAACAAAACGGATTCCCTTACGCGTCAATCTAGTCATCGGTGCCGCTAGACGAGAGAAGTCGAGAACAAAACGACTGTAGTACCTGGCCAAATCCAAGAAACTACGGATTTTGAACACATTCTTTGGTCGCTGCCAATTCATAACCGACTCTTAACTTTCCCGGATCAACGGGCACTCCACCTTTCGAAACCACGTGACCCAAAAACTTGACTTCGGACAATCAAAACTCACACTTACTAAGTTTAGCGTACAAACGGTGCTCTCTCAAGAGTTCAAGCACTACAACAAAAATTACATTTTACAGCATTTGAAAAACGCTATTGAATGTTATAGATAGCGTTTGGGAGAACGCTGTATTAGCCGATGCTGTTAAAAGTCAAGAGATTTAATAGCGTTTTTTGAATGTTGTCTTAGATAAACTTTTAATAGCGTTTTTTAAAGGCTGTCTTAGATAAACTTTTAATAGCATTTTTTGAACACTGTCTTAGATAAACTTTTAATAGCATTTTTTGCATGCTAATTTTGTGATTCTTTTAATAGCGTATTTGTCATTGCACTACTCATTTAATATTTTTTTATTACATTCAACACCAATTGTAAAACAATTATTAGAAAAACACGAATATAATCTAAAACTTCAATGTTGCCAATGTAATTAACCAAATTCATTCAATGGGGCAAGTATTCATTACACCACCTTTCGAAACAACTTGAAAACACAAATTACATGAAAGGGTTGCAAGAATTACAATGGATTCATATAGTACTCAGGTGTCCAATGTTACCAAAGGTAGCCATAAACAAGCTAACCAACATATTACTTGAAAATTTTCTATGCTGCAAGCTTGTTGAAATTGATGCATTCTTTGAGCAATTTGGTCTCTCTTTCCTCCCAAAGCCAATCACGTGGAATTAATGCAATCTTCTTGATTTCCTGTGGTACAAAATTTTGGATCAATAGATGGGTGTAGAATAAGCTCATGATTCGCTAAAGTATTCATACTGTAAACACATTTTTTTAGGAGTAAACCATGCACAAAATGGAGCAAAGTAGACTGAAAAAGTAACTCCTAGTCTCCTATACATATCAGATGGATGCACACTTGGAACCAGAAACTTGGGTTTAAAATAATAATCATCCAGTTTATTTCATATCATACCAATGCCACTATCAACAATACTTGAAGTGATGCTGGAACATAGAGCAAGGAGTAGCTTTGATAAAGTTTCTGGGAGCATATTTTAGATCATACCAATGCCACTGTCACTGATTGTAAATATCATGACCCAAACCCGTGGGCTAAAGGTCTAATGACCGGCCAGTGAGTCTAGGTCACCTTAGGCCTATCTTAATAAATCAGTTTAAGGAATTCATAAAATCCTCTCATCACAATAGTTACCTTAAGAAATTCAATAAGTTGCAGAAGCACAATTTCAATAGTTCCAACATATTCCAGAGTTCTACGTGCGGAAATAAATATAATTGCTTAACAATGCCTGCAAATAACCATACCATAACCTGACTGGAACAAGCCGGTTATCAAAATTCGAAAGTCTTCAAGTCAAGTCCTCACGGCTCTATACTCACATCAGAACAGTACTACTATATACCCATAAGAACTTATCACCAAAAAGACTTCGGCTTGAGAGCAAAGTCAAGCCATCTAATGTTGCTAACCTGAAAAGTATGGTTTTTGAAAAACTCTATAAGCTAAAGCTCGTATGAAACATTGCATTTCCAGTAAACACGTTAAATCATGGATACAACTAACATCTTATAAAAAGTGTAGTCATACTCTTCAGTTTCGAAGATATAAAATGTACTTCCTTTCAAAGATAATCAAATCTGAAGTCCATAATAAAATGAATTCAAGCCTTTCAATTGACTTATGCTAAAGGCAATAATTCTCAGTCATCAGTTCATCAGTTCAGTTCATTCACAGAATGAAATCCAACTTTTCAGGATAAAGCAGAAAACCATCATGATATAAAAAATATCACATTTCATAATACTCGTCGATTTCGCACATCTTTCATGAACAAGTTTCAACCAGAATATACAGGAGCGACCTCTAAAGTGTAAAGGGAATGACGTCAAACCATCAGGATACCTGGTCAATATCCCCCAACCTTATAACTCCAAATCCACTTTGTCTATTTAAAGTCCTCAAGCACGGACACTTGTTCAGATGTATCGACAGAAGAATATACAGTTCATCAAGTCATTTAGCAAGTTAATAAATATCCATGATTCTATTTAGAAAAGATTTTCAAGATATTTCAACAGCAATGAAACATTTAAATAAAACATGTAAACAAGATATGCATGTTTCACCTTGATCCTGAAGACACAACTAATCTTTACTCGAGTCTTCACGTATTTCATACTAACGATCACATAGACCTAATGAGAATATCATAGACGTCGAAGTATAAGTACGAATGATGTACTAAGTCCGAACAATCCAATTCTAGTCATCTAGGTCATGGCTTAGAGCCGATCTGTTACTAGGGGTAAAATGGTCATTTTACGTCTCATGTCCATCATATCAAATATGCTGAACTCAAATTTCCCATCTTATCAAATCTGGTCCAAAAATCATAAGTTACTCAAAACTCAAGTATAAAACTCAATTTAAAACGGTTATGACCAAAAAGGTCATTTTAGCACACATCAAATCCCAAGGGCAAAATAGTCATTTTAAATCTCCTAATTACAAATTGTAAATTTTAAGTATCCTAATTATTCAAAAATTAAGTATCCTAATTATTCAAAAATTACCTGTAATTTTTACAAAAATTAATAAGAATTTATACAAAGTCCATTTTTGGCGTAAAAACGGAACACAATGGATTGAAGGTTCAATAGCCTCTATTGGTAAAGTAGTAAACACAATTCTACCTTAAAATCACATGGAAATTCTGGGTAAGAATTTAGTTTTGTCAAAAAACTCTCAAAACCTATGCATGCAAGGTATTTTAAGAAATAAAAACAATACTTTGTTCATTTACTAAAATCTATCACCCTTTCTTTGAAAAATCATAACTTATATATAAAGTCCAAAGATACTCAAACCAGCGCCTAAATTTGCGTAACATCCAAGTGTATCTACTATAAAAATAAAAATTGGAAGATTAGTTATTAACCCAATATTCTCCAGATTTCAAAAGAACAAGTTGTTCTACAGAAAAACAGGGCAGCCAAACATGTCTTCGTAGAAAATCCATAACTAATTCATTTCAACTCCAAAAATATTGAAACCAACTCTCGAAGCTTCGTAACGTAAATTATTATTCTAAGTAAAAATATTAGATTCAAAAATTAAAAGGATAATTCCCAGAAATCAAAAGAAGATGGCTCTGTCCAGATTTAGAAACAAGTGTATCAGTCCATATTCCGAAAATCATAACTAATTCTGTGTTGATCGATTTTGCATGTTCTTGGTACCAAAATCTTTGTCTTTAAACGTACTTTAAAAGTTATGAAAACTTCAAAAATTGAATCATAGCAGAAGGGTTCTCAAAATACAAATTTCTCAGAGGGTAATAATCTGTCTCTAGAAATTGGTGTGGTTTCTCTTAATCTTTTGATGTTAATCAACTCCTAACACCTTAAAACCTTACACATCTGTTAAGAATATGACAATGGGTGTCCGAAATCAGAGGTTTATAGCTTCCTAATCAAAATTATTCACATAGAAACGGCTAGAGAAAACAATAACCTAGTTAATCTCGGAGTTTCTGGCAAGATTTGTGATTCTCCGGTGAAATTGCCGATCAACTTGGGTACTTAGGGCTGGACCTGAGCTAGAAAATGACTCTCTCTCTCTCTTCCTCTCTAATTGCCGACATCTTCTCCTCTTTCCTTTCCTTTTCTTTTTCTTATTTTAATTACACTATGTAGGCATGCAAGTACAATTATAAAAATCTATTAGATTCCCCTAGAGTGCCACATGCCCACTTACTTGGCACATGATCAATTTAAAAGCATGCCAAGTGTTGGCTTGATCTCAATGACTAGCCATGCTAGTTCCGGAGCGCAACTCGCGCGCGGCTCCAAAAACTCTACGGGTTCTGAATTCAGAAAAATATGAAACTCGTACAGTACCCTAAATAAATTTTTCTAAGAATAACCCCATTCTTGGAATTTCAAGAAAAAATCCAAAACACAGATATTTGAAATGCCTGGCAAATTGACTTGTAAAATGCGTTTGTGACCCCGTTCGCGACCAATAATTAAAGTTAGTGACGAATTATCATCGTACTAATATTATTTTAAACGTGAGGGCTCTCATAGTAGACCTGAATAAGAAATGATCTACAACTGCAAACACTATAAATTAAAAATCCATCTGCAGCGCATATTTGTGCCTATGTGTAAGACACAAAGAAACATGTACTCATGTATGATCTATAAGACGAAGATACAAAATACAACAAACGTGTCTTGTATCAGTGTAAGGATCTAACTTTGCTACCTCATCTTAAACTCAACCCCCAGTAAAACAATACCCTTATTTACTCCAAATATTGGTTGCATAAACAACATTATGCCAATCATTTCTCATCGTACTCCATAACATGAAGAATGCACACTGCGGCACCGCCAAAGAAATTATTATTGTAGTCATTGGACATGCCCCACAGCATGGACACATAAAGGGACACTTGTCCTTCTTTCCCTCAATTGCTCCAATTGCATAGCAGTTGTTTTAATAGTGAAAGTGTCGATGCTCTGTTAGGTGAAATTTCTATTTGTGTTAGTCAAGCTAAGAGAGCATGAATTTCTTGAAAAAAATAACATTTGGTCATGTTGCCAATAATAGCTCTGAGACCATGTTTTGCATTTCAATGACACAGCCAACATGGAGAGCACACAAGAAAAGTAACAGTAAAAATTTTCCAAAACAAATAGATGACTATTCTACTTTATAGCAGTAGACAAATTTTCAAATGAAAGTGCTTGAGGTTTCTGACAGTCAATAAATAGCTGGTGGGGAATTAGAAAATTGGCCAGAGAGGTCGAATTGAGTGCCCCCTACGATGATTAGGGGGATTGAGAAAGGCATAAAACAGCAAAAGTTTTTCAAGAACAGGGGCAAACTGGAAGGTACAGGAACCTTCTGGACAATAATGCATATTTGGGTGGATTTGCTGCTGCTCTAGTTGATGACCTTGTTTGGGTGAAGAATGTGGTTACATTCAAAAACCAATCACACACATGTCGATAAACAAAAAGAAAATATGCGTTAATTTACAAATTTCTCTTATATTAATGGAAAAAGCTTATTCTTTTCCAAAAAGGAGCTTATTTCATAGTGAACAAAGGACCAACGACAAGGGATGACAGAGTAATTGTTGGAGCAGGCGCGTAGAAAGGGATATATCCTGAAGTCTATCTAATGTCTAAACAGGATTCTGGTACTAGAAAAATGAAACCTAAAAGACCAAGACTTTCCTTAGTTACCATAGCTATATGCTTAGCACATGCAAGTCGAGTCTTCTTATTCATAATTGCGGTTAGTCTTGCTACTTCTTTCGTTTTAGACCTCACAAAGCCCTTACATAGAAGAGGTTTCTTTCTAGGCTTAGGAGTGAAGGAACCTAAGCCACTTGAGAGTTATTCTGCAAAGAACTACTCCCCTATTTGCATTGATCGAGTTGAACTGAGAATCATCTCCACAAAGAGGAGGAAAAATGATAACAGCCTTACTTTGTCCAACAATCATGTTCATCGTTGGTGTTTTAACCTTTAATAGAAGGAAATTGCATGATGAATGAAAGAAAGAAATGCAACTGAGGAAGGAAAAAAGTGATGCCAAGTAAAGTACTTTTTGTGGAACGCTATTAGATACTCTAATGAACGCTATAATATTCTAGGCGTGAGTTTTTCCGCCTCTCCTTATCATTGAACGCTATATTTGATTTTCTTTCATAGCATTCTTAAAAGAACGCTGTTAGGTAATGCTATAAAAAGTCATCTTTGTTGTAGTGATTAGAAATGTGTATAACTTGATTTCACTTCCACAAGTTATCGAATCAAGCTTCACTTGCCCTTATTCTTTGGTCAAAAGAAAAAAGAAAAAAAAAAGACGAGAAAAGAACTAAGAAGAAAAAAGAGAAGGAGCCATCCAAAAAATTGTTGGGCAAAAATAAACTTACTTTCTAGATGCTCTACCAAAATGAAGAACTTTAACAACGAACCGCTCGTCTTTCTCAGAATCATCTGTCACCCTAGCTGCTACCTGAAAAATACCGTAGATGTTAGAAGCACAATGCAATGGCATCCAGGAAAATAAGTTACAATGAGACAGCCAGAACCCGGCTTGGCGATGATTAAATGCTGTTGAACGTTAAGCGTATATAAAACCAGATGTGAGAATGGGGATACCTGGTGTGAGAAAATTATGTAAAAAGCTGGAATTTCCACCACACACATTTAACTACCAGCTGAGCCACTAAGCTATATAAACACATACATTATTGATCAATGGTGGCAGACAATCAACATAGTGCTCATACAAAAGAAAAATAAAATTTACCCACAAACTAAAATCAATGGCTCAAAGTTTTAATTACTTCGAAGTAAAATAAAAGAAGAAGCAGGGGAACAAGCAAGAATCATTCCCATAGTTATTATTAGCCCTTAAACTAAGATAATTGAGGGAAGAAAGAACCTTGCGAGCGCAGTCCTTCAATGGAGTAGCTGGAAGGACCAATTTCTCCAACAATAGGTGTCTCAAACTCTTAGGCTGTGTTCGGTTGCAATTTCCGGCAATTTCCGGAAAACATTTCCGGAAAAAGTGTAATCATTACCCCTATTCACTTTTCTCTCATTCCAATCATTACTCTTTCATCCAATCATTACCCCTATTCTCTTCCAATAATTACCCCTATTTCTCTCTCTATCTCTCTCCAATCATGACCCTATTTCCAATCATTATCCCTATTTTTCTATCAAATCATTACTCCAACAACCATTTCTAAAAACCAAACCAATCACTAACTCAAAATTTTTTTTCCGGATCATTGCCCAGAAATTGCAACCGAACTTAGCCTTAGTTTCCGCAAGGGTTTTGTTTCATTAGACAAATTAGGAATACACACCAAGTGACGAAGAATGTTAAAAGATAAGCACATTCATATGACAAAACTACTGTCATTGTTAATTTTTTTCCCCTTTCAACAGGATGATAAGAAGTAGATAAGAACTATTTGTCATATTGTTCATGCATAATAAAAGAAAATCCAATAGGGAAAAATTGGAAGTTAGACCTCATGGGTGTATCTTTTGAACAACACGTACGACCCTTAGAACAACAAGATATGCAATCTTGAAGGTTGTGCAATGTACGTGGTTGGAAGCCTCTCTCTTACACCACTTGCTGCCATGCACTAAAAGCAAAAGACAACATCAGAAATTAAAGAAAGCTGGCTTTAGAGAAACAAAATATGTGAATAAATAATTAAGGTTTTATAAAGTTAATCTACCTTCACATAAGGATAGTCCAATCAAGAAACTCAACTCTTGGCATTATCCATGGGGAACATATTGTGAAGTTTCTCCAAAAGACAAGTGAAACTCATTAATCTATAGTTGTCTTAAAAAGTATTTTCTATTACCTATTTAAATGCATCCAATCTTTGTCCACCATCTTAACACCAAGCTTGTTTCCTGATATCATACAATCATACATGTAATATATTGAACCAATGCCAAGTTTAGGGCCCGCAACAAAACCACAGCAGTAATATACTGATATTAGGCTACAGACATGATAAGTTACATATCGAACAAAACCGCAACAGTATGAATTGTTAGAGTCGTTGAGAATGGCCAAAGGGAAATAAAATGACAGATTTGCGAATATTCATTCATTTTCCTTTGATTCGTAAAAGTTGAAAGAATAAGGAATGATAAATCCTAGAGGCAAAGGTACCTCCATCACCTAATTAAAATTGAAAATATATGGAAAACAAATAGGAATAAGTAGCCACAGATTCAAAGTAGGTCACATGCTTAAATTGATCAAAGAAAAATCACTTTAGGGACATTAGACATATCACTGGTTCAAACACACTGAGCATGCAGTTTAGCTAAATATGCTATCAAGGACATAATCACTTTTCTTATCAAGTAATGGAACCATAACCACTAAAGTCGCCAACGAACAACCCTAAAAATAAGCCCCCAAAATTCTTTATAGAGTGCTAGATTATAAATACCATCGATATTATTGAGGGAATAGTAGACCACCAGAATCTAAACAAGTCTAACCCATATGCTCAATCTAACACATTCAATGAAGAGAACAAAATACATTACCAACTCCGAATAGGGATTTTGAGACAAATAGCGAGTAATTTGGAATGAATCAGCACAAAAGCCCTAAAATTCAGAATCACAAATGCCCAAAATCACAGTGAAGAAAAAAACCCTAATTTCTAATCAACAATGCAGAATCACAAACCCCCAAAATCCAGCCCTAAAATTGCTTAACCGTACATGTTTGAATGTGGCTGGGTTTGTGCATGTTTGAATGTTTCTCACTCTACAATTGGATATGTGGCCGGATTTGCTGAATCGTACATGATCGAAAGCTTCTCACTCTAATTTCAAAGTGGCTGAGTTTGTGCGATGGTTCAATCTGCTGGTGGATGGGAGATCGATGGTGACAGATCGCACAGAGAGAGAGAGAGAGAGAGAGAGAGAGAGAGAGAGAGAGAAAGAGAGAAAGGGAGAGAGAGGAGCAAACCCTTTTAGATCAGATTATTATACAAGGACCAAACCTTTGGGTGGGACACAGAACGAAGTGGGTAGAAAACAGTGATGCCCTTTCTCTCAGAGAAAATGGTGTAGATTTTCCGGTGATTGCAACATGGAGGGAGTAGGCGGTACTAGTTGTGATGCCGGAAGGGATTGTCTTTGTGAGGTTGTTCGAGGATGAGATTGATAGGCTCGGGGCACCATTTCTTCCCAAATCGATTGGAATTTCAACGGTTGTCCATCTACTCGTATAGATCAATTTTGAGGACAGAGTTCAACTCAAAAGACAGAGCTTTTTTGCTACGCCATGCGTGTTGTAGTTGAAATTATAGAAGCTAAGTTCAGAGAGGGAGAGGGTTAGGGTTTGAAATTGAAACGAGGAAGAGAGAGAAGAGTTTTCCCACAAAGTGATTTTGGCGTCTTTTATTTCCTCCCAAGTGATTGCACGCTGTAATCGAGTTAAATGAAACGCTATTAGAAACTTTTCGCTTCCTACAGTTATGTGAACGCTATTTTAACCTTAAAATACAGCTCTATTATAGCATTTTAAAAAAAATGCTATAAGTTTTTGCTATTAAAACTCTTGTTTGTTGTAGTGAAGGACGATGGTAAGATGAGATTGGTGTTCCTCCTCTATAGGTGAATAGATTAAGATATCATCCACGAATACGATCACAAAACGATCAAGGTACGCACGAGAGATACGATTCATTAGGTCCATGAAAGCAGCTGGGGCATTCGTCAATCCAAAAGGCATAACAACAAACTCATAATGGCCATAACAAGTACAGAATGTAGTTTTAGGAATATCTTCCCTCCGAAGCCTCAACTGATGATAACCAGACCTTAAATCGATTTTAGAAAAACAAGTTGCACCCCGAAGTTTATCAAATAAATCGTCGATTCTAGGCATAGGATACTTGTTCTTAATAATGACTCGGTTTAGCTTACGATAGTCGATACACAAATGGAGTGAACCATCTTCTTTTGCGCGAAAAGAGCCGGTGCTCCCCACGGAGACGTACTCGGATGGATGAATCCTAAGTTCTCCAATGATGTAAGGTTTGAATTACACTAGCCCAGTAGAAAAGTTTATGCAAACTCTATATGCAAATGAGTAATACAAAAGAACAAATGATAGAAACCAAACGACAACGGATGTAAGCACAACTTATCAAGATCAAAGTGTCCAACTATCACCAATCCTTCTTCTCGACATACTCTTAAGTCTTGTTCATTCTATTCATGTCTCAACAACTCGTATCCTTTGTGTGTCTGAGCTGAAGCTCCTGTCGGGCCAATTATGGGATCCCGATATCCCCTGCCAAGCACCCACCTTGTAAGTTAGGCCTTGAGTGTTCAATATTAGCATTAGCTCCTGTTGGGCCAATTATGGGACCCCGATATCCCCTGCCAGGCACCCACCTGTGGATGGGCCTCGAGTGTTCGCGTGTTGTTCTCATGCTCAAGTGTATTGTTCATATTTTAACGTGCAATGATTTGCAATTATCATTTCTTAACTCAACGAGTTCATTTAAGTCCACCGGATACCACTCTAAGTATGAAATAGGTAACGTTCCACAAACACGTAAAAGAATGTATAAACGAACCCATTAGAGTTGATGAGAAGCTCCAAAGATGTGATTTGGAAGACGTAGGAAAAAAAGCTCCTAGACACTATGCCTACCGATAGGTGAATAAGTCCTACCTGTAGAAGAGAAGAATTCTGCACTTGACCTACCGGTAGGTGAAAGTTTCTACCGGTAGAAACTGAAAACAGAAAGGCCAACATTTGAACGAAACAATTTTGCACTTGGCCTACTGGTATGTGAAAGGTACCTACCGGTGGGTGAATGAGTATTTTGAGCAACTAGAGTACGTTTGAGCTGGTTATGGAAGAATTCTTCACTTGTCCTACCGATAGGTGAAAAGTTCCTACCGGTAGGGAGAGTATCTTTGGGCGATTTTGACAGGATTTTTAGATTTTGTTCCAATCCCAATAACAACCAATACAAGCTCAAAAGAGACATGAAAATACTCAAATAACATATAAAGAGAGGTAGAATTCCCTACCTTGAGTCGGAAGGCGAAACCCAAGCGTTTTGAACGAGCTCTAGCTTCTAGAACCTCAAAATCAATTGAATACTCCTCTCCGAGCTAAACCTAACTAAATACAAGTTCAATATCACATACAGAGGGTGGAGTGAAGGTAAATCTTTATGGGTTTTGAGTTTGGAGGAGAAATTTGAGAGTGAGAGGGAGAGAGATGGAGAGAGCCGAGAGAAGAGAGAGATCGAGAGATGGAAAGGGAGGAAAAATGGGAAAATTTTCCCCTGGCACACACATATACACACATGCACCATATTACACTAGCGCCCACATTCTCCAAACCCTTGCACATTTAACTTCCACAGTCATATTCACGTCACTTTCACCCTTTTTCCTCAATTACAAACATTAAGATTAAATAAAGAAATTTATAGGTCTCTACAGAATGATTATGAGGAGACGAATCCAAAGAGGGCATGCGGGGGCACGTGCCCCCACTCGAACGCATGCTGTCACTCGAAATTAAAATATCAACAATTCTGCACATACAACAATCCAAACACAACGTGCCCCCACTCGAACGCATGCCCTCACTCGAAATTAAAGTAGAGTCACATGACCAACTTGTCATACTCTTCCTCTGCTCATGCACCTAGTATCACAAGTAGGCAGTGACGGATCTAAAGGGGGCACGCGGGGGCACGTGCCCCACTCAAAATTAAAATATTTTTTTATATATTTTGTATAAATTAGCATAATTATGAAAGTGTGCTAATATATAAACATACACACTGCATATATCTCGAAAATACACATAAAATTAGTTTTATGCCAAAATTTTTCATATGGTGCATTTATATTTGTTGTTTTACGAGTTGTTTGTCCATTTGGAGCTATTCTTTCTTGATTCTCTTTATTTTTAACCGTCCGAGAGAAAAATTTAAAATAAAGTCATTAACAAAACTAGCTTGATCATTCTAAAACTTGTCGATGTTCATTTAAAACATATTTTAAAAATTTTGTCTAAGATTTTGTGTTCATTTTTACCTAATTTAACTGAAAGTACGCGTTATAAACTTTTGTTGTTAGTAATGCATGCCTTAATTTTGTACGATCTTACTATGGCTAACTAAAAAAAAAATGAATTTTCGCCACTATGATTAATAGGTGCCTCCACTAGGCTATATTCCTAGATCCGTCCCTACAAATTGGGGGTGTGTATAATAATTGAACATAATGATGCTGCCGATGAAAGTGACCCATTAGGCGGTGCCGAAGGCTGTGGAGTAGCAGAGGAGATGAGTCAGTTAGAGGTATGTGGAGAGCTTCGGTGTATGTCCGATGTTGATCCGAACGTCTCAGGCTCCTACAAGCTAATTATGGGACTTAAGTTTAGAGTTGACAGTGAGAAAGTATGGACGGTAGTGCCATACTTTCACTCTATTGCACAAGAACAACGTGCACCATTTTTTGTGCAAGTTACATTACATAGCTCTTGCACACATTCCCCCCCTCCCCCTTAGTCATAGCTAGGTGTAAGATGTTAAAAAAATAAAAATTAAACTATACTCCCTCCATCCCAACCGGATAAAAAATTAGTTATATCTTTAAATAGGTAATGAATTTAATATCCAATATGAATCAATTGAAAAGTGGCACGAACTCCCAAAAGGGACTATTAAATGAGAATGGAGGGAATAGGTGGAATCCTGAAACTAATAACTTGATGGAATCAAGGGCCTGGTGGCACAACAGGCTACTGTGCTCTTAACTCGGGCCTTCTCTCAAGCTTGAAAATATAATCCAAATCAATCACTATTTGGTGTTAGATGCAAACAACAATCCCACAAAAAATTAAGATGACCGGGCTTTGGTAGCTTACTAACCAAAAAAATAATATTGTTGTGTATTTTTAAAATTTATTTGGTTGTTATTTTACTGAAGAAAAAACGATTTGTTTACTGGGTTAATGATTTTCGATTGACTTGATTTTTTACAGGATTGTTATTTGTGTCTAGCTCTAAATATTTTGTGATTTATATTATACTTCCGAACTTGGGACGAAACCCAAACTGTAGACACATCAGGGCCCCTGAGTCCCCATGAGTCTTGACCGGGCAAATCTTGGTGATGTTGGAAGCTACTCCCTCCGTCCCATTTTGAAAATTTCGTATTATAGAACGAATCGAGATCTATCAAATAAGATTCATATTGCATATTTTTCAAGATCCACACTAAAAGATATAGGCAAAATACATCAAAGAGAAATAGAATAATGGACAATGAAAATGGGACGGAGGGAGTATATAGCACGGACACGGGATCCAGCAATTCTAAAAAAATGGGGATACGGACACGGCGGGAGACACGCCACATGTGTATATATATACGGGACGGTTCCAGGGACATTTAAAAAAACAATATCAAATTTTAATGATCCGAGCCGCTCAATGTGTACAGAACGTGATTTTATGGGTACCCGCAAGAAATTGGCAAAAAAAAAATGACCGGGAAGTGCTTGTTTTGAGCAGTTTTTAATTGAACCGTTAAATAAAAAACTGTTCGGATCAAGCCTTACCCGGTCATTTTTTTGCTGATTTCTCACAGGTACCCTTAAAATCACATTCTGATCATATTGAGCGTCTCGGATCATTAAAATTTGATCGGGAATTATGAAGTATTTTTTTAGATTTTTTATAGATGTCCTCGGAACCGCCCCGATATATATATATATAATATACATACATAAATTTTTTTATGAACCTTTGTATTTGAACAAATGAGCTTTCAGTGTACATGAACTATTTTCTCTTTTTTCTTGTATATAGACATGTAGAGAGAGAGAGAACGCTCCTGGTCGATCAAGGGCTTTGGAATGAGGAGTCGACTGAATTGATCGATGTAGAAATTTAAGTTACAAAGGCATAATTACAGTTTAACCCAAATGTTTTGAATTTCATATTAACCCTACAGAATTAAAAATATTATATTTTGACTTCAGTCGTGTCCCCTATCAAAAAATAATAAAAATTATTAGACACACTACGTGACATGTCCAATATGTGTCCCCGTGTCCAATACGTGAATACGACGATCTTTTAAAGTGTTGGTGCTTCATAGGTTGAAAGTTGAAGCTACGAATCCATTACTAACATGCTTCCACACATCCAAAAGGTGTATACAAACTTTGCGCAGATAATTGACAATCTTACTTGCACTTAATACTTTTTTGCTAATCATAGCGGTATTGCTCTGGTGGTTGACTAGTTCATTTCTTTATCACTAACTTTGGACAATGAAAATCACATCAATAACATCTCTGTGATCAGCACCCCTTCATTATCCTATCTTTATACTCTACACCTCCTAAACTTTCAAGTAACGGAAAAAAGTACATTGTGTCTCTGTGCCTTTTGATGTTTGATTAAAATGATGTTCAATAGACGGTCAGATGCGTTCTCTTCTATGGAATAAGTCGTGCGTTCTCTTCTGTGGAATAAGTGTAACAACTCCGATTTTTAGTAAATAAAAATCTCGTTGTAATTCTTGTTTTATTGACATTCTTATTTCTAATAGTCTGTCATAATTAGATGCAATACTTATAAATTGAATTCCATCACTGAAAGATTTAGACATCTTCCTAAAGACTAGTGTACTTATAGGAACGCTCGTATATTCGA